>CM053753.1:20682735-20744640 GCA_028658305.1 Pachyuromys duprasi | reverse complement strand
CCAAATATATCAGGGCACAGGGGTCTTTTATGAGACTGTTTCTCCAACCAAGGACCATGTATGGATATAACCTAGAACCACTGCTTGAATGTAGCAAATGGTAGCTCAATTTCCAAGTGGGTACACTAGTAAGGGGAACAGAGACTATTTTGGACATGAACTCAATGGCTGGCTCTTCGACCTCCCTGCCCACCCCAGAGGGAGGAGCAGCCTTGCTAGGCCACAGAAGAGGACATTGCAGCCAGTCCTGAAGAGACCTGATAAGCTAGAGTTAGATGGAAGGGGAGGAGGTCCTCCCCTATCAGTGGACTTGGAAAGGGGCAGGGAGGAGATGAGGGAGGGAAGGAGGGGATAGGGAGGGAATGCGGGAGGGGGCTACAACTGGGATACAAATACAAAGTACATAACCTGTGATTAATATAAAATAAAAATGTTAAGAAAAAAAGAATAAAATTCAGAAAAAAAAAGAAGATGGCATCACTAACAGTTTTCTCAACAAAGATGCTTACAATAAAAGAGGAGGAGAAAAAAGACCTTTCCCATGCTGCTAAATTTGAGTAATTTAATTAGGACATTCAGGAGTAAAATAAAAGGGATAACCCCAGATCCTGAAACAAATGGCAGTCTCCATTCTTCTCCCACACGTTCGGTTAATTCAGGGCCTGAATTTTTCTGCTTGTTCACAGGATGCCAAGGTGAGCAGCTAATAACCTGCACTATGAGGCTTATTTAAGATTAATGGTGTGGAGCTAGCAGCATTATAATTTAGAGCTGTTGACCTTGGGAAAACAAATGAGTGGGGGGACATGATGGATTTAAGCTGCAGGGGTTCTCAGGACTGCAACTTCAGCTGAGGAAGAAAAGTCCAGCCCAACAACCCTGGCCTGGGGTCTTCTCTCGGAATGCTGCACCAGGCTGAAAGGAAAGGTGGCCAGCTCCACGTAGAAGCAGCATGCATTCCAGAGCTGAATTAAGCCCCTGTCCATCTCGTGTGTTCTCAGCAGACAGGGCAATATGGATTCCAAGAGCTCACCTGCCACCATCCCAGGCCTGAGCTCTTCTTGGTGCAGAGAGCTCAAGGTCCCTCTTCTGTGACTCCTTTTTCTGGGTCACACACCTCGAGTCATACTACTGGAGGTCAAATGTATTTTTAGTAGCCACATGGTCACTTTTCTGCCACCCCAAGAGGGTTTATCTATCCGTTGCCAAGAACATGACCAGGAGACAAAGAGGGATCCTGGGCACAGAATAAGCTTTGTTTCTTTGAGTATTTGAGAGCCTTCCTTCCTTGATATGTGGGTCCAAGAAACAGCTGAGCCAGACAAGAAGCACGTGTGCAGAGTCTCTGAGGTCCACTCCCTGCTCACCTTGCTCTGGTACTGACACAGGCCTCCACATCATGAGTGGAGGACAAAGTGGTTCCCAGCCAGGGGTAGGACCATCACCAACTTCCTAGGATACTCAGAAAAAATTGGAAGAGAGTATTGTTTTGAGTGGTAACAGCTGGGATTAGGGTGGCATTTCATGTGGACAGATCCATATAGGAAAATTTTCCTCCCCAGATTTTGTGAAAATCCCTGTTTTAAAAGACAAATCTCAGACTAGATAAACGGCTGGGTCAATAACCTAAGTTCAGAACCCTAACACCCACATAAAAGCTAAGAGCGGTGGTGCCTCTCTCTAACCCTAACTTTGGGAAGAAGGGGATGAAACAGATGGCTCTCCAGAGCTTGATGCTCAGACTAGCTAGTGGGTGAGCTGTGGTTTCAGTGAGAGTCTCCGAAAGTAAGATGGAGAGCCACAGATGCAGTCTTGGCCACATGCACGTACAGAAGCACACGCATGTATGTACTAACCTGCACATACATACACATCAGGAAAGATACATAACAATCTGAGTGTGGGTATCTCTGTCTCCTCTCTGTATCTCTCTGTCTTTGTCTCTCTCTTTCTCTGTCTCTATATCTCCCTCACACATACAGTTGTAGGGGTTCATAGGGTCATCTCTTCTAGTTCACTGACAAAAGCTTTGGCTAGATCACTTAGGCACACACATGTGCACTCTTCATGAGCTACCACAGGTTCCAGCTTTGCTTCTCTCTTTTCTTACCGAGACAGCAACCCCTCAGGGAAGAAAGTGGCACTCAGCTCAAACTCTGAGGGGATCTTGAGCAGAGCCACAGATGATTTGCACATGCCGTGTTATCACATGGATTTAGGTTACTGTGTCTGGAGTAGACTGCAGCCATTCTCTGCGGTGTCCTGTGAGATTTCTCTTCACAGTACTCGACACAATGGATTCCTGTTGGGCACTGATATCAGAGCAGAATCTATGCTAATGGTTCCTTTTGTTCTTGCCCTGACAAAATACCTGAAAAGCAACTTAAGGAAGGAAGTTTCCTTTGGGATCAGTCTCACAAGCCACTCTGGCGGGGAGGGTGTGGTAAGAGGAACATGAGATGGCTAGACACTCTGCATCCACAGTCAGTAACTAGAAATGAATAGATTTCCCAGCCCAGGAATACCGTGACCCACATCAAGGTTATATCTTCCTGCCTCCGTGAAATTTCTTTGGAAATCCCTTCATACATACACAGAGGTTTGTTTGCTAGGTGATTTCAGATTCCATCAAGTTTTCCTGAGAAGAATAAGGATCACACCTAGCAAAGAGATGATTACACCCTTCTGTCATCACCATCACAACCTTCATTGCCTTCTGGTTGCACCGTTCTCTGATCACTCCTCAACCATGCAAGGAACAGTTGTCTCTGGATCGCCCATTTGTTTCCACCTTTGCCTAGACTCTATCCAGCCAGGTCTTCTCCAATAGTATTCCCTACCTCTTTATCCCATTTATTTTTCACCATATCACTTAACGGGTACCTAGCATTACATTATATGTCCTTATTTATTTTAACTTCTCATCATTTTGCCACCAATGGGAAAGCTTCAGAGTTAAGAAAAATAGCTGCCTTCTGTACCTCTAAATCTTTAAGAGAGAATTTGCCATATTATGTGTTCAATAGATATTTATTGATTAATTAAAGGCATGGCTGTATTCCCTACTAGAACATAAGATCCATGAGGGCACTGCATGGATCCCTTTGAGAAAGGCTGTACTTCTCACACTCATTGCCCTGTTGTTCCCCAACCACATATTCTTTTGAAGATCTTACCACTCTCTTCTTTCACATAGACAGACTAACCAAAATGGCATACATGATGAAAAATGTAGTCAGGTCCTCAGGTGCCATGGACCCTACCTCCATCTCCTTGGGTATTTGTTCTGGGAACTCAATTGCCCCATTGCAATCATCTGCAGGGGTTTCAGCAAATAGCTCAGCTAAGACCACCCACATACACCTAAGTCAATCTGCCTCCCGATAATTCCAACTCCCAGCCATCAGTTATCCCAGCCTCCATCTTTCCAGATATGCAGAGGCTACCCTTCCATGTCCAAATCCCTCACGCCATGATCCCTGAGCATGGCACATGGTTGTTTATTGCTAGGGAGTCGGACGGGAGAGGGGGATTGTAATTACTGGGAAATAATAACTAAATCATCTCTATCAATACCATGTGACCCAAACCTTCACTTAGCAGAACCTCAGTAAATATCCTTGAGGGGTAACTGGCTCTGGCCCCTAGTCCTCACCTCTGGATCCAGGCTGTATTCCACACATTGCCTTGACTCCAACAGTTCTTAAGAAGAGTACTACCCATGACCTGTGAGGGCTCTTCCAGACTTCCAGGGGTCCAGATAGCTCTGACTGGCCATGACATGTGCATGTGAACCAGGCCATGAGCTGAGGGCTGTCTACCCTCATGGCTGGAAAGGTATAAAGATGTAGTGGTCACTCTCCAAGGAATGCTTGCCATTATCTTAAGATCAGGAAATGAGGAGGCGCTTACACCCATAGCAGGCAGGCTTCAGCTCAGCCTTTGCCGCAATTCCTAAAGGAGTCACCTGTCAGGGACACAATCGAAACTAAATGGCCATATATGACAGCTATTGTGTACATCAGGATTCTGGGCAGTTTGTGGAGCAGCTACCTCAAAAAGCAATGGTCCTATCCATCATGGTGAAATGGAAGCAAAGGCACAAAAGTTGGATGCATTTTTAAGGTCCTTAGGCTGAAACTTTCTCTCGTTTTTTTTCCCCTCTTAAACTTCAGTGTTACCAGTATGCACACTCGGTTATTAATTCACACATAGAAGTAAAGGTAGGTTAACTCTGAGGCTGAAGAGACCCAAAATTTCTGGACCCACTCATATGAGCTCCACCCAACAGAACAAGGCATGTGTTCACATGCATATGAGCGGCAAAGCGATATAACACACGCTATTTTAACCTCATCATGAGGATGGCACTCTTATGCCACCAGCACCCGCTACTTCCTCCTTCCACGAAGGAAGCCTTCATATGGCCATGAGCCTTGTGACAGTCTGAAGGAGAGGTATTTACATTGGTGTATTCAGTATGAGCGTGTGCAGGAAGCCATACATGGCCATCACTGGTTAGACGTATGTGCAAAGTAAGAGTCACAAAGTTGATGTGTGTGCCTGAAGGGAATAGCCTTCATGCTGCATGGTGCCATCTTTTATGTGATCACTGACATCTTAAACACAGAGCCCATCCCCCAGCCCTTGTCCCCTATATGCAAGCCTCATCTTCTACTGGCATCTCCTGCAGCAACCCACCTTCCCCAACTCTCCCCTCCCCCTGCACACATAGAGCTATCCACACACAACTTACCCATTGAATCAACCTCTGCTCATACTCCTCCTCTGACAAAATAGCCTCACTCCATCTCATTACTTCAGGTCATTTAGTTTCTTATTTCTTTGACATAAAATACGGATCTCACTGAAAAATAGCATAAAGCTCACAAACACCTAAATAAAGCAGGATACTGATTGTAAACAGGCTAGCGGCTGTCTTCAGAGAAAAGTTAAAATTAGTGACTGGAGAGAAAACTTACAGAGCCCTCAAGTCTCATGGTTTGATGAATTCAATTTCCCCAGATTTGACAATGAACCTGAAAAACGTCCATGACGATCCCTGTAATAAGCAGTGAACGAGAAAAAAACAATGTCGATCTAACTTCCGGCACCCATTCTGAAGCTGTGATTCTCACCAATGCCTTCACAAAGTAGTAGTACCAGGATCCCAGCCACCCTGCCTTACAGGGACTGCGGGGCCATCCTGGACACTACCGGGCTTCTCAGTGCTCCCACTGTACAGTCCTGTGGGAGCCACGGCTGTGAATAAATGACTCATCTCCATTCTCTCTGTAGAAAAAGATACTACAAAATCGCCATCCACAGAAGAGCTGGTCAACAAACTCTCCGCCAAAAGCAGAGAAAGGAGTGAGATTACAGAGTGTGTTAGGCAGCCAATTAAAACAATAATCATTTCATGTTTATTGCCTGAATTTCATAATGCTTCTGGTATGTTTGTTATATAACTGGCATTTTAAGCATTCAAATTAAATAATGTACTCTGATTTCTTTTCTATTCCTAATTCTATATTCTTCGTCATGAAGTGCTTTCTTTCCAACACTCTATATGCTAATGTCTTTTCAAGAGAAAAGAACAGTGTGTGTGTGTGTGTAGACACATATGTGCCATGGAGCTTGTATAGAGACCAGAGGATACCTCTGGCGTAAGTCCTCCTCTTCACCATTGATGGAGACAGGGTCCTTTTGTTACCTGTTGTTGCATACATCAGGCTAGCTGGTCTGCAGACTTCCGGAGGTTCTCAAGCCTCTGCCTCTGCTGGGGTTACAAGCAAGGCCTCCTAGCCCCTGCCTTATGTAGGTTCTTGGGCTCCAAACTCAGGTCCTTATGCTTTCTCAGCAATCTCCCCAGCCCACATGAAAACTTTCATCAAACAAGTAGATTCCATTAGTTGAATAAGGTGTGGGAGGGGCAGACTCATAGTACCAAACCCACTTCCAAGAGGATTAGACAGAAAATGAATATTGATCTTCACTGAGGGCAGGGGACTTGAACAGCCCTGTTACATTTCTATACCAACACTCAGAACAAGCCCAGGACTACAAGCACTGGATGGAACCTTCTTGTACATTTTCCTTTTCTTATACCTTCCTCCAACTACTGGATATATTCCAGAAATACAGAAAGTAAATTTTGTGATATTAAACTTCAAATTTATTGTAAATCCCTTCTATGCTACAAGTCCCTGGAAGGGACTCACATAAAGACTATAAACGACAGAACGTTAAAGAGACAAAATCTGAAGTCATACATAATAAATGGTTGCAACCAAATTCAAACATGGCCCACAATGGTGTTTGGCTTGTTTGGTTTCCGTTTTCTTTCTACATTGCCCCATTTTCCAAATTCTCTTAAATGATCATGCACTGCTTTTATGAGGACTGATTGATCAGAACACCAGCAAGAGAGCATAACACAAGCAGACATGGAGATTCTGAAGAGGGCAAGGCCCAAAGGTGGAGAGAAAGCTTATACCACCTAAAAAGATGGCAACTACTTGCAGTGTGTCTGATCCAGGATTCACTGAGAGCTTCTTCCTAGTGGCCATTTATGGGTCCTCCACCCATATTCTACATGAGGAAGCCCTGTGGCCACTTCAGCAGGATGGGGAATGATAGGGACCCAATGTACTCAGAGACAAAGCAAAAAGAGTACTTACAAATACCACTATTGGTGCATCCATAAATGCAAATGGAAGGGTCTGAGAGGAAGTTCGAAGTCACACAAGGACAAGAAGTACTTGCTGGGTAGGCCCCATGAAAATTATCTCATGAATGAAATGCTAGTCTGTCCACTACCCTTGATAACACAGTAACAGGTATGGGGGGGGAGGTCATTTGGGAAGCTAGTCATGGATAAGGTAATGTCAACTCTGGAGACCCAGTATGTGTGTGGGGATGGGGGGTGGAGGGATCTGTTCCTAAGAGTCTCATTCAGCATTTAGACTATTCTTGGTATGGAGCAATAAGTTTTTAATACAAAAGGAAAATCTGTTTATTCTATAGAGAAGAATCCATGCTATTGTGACTACGGGGCCTGGAAGCAGACACCCCTCTCCACTGTAGACTGCTGTGATGCTCCTGGCAGGCTCCTTCATCTACTTGCCATTCTGACAAGTATGGGACTCTTATATATTGTTAAAGAGAATCAATAATAAAAACATTTCCAAGGCAGTCTGGGACATTCCTACAGAAGGCATCTGAAATGGAACAGCTCACAAAGCAAGGAAATTAACAGGTATGGGGATTTGGCTGCATCCAGGGTAACCTCACAGCTGCTGCTGCAAAATACACCCCCTACAGCGCCCAAATAAAGGGCCCCCAAAACACAAAACCAGGGGGTTCCTAATACCACTGCAGCACCTGCCAGAGAATCACAGAGGAGCAGAGGCCAGAGATTACCGGCAACACCAGAGGAGAGCAATCTTCAATGCTTCTAGCACCAGGAAGCCGCGGTGCCTCCCACCCTGGGTGGCAATTTCCTTTTAAAATTGTAAGCTTCTTCTCTCCCCTCCCTAAGAACTTCTGAATGTAGTGATTACAAGGAAGCTGTTTGCTGAGAAGCCCTATGCTTCCAGTTTCTCCCCCATCTTGCTTTGTGCTCCTACCAAAGTCACACCTTTGTCTGGGATGTCAGCCTTGCTTGAAGGAGACAAAAGCTGTGGACTGAGGCTGACTTGCCAAGCAGTAAAAGATCATGGTGAATGCTACAGAGAAAACCGTGTCTAAATCCACACATTGGTGTTCCAACCCCCGATGTGATATTACAACCTTTAGGAAGGAAATTGGGTTCAATAAGGTCATAAGGATAGAACCCTATGCCAATAATATTGTTGGCTCTATAGGAAGAGTAAGAGACAGATCTCAGTCCCTTCTCCCCTCTCTGTCTACACACGCACACATTGGGCAGTATGGGCATAAGAACACTGTAAGAAAATGGCTACCTACAGAGTCCCTTCTTCAGAATCATATCATGGAACTGCTTGAACTTGGACTGCTAGCTGCCACAACTTGAAGAGCATAAAATTCAAATTGCTTAATCCAGCTGAGCTCTGATATTTTGGGGTGGCAGTTACTAATACAATGAATGTCTGAGTGATGTGTTGCCATATGAAGTTACCTCAAAACCTAATGGTTTAACCCGTGCTAAGTTGTCTCCTGTGGCTTCTGTGGATGAGGAGCTGGAGAAAGGTTCAGTCAGGCTGTTCTCACTTGGAGCCTCTTGTGGAGCTGTCATCAGATCTCAGCCAGACTGTAACCTCTACAGGCTAACCAGGATTAACTTTCAAAGGGGCTCTCTCAGAAGTCAGTGCCAGCTGCTGGTCAGGGCCTTCAGCTCTCCTCAATATGTGCCTCTCTCGACATGGTAGGTGACTCCCCTACAGCAAAAGACCAATGAGACTAGATAGAGATCAACTCTCAGAAGTCAATACTGGGGCTGGATAATCTACACCTGATGGGACTGGAGACCAGTCGTAAGATACAATAGGTATCTCATGGCCACCCAACTCCCAGCTAGACAGGATGTTCTGAGGAGCAGCCCTCAGCTATTGACTAAGAGGCATTAAGATGTAACTTCCCAAGTCCTCTACCCTTTGGTCAGGATAATTTCATGTTGTGTGCACCGAACTGGCTCCCAGAGTTCCCTAGAAAAGTACACAGTGGCAAAAGGCTTGGTGATACACCTTTGCCAGGTAGATGTCTTTTTGTCTTTGAGTTTGTCTTTGTACTGCCTCAACTCAGAGATTGCCTCTGGGAACCCAATGAAGGTGATTCAGGGACCAAGTTTCCTATATTCATGGCACTTTCTTCTGGCCACAGAACATGCAAACATCAACCACTCAGCATTGCTTTAAATGGCAAGGTATAAACTAATATTGGCATGCGCTTTCACAGAATACTGTGTTTGGAAAGCTGTCAGTTAGCAAGGACAAGACCAGCAGAAAACTAGAGAATTCTTGGGTTAATAACAAAAATGAAGAGTCTTTGCATCTTAAAAGTACATTGAGGACAAGCTCGGGAGTTCTGCTTCCATAGGGAGTAAATGAGCTCAGACTGCAGACTGGCTCCAGAAAGTTGCTCAGCTCTGCAATAGACTTCTTCAGTGGCCTTGTGATCATGGCTTGGCTGCTGTGACCTGCTAAAGCAGAGTTTCCTACACCTGGAATAAGAAGTGATACTAACAGACCCATTATCCACTCACAAATTCGCACCATGTGGACACGGGGTGCCTCCTGACAACCTGCTTCAATTCTTGAGAGGGAAAACAAAGGCCTCCTAAGTTGTTTCAGAGGTTATCTTTAACAAAACAAACCCCGGTTTCCACTTTATTCCTAAAGCTCCCTGGCCTGGGACTGCAGCCCTGTCACCAGCGATGGCTGGTGACAGTACGGATTGTAAGGTAAGTGAAGCCAGCATGTCTCCATCCTCACACTCTTCCCTCCCAGGAGCCACCAGGAAGGTCATGTGATGTGCTGGTCACACTCTAAAGAGCTATCCTGCAACCTGGCAGATGCAGGATGGACATGCTGGAGACTTCTCTAGCCTAGAGAGCCTTGAAGGGGCACCCCAGGTGAAGTCTTCCTGAGCAGCCAAGAGAGCAAAGCCAGACTATCAAAACCACCTATCAAAAATCCCTACAAAGAGACACCAGGCCTAGAGCACAGGCCTTCAGTAGGCAAACATATCAGCTACGGGCCAGTCATCAGGAAAGGGCGCTTGCTGTCAAGCTTGAGGATCATGTCAGCCTGGGCTACAAAGCAAGAGCCTGTCTCCAAAAGCAAACAAACCAACAAATAATAATAATAATAATAATAATAATAATAATAATGTTCTAAAAATAAGGCCAATTGATTTGCATGTGAGTTTTTAAAACTCATTTTAATAAGTTAGAAAAATCACACAATTTTAAAACATGGGTCCCTATGTCTCTGAGCCCATGGATCAAATATGAGCCTGACACTCAGTATTAGCCACATTAACCTCAACAAGCCTTGGTTCTTGTTGGTAAGGTGGCAGTAACAGAATCTTCCTAATAACGTTACTACGGATATTAAAAGAGTTACATCTGAGTGTAAATTAATGCCCTCCATATATAAGGTACCACAGTAGCTTAGCAAACACTGTTTGAATTTGAATATAAGAAAATAATGTTTACACCAAAAATAGCATTCAAAATCAGCTGGCCAGATTAAATCAATTCTTTGTTCATCTACTCTATAGTATTAATACTTAAAGAACATACATACGCACATGTGTGTTCATACATGTTTGTGTGTGCACTGACACAAATACCCATATTTTATAGCTTCTGGGCCTAGAATTCAGGATTTGATTACTTAGACTCCAATTCAGCACTGGCTGAATGCCCGTGCAGCCCAAAGGGAGGCTTTGAAAGATTTTATATTGCTTTGCATTTTATTGGGAGATGTGCACCAGCCAAGTCCCAGAAGAAAAGGTTAAGTGTGGTTCGAGAGAAGTTTTTCAGACTGCAGTGGCAAACCGACATTAGACAATAAAATTAATTTAGTGGGCTGGAACTTCTTTTCAAAATAATAAAAAGAATAAAAATCTCAGTGTGGTGCACATATTGGGGAAAACAGTGGCTATGAACATGCCCGGTTTGCTAGGCAAATGTATTTCTTACTGTGGTTCACTTTAAAAAGTTCCAAACATGGGCTACAGCCCTATCCCTTTAAGGCTTCTTGCCGACTGCTGTTTCCTCAGCACCTGCCCATCGTGGACCCTCCCCCAGCTGAATCCACTGATGCCATGCTTGTCTTGTTCACCTTTTGAGAGCAACAGCACAGGCATAGTCTCCACACATAATGGACACTCAGTAATTGCTGATCAAGTAAGTACTTGAACTACAGCCCCACAACACAGATGCAATTCACTTCCCAATTGACACACTGGTTTGGAGAATAAACATCTGAACATTTCTCCTTTCTCTTGTCTTCAACTATAGGACTCATCTAAGCCTGGCATGCTGACCTGTTATTTTATCAACTACTATGGGCAGAGTTTTTCTAATGCCATCTTACACTGACCCTCAAGAAAGACCACCATGCCCTGCCTCCAGACGTGGATGTTCAGCCCCAGAATAAAGAATAAACATTTCTCACGGTCACATATCTACCAGTACCTCTGTGACTTGATAGTACCCAGGCTATGAGTCCTTTATAGAAAAAAAAGGGGGTGCATTCTCCTCCAACCGGAAACTGCGGTCTGAGTGAGTTTGTGGCCCATTTACATGATACAATGAACTTATGAGGAAAGAGAATGAAATAATGTCATTGTAAGGTCCTAGATTCCTGCCTAAATAACTATCGCTACCTATCCAGGTTTCTTAATCAGGGTTATTACTGTTGTGATGCAACACCATGACTAGGTCAGCTTGGGGGGAAAGGGTTTATTGCACTTATTGTTCCATATAACAGTTCATCATCAAAAGCAGTGAGGGCAGGAACGCATATAAGACAGAAACCTGGAGGCAGAAGCTAATGCAGAGGCCATAGAGGGGTGCTGCTTACTGGCTTACTCTCCATGGCTTGATCATCCTGCTTTTTGACAGAACCCAGGACCACCAACCCATCAATGACACTCCCACATCAATCAATAAGAAATGCCTTATAGACAAGACAGATCTTACAGAGGCATTTTCTCAGTTGAGAGTCCCTCCTCTCTGATGTCTCCACTTGGGTCAAGTTGACATAAAACTAGATGGTACACCAGGTCTATCTAACTAAGACAAAGTTCCCTCCTAGGGGACATGTGTCCCTTTAAAGCCACAGAGAAGTGGCTAGCCATGGCAGGATAGGACCTCAAAATGTGACTGTCCTATTTTTACCTTCTCCAACTTTAGTAGCCTTTAAGGGACATGAACACATAGGGATCATAATTGAGTGTCATACCCTGAAGAACCTGTATGTGTAGCAGATGAGCCATGCAGTGTGCCATAGATATGTCTTTCCACCCAGAGGTTTCCGTGTTCAAACCACCCAGAGTTGCAGCAAAAGCTTCCAGAGAAGAAGGCAGCATAGAAACCTGATCTGCTGACAGCTACCAGCTCAGGGAGGCTTGGTCAGAGAATCCATGGACATCCCCTTGGGGGAGGAAGGTTTCTTCCAAAGCAGGGGTTAAGGAAAAGGCAGAAGGTTGGTGTCATAGGCCTCACAGCATCCTCACTGCTGCAGTGGTGGAAGGAACAGTACAAGCCATGAACAGCAGAAAAGCAAGCTTCCAGGAGTGAGAGGAAAGCAAATTCTTCCTCATCTGTGAGCAGGCCATTGCCTAAGAACCGACCCAAGAAAGTACCCTTTTTAACAGAAGACATTCTGCCCCCCGTGACCTTTTTTCGTGTTATAGTACTGACAAAGCAAGAAGTCTGTAACTTGGCCAAGTAAGCTGGAGAATAGCCAAGAGTCCCAAGGTCCCTGAGAACAAATACAGAAAATTTTGAAGCATATATTAATGTTCAGAAAGTGTAACTACTTCCTCTTCTCCCCTGCCTTCCTATGTCCATCCATCTATCCATATTCCTACTCATTTATGTAGTCACCCATCTATCCGTTTATTCATCCAACTGTCTAAACACTCATTTATCTACCCACATGCTTACTCAGCTAACCACCCATTCATCATTCATTCATTCAACTATCTATCCTCCTGTCCACCCATCCATTCATCTATCCACCTATGCACTTATCCACCCATTTGTCCATCTGTGCACCCATCTTCTATGAAACTTCAATTTCATAACTACTTTAAGAGTCAACTCTCTGTAGAAAAATCTCCAACTGACCTAACTAAATTATAATTATCACTTTGCTTATCCTTCTGTGGTATTTTTGTTTGAATATATGAATTATAAGGGTTGCTTGACTATGACTCTACCACATAAAAGAATTAAATTGAAACAAAGGCAGTGATTGACATAATTATTATGTCACCATTTATTAAGAACTTACCAGCTGGGTGTGGTGGTGTAGGCCTGTAACTCAGCACTCAGGGAGACAGAGACAGGCAGGTCTCTGTGAGTTCAAGGCCACTCTAGTCTACAAACCAAGTCTGAGACAGCCCAGGCTACACAGAGAAACCCTGACTTCAAAAACAAAACAAACAAACACAGGCACCTGTGCTATAGAAGCCCTGGACTCTACAGTGCCTGCATGTGTTCTTGGGAACTGCAGAGGGCTAATGAGGGACTTTTGGGATTCATACACTCCCGATTTTCTCCTAACTCCAGAATAAAATGATCCTTTTCTGCCTTTCACAATCATTATATTTCTCCTTCAGAATCTTCAAAGGCTTTCCCTGAAGCTTAGCCCTTTAACATATAAAAAGAAACTGAAGAGCGAAACTGGAAAATGACAAATTTGACCCCCAGTGGGCCAGCTCCATCTTAACTCACAGGCATTCTAGGGGATTTTCACAAGTGATATCTTTGGTTTTTCTTCCCAGGCATTGTTTCCTTTGTTCCTTTTCTTTCCTCTTAGGAAGGGCGCTGCTGATACTTAAACTGAACTTCTCCAGAGAAGGTCAAATCTTCGTCTATCCCTGCGTGTTTGTATACGCCTATATGAGAGAGACATACAGGTAAAGTCCCTCAGGAACACTTTCTCTGCTCCCATAAGATGAAATCCAGATCCAGACATGGCCTATCCCCTGGACTGCAGCCAATCTCAGAGTGCCCTCAGGCCTGTGGAATGGGAAAATGAGCAAGCCTACAAACTGTTCCCCTTCCTGGGATCTTTGCTGGGATCCTAAGGTTCCTCAGTCCTTGGAGGTCCTGCTAACCTGTTAGCCATTTTCTTCCCCTCACATACCTCATACTGGGTGTGATCTTTAAACTCTCTGCTCGAATACCCAGAGCCTTCTTACAGAACCTGTAGGATCCTTCTCTAGTGGTCCTCCAGAAAGTAGATGACACTGTCATTGTGTACAGCCTTTCATCCAAGACAGCCAAAAGATGGCTGGTGGTAGTCACAACACAGAAAAGCAAACAGAGATATACGTGGGTGCGCAAAAGTTCTCTTGCCATGTAGACTCCAGCCAGGAGGACAGACAGAAAAGAGAAACAAGTTGCCATTACAGAAATAAGGAGTCCATTTCTTGCTCCTTCCCTGTCTCCTGGAAACATGTGGGTGCCCACTTTCATTGTCCTGATAGAAAGCCATCACCCCAGACTTCCTGCTCCCACAGACTCCCTGGTTTGCTCCATGACCTATATTGGCTGTTGCTTCACTTGTCATCTTAGAACGCAAAACTGGTCCAATCCTACCCCTATCTCCGACCATCCTAGAACAAAAGCTCCGTCTGAACCAAATCTCCCCATCAGCCACTACCTCCTGTCTACTGCATCTCCCTTTTCTTTCTCTCTGTATCCATGTACATAACCTGGACCCCATCAGCCTCTGAACCCTTCCTACCTTGCCCCTATCAAATACACAAATGATCCCAAACTGGGATGCGTACTGCTTTAGGCAAGCCAGTTCTATCTGCTGCCATATTCAGTTTACCCCCTTTTGGGGGGGGACTCCTATACCCCAAAGTCTCCCAGAAAGAATTAACCAAATGGATTGTATCTCTTCTAAACTGACGTCTACCCATTCCTCTGTACCATGAGCCTTTCATGAGCAGGACCACAGTTCAATGTCTTTGTCCCAACACACAAGGGGGACAGCAAGAATGAAAGTAACATCTGAGACTAGAGTTCCTCCATGCCCAATGAACACCCCTGGGCCATTATGAGTTGATTTGGCTGTGATGCATTTTGAATACTTTGGAAAAGCCCACTTGGACTCTCAGGCAGAGAGTCAATCAAGATGTGTCAAGCAAACAGCACTCACCCTGCACCAGGCTTAACCTTGACAGGCTGGGCATTCCCCAACACCAAACTCTCAAATCTGAAATGCTCCAAATTCTGAACCCTTTTGAGCACAGTGACGATGATCAAAAAGTTGAGATTTGGATGCATTTCAGATTTTACATATGCATAAACTATGCAAATTTCCCAAGATCTGAAACACATTTGTTCTTGAGCATTTCCTATAAGGCAGACCCAGTCCATATTAACAGAAAACTCTTATGGTAGCCCCCATTTTAAAAATGAGAAGAGACCCAGAGAAATTCCATCACAGATATGTGAGAGTCAGACACAACAGGGCCACAACCTCATCTACTAGAGGAGAGTGCCAACAACAGCAGAGAATGAAGAAGGAACTTGCTTCCATCCCTCTTTCCAAAGCCTGCATGGGAAATGCTCCAAGCAATGGCTCTTCTGGTTTCTTTCCTCTGCTAATTGTAGGCACACCAAACACTAACTTGAAGAGAATCAGGAGAGCAAAAGAGGAATTTCCCTCTCCTAAAACCCTGCAACACAGACAAGAAAGGACTACATGTGACCCTGGGCTTTGCCGGTGGCCTTCCTTGGAATGTTCACCACAGCTCCAGGAGGGACCAAGTGCATCCAGCCCAGCTGTCCATGGCTGTGATAGAGCAAAGCTAAAAGTTCCTCTAGCTAAGTTGATGATAACAGAAGCATGTAACACATACTTCTGACAATAGCCTTATGCCAAGGATGAAATGATCTTCCCATTTTACAGATGGGAACACCAAAGCCCTGAAGAGCAGAGCCATATGCCTGAATGCCAAAGCCAGTAGAGCATGCACTGGGAACTGGGGCTTTTAACCTCCCAAGCCATTCCTCTAACACTTATTTTTTCCATCTTTTTGGGTACCTTTGCATTAGCCTTCTGGGAAACGTACAGGTTTGGTAGAAAAGGCTAATTAGAAACCAGAGGCTATCATCAGCTTTATTCACTAACGGGAAATAGCTCCCTTCTCTGAACCTGCAATGCAGACAAGAAAAGGCTGCAGGTAACCCTGAACTTTGTTGGGGGCACTGCTTGGGAGGCCCACACCAGGTCCCAGGAGAGTCAGACCATCCGGCACAGCTCTGTCCAGGGCTCTCATACAGCAAACTGTGGGTTCCGCGTCTGACTCTTGCTGCCACCCTGTGACGAACGGTGGCAATGGCAAGCAAGAAAACACTGGGCTTAAAGCACAGGTTGGGACAGGGGCCCTGACACTGAGATACCCTTACCCCCAGTGAATCCCTCAGCATCTCTTCCTGCCTGTCCTTAAGCATTAGCCGTTCAGCAAGACCATGTGGGCTGGACATATTCCTGGTCCTCAGGAAAGCATATGCCAGCCACTGAATATTGACGCCAAGGAACATGAGAGGGTGACAACAGGATTGAGGTACCTTAAAGGCCCCAAGGAGAGCTGACCTCCCTTGCTAAGGCTCTTAGGTTTGTATCTCCTCTCCAGGGGGTGCCCCAAGGCTCCCAAAAAGGAGCTTGAATGCATACTTAGAAGCCAACAGAACCTTTGGAAATGCCAACTGCCCCGCTGTGGCCATTACCATCCACATCCCTACTGGTTGGTTCAGAAAGGAGCGGAGCAGTGTGCTCAGCACACCCTCAGGAGAAGTGTGTCACAGAGGGCACCCTCCAGCAGGTCCCCACCCCCATCACTTGGCTCTTATACCATGCTCTTTCCCAGAATGGGGGGGGGGGGCGTAGGAAATGAATCTCACTTTCTTTCTTTTAGAGCCAGAGGGACCCCGATAACCACCGTGTGGTCCTCTGCTTGGGAAAATTAAGTAAAAAGCACATGAGACCACACTGTGGTGAGTAATTATGGACTTAGCCAACATGTTGTTGTCAAGAGTACGATGTCTCTCTATTCAGGTTCAAGCTAATTAAGCTCCTGCTGCTGCCACCTCCTCTCCAGGGCTCACTGACAAGACTAAGGGACACAGCCTCTGCTGCCATTGCCTCATCCGTGGGATGGGGATAACAGGAGCACACTTCTCCCAGAAGGGTGTAAGTTAAGGGGTGGATGATACAACCTAAGTTCCAGGCTCAGCTCTGTTCTTCCCAGAGAATGCTCTATGAGAGCATTAGTTTATATAGCTACTGACAGGAACCAGAGGGAAACACATGCCACTTCCCTCCCCACCCCCAGGGTTGTCAGAGAAGACTTTAGGCTCCCCCAGTACTTAAAAGTTCAGCCTTTAGGAGTATCCAAAGGAGCTCCCTGCAAACAGACAATGGGATCCTTAATTTCTCCTCAGCAGGAGAAAGGGAAAGTCTCCTTGCCAGACTAAAACTGCATCTTCCAAGGAATGCTTCCTTCATTTAGAAGAGATTTATATAACAGATTAGTAGCATCCCAGGCAAGGCCAAGCTGAGCCTACCAGGCTTGGACATGAGACACCTAAGGGTTTTAAGAGGTCAGAGTCAAGAGTGTGTCCTGTTAGGCTCCTGCATAGTTGGTCACCTGCTCTCCAGATTTCCCTCTACTTGACCCAGAGTAGAATATGAAAACCATCCACTCAGCTTTCAGGGAAGGCAAGGACACTGAGGTTTCTGAGAGCTGCCTCCACAGAGCAATGGTCACATGAGACCTTAGGAGACAGTGGACCTGCAGAGTCTAGAGGGCGTGGTCTCCACACAGAACTTACAAACAGGCCACTTCAGCATCACTTCAACCTTCTTCAAAGCAGACGCAAACAGCATCCTGTGCTCTAAAATAAGATGCAGATTCTGTTGCAAAGACAGACTCCCTCATCCCACACTCATTGCCACGGGCTACCTGGATGCATGAAGGCCACTGTGGCTCTTGGTGCTCACTCATGAAAGGGACTCTGATTCCTGACACCCCTGAGTCAGAACACAGGACGGGAATGTGTACTGAAGACCACATGCTCCAGCTGCCTTGACCTTCTCGAAGACGGAGGGGTGGGAGGAGGGTAAGAAGGAAAGGAGAGGGGAGGGAAGGACTACCACTGGCCCTGTGTGGATGGAGACTAACTACTCACCTGCAGTTCTCACGGCGGCAGGGAAGGTGGAGGAGTCATCCCAGGGAGAAGACTTGGATTCATCCATCATCTCTGGATGTGCCAGGCTGGGCTCTACCCCAGGCCTCATGAACAAGCACTAGAGGCCAAGGTCACCTACAGTTACCAGAGCACACAAACCAATAGAGAGCAAATGGACACATTTGTGATTCAGTTACATTTGGGACCAGGGCTGTTAAAGAAGTAACAGCAGAAGAAGTGCTGGGTGGGTTTAGTGCCCCTGGTAAGCAGGAGCAGGCGCCAAGATGGCAGGGCTGTGCAATGGCTAGGAGGAAGACCCCGTCCCTCACCAACGAACAAGAAGATGGGAAAAGGAAGCTCCTATTTACAGAGGTCTCACTTTGAAGCCCAGACTCCCAAGCCCCAAACCTTGGTCCCCCAGGGAAATGGAGACATACAACACAAAGCCAGGCCCCGCATTAAGAAAGCACCTGGAGTCATGCCACGTCCTTTCTGTAACTGTGATGGTATTAAATGGCCAGAGGATATTCCCTTAAAGGAAACGGACAATCCTTTATGGTATCCATACCTCCCTGTTCTCATCATCACCAAGCAGCTTGAATCTTGATAGGCACTAGGTTCCAAAAACTAACGCAACAGCCCAGCCCCAGACACTATGTGTAGCTCAAGCTCACATCTGTAAAGATCTGCATTTACTCTAGAGTCTAAGCATCATGGCATAATTACCTTATTTTAATTAGCTGTTGTTAATTCCTGTTATTACTGTTACCCTTAATTTATTTGACTGCTAAAATGAGGGCGTTGGGGAGCGGAAGGAGGCAGCTTGCTCTCTCCTAGCAAACTATTACATCATAGTTTATCTTTTTAAAGCCAGTCTCAAAAAAACAGTACAAGCCAATCTAAAAATCTTTGACTATAAGGATCTTATAAGCTGATAATAACAATGAAGAAGTATGCCCTAAGATCTTTTTCTAAACCTAATTTTAAAAAGAAGTAGCTAAAACAAATGCAACCCATCTGCAGAATATTTTAAAGCATAATTTGAATGAATAGTAGTGTTTCAAAATCATCTGAATCCCTATAGTCCTACTGTCTAAAGGCTGGAGTAAATAGTGAAAATAATTAAATAGCACTTACCATTACCAAGCCTTTACTGTTTAATTCTACCCTAAACATGACATATTTGACTTCATTTAATCCTAATAACAGTGCCAACGAGTGGATTTTATTTTTTCCCTTCAGCAAAATAAACCACAACAAAGTTGTATACCTTGATTAAGTCCACAGAGCCTGTGAAAAGCCAGGCCAGTGCTTGAGCCCAGATGTGTGTGGCTCCAGGACCTGGCTCTAAGTGCATCATCGATTATCCTCATGTGTAAGGAGGAATGGCTTGATCACGGGGCTGAGTGACTATAGACTAGGTCTTTTAAATGCTCTCTGGCTCTTGGCAAATGCCCAACAAATGGCATTCTTTTGTTTTCGGAAGCACATCACCATTGCCATCATCACAGAGTTTTGTGCTAGGGAGCCACAAGGAAGAAGAAGAAAGCAAAAGGGCCTCAAGGAGCCTGTGGAGATCAGGGAAGAGCCCAAGCATCACCAAACAGTTAGCTGGATGCCACGGTCAACTGTGATGACCTGAACGATGTTCTGAAGGCAACGGGGATGAGAGGAATGATGGCAGAAGCAACGCAGAGCCCCTAGCACAGAAGGAACTTGGGTACTGAATTCAAGAACTGGGCTGAGAAGACAGAGATGAGCAGGCCGCTACAGGACCAGAGCAGGAGACCTGGATGGTAGGAAGAAGAGGAGTTCAAGGGGAAGAGGCTGTACAGGTGAGTTCCTGGAGCCCTAGCACAGCTGGCACATGGCCCAAGTATATCTCTGAAGGCAAGGCTGGACCATCATGGGTAAGAAAGTATCACTGATGGTTCAGGGCCTCCGGGCCCACATCTCCGCCATGTTGCTTCCTGCTTTCCTCTCCAGTCTCAATGAAACAGCATCTTGTTAGCAAAGCCTCCTCTGACTCCAGACCAGAGTAGGTCCTCAGGTGACATGCTGTTAGCATTGCTTATGGCAGCACAGAGGCAGCTGCGTGCACTAATCCTTTGAGAACTTCCTGATTCCTGCTCTAGACTGTAATGTCCGTGAGGGTGATTGAGCTCTATCTAACACTGTCCTTATAACACATGATTCCTAAGTCAGCTGAGCAGGTTGCAAAAAAAAAAAAAAAAAAAAAAAAAGGCTTGTGTAATGTAACAATGAATGAATGAATGAACCATCAAGTACAGACTATCATCTCATGCTCTTGCCAAGGACCAACCAGGTCTAAGGTAACAAAGTCCCCTCTGAAGATGCCCTCCAGCTTCTCCCTATAAATGAAATGAAGAAATGGAGAAAGAACACGTTATTGATGTATTTTGACATTCGGGACTAAAAGCTGCTACACAAGAAAGTAAGTACTAATAGCCAGCATCTCTCAAATTGATACTGCTCCATTCGAGAGCTGGATCCAAGGACTTCTATAATAAACAGGATGTGCTTCTCTCCATACTCCGGGCTTACCCCTCCTCTTCCTGCAGCCATGCCAACGGGGTCTGGGAAACAGGACAAACAGTGCAGTTCTATAACCCACACCCACTGCAATGAGGATGTGATGGTTTCACAGGGATAGTTGAGGTGGTTTAGCTCACCACTGCATACAGAGAGAACACATGTGGAAAAGGCTTTCCTTCCCAAGTCACAGAAAAAAAAAAAAAAAACAACAACCTCACATGGAGCTTTGATAGCTACAAATTACTTCATCTTTCTGGAGTCATACAGGCAAGTTAGCGAACTTTCCCCCAAAGAAATAGGGGTTACCAGCATGGCTTTTCACCCAAGGAAAAGAACTGATCAAATTAGTTTCTAAACAACTATGAAGTGTCATCTGATATGACACCTCTTCGAGTGCACATGCATGAGTGCACACATTCACATAAACATGTACACACACAGAAAGAGAGTTCATCTGCAGAGCAGAACAAACAGAGGACACTTCTCTTAGAGGTTCAGCTAATGAACCCCCAACTAGCCAGTAGTCAGAGTTGAGGACAAGGTAAACCTGGTATGAACCTGTCTTTTCCCTTATGTTCCTATTGATCTCAGCCTATAAAGTTCGTTCATTCTCTACAAATATTTATCGACAGTGAACACCATCAAAGTTAAAAGCAATAGAGCAAAAACGAAGCCAGACAAAGATCCTGTTCTGGAGAACAAACATTCTTGAGATGACCCTGGGGTAAAACAATGCTGCTGAGCATGGAGAGTGAACACATGGATGACTCAAAGAGAGCAAAAATTGAAATAATGGTTGCTCTATTTGTTTAATTCCTAAGAACCTCCAGACATTGAGCTAAATCTTATCCTCATGATCAAATTTGCATTCACAACAGTTCAGCAACATAGAGGTCATTTCAATATGAGGAAAATAGAGAGCTGAGAATCTGTGGGAGACCACATCCTGCCCACAGGAAGAGCCAAGATTTGAACCCATGACTAGCTTCTAGTCTCATGAAGCTCCATTGTTTTGCTACAGTGTTGGAGCAGGACTCACAGGGACATTGCTTCTGAGAAGCCTATGTCCTCTCTTCTGAGCCACTCAGAGTACTACTCTCCTTTCCCACCTCTAGCCTGGGCTGTGAATACAGCATACTTGTTGAATCTAGACTAATTTTTTTTTTAATTTGGCAGTTTAAAGCAATTAACGTCATTTAGTCAAGCGTGTTATTAAGTCAACATTCAAGGAAGGGTGGATCAGGCGAAATGAATATAAATACCAATTTACTCACTGTCTAAAATATCACAGAACGTCATCATGTGTCAAATAATTTAGTCCCTTTATTCTTGACTTTTACATTCAGAGACGACGCCTTTACAACCCTAAGAATGAGGCTATGGTACAAGGAATCCTGGGGGAGAATGCTAGCAGACAAATAAAAATTTTTACTAAAGTTGAGTATCCATTGTGCCTCCCATCATACTGAAGCTGTTTTAATCCCCTCTTAGCCATTCAACAAAGTCCTCCCTGCTGAGTCTGCTGCCAGACTACAAAGCTAGAAAGAGCCTGGAGCAACTCCACATCTCCCTGTCCTCCTGCAGATCCCAGGTGTGGACAGTAGAGAGGCAAAAGACACTGGTAGGAAGGCAGAGTGCTCAGACAAAACAAACGAAGAAGGGACCACTGACCTCCTGGGAAGCAGACTGGAAAATGAGGCCTGACCTCCTGCCTTCTGGAGCCCAGAGCTCTCAGCACTGAAGGACCTTCAAGCTCTAGCATGTGCAGACCCAAGGAAAAGCATCAAATTCAAACTGTAGGCCAGGGATCTGTACCCTCCTATATGGAGATTCCATCATGCCAAAGCAACTAAAGAGAGACATCATGCCAAAACAACTAAAAGGAGGGGAAACCTGTACCTGAGCAGCAGGAAGAGATAGTCTCAGGAAGGGTTGGATGATAAAGCTAATCTTTAAAACAGCAAAACAAATGTGAACAAAACAACTACACTTGCATCCCTGGTGGAGCCATCCAAGAGCCTCTTCCACCCAACTTCAGGATCTTGGCCTGGTTTCCTTACATGCAGCGTTACAATTCAGGAGCTCCTTATAAAGCTAACGGAAAGGATCTTTTCCACACATAGGTTACCTGTCATTAGGCACTGCCTCAGGCCTGTGTCCTGGCACTGGAGAAAAACAAGTTCCTGACCTCAGAAAGTTAGATGATACTGAAGATGCACAAATAAATAGTTGCTCAATAAACAGAGTAAAACTCTCAGGTGTGGTTGACGCACTGAGGAGGTGGCAGCCAGGACAACACAGGTGCCAAATCAATGTGTAGATCCTGTAAGAAAGCAACGTTCTGTACATTCCTAAGACCAATGCCCAGGCTGTTCTCCCCATCTCCAAAAGTCCACTCTTCCCTGCTTCCTCCTGTCTTCTAGTATCTCTTCACCATACTGTATTCATACTTTCCTCCATATTGCCTCCCACTGGGCTTACCACACCGCAGAGCCCCCTGAGGACACTTGAAGCCATCTGAGGTGACCAATAGCAGTAAGGGAAAGCAAACGCAAACATAGTTAAGAATACAGGTGCTGCTTGAATGTAGCAAATGGTAGCTCAGTACCCTAGTAAAGGGAAATAGGGACGTTTTCGGACATGAACTCAATGGCTAGCTCTTCGACCCCCCTCCCCACCTCTCAAGGGAGGAGCAGCCTTGCTAGGCCACAGAAGAGGACATTGCAGCCAGTCCTGAAGAGACCTGATAAGCTAGAGTTAGATGGAAGGGGAGGAGGTCCTCCCCTATCAGTGGACTTGGAAAGGGGCAGGGAGGAGATGAGGGAGGGATGGAGGGATAGGGAGAGAATATGGGAGGGGGACTACGGCTGGGATACAAAGTACATAACCTGTGATTAATATAAAATAAAAATGTGCTTCTCCACATATAATGGGATGGTCCCCAAGATATCTGTTGTAAGATGAATAACACTAACACTACGCCATGGTACAGCTCAGTAACACAGTCCACTCTAGGGCAGGGTACCCCAGGTGTAAAAAATAGGTATACAAATCAGACAGTCACCGGGGACAAATCATTAGGAAACTCATTTTTGCAACAATTGTTTGGTATACATGTCATTTTTACCATTCAAGACAGCTTGTTTGTTTTCATTAAATTGTGGTTGAATATCTGATACTACAGGACACAGAGAATCTTGTTCACTTTCCAGAGTTGAGCAATCTTTTAATTTTATAATCATGAATACTGTAAACTCCACATCACACAGATATATAGTCTAAAAGTAACATAAGCATGTTAAGGGTCATTTGGGAAATTTTGCCCTAATCCTAAACCAAAAATTAATAGAATTCTTCTTCTTCTTTTTTTTTTTTTTAGAAAACTCATCCACAACTCAAACAGCTACTTTAAAAATCAACCACTCTAACACAATACAACTCAAAGAAATAGAAATAATATGCTGATGCTTACACACTGGTGGATTGCGGTCAGAGAACATTAAAGGTCTTGTTTCCCCTACTTAAACCATTACCTTTCTCTAGGAGCAGAAAGCTTTGTATGTACAGTAAAAACACTGCAGTTTGTGACACAGGATGATCCCAATCAGAGCCAAGGTGCTTCACAAAGCATTCAGTGGCACTGTGGGCTGTGGTACTATACAGCTTCATTAGTACCGCATGGTGGTACCATGCACAATGCCAAGTGCTCCTTGTGTGTTGGGAACCAAGAATTAACCGAAGCCACAGAGACAGCACAGGAGAGTGCTGCAAACAACTCATAATTAGTAACAGTTTGCTTTTGATTTTACTTTTGGTTACAAACCTTTTACTGTTACTAAGTTTTTCTCAGCCCCAACATTCAGTTACACTACCCCCATAGGAGGTTGAAACCCATGGTTTAAGAAGCTATGCCAGCTGGGCGTGATGGCACATGCATGTAACCCCTGTACTCCGAGAGGCAGAGACAGATGGATTGCTGCGAGTTCAAGGCCAGCCTGGTCAACAAAGTGAGTCCAGAATAGCCAAGGCTATACAGAGAAACCCTTTCTCAAGGAAGAAGGAGGAGGAGGAGGAGAAGCAGCAGCAGCAGCTATGCCACTGCAGAGTGCCAACTGTATGCCCTCAAGATCACATGACTCTCCCAAGAGCATCGAGAGTGTTATACTGCATATCCCTAGCCCAGGACAAGAAGAGAATTAAAATTTTACTGCAGCTTCTACTGAATGCATAACACCACCATAAGGTTGAAAAATTATGAGTTGAACCATGGGTATAGGTCAGGGACTGTTTGCAGAGGCCTCATCATTCATACAGCCCTGCATTCAAGATTCTGTGTTATAGCTTACTAGCTTTACCATTTTGTATAAGTCAAATGATCACCCTGAACTTAAGTTCTCCTAGAAAATTAAGACAGTACCTACCTTGTGGAACTATCAGGATGATAAAATGACTGTTAGCATTGTAACTGTCTATTTACCCATTGCTACTGCTGTTGTTGTCATTGAACAAAGCTTTAGTCCTAGAATCAAGCTGAACTAGCACTTACAGTTAACTTAGAGCATGTTTTGGATCATGAAATCTATTTATTGGGCATAACTAACATTTCAAGATGATCGGAACAGAATAAGGGCAGAAGACAGCAACACATCAGAATAGAATCAAAGTGAGTAAAACAGAACAGAACATAAAACACAACACCAGACTGCAGTCAGGAATGGTTGTGGAATGATGACAGTCATAGCACCCAGAAGGGTGTGAATCAACAGTTCAAGCTAAGTCTGGGGTATATAGAAAGATCCTATCTTGGTGATGATGATGATGATGATTGATTGATTGGTGATTGATGGTAATTAGTAGCAAACTGCATTCCAGAGAATAAGAATAAGCAGTGATTAGGGAAGTGAGGTTCACTTCTGTGGTTGTGTGAGGAGCAATGTAATGTGCATTACATATTGTGCCCATGGTGTGTTTTAAAAGTTCGAAAGTCACTGCCTCAGGGAAACATGCAGTTTTGTACCCATCAGGCCCCTGGGGGAGCAATGCTTGCACAAGGATAAGGAGAGACCTTTTATTGGAAGCAGATGGCACCTTTCCTACTGATGCTCACCAAACAATTTTCTGCTAAAGGGCTGGAAACCACAGGTCCCTGTAACCTATTTGTGAAGAAGAAATGCCATTGGTGATAGGTCAACAAATTTCTCTCCATCTCTCAAATTGGAGAGTGGCTACTTCAACTGCACTCAGTGATTTCTAAATAAACTGCTTCAACAATCAGCTGTGCACCTGGCTGCCTTCATACTTACGGGATGAAATGTCTGGCTTGCTTCAAGGTCTACATTTCTACTGCAGAGAAAGCCTCCATTTGTGCTAGCCATTCTGAGGAAGGACAGACCCCATGCCAGCTTAAAGTTCCTCCCTGTTCTGGAACAGAGCAGCCATAGCCTCTGGCCCAGCACAGACTCTACACACAGAGAAATGTCAGCAAGCCAAGGGGCACAGACCAGAAAGGAGGGGGAGGACTTTTCTTTAGGAGAAGCCAGAAGCCTTCCCAGAATCAAACATACACAGCCTTTTCAGAGCATGGTCCAGAGACCACTTACTTCCTGTGACGGTGCTTTACACAGATTCCTGGGCTCTGTCCATGTTCACTGGATCAGAATCTCTTAGCCTAAGACCTTCAAACAATGCATTTTAACAAGATCCCGCATGTGACGCACTGCATACTAATGCCAGATCCTGCCCAGTGGGGTTGAGCAGCAAGACACTGGGAGCAAGGTCAGCAGTGGTGCGGGGAATGGCACAGTCAGAGACACAGAGGTGTGCCCCAGCCAAATGCATTTGGAGAATGTGAGCAGGGCACTGTCACCTAGGCATTCAGGATGAGGACTTAGAGGGATCGTGGCACCCTATCCCAGCCCGGCATGTCTCCTTGAATATTCAGTGGATGTTTGTAGAAGCAGGAAGGAAGAAGACATTTCCAGCATTTCACCAAAAGCAAATGTATGCATGTGACAGTGATAGATCAGCCCATATCATGGTCATCTGTCCAATCTGGACTTGTATTGAAAGCAAGGAGAAGGTAGAAGCCTTGGTTTTCAGGATGGGTTATTAGTGACTAAACATTTGAAAAAAATGTGCTGTCTCCTCCCAACTTCGCTTATCATGGAAAATTTACTTTGATTGCTAGAGATTCACTAGGGAACTGACTCTCTGGGGTGAAATTCTGGCTTAAACGTGATTTAACTGAGCACTGGTCACAAATATCTCCTTTTGCAAAAGCAAATGGAGTTGGCTTCCAGTAAGGCCTGCCAGGGTATTTGGAAGGTCCCAGCAGGGCACAGGACTGCCTCTCCATGTCACCAAGAAGCCCACCCATGAGGCATAGAGACCTTCCTTCCCTTTGTAGCCTCAGTGCCCTGATATCTGGCAAGAACTCAGGCTTAGCAGTCAGGACTCAGCTTCCTGTTTGACCATCCCTGACTTCCCATGAGGCTCAGGATCTGTCCCTGTTCCTACACATTTATGGCTAGAAGGGCGACTTCCCAACACATATCACCACTCCCAGGTTCCATCTCAGTGAACAGGCAAAGCTCAGCCAGAATGTAGGATGTTGACAGCTGATCTTGATCACTGCAGGGCCACATGAGTGCTCTACTGCAGAGAAATGCAGTCTCCATACAGAAGCCCCACATCTGAGATGAGCTGGATATAGACCTCCCCAACAAGCCTCTGCACACAATACCTTGTTAGGTCTCATATTGAGGGAAGTAAAGGCAGGGAAAAAGAGCTTTTTGAAAAAACTGCCTCCCACTGAATCCATATCATCTGATTCCCACACCCCAGAGAAACACCTGTACTCATTCAGAGGGTCTGCGCTTAGTAGGGGTTCTCAGACGGGCTGGAAGAACAGACAGTTGAACCTGCAGAATGCACATGCCCATAGAAACAGCCCAGGGTAGCTTCCCTGGGCTCTTCCTCCCAAGCTTTTCTCTCTCTGCGTAAAGGTGCTAGAACCAGCCCTTGCCAGCTTGGTACAGGCTAGGTCGACCTGAAAGTGGGGCTCTGTGCAGTCTGCAGGTGTAGGAAGCAGCAGAGCTATGCCTCCAGAAAACCTGCAACACACCACTCAGAAATCTAGTGTCACTGATGTGAACAACAGACAACACAGAGATTAAAGGGAGACCCTTCCTAGGAAGTCTAGGTCATGCCCTGCATGCAAGTTCAAGCTGGAAAAGCCTCCAGGAAAAAAAGAAAAACCAGTGAAGTTTGCCGCCCTGGGAAGGTGAAGGGGAGAGGAATTCAAATTCACATTTCTCTCTAATGTTATTGGGAATGTGGCATCTGAGCACTTTATAGAATTAGCTGCAGCAGCTTCCTAATTGCCTTTGCCGAGTCGCCTCCCCCAGGTTGATGGTGGCGGCGGCTGCGGACCCATCAGTCTCGCTTGGTTCTCCCCGTGCACCCGCCCGGCACTGCGGTGCTCCTGCTGCAGCTGCCAGGCCCCGTGCTGCAGAGGCGCTAGGACCCCTCAGCCAGGCTGCTGTGTGCTTCCAAAAGATACTCCCTGCACTAGGGGTACTGATGCAGAAGGGCAGAGATGCTCCTCAGAGGCAAGAAGGGGGTCATCTGGCTGAGAAGAGTCTAGCCACCACAGCTTGCTGGCACTCAAAGGGCTATGGGTGAGGGACCTGCCCATAGGGCTTCAGAGATAGATCTCCCCCAGATCAAGCCCCCAAGACTTTACGGCATCCAACAGTCTAACACTGGAGCTCAGAAACTAGGCAGTGGACAATAAGTGGAGAAAGAGGCAGAAGCCCTTCTTCCTTGCCTGTGCCAAGCAGCATTCTGTGCCTCACTAGCCTGCAAGGACAAGGAAGAGGCTGGGCAAACTATGTATTCCTTTGTTTATCTGAACACTGAAGCATGCCACAGGAAAAACGCCAAGTCCCAATCCAAAAGTAGTTCTATGCCAGGTGCCAAAAGAGGACCCCTCCAGGTCACAACGAATAAGCTTGTCCTGGGGAGACTCAAACTCCTGCTCATTGTACCCCACCCACCACCTCACAGGAGATAAGGGGCCCTCCACATATCACACATCCCCAGACCTGCCAGGGGCATGGAAGAATTTGCCAGTCTCACCCACACACAATGAAGTTGACCCTCGGGGTCAAAGGGCCATGGCTGTCGATTGTGCACAACTACAAAAAAGAAGGCACCAACACAGCACACATCCAGGAAAAGCGAGACAAATAATGGGACCAAAATGTTACTAACCCATTAAGCAAGGAACAGAAATTGACTAGACACTTTCTAGGCACCAGGCTCTGTGTGAGCACTATTGTGTGACTTTGTACTTACTTAAGCCTACTGTGGCTTCATTTTATAGAAAAGGAGCCTATGTCCTCAATGCAAAGCTAGGAAAGGTCAGGCTGGATCTCAATGCCAGATCTGTCGGGCCACAGAACCTCCGAGTCCCAGCTGGCTATTCCACCATCCAATAACCCTATAGATAAAGCACAAGAGCAAAGTCAACCTAATCCAGTCAGATTCCCAGACATCAAACTTCCTGAGGGGGGGGAGGGGGCTGATCCTCAGGCGAAAATCAAAGACAACTGACATCTTTCTATTATAACAACAACAACAAACAAAAAAAAAACTACAAAAAGGTAGAGGTCTGCGGACCTTCCTCTCCTTCCCTTCTAGTCTCCTTTAAATTCCTTGTTATACAAGTGAATAACAAGACAACCAAGAAACAAGACAACAAATACAGCTGGAAAGAAGCTGCAACCTGCAATCTTTAATGTCAAGTATCCACAAAGACCAAACCAAGGAATCAACGGCTGGTACTAGGAAATGCGAAAAAGCCTCCCTGTGACCCTACCCCACTCTAGGAACTGGAGTTGAGACCTCCATACTGAAGGCCCAGAGCACAGCTACATTTCTGTTTCTGCATCTTCAACCCAGATGACGTTACGTTCAAATAGACAAAGCCCAAGGCACAAACTACAAAAACACTGGCAATCTCATCATTATCGATGGCTCCTAAGAATTCCTGCTATGGCTCAATGACAAGCAGCTTGGCGACTGCCTGCAAACACCTCCTCAGACACCTTGCCATCAACTGGCCTTTAGGCAGCCAGAGCTCCCTGGTGTGTGGAGGGTATGGCTCAGGAATGGTGATAATGATGGAAACTAGGCAAGCACTATAAACAGCACTATAATGGTCACCATTGGTGAACACTTCCTCAGAAACACTTAATTCCAAGCATCCTCTTGGATCTTCTCTCTTGGACCTCTCAGATCCACCCTAGAAACTGGTACCTCTAAGTCTATTTGCTAGATAGGAACAGTGAGGTTGAGCAACTGACTTAGAAGCCTGAGACTCCTACACAATATCACGTAGACCCCAACCTGAATGGCTGACTCAGACTCTCAACTTTATACAGATGTCTGTTCCCACAACCAACTACTTCTCTTAAAAGCAGATTTTTAAGTCAATCCTCTGATTTCTAAATCGCTATACATTTCCTATCAGTGGTAAGGTATTTATTTTCAGAAAGACAGAAAAAAATGCAAAGCTTATTACTCAAGTAGAAAATCCAGCTATGGCTCCATAATTCTGGAACTCCTGTTCTGGGTAATATTTATTCTTCATCATTGTCAAACGATAGATATCTATGAACACTCTGTGGAGAGGATTACATCCTCTTTCATAGTGACCGGGATGCTTGATATTCTGCAATACTTAAATTTGGGAACAAAACTGAGGAGGGTAGGGGTGTTAATTGGGTACCAACATTCCTTTAAAAAAGAAAACAGCACAGGACTATCAAACACACCTGCATACAAACACAAAGGTCCCAGATTTGTTGCCTTTTAAGCCATCTGAATCAGCATGCAAATACATTTGCAAATTAGTATGCAAATTCTGTGTAAAAGCAAATGACAACAATGCAACAGTGTCTCCAGGGAGGCCCAGGCCAAAGCCAAGAAAGAATAGTCAAACTTCAGCCTCCCCATCCCAGGACCCAAATGAGTTGCACTTATTTCTGGGGAGATGAAAAGTCTATGCCCATCGAGCTGTTCGCATTTGGCACATTCACACTGCTCTAATAGACAGTCACTAACAATAGGAACTCACAGTAGGTTGGTTGCAGAGCTTCATGTTATGACTCGTGGCTGAAAACTACCTACCTCCCATAGATTTCCAGCCTCCCACATCTCTTGCTCTTTGAATGTTTCCCCACCGCTACTTCCACAAAATACATTAGGAGAGGCACCATGGACACAGGCACAAAGAACAGAACATTTGCCCGATATTTTTAACTTGTACCTTCTTTTGAGCATGTCACAGCAAGAACAAACTTTAACTCCACAGTTGCCCACCTTTTCCATGCAAAGGACAACACTGGGAGAGTCCGGGCAAGGGGAAAAAAATCACTTCCTGAGCATGGGTAAAGTGTGCTTCTCTTTGCCGCCATGCCTCTGTCCATTAATGTACACGGCACATGTGGCCTCAGCTTTATCACCAAAGAGTCAAAGGGACAACAATTTCAAGCTCGTCTCCTGTTCTTCAGTGATAACGAAGCAAAAGAGTAACTGTGCTAGAGTAGCCAGAAAACCAGGGCTTTCCTGGGCCACGTGCTCATCTTCACACCTGGGGTCACACAACCCTATCATCCTCAGAGCCTGATGTCACAGCCACTTCTCAAATATGGAGGGGCTGAATATGAGCATAGGTGTGTGAGTTCCATCTCCTAGAGCTGGAACTGCTGTAAGACACATGACATGGGCACAAGGAGCTGAACTCCTGTCTTGTGCAGGCACTCGTAGCCTCTGAGCTGTATCATCCACCCCTAACTGTGCTGTTTTAGGATACACAAATCAAGACCTAGGCTGGGCAGGTTAGTAACTAGCACCTGCTCACCCCCAAAACAAGTGTAAAACCAAACAAACCAAAAACCTCCTCGGTTGTCCCAGGCTCACTGTGAGAAATCTAGGACCAGATACAGGTACCTCATCCCCTCCTGAGAGCCAAGGATTAGTAGCTGTCAGAAAATTACGAAGTAGCCCAGTGTGGTGGCATACCCATAATTCTAGCACTTGGGATGCTAGGGAAAGAAAGACTTCAGGCCAGTCTGGGCTGTTATGAGACCGTGTCTCAAAAAATCATAAGATATTTTGAAAAGGAAGAGTAGGAAGGGAGAAAAAGAGAGGGGGAAGGTGGGGGAGGAAAAAAAGGAAATTCAAAGTCATGTTAAAAGCATGTATGGGCCCAGATTTGGATCTAGATTTGGGGATTCCATGAGCCAATGATTCCCTTCATTCCTTATTGTAAACAGGATCCCAAAGTTTTAGGAAAATAAGTCACACACACTGGACAAACCTAGAAAGTTGAGCAGAGATGAATGGCTTTTGGGAGTTTTCAGTGAAAACATGAAGGGAAGACACTCCTGGGTTTTGAAGAAGAGTTAATTCTTCAAGTCATAGCTGAGACTGACACTTAGTCAGTACTTTCACAAGATCGCTGCTTCTGTCAGCTGGAGCAACCCAGATGCATGTTGCCCCTGCCGACCACCATCTTATCAGTCGGCTCTGTCTCTGTCGCTGATCCTCGGCCACTGCTCAGGCCTTATGAGGCACAAATTCACACTACAAGATAAGGCAGCTTGACCTCATCATGGGAACACAGCCACCAATAAAACTGCCAGGACTAAGATTTGGCACCCTGCTGAAGACTGAGACTCTGAGGGAGTGTATGCAGCAGATGCATCCTTGTTCCAGCCCACAAGCTCTACCTGAGACCCCACAGATTTGACTCCAGCTGTGCTCAGGTGAGCTGGGCAACATAGGCAGACCAGAGGCAGAGACCTGAGGATCAAAACACCCTGTTACCAAGCTGTTTCACCTCCTGAAACCTCAGGCCCCACCTGTGAGGCAGACAACGCTGGTTGCCTCTGTGTGGAGGGACCCAAATGGGCACCAGCTACTCTAGCAGGAAGGGCTCAGCTCTAATCAATCCGTCAAAGAAAACAAAAAGAGCCCATTTTCTTTCCCAGTGGGCATACTCTTGTATACCTGGACTGATTATGATTGGTGGATTTTTAAGAAGTCCAGGGGCCAGTCAGACTCTACAATTCTGTGACATTCATGAAAACAAACGGCTCTTGAGCACTTTCTGCCAACTGGCCCAAATGAAGGAGATTTTCTTTCATTGCTGACTTCTACCACTGCTTACAGTACCTTTGTGCAAAAGGGGTTTTAAACGTACTCACTTACTACAGCAAAGCCCATCCTCAAGACTTCAAGGCCCTGGTGACCGGGGTGGGTGTTGCAAGCCGTGCTCATTCCACCTCTTTAAGGACAAAGAGCAGGTCTGCAGATGCTCAAGGCCAAAACACAACAGCAGGGCTGCCAAGCAAGCTCTAGAGAGGATAGGTCCAGCAGGAAGAGCCAAGAACACCAGGTGCCCTTGCCTCCTGTGGGAGTGACAGATGGCTATCCCCAAATCCTGCCTCACCTCTCTGTACCCCTTCCTGCATCCTTTTCGCGTCCAGTACCATTCGGCAGGAAGGCCTTTGAGAAGGCTCGACTCTTCAAAGGCCGGCAGAAAGTACTGTCCCAGCAGGAAGCGTCTGGCATGCTGTCCAAGAGGACACTGGAGTTACGAGGTGTCCGCTGTGGCTACTGCACGCATCCTGTAGCGAGGTAAAGCTGGGGATGCACAGATTCGTGTGTCCTCTCTCTTTATGGGGCAGAAGCAGCCACTTCTTCAGCCTGACCCACTGCCCAGGAAGCAAGGCAGACCCTGACTGACAGGCTCTTGTGGGTACCTTCTCCTGTCTAGGAGGAAAAAAACTAGCCTCGTTCCATATACATGACATTCGCCTTGACCGGAACTGAACTGTAGAACAGATTTAGACATCCCCTTGCTTATGGTATTGGTTCCACGTCAGTTACCAGGTGGGTCACCTTTCTACAAGGCCCTCACCAACCCATATACCTACCACTCCCGAATCCACAGGCATTTAGGGGCCCAGGCCCCAGAGTGTTTAGCAAAGATGACCTGTAGAGCTTTGTTTTTGTAATACCATCCATAATGCCAAAAGCTTTTGCTGTGCCTGGCATTGTGCTAAGCACTTTGCATATTTTATTCCATGGACTGTGTTGGCCTCCTTTCCCATTTAAAGGTACAGGTTCTGAAATGTTGTACCACAGGTGACCCAGATAGGGAATGGAGATAAGAAACACAAATCTAAGTTCTTATGACTCCAAGACTGTCCTCTCAGCCATTATTCTGGCTTTAATTATTTCTGAAGCAATTTCCCAGATGTCACCTCATTTCATCTCCAAAGCACTCTATGCTAGAGAAAGTCAGGTATTATTGACCTTCCCCCCCCCACACACAAAGAGCAACTTGCATTTTAAAAGATCACATAAAGCATGTGGCCAGGTGTGTATATATGCACAGAAGCCTAGCTCAGCCACTTGGAGAGGCTGCTTAATCTTTGCAGGCCTCAACTGGTGGTCTGTGAAATGGGTGGAACAGTACTCCCCGCCCTTAATGACAGATCTATTGTTGGTGTTTTTGAGATAGGACATAAGCCTGACTGGCCTCAAACTACCAACGCTCCTGCCTCAGCCTTCTCAGAGCTGGAATTACAGGTATGTGCCACTGCATCCCACTTGTTAGAAGGAAATAATGGAATGACCCTAAAGTGATTATCATAGGACCTGAAATAGAGAGCCTACAGAATTACTGCTCCCTGCTTCTGCTATTAGATTAAGCAACTTGCCCAAGGCTACTCAGGAAATGACAGAGAAGATGAGCAGACAAAACCCCCTAGGCCAGTGACCTTTTTTTTTTTTTTTTTTAACAGCACCTCTTTAAGGGACAAGTATCTCTGCAAATGCTCCAAGCTCTCAGATGGAACAAGGATGGGCAGACAAAGTGCCATAGCCAATGAGACCAAAGGTGAGACGCCTGGGAGGAAAAGTAGCTGAAATGAAGACATCTTGTCCCATGGAGGGGTTAGCCAAGCACCGGGAGACCCCAGACTTAGTTTAACACTCTGCTTTCTGCGTTTTGTGACCAACAAACAGGCTCTGAAGATTCTGCAGCTGTCCCTGTTCTTAGCAGTTCTTCACATTCTAGTGCATGCACCATTCTATATGCTAGCCACATCCATGCTTGATGAATGGCAGCCACTTGGTTCTGTACCAGCATCCTGGTTTGCTCTGTTTGGTGAACCTCTCTAAGCCACCCAAGAAGATGAAGCCCTCTCCATCAGCAGGCAACCGGGCACACACTGCAGTAAATGGCGTCAACCTTGTTAGCACAGATGCAGACACGAGCATAGCTATAATGGTACTGACAGATGCAATCCCCTATATTGACTGGCACTTGCCCCCCTAAAATGTATAACCAGTGGTCTGTGGTATGAACCCACAGCATTTATGGCTCTGCTCAACTTGCCAGTCTGGATCATTTACCTATGTAACAGCTTTTTTTTTTAACCTCGAGAAGGTTAACCATCTTCCAATAGCAGGTGTCAAGATAAATGTCCCAAACTATGCAAAGGGAAAATCATGGTCAGCCATTCCTTGTCAAGAGATAATGCTTTCCTTTTCAATATGGCCTTGAAACACCAATTTAACCTCTAAGTTGTTTGTTTTCATAATCCTGATTTGGGGTAACTGAGAAGCGATCTAACATACATTTAGTACAAACTACAAAGTGTACTGTCTCATTTAAATGACCCATCAAGTACCCCATAAGTGCTGCTCAAAGCAAACAAAATCTTGTCATGTTTTAGAAACACTATATATTTTTCAGTTTATTTGTACAATAATTTTTCTGTCGGCTTGGCAGGCAGACCATCCCACAACACCGCAGCTACACAGCCAGCCACCCAAGGTGCTGAGGGTGAGTCTGAGCACAGGCCACTGCCTTGCAAAGGGCACTCTGAGTCTACTTCATACAGTCTGCTGTTGGCTAACCGCTCAAGGGAGCCTGAGGAACGTAGCTGTTCTTCTTCCTCACTGCCCATTTTCCCTTGAAGGAAAAGGTGCGTTCTGTTTAACAGACTGAGGAGGACAGAAGAAGGTTCTAGTAGGGTCGTTGGAGCCAGGTTTCGGAAACTTCTCTCTGTGGACAGTACTCAAGAGTTCACTGCAGTCATTCAAGATGAAACACCGGGCATTAAGTCTTCATATAAAAATGCCATTAAAAGAATAAAGTCTCATATGCTAATTTATAGACTGACATTTTCTAGTATTATTTAATGTCTTCTATAGTCTCAGATACAACAAAACCTTTAAACCAAATTATAGCATCTTAAGCAACTTACACACACTAACACTCTATGCCTCAAAGGTCCTAAAAGATGCGGCTCTAGGGCTGTTTCCTCTGGTGCTGCTGTTATAGGAAGTAGGGACACTGACAGACCCTGTGTCTGCAGATAAAGAAAAGGCCCATTTGTTGGCCTCGATGGTGGCAAATATGGATTAATGACCCCCTGAGACAAAGGACCCTTCTCACATGAGATGTGCACTCATTTTTGCAAGCTCAGCACACTCAGCCTTTTATTGGCTGCCTTCTGTGGGAACACCATACACCAATGGAGATCCATCAAAAGCAGAGTCTGAAATGCCCTCCCATGGATATGTGCTTCAAACTGAAGAAACGAAGTGGGAGTACAGGCCAGCAGTACACAGAGATGCACAGTTCTTACGTTTCTGTGGATCCTACCACCCAGTGATATCTTCATCAGAAACTGGAAACACTGATTGTGCTTGTCTATGCCCGAGAGGTTTCATAACTGGTAGACGATTTGATATTCCTATGTCTGCCTAAAGCCAAACTGGTATTATAATAACTGTACCTTTTTATTAATTAATACTAGAAAGAAATCATCATACTAATGGATCCAAACACATAACTGCCACGGAATGGAAACCTGAAGTTCGCCTCCAACAAGAATTTCATTCACATTTTCAGCCCCTTAATTTTAATAAGCATATGCAAATCTCTTTGAGTAACACAGACTGCAGCAATTCCTGGTAAAGGAGAGAAAGCAGGGTATTTCTGACAGAGAAGAAACCTTAGGAAAAGGAGCAGAGAAAAAGAAAACCAGTAAACCAAAGAGGTTCGTACAAAAGCTAATCTAGGAACCTTGTGGGCATTAAGAATACAGACACCTATCAAACGTGTGTCCTGCTGACAGGGCTAATGAGACCAGTAATTAACCAGAAAGACTGGAACTGTCATTTCAGAACTGTCAAAAGATAATATAAAAGGGAAATAGTCTACTAATCTGAAGTGATTCTGTGAACGGGCCAGCAGCAACACAGAGCGGCTATCTTTGGGGACAGCAGGTAATTGTCTTTATTCTAAGAAACAGAGCCTCCTTCATGATCTGTAGGACTGTGCTTCCTCAGGACAGCACAGCACAGACCCCCAACTGGTAATTCATAAATGTTCACTGTTAATTATTTAAAAGTCCATTGATTTCCACATTGATGAAAAGTCATAGTTGTAAGAATGGCTAAAGGAATCGGCCTCTTACTTTGCTGACTCTGTCCTGCGGAGAGACAGCAAGTTTACGTATTAAGGCCATCTCAGTAAATAGTTGATAACACAAAAGCCTGCTTGAACATTTCAGGAATCAAATGGCCTGGTGAGTGCTGCAGGTGTCCAAGGTAACTGTAGCCTCCTTGTTGATGTTAAAGGAGGAAGCACGTATCACCTGTGCTTGCCATCACGATTCTGGAAAAAATGGCTCAGAACCCATTATTCCCACAAACAGTCATGCCCTGAATGCAGTCTAAACAGAATGAAAAACTCAGGCTCGGTGGAAATCCCCTTACGGAGGAGGGGATGAAAATCATGCGGGTTTAATGACTTTTACTGCAAATGTTTAAGGTGTGGTGTCTTTGTGGTTAACGGCCAGGTCCTCAGACCCATTAGAATACTTCTCTGTGAATCCCAGAATAGACAGATGACAAAACTATGCCTCCCTGAAAGAACCCAAACAAAGCACACTCTTTGGTGAAAAAAGTGAAGCGAGATGGGGCAGCTGAATACTGGCATGAATTTGTCAAACAGTTTAAAGCTGAAGAGAATGGAAAGCCCTGCAGTACCCACCACTGAAGGTGACAGCTGACAGGCACACAGGGGCATACCAGCACTTGCCCTCAAACAACTCAAACTGCTCAGGACTCACGCCTGCTTTCCACTCTATAGACAAAACACACAACTTTAAAAATATATCTAGCTCAGCATGCTTTAGAAGATCAAAAATGCCTACTGCAAATGAAATGAACAGATTGCTAGCCCCGTGTTCAACAGAAGCAAAAAGAAGAAACTAAGAGGGCAAGTCTACATAGGACCTACTGTAGTATCCTAAGCTAAGGCAGGCAGAGCCATGCCACCAAACACAGAAACAAGTAAGAAAACAATCGTCCTCTGTAAGCTGGCAAAGCACAGTGACCCCTGTGAATGTTTACTTCAGAGTCCACAGCAAGTCCCACTACCTAACAAAGAGTGCTGCCAAAATGGCAGATCTCCCAGTCTCCAAACACCTCAAAGTGGGTGGCCAAATCTTATTTAATTTATATTCACAATGATTACCTTGGAAAGTTTAGGCCCCAGATCAAAAAGGAAAGAAAGAAAAACTTCCATTCAAAAAATGAATATGCTACCTTGATTCAGAACATAAAGCACCAGTATGAACATGACATAAGTATATAAGATGATATTGTAGCATACAGTGTATTTTCCCTTAACTGAGAATCAAATTTAAATATCCACACCTTACAAGTGAAATTACAGCCTACTCTGCAACCCAGCATTATCACCTGTGAGTTCCCTTAACACAGTGTTAATGCATTTTCCAATTGAATTTTCTAACACATTTTCAAAGCACCTCAATTGTTAAGATACAGAAAAGTGATAGATAGATGCAAACTGTTTTGATTTAGAGAAATAATTCCTAATGCAAGTGGCCAGAAACTTGAAAATAAGTAAGAGGGTGATGGTATCCTTGCTTTTCCAAGGGATGTTCTGTCTCCCACACTCAAAGTGTGTCACATCTCTTCCCATTCATATCGAGCTCTCTTAAACCAGCGTTCTGCATTTTAAAGAATACAGTCATATCTTGGAGATCAACATGGCTCAAAGATTTCTGCAAAACGTTCCCCAAATCTAATATACCCTTCGGATCATTTATGAAAGTGCTTGCCAAGCAACCCAAAGCCCTGGGTATCTCATAACCTCTGTTGTGAAAGATTACAAATCCCAGTATTAGAGCAGATACCTACCCTGGACCCTAATGGAAAGCACCACTTCACCTTCCCCTCGAATCAGTTACAAAATACCAGACAGCAGCAGGGAAGGGCAACAAAGCATTAAACAGCTGGAAATAATTACACAATTGTGAAGCTGCAGATAGGACAACGGCAGAGCAAGGCTGGTGAATTCAATATCAGGAGCTATGCTGATCGGAAGGTAAGCAAAGTCCCTTACCAATTCCAACGTGCTGCTGTACCATAACCAATTATAGGGCTGACAGAGTTCGGGCAGCATGTGTGTGTTGTGAGTGTTCTAACTTCCAAGAAAAGAAAAATGTATTTCATATGCACCCCAAAATCTGAACTAGATGCTATGTACGTACAACCAAGACCAAAATTGATGATACATCTACAACATGCAGATGAAAAGTATTTCTTTAAAGTTATACAATATGTTCTTCCAATGCATGGGCCAAATGCTCAGGCTCTGTCACAGTCCGGAGCCTGTCACATAAAACATCTGACAAGCAGGCAAAAAGCCAGAGTACAAGAAAGGCTGGACCAAATTAAAAGAACAGCAGGAGAAAAGGCCATTCCAATAAATGCAAAGGGCCACAGGTATGTAGATGACCCGCTTATATAAAGGCAAACCAAGACATCAAGTTTTATCAACTGATTACATTTCAGCAAACTTCTTAATCTACAGATGAACTGTTTTCTCAATGGTCCCAAGGAACCTTGTGCCTGGCTTTTTTTTTTCAGCCAGTATACCTTGGCATCCCATTATTGGATGATGCTTTATTATAATACTTGAATTTCATGTGACAAACGGTTTCATATAATGCCCCGAAATGTTACTCTCCGAAATGGAATGCCATAAATAAAATATGGACTTGGTTACCAGGCAGCATGCACAACACATATGGCACATTGGCCCAAAAAACACATTTCAAAATGCTTAAAAGTTAACTTAACAATTTTAGCTGTTTATACCCATTCTCAGAGAATTGTCCCCCAAAGGCCAATCTTATTTTCTATTGTCAAGAGAATATCTGGATTAATTTGGTTGATCTACTGACTTGAAATTCTCTTCACCCGCTCTGATCTCCACCCCTACCAACCTACCCGCCCACCAGCTCATTCTTTATCTGAGAGGGAAGAAAGGGGGCCATATATCTCACGACGGAATTTTAAGCATAATGCTGCCTATTTGAATTAAAATTGATGCAGTTTCTGATAAACGCCTAATAATCAATTCTCCATTCCCATTACTCTACAGAAATATATGGACATGGACGCCGACCAATGTCTTAAGTTTGTGGACCACTCTCCTAGCTTATTACCCAGCAGTGCAGCTGAGTAGAAAGATAACCACACTCATTCTCCTTATCTGTAATGATGTAATGCACCCCAGCCCTGGGTCTAGATGATTGGGAAATAATGGGATTGTACAACTGCAGGGATGACAAACAATACTGCTCTCTCTCTCTCTCTGATACACTGAACCCTACCACTCCCGTGCAGGGCGGAGGCTCAGGAAACAGGCACCTATTCTGCCCCTTGGATGAAGTTAGCATCTTTTTGCCAAGGAAGCATCTGCTCTCCAACTGAGACAGCAATATAGACAAGTGAGAGGAGGGCCATGCGAACACACGGTCTCCAAGCCCCAGCTAGGACAGTGCGAGTGAGTACCCTGCTTTTCTTTGTGTTTAGAATCAAGTGTCATCTAAAAATAACCGGTTGGTAGGGAGAAGTCACTGCACAGTACAATGCCAAGAACCGGAGATCAGAGACTACTCTGATAACTGATGCAGCTCTGGGCTCACGTTTGTTTGGAAAAAACTAAATCTGCCTCCATTTTCTGTGCTAGAAAAATCATCACTGTCTGTCACCACAGAAACCTTACCTTTTGCAGAAGCTGGGAACCCGAGTACTTGGCAGCAATGGATTTTATCTCCCCACCAAAAGCGGAGGCCCACAGCTTCACTCTATGGGGAGAAAGGGCAGAGGAAGAAATGTAACACCAAGTGTCACCGTCACACACGCGCACACACCGGACTGTGCCTGGAGCAGCAGGACGATAGAACATTAAAGAAAAGGGGAAACAAAGATAGAAAAAGCTCTCTCTTACAAACTACCAGCACCAAACTGTGGAAGCAGATCGGAGCGCGGGAGGGGGTCGGGGGTCACCGGAGTTCAGAATGTTAAGTCTCCCCGGCTCTCGAAAAAGACCACGGGCTTTTATAGAAACAATTGCCCGGCTACTTAAACACCTAAAGCGAGCATCACCTGACAAATACTACTCTGAAGAAATCCACCCATCCCCCCGCTTCCCGGAAAAGTGGAATGGTAAGGTAACAGAAAAGAGGACCATTAAACGGCCCGTGGAAGTTGCAGTCGGTAAACAGGCTCTAAACTTGGCGCTGTCGCTTGAGGTGAACCTCTCCGGGTCTTACTCCCCCGGACCGAGGGAAAGAGCGAGAAGGTCCCACCCCAATCTCCCCGACCGGGTGCCGATGCTGGGAGGCAGGTGCAAGAGGCGAGGCCCGCACCCGCCGCGGGTCCTGCCCAGCCGCACCTGCAGGTGCCCAAACTTGAGCTCCCCGGGTCTTCCGGGCGCCGGCGGCCCCTCCCCGGGAGTCCCAGCGCCAGGCACTTACACGGAGAGCGGGATCTGCTGCTCCGAGCGCACCACGTCCCCCAGCGTGGCGTAGAGAAGCGCGGCGGCTAGGAGCGCCGAGGCCCCCCGGGACCCGCGGCGCGGCGAGCCCGGCCCGGCCATCCTGGGCTCCCTCCGACACGCCGGCGGCGGCGGCGGCGGCGGCGACTGGAGCGGCCGCGGAGAGCTGCGCCGGGCGGGCGGTGGGCGAGCGCCGGGCTGCCTGCTCCGCCGCGCGCGGCCCCTCCTGCCTCTTGCGCGCCGGGCTCACTTGGGGAGCAGGGAGAAAAAAAAAAGGGAGCGGGTAGGGGGTGGGGTGGGGGGAGGGCGGAGAGGAGGCGGGAGGGAGCGCTGGGGAGGAGGCGGGCGCGGGAGGAGGGAGCTAGACGCGCCTCTCGCCGCGGCAGCTGCCCGGCCCCGCCTCGGCGGCCCCCGGGAGTCCGGCGGGCCGCGGCGGGAGGGCGGGAGGCGCCTCGCGGGCTGAGACTCGCAAACTCCGGTGTCCTTGGCCGCCACGGTTCGTGCCCTGCCCGGCCCGGCCCACTGCGGCCGCTGAGTTCTTTACAACTCCGCAGTCCGCCGCTACCGGTGCGACTCTCCGGTGACCCCGGGCGGTCCCCGGGCCCTGGCGACCGAATGGGAGTGGGTGATGGGGACCAGGGTTGAGGCCGGGAGCCCCTGCACTCCACAGTTTGCCGGTGCTTGCTCCGGTCAGGAGCCCCGGGAACGGAGCGGGTCCGGGGAGTTAGGGTAGGAGGCTGCGGAGCCTAGGGGTGGCGAGACCCCCTCCTCATATCCCCCGAGGTTCCCCGGGAAGAGGCAGAAGTGGGGAAGAGGCCAGCAGGCGGCGGCGACAGAGGACCCGCTCGTTCTGTGTCGGAGCGGGCTGGGGATGGGGTAAGGGGGTCGGGGTCTGGGGATTGCACCGCGGCGTGGCCGCCCATCGCTGCTTCCCGGCCGCGGCGACTAGTGGAAAGCGCGGAGGGTGGCGCTGCAGTCCCGGCGCGGGCGCTGGAATCTGGGCTTGGGCAGCCGGTGGCCGCATCGCCAGCTACCTCTGGTGCTCGGGACCACGGGCCAGGGTGCTATCGAGCCTACTGAGGCTGGGGGTCCGCACCGCCATGCGGGCAGGAGAGGAAGCAAACCGTGTGCAGAGTCCATCCTCACGGGCGGACACCCATTATCCTTCTGGGGAAAACAGGCTGCTCCGAGCCCGGGGTCTCCCAACACCAGTCCCAGAGGAGGCAGCTGAGCGCAGGCTTAGGCGCATTCTGGATACCCACAGGGGAAGCCCCGAGGCGACCCTTTCTCAGAGGCCCCCCACCCTTGGGAAAGCCTTGTCACCATCCTCGTACAAGCTCTAGGGTGTGACTAGGAACTTTGTGGAGCCCTCTCGAGGGCTGGCGGTAAAGACCTGAGTCATCCTCCTCCTCTAGTGGAGCGCAACTCGGGTGACCGCGGCATCGTGCGCTCCAGACCTCTCCTACTCTCCTAGCGCTCCGCCGCCTAGTTTCTCCTTATGCTCACGTTTTGTTGTTGTTGTTTGAATGTTTTTCCGACTCTGGGACTTTATAGATTTTTTTCCCTGTCACCCAGCATCCCCGGTTTGCAGAGAAATGAGTAAGGGTGGGCTCTGGCTTCCCCCTGGGTGGTATCCGACTAGGATCCAGCTCTCTTACACAGCAGTCTCCCCAGAAAAGTTATCTTGGCAGTGGATGTTTGGATTACTGAGTTGGCTGTTAGGGACACTTTGCCGGGCCTTTTTCCGAGTACAGGCAGACCCCCGGCTTCCACGGGCATAAAACCAGCCATACACCTACCTAGGGAAGCAGCACCGGGAACAGGCCCACCAGGAGAGCGCCCAGTGCGCTCCGCCCACAGACAGTGTCTCTATGGATGACTAACTGGTTATAATGAGTTCTCCGCTTCTGAGCACACCTTCCGCCTATGAAAGCATGCCAACCTTTCCCAAACCGAACCGAGCACAGCCTGACCCCAGGGCATGTGGTCCGTATGGCTTTGATACTCATAGATTGGGGGCTGAGAGAAAATTGCTTTTCTTGCCAGGATGCAATCGTTTTCTAAATGCATGCTTGAGTGGATAAATACATGAGTATATGCCAGCCCTGATTCATAAGGTTTCATCGTCCCCTCTCTGGTATCTGTATGCTAACAAGCCTTTATCTTGCATCTCTCCATCCAGCCAGTAAGGGCCAAGCATCTTGGACAAGACAGACACAGTAGGTCATGCTGTGGGGGCTGGGGATGAGCCCTCCAGGCAACCTGCCCTCCTAGGATTTGTACACTGGGAAGGCCTTTCTCCAAAAGCAATAATGAGAAATATATGATGGCACACTCTGACAGAGGATCAACAATGGTGTGCATCAAGAAAAAGAACATGTTATGCCCTGATTAGTCTTGTACCCATAACTGATGAGAAATTGAGATAGAGAAAAATGATAGGGCTTAGTCTGAGGGTACCAAGGTCATGGCCACAGTTGGTGAGTAAGTCATTATGCACAGCCACCTGTCACAGGTGCCCTCCGTGGTTATTTTAGGGCAGCTAGAGAGTCTTAACCCAGGGAAAGGATTTTGAGAATTAGTAACTATCAAACATAACAGTCTTGTGCAGAACAGAGTGCATGTATAAGTAAGATGGATATACTAAGTATTTCCTCCTAGCTCAAAAATGATCTAGTGTCTCAAAGTGTTGTAAGAATTTGGGAACCTGCCACTCAAGTGTTCCCTCCCTCTCCATCGTCACAAGATCCTGTGATGAAAGTGATCTATCTGAGTGTGTACTCTAATTTAACACAGGGGTATACTGGGATCCAGGGGGGCTTAGGGAATGGTCCAAAGACCATAGCCAATTAAAGGAAGGTCACCTGGCCTCAGACTAGGGCGCTTTGAACAGCCCCAGCACCTTGTACTATGTTAAATGCAACACTGAGGGTTTGGATCCTGCTATTTATACCCAGAAGCAGACACTTCCAGACACAGCTTTCAGCTGCAGCACAGAGTCCAGCCAAATGAGACTGTCACTTGCTGACCAGTCCTACTGGCTACAGAACTTGTGCTACGTCCTGCAGCCATGGGCCACTGTGAGACTGCAATGTCTGTGCGAAAAGAGCCGGAAGTGGGTGCGCCTTAAAATGTCTGGCTCCTCCTGTAAGCGATCAGCTCCACAGGGCGATCCCAGAGAAGCATTTCCCGGAGGAGACCTTTGCCATCCCACCCAACTCACCCACCCCACCCCCAAGCTTTCCATCAGGTAAAACTCCTGTCTGTGGAAACTTGAGGTGCTGGGGGCATTTAGTAAGTGGGAACAGGACAGTCCCACAAAAGTTGTTCTGTCCCATAAGGATTTTCAAATGTCCTACTGGACATTCAAGGAGGAAAAAAAATCTTACACCTCGGACTACGGTAATGCAGAACTTAGATCTATTTTATGTATTAATATATCTGTACAAAGGAGCTTTGCACGGTTTTATTAAACTGAATGCCACTTCTGAGTAACTGCGGGACCGTGGTTCTGATCCTTACCAAGAGATCTGTTTGTTTGTTTGGTAAGTGGATTTCTGTTTGGTTTTCTTTTTTTTCTCATTTAAAAAAAAAATCACTGCTACAACAGCAACCAAGCCTACTCAGTCTTAGTCATAGCCTACCTGCACAGGTTTGCATGGGACTTTGACATTTGGTTAGTACATACAGATGCACAAGCATGGAATGGCCATTATATCTTACATAAAGTCATATGTGAATTTTCCACACTGTGAAAGGCCTCCTATTTTACTATAATAACTTATTATTCTTGATTAATTTTTTTTAGTATTATCAGATCAAGCATCATTGATTTTTTTTTAAAGAAAATTTGTAAAGCAGGCCATAGTGAGAATTTCAAGCCAGGATGGCAAGGGAAGTAAAGTGCCTAGCTGGATAAAGCTGTGCCCTCGTAGGCTGGAAAGAGATACCAGCTAAAACGTGGTGGCGGTGCTAATGGAGATGCAAAGGGTTTGAAGGAACAAAACATCAAACGCTTTAGTGAACTTTGGATCCGGCATTTCTCTTTCCGGGACTTTATCTTACACTTACTAAATGAAAAAAGGCTTAAAATCCTGGGCCCTCGAGAGAGATGACTCAGCAGCTAGAGGCCCATACTACCAACCCTGATGACCTGAGTTCAGTCCCTGGAACTCACATGGCAGAAATAAAAGTTGTCCTTTGACCTCCAGGTGCAATATGTGGCACACAGAGACATGCAAGTGAACATACACAAATAAATGCAATTAAAAAAATTATATTCTCTCCAACATCACCCACAAAAGCCACCTACTACTTCATCCTGAGACACAGCAGCCATTGCACACCCAGATGCTGCTCTGGCTCTCACTCTGCCTCACTGGCCAGCGACAATGGGCCCTCAGTGGAAGCCCGGCTCCCTGCTTCCCAGTCACATTTGCACACATGCCCAAACACGGAAGCCATCTCTCCTGACTGCTGTCCAGCACACTACCATTTCATCCCTAAATTCCTTCAACCAATTCTTGATGGATCCCTTCACCTCTTCAGAAACTCTTGATTGATCCCATCACCTCTTCAGAAAAGAAATATCAGGGCCAAGGTCAAATTCTTTCTCTGCCTTCTGAACTAAATTAAAATACACTCAAGGTCCTTGGATCCACACCCAGCTTCCGCATGTATCTCTTTCTCTGTGATTCAACCAGTCTACTTGGAATTCCAAAGGAAAGTTAGTCTTAATGTTCTCCTGAGGCCCTTGTGTATGTGATGTCCTCTGTCAGATTCCTCTTCCTCCAGATCGGCCTGAGGTTGCTTCTAACTAACTTCAGTGTTTGTAAAGGAGCCATTGTGGAGAACGCATCCTCAAGAGTCTCAGGTAAAATAGAAGTACATGCATCTTGGTGCTCTTAGCTGCCTTCCTTTTCTTCCTAGCAGTTATCACTACTCGTTGGTTGGTTGGTTCCTTCCTCCCATGTGTTATCTTTTCCCTTATGTGACTAAAGTGGCAACAGTAAGTTCCAGTGTTGTGAGACACGGTACACATTCTCTAGAATGAGAGTCGGGCGGAAATCCCTTTCTCCTAAAGGCATGTGCTTCATGCTTTCTAGACCACAGCATCCGTACCACCGAGACCTAGTGCCTGGCTAACAGCACTAGACTTACCAAGAAGGTGAGGACCACGGAAACTGTTTTCCAGAACGGATCCTCACAATTCTGGAGGGGGTAATGAAGATGCCCCTCAAGCTAAAAACGCTACATCCAAACACTGGCTTTTGAGCTATCAGAAGAACACTGCCACCTCTAAAGCCTGCCTTCCCTCCACGTGTTGTTTCTAGTTCCGTGTGCAGACATGTACTGAGGAGACTGCAATGATGACAGGGGGTGTTCTGCTTCTGGGAGCAGTTTAGCTGTGTCTAAAATACAGCCCTAGGAAAGCACAGACCTGGAAACAGCCTCAGGTCCACTGTGTCAAAGCGCCTGCATAAAGTAGATGTTTAGGCAACCTTGAGCTGAATTCAACCAGATGTGATGATCCTTGCCAATGTTAAACCTTCCACTGACCTGGAAGAAGTAGGCCCTTGAGCCCCAAGTAAGTGGCCAGGGTACTCTGTACCAGATGTGGCCCTTCTATTTAGCAGCTGCCCCAACTCTGAGAAGGCTGTCATGGGAAGGGGCAAAGGACCACCCCAAAGGAAGGCACTTGGAGGGATCAGCTGCAGGGAGCCACTCCCCCAGGCCAGTGGAAGTCAGCCACTGGGGCTAGTGCTGGCTGGCTAGGGAATGGGCTTTCAGGCTTTGTGGTCCTCTGGTCCTTTCCCTATCCATCCTAGCCCCTCTCCCAGCATGAGAACAATCACCCAGTGAGCCTCTATTGGAAAATGATTCCATGTAAGAGTCTGTGCTTATAGCTGTGTCTATGTGTTTGCATGATTGTAAGAACATATAATATGACGTTGCATGCATGTATGTGACTGTTCATGTATATATGTGGTAACCATGCCATTGCATTTTTTTTACTCCACAAACAGGTATGTCCTAAAGTAGGGCAGGACTGACATTCAGTGGAGAGGCTCCCGGGGAGCTGATTTTAACTGCCCCTTTGTCTCTGGAGAACAGGTGTCTAACAGCCACACAGCCACACTGGCTTACACAGTGAGGTCGAACCTCAGCAGCCCCCCCCCCCTCCAGTCAAGAGAAGATGCTCCTGTGAAACAGGAAGCCCTAAGTGAACAGTTGGAACATATGCTGACGCTGCTGTTTGGTTTCCATCAGGCTGAATGGAGACTAGAAAGACGCATTCACGCATCACACACCTTCTAATTGTGTGAATCTAGAGTTGTTCATTTCCATAGAGGGCAGGCTGCCTTTTGGGATCAGGAAGCATCTTTTTGGGGTAAGATCTGCTTTTTTAAAAATAGTTTGAGAAACTGCAAGGCTTCCAACTGTCTATCAAATAGAAATTAGTTTAAAAAAAATCACAGTTTCTCGTATAATGCAGTTTTATAAAGCTGTTTAGAAAGGGGGAACACAGCCAGGCATGAGGGCTCACACATGGATCTGTTGTCCCAGGGATGGAGGCAGGAGGGTCAAGAGACCAGAGTAGAGCAATTTAATGAGACTCTGCCTCAAGATAAAATAAAGGAACACAGTCCAGTGATAAAGCACTTTGGAGAATACATGAGGCTCTGGATTCAATCTCCAAACCTCACAGATTAATGAATGAATAACTAACTCACACTTTTTAAATAAAAAGAAAAGCAATTTCTCATAATGATGTGCCTGTATGTCAAGCTGACCGTTATGATGAATATGTTAGGAATAAAGCAAGTTGTTACACAGTGTATGTAGCATATGTAGACTCTCATCTATGTCATATTAAAATCATGGATACCTGTGTATTTTTGCTTCATATCTTCTTAATTTGCTGTTTGAATGTGAGAGATCTCCCATTGGTCCTTCAGTTTTTGCACAGTTGGTCCTCACTTGGTGGGACTGTCTTGGACTGCTGTGGAATTTCAGGAGGTAGGGCCTAGCTAGAGAAGGGGACACTTTGGAGGGCTGTAGTCTACTCTGCTTACAGTTTAGCTCTCTGCCTCCTTTCCAGCTCCACAGAGCAAGCACTGGTCACACGTTCCTGTCACCAGGGGTGGAGCTGATCACCATGGCTCCCCAACCATGACAGAATGTCTCCCCTGAACCAGGTGCCAAAATAAACCTCCCTTCCCTGAGTTGTTCCTGCCAGTATTTTGTCACAGTGACTAGGAACATACTTAACCTGGTAACAAAGATACCCGTGACAAAAACAGGGTTAAAGAAACACAGAAAAACTTTCTTTTTGTTTTTGGCTTTTGAGACAGGGTTTCTCTGGTTAGAACAGGCCAGGCTTGAACTCAGAGATCCACCTGCCTCTGCCTTCCTGAGTGCTGGGATTACAGGTGTGCACCACTGCACCATAGCTTACTTTTTGCTCTTAACTCATTGGAATTGTTTGAATCATGATGAGGAGCATATTGAGTAGATGACTGGAATTATATACTTGTGAAACAGCAAAATGGCACAGGTATTCCCACAAGATAGTTTGTGCATGACAATCTGTTTCTAAAAGTCGTTTGTGGTGGGAAGGGCTCATGAACAAGCAGAGGAGAGAAGGTCGCTTCTCTGGACTGGAATGGAGCTCTGTACAGAAAAGCAAATGCTCCCTGCCTTTCAGTTGCCTAGCACCCACAGACTTGGCACTGCTGCTGGGAGCATCCCTGGAGCCCCAAGAATGCATGCATTGGTGGTGTTATCACCAATAACAACTATTTTTAATGCTGAGTTTCATTTCGATGCTGATTTTCAATCAGTGGCACATGAAAACTTTTTAGGAGGTGTGTTTTGGAGAGAAAGGCTAAAGTATTTAAACTCTAGGAATATCAATAATTGAAAAGGTAAATTTCTCTGCTACATTACTTGTACAATAAAGTATTTAAAATGGTCACAAAGGTTAGGAAGCTCCAAGATGGCTGTGACCAGTGTGCACTGTATTTGAGAGGCAGAGGATCTGAAACTCCGAAATTGCTGAGTGGAGAGGCAGCCAGGACATCAACACTGAGGCTTCCGGGGGAGAGGGGACAATACGTGAGACCATTTAGATCAGGTCACCCGTGGCAAACATTCGATCCCCCTGCATTTCCCCTTATTGAGCCTCCCCTCCTTTTTGGCAGAGGCGGTCCACAGTGCCTGCGGCTCTTAGCACAGAACTCCCTGCTTGGTGACTGAGACAGCAATGGCCGGCCTCCTAGCTCCTCAGCGGTGTCTGCCAGTGGCACTGCCTTCAGGGTCCTGGGTCCATGAGCAGCTGTACGGGCCATGCAGGGCCTCCCAGCCAGCGACTTTACTGGCTATCCAATCCCTCAGTGGCGGGCACCTGGCTGTATGGGCCACCCAGGTCCACTGGCCACCCAGGTCAGCAAACCACTGTAGGGGCTCCCCTGGGCCTCCCAGTAGGCATCTGTTCCAGTGGCCTCTCAGTCCTGCTGCTGTGGCTGGACTCCTAGTGAACTGCTACACCAGCCTCCAAGTTCTGCTGCTGCAGCACCACCGAGCTGAAAGAGCTCCTACAGCCGCATTTGCCCTGCAGGCCCAAATCTGAGAGTAGACAACAGGCGGAACCCCTGTGCTCTCAGATTACACCTGCTAGAGAGTGAGTGAGCCTTCAAATGAGTTCCTGCAGAGCCCTCCAGAACCAGGGTCCATCTACGCAGCCAGACATCTGATCCCTCCCACCCACATACCCACTGTGGACAACATAGGGAATCTTGGGAAAGCATTCTCAACATTGACACCCCTGTTCTATGGGTCTACCAGTGGAGTCCAGGCAAACAACTCTTGGAGCCCAGACAGCTGAATACCAGTGGCCTCTAGACCACTGAGGTATTCAGGGAAGCTGCGCATGAGCATTGCGCCCTTGGACACCACCAGCACCCCCACCCCCTCCTGCACCTGCACCACCACCTGCCCCACATTCTAGGCATCTACACTCTCTAACAGCCTGTCCTTCAAGGCATATTTTGATACACATGCCCACTCACATGCACATGCTTGCTCACCCCAACTTGTGCATCTGCACCTGTGGATCTTCTTCCCTTAGCTACAGCTGAAACACCAACGAACACTCTCAAACCAGTGGACCCCTCTCATCTTCCTGAAGAATACTACAGACACTAGAGAAAGACGGACCCAGTCTAAAGTACAGACTCCAGCAAAAAAACAGTGAAGGTTACAGATAAGCAGGTAGCCAGAGGTCAATATAAGAACACCTCTAACAAAAATCAGAACCTCATAGTTTCACCAGCAACCCCAAAATCAATGGGAACTCCAATTCATCAGAAACATAGGAAAATGATTTTAAAGCTATGCTTATCCAGTTATTAGAGGTACATAAAGAGGTAGCAAACAAATTTGACAAAGAAATAACAACACAAATGGAGGCTAACAAAGAGGAAATGAACAAAGCTCTCAAAGAAATACAGGCGAATACAGCCTGTAGAGGCACACTTCGTGGCATATACAAAGGAAAGGAACAACAACAACAAAAAAAAAAAATCGAGGCTATCATAGACAAGAATCCACATTCAAACAAATGAAGAAAATGGTGCAAGCCATGAAAAATTAGAATCAATAAAGAAAACACAAACAAAGAAACCCCTGGAGCTGGAGAACTTAGATAAAAGATCGGGAACAACAAAGGTAAGCATTGACAATAGAATACAAGAGAAGGAAGAGAAAATCGCAGGTGCTGGAGATACACTTGCAGAAATTGATACTTCTCTCAAAGAAAAAGTAAAATTGAAAAGTTCCAAACACAAAGCATCCAAGAAATCAAGGACACCGTGAAAAAACAAAATCTAAGAATAATAGGAATAGATGAAAAAGAAGATGACAGGCTCCAAGGTCCAGAAAATTTTTTCAAAAAATCATAGAAGAAAATTTTCCCAATTTAAAGAGATGTCCATAAACATACAAGAGGCCTACAGAATACCACATAGACTAGACCAGAAAAGAAATTCTTCACATCACATTATAGTCAAAACACTAAATCTACAGAAGAAAGAAAACATATTAAAAGCAGCAAGGGAAAAAGGCCAAGTAACATATAAAGGTAGACCTATCAGAATCACACCAGACTTATCAACAGAAACTATGAAAGTCAGAAGGGCCTGGGCAGATGTCATACAGACTTTAAGGGACCACAGATGTCAACCCAGACTACTATACCCAGCAAAGCTTTCAATCAATATAGATGAAGAAAACAAAATATTCCATGACAAAACAATTTAAACAATATCTGCACAGCAACCCAGCCCTATAGAAGATACTAGAAGGAAAACTCCAATCCAATAAAAACAACTACACCCAAGAAAACATAGAATACAGATAACTTCACAACAAAAAAAAAATTAAAAGAAAACAAGCAATGAATCACAGTAACACCAACTCCACAAAAAAAGGAACTACATTCATTGGTCACTATTATTTATCAATATCAAGGGACGCAACTCTCCAATAAAAGACACAGACTACAGAAACAGGATCCAACATTCTGCTGCATCCAAGAAACATACCTCTACAACAAAGATAAACACTACCTCAGAGTAAAGGGCTGGAAAACTGTTTTTCAAGCAAATGGACCCAGAGAAAAAGTTGGGGTAGCTATCCTAATATCTAATAAAATAGACTGTTCACCAAAATTAACCAAAAGAGATGAGGAGGGTCACTTCATTCTCATCAAAGGAAAAATCCATCAGGAGGACATCACAATTCTGAACATCTTTGCCCCAAATACAAGAGCAGCTACATTCGTAAATGAAACATTATAAAAGCTGAAAAGAGTCGTCAATCCCAACTCCTTAATAGTGGGAAACTTCAACACTCCACTTTCACCAAGGGACAAATCACCTAGACAGAAGGTAAATAGGGGAAGAATGGCACTTAGAGATGTCCTAAATCAAATGGACCTAATAGATGTCTAGAGAACTTTTCACCCAAATTGAATAGAGTATACCCTCTTTTTAGCACCTCAAGGAATTTTCTTCCCAAAAGACCATATAGTTGGCCACAAAGTAAGCCTCAGCAGATACAAGATTGAAAGAATCCTTTGTATCCTATCTGACTACTGTGGACTAAAACTGGACCTCAACAACAACAGAAATAGCAAAAAGCCTACACACACATGGAAATTGAACAACTCACTACTCAATGGGTTAGGGAAGAAATAAAGAAAGAAATTAAAGACTTCCTAGAATTCGATGAAAATGAAGGCACAGCATACCCAAACTTATGGGACACAATGAAGGCAGTGCTAAGAGGAAAGTTCATAGCACAAAGTACCTTCAAGAAGAAATTTGAAACTTCTCATACAAGCAACTTAATGGCTCACCTGAAAGCCCTAGAAAAAAAAAGAAGCAGATAAACCCAAGAGGAGTAGATGACTGGAACTATTAAACTTCAGGGCTGAAATCAATCAATTAGAAACAAATAAAACTATTCAAAGAATCACTGAAACCAAGAGCTGGTTCTTTGAGAAAATCAACAAGATAGACAAACCCTTCGCCAAACTAACAAAAAGGCAGAAAGAAACTATCCAAATCAGCAAAATCAGATATGAAAAGGGGACATAACAATAGACACCGAGGAAATCCAAACAATCATTAGGTCTTACTACCAAAGCCTATATGTCACAAAATTTGAAAATCTAAATGAAATGACAATTTTCTTGATAGATTCCATTTACCAAAATTAAATCAAGACGAGGTAAGTAGACTGAATAGTCCTATATCCCAAAGGAAATAGAAAAAGTCACTAAAAGTCTCCTTTCCAAAAAAACCCCAGGGCCAGATGGTTTCAGCACAGAATTCTACCAGACCTTCAAAGAAGAGCTAATTCCAATTCTCTTCAAACTATTCCACAAAATAGAAACAGAAGGGCCATTACCAAATTCATTCTATGAAGCCACAGTAACCTTGATACCTAAACCATACAAAGACCCAACAAAAAAAGAGAACTTCAGACCTATCTCTCTTATGAATATTGATGCAAAAATACTCAATAAAATACTTGCAAACCAAATCCAAGAACACATAAAAGATATCATTCACCATGACCAAGTAGGCTTCATCCCGGGTATGCAGGGGTGGTTCAATATACTGAAATCCATCAATGTAATCCACCATATAAGCAAACTGATGGAGAAAAACCACATGAGCATCTCCTTAGATGCCAAAAAATCAAAATCCAACACCCATTCATGATTAAAGTCTTGGCGAGATCAGGGATACAAGGCACACACCTAAACATAGTAAAGACAATGTACAACAAGCCTATAGCCAACATCAAACTGAACGGAGAGAAACTTAAATCAATCCCACTGAAATCAGGGACAAAACAAGGCTGCCCACTCTCTCTGTATCTCTTCAACATAGTACTTGAAGTCCTAGCTAGAGCAATAAGACAACTAAAGGAAATCAAGGAGATACAAATTGGAAAAGAAGAAGTCAAAGTATCACTATTCACAAATGAAATGATAGTACACATGAGCAACCCTAAAATTCAACCAGAGAACTCCTTCAACTGATAAACACCTTCAGCAAAGTGGCTGGATACAAAATTAACTCAAAAAAACCAGAAGCCCTCTTGTATACCAAAGACAAAAGGGCTGAGAAAGAAATTAGGGAAGCAATACCCTTCACAATAGCCACTAATACCATAAAGTACCTTGGGGTGACTCTAACCAAGCAAGTGAAAGACCTGTTTGAAAAAAACTTCAAGTCTCTGAAGAAAGAAATTGAGGAAGATATCGAAAGATGGAAAGATTTCCCATGCTCATGGATCAGTAGGATTAACATAATAAAAATGGCCATTCTGCCAAAAGCAATCTACAGATTCAATAAAATTCCCATCAAAATAGCAATTCTTTTTTTAAGTAATTTATTTATTTTTATATTAATCACAGGTTATATACTTCATATACCAGCCATAGCCCCCTCCCTCTCATTCCCTCCCACTCTCCCCATCCCTCCCTCATCTTCTCCCTGCCCCCCTCTAAGTCCACTGATAGGGCAGGACCTCCCCCACTTCCATCTGACCCTAGCTTTTCATGTCATTTCAGGGCTGGCTACAATGTCCTCTTCTGGGATCTACTTAGGCTGCTCCTCCCTAGGGGTTCGGGGGGCAGTTAACAAGCCAGCCATTGAGTTCATGACCAAAATAGTCCCTGTTCCCACTACTAGGGTACCCAGTTGGGTACTGAGCTACCATGGGCCATATCCGAGCAGGGGTTATAGTTTGTATCCATACATGGTCCTTGGTTGGAGAAACAGTCTCATAGAAGACCCTTGTGCCCTGATCTATTTGGTCTTTGTGGAGCTCTTGTCCTCGCCAAGTCTTACTAACTCCCCCTTTTTTCATATGATTCCCTGCACTCTGGCGATGGCTTGGTTGTGAGTCTTAATATCGGCTTTCATACATTGTTAGAGTCTTTCAGAGGCCCAAAATACCAATTCTTTACAGACCTTGAAAGAACAATTCCAAGCTTCATATGGAAAAAAAAAAACCCATAATTGCCAAAAAGGATCCTGTACAATAACAGATCATCTGGAGGTATCTCCATCCCTGATGTAAAGCTGTACTACAGAACAATAATAATAATAACTGCATGGCATTGGCATATAAACAGAATAGTGGATCAATGGAACCGAATAGAAGACCCAGAAATAAACCCACACACCTACGGATACTTGATTTTTGACAAAGAAGCCAAAACCATTCAATGGAAAAAAAGATAGCATCTTCAACAAATGGTGCTCCTCTAACTGGATGTCTATATGCATAAAAATGCAAATAGATCCATATTTATCACCTTGCACAAAACTAAAGTCCAAGCGGATCAAAGACCTCAACATAAAACCAGACACACTAAATCAGTTAGAAGAAGAAGTGGGGAAGAGCCTAGAACCCATTGGCACAGGAGACAACTTCCTGAACAGAATACCAACAGTACAGGCTCTAAGAGCAACAATCAATAAATGGGACCTCATGAAACTGAAATGCTTCTATAAAGCAAAGAACACTGTCATCAGAACAAAATGACAGCCCACAGACTGGGAAAGGATCTTCACCAACCCTGTATCTGACAGAGGGCTACTATCAAGAATATATAAAGAACATAAAGAAGTTAAAAAGCAACAAACCAAATAATCCAATTTAAAAAATGGGGTGCAGAGCTGAAAAGAGAGTTCTCTGTAGAGGAATACAGAATGGCAGAGAAACACTTAAAGAAATGTTCAACATCCTTAGTCATTAGGGAGATGCAAATCAAAATGACGATGAGATTTCACCTTACACCCATCAGAATGGCTAAGATCAAAAACTCAAGTGACAATACATCCTGGAGAGGATGTGGAGAAAAGGGAACTCTCCTCCATTGCTGGTGGGAATGTAAACTTGTTCAACCACTCTGGAAATCAATCTGGTGCTTTCTCAGACAACTAGGAATAGCACTTCCTCAAGATCCAGCAATACCACTCCTAGGCATATATCCAAAAGATGCTCAAGTACACAACAAGGACATTTGCTCAACCATGTTCATAGCAGCTTTTCTCATAATAGCCAGATGCTGGAAACAACCCAGATGTCCCTCAACAGAGGAATGAATATACAAATTGTGGTACATTTACACAATGGAATACTACTCAGCAATTAAAAACAAGGAAATCATGAAATTCGCAGGCAAATGGTAGGATCTAGAAAAGATCATCCTGAGTGAGGTATCCCAGAAGCAGAAAGACACACAGTATATACTCACTTATAAGTGGATACTAAACACATAATATAGGATAAACATACTAAAATCTGTACACCTAAAGAAGCTAAGCAAGAAGGAGGACTCTGGGTAAGATGATCAATCCTCACTCAGACAGACAAACAGTAATGACATTGAAAGAAGGAGAAAACAGGAAACAGGACAGGAGCCTACCACAGAGGGCCTCTGAAAGACTCTGCCCAGCAATGTATCAAAGCAGATGCTGAAACTCATAACTAAAGTTTGGACAGAGTAGGGAATATTATGAAAGAAGGGGGAGTTAGTAAGACCTGGAGAGGACAGGAGCTCCACAAGGAGGGCAACAGAATCAAAATATCCTGGCACAGGATTTTTTTTTTCTGAGACTGATACTCTCACCAAGAACCATTCATGGATATAACCTAGAACCCCTGCTCAGATGTAGCCCATGGCAGCTCAGTATCCAAGTGGATTCCCTAGTAAGGGGAACAGGGACTTTCCCTGACATGAACTCAGTGGCTGGCTCATTGACCACCCCTCCCCCTGAGGGGGGAGCATCCTTGCCAGGCCAAAGAGGAGGACAATTCAGCCAGTCCTGAGGAGACCTGATAAGCTAGAGCCAGATGGAAGCACCTCCATCTGAGGGAGGGGAGGACCTCCCCTATCAGTGGACTCAGAGAGGGCCATAGGTGGAGATAAGGGAGGGAGGGTGGAATTGGGAGTAAATGAGGGAGGGGGCTACAGTTGGGAAACAAAGTGAATAAACTGTAATTAATAAAAAATATATAAATTTAATTTTTAAATGTTCATGAAGTAACTGAATCCATAAGAAAAATCAATAAATGTAATGACCATACACATTTATAAATGTACAACACACATTTGTATGTATGTATATGTGAGATAGGGCCTAGCTGGAGTGGGGGACAGTTTGGGGGGGGTTACAGTCTTATCTGCTTAAGTTCAGCTCTCTGCTTCCTTGCCAGCTCCAAATAACAAGTGCTGGTTGTTATATATTTATATTTATATTGTGTGCCCATTACATTCTCTTGATTCTGCATCTGTACACTTCCTGGCAAATGAGTTGAGATGGAGTTGACTCCCTGTCATAGCCTAATTATTCAAATATTCTTAGTGAGCAAATAAGAATGGCCACTTTTTCATTTTTTCATAGGTCCCTATTACATATTTAAGGAGCGTGGTTTGATGTTAAAGACTAAGGCTTCTTATCCAAACTCATCTAAACAAATTAGAAACCATTGGACAGATGTGTTCTTTATTATGTGAATTAAAGCAGCAGTCTCATTTAATGGAAATTTTGTAAATCCTTTTAAGAACTCAGGGAAATCATTGTGAATACTACAACATTTTGCTGTAAGAACATTTATCACAATATTGTCCATACTAGACTGAGAAACCATGCCACTGTCTCAAAATGGGATGCTGGTTAAACTAATTATGGTTGATTCATATAAAATTATACTGCTATTAAACTAGATATTAGGGCTAGGGATGTGGCTAAGTAATGGAGCATTTCCCTAGCATGCACAAGGATCTGGGAGCCATTCCAGCACCAGAAAGAAAACGAATTTTTTAAACTTGTGCATGCTTGTCAACTTGTCAACCTGATACAGCCTAAAGTCACCTGGGAAGAGGGAACCTCAGGTGAGGACTTCCCTCCATCACACTGACCTGTGGGTAAGTATGCACGGGCATTTTCTTGGTTAATGATTGATATGGGAGGACTCATCCCACTATGAGCAGTGTCACCACTGGGCAGGTGGTTCTGGGTTGTATAAGCAAGCAGGCTGTAGCAGTGTATCAAAGCAAATGTTAAGACACATAACCAACTTTTTGGCAGAGTGCAGGAAATCATATGAAAGAATGTGGAGTTAGTATGACCTGGAGAGGAAAGGAGCTCTGCAAGGACCAAATATATCAGGGCACAGGGGTCTTTTATGAGACTGTTTCTCCAACCAAGGACCATATATGGATATAACCTAGAACCCCTGCTTGAATGTAGCAAATGGTAGCTCAATATCCAAATGGGTACCCTAGTAAGGGGAACAGGGACTATTTCTGTCATGAACTCAATGGCTGGCTCTTCAACACACCCTCCTCCTCACCCCCCCCCCCTGAGGGAGGAGCAGCCTTGCTAGGCCACAGAAGAGGACATTGCAGCCATTCCTGAAGAGACCTGATAAGCTAGAGTTAGAAGTAAGGGGAGGAGGACCTCCACTATGAGTGGACTTGGAAAGAGGCAGGGAAGAGATGAGGGAGGGATGGAGGATATAGGGAGGGAATGCAGGAGGGGGCTCCAGCTGGGATACAAAGTACATAACCTGTGATTAATATAAAATAAAAATGTTTAAAAAAAAAGCAAGCAGGCTGAGCAACATTTCTCCATGACAACTGCCTCAGCTTCTGCTTCAATCCTGTCTTGAGTTCCTGCTTTAGCATCCCTTGATGATGGACTGTAAGATGAAATAGTTTTCTCCATAAGTTGCTTTTGGTCAGTGCTTTATCACAGAAAATAAAATCAAACTAGAATACTACCTTAACTGTAAAAACTCACATTGATCAAAGTCTTTAAATATATAATATATTTCAAAAATAGCTAGTCAATGTTTTAAATTTTCATTCTGCTAATGTCTGCATATAAATAGAAAAAATCTCTAAAACACCTTTATTGTTAAAGGAATTACTATGTTTTTTTCTTTTTTTTATTCAACCATTTTTTTATGTTGTAGAAGCAATGTGTACACTTTTAAGGGTTCACACAGTACAGAAAAGTAAAAGAGGATATGAAATCTCCCTTATGAGACTTCAACACTCCACTCTCACCAAGGGACAGATCATCTGGTCAGGAGCAAAACAGGGAAACAAGGGCACTTACAGAGGCCCTAAATCAAATGGTCCTAATAGATGTCTACAGAACCTTTTACCCTAGAGCAAAAGAGTATACCTTCTTTTCAGCACCTCATGGAACCTTCTCCAAAATAGACCATATGGTTGGTCACAAAGGAAGCCTCAGCAGATACAAGAAGATTGAAATAATCCCTTGTATCCTATCTGACCATCATGGTCTAAAGCTGGACCTCAACAACAACAGAAACAGCAAAAAGCCTGCACATACATGGAAACTGAACAACTTGCTACTCAATGACAGCTTGGTTAGGGAAGAAATAAAGAAAGAAATTAAAGACTTCCTAGAATTCAATGAAAGTGAAAGGACAGCATACCCAAACTTATGGGACACAATGAAGGCAGTGCTAAGAGGAAAGTTCATAGCAATAAGTGCCTTCAAGAAGAAATTCAAAACATCTCATACAAGCAACCTAATGGCCCACCTGAAAGCCCTAGAAAAAAGAGAAGCAGATACACCCAAGAGGAGCAGATGGCTGGAAATATTCAAACTCAGGGCTGAAATCAATGAATTAGAAACAAATAAAACTATTCAAAGAATCAATGAAACCAAGAGCCGGTTCTTTGAGAAAATCAAAAAGATAGACAATCCCCTAGCCAAACTAACAAAAAGGCAGAAAGAAACTATCCAAATCAGCAAAATCAGAAATGAAAAGGGGGACATAACTACAGACACTGAGGAAATCCAAACAATTATTAGGTCTTACTACCAAAGCCTATATGTCACAAAATTTGAAAATCTAAATGAAATGGACAATTTTCTTGATAGATTCCATCTACCTAAATTAAGTCAAGATCAGGTAGAAAAATTGAATAGGCCTATATCCCCCAAGGAAATAGAAGCAGTTATCAACAGTCTCCCTACCAAAAAAAAGCCCTGGGCAAGATGTTTTTAGTGCAGAATTCTACCAAACCTTCAAAGAAGTACTAACTCCAATTTTCTCTAAACTCTTCCACAAAATAGAAATAGAAGGAAAATTACTGAACTCATTCTATGAAGCCACAGTCAACATGATACCTAAACCACATAAAGACCCAACAAAAAAAGAGAACGTCAGACCTATCTCTCTTATGAACATTGATGCAAAAATACTCAATAAAATACTTGCAAACCAATTCTAAGAACACATAAAAGATATCATCCACCATGACCAAGTAGGCTTCATCCCAGGCATGCAAGGGTGGTTCAATATACACAAATCCATCAATGAGATCCACCAGATGAACAAACTGAAGGAGAAAAACCACATGAGCATCTCTTTAGATGCCGAAAAAGCATTCAACACAATCCAACATCCATTCATGTTTAAAGTCTTGGCAAGATCAGGGATACAAGAAACATACCTAAACATAGTAAAGGTAATATACAGCAAGCCTACAGCCAACATCAAACTGAATGAAGAGAAACTTAAATCACTCCCACTGAAATCAGGGACAAGGCAAGGCTGCCCATTGTCTCCATATCTCTTCAACATAGTACTTGAAGTCCTAGCTAGAGCAATAAGACAACGGAAGGAGATCAAAGGGATATATATTGAAAAGGAAGAAGTCAAAGTATCACTATTTGCAGATGATATGATAATATACATGAGCAACCCCAAAAATTCAACCAGAGAACTCCTTCAACTGATAAACACCTTCAGCAAAGTGGCTGGATACAAAATCAACTCAAAAAAATCAGAAGCCCTCCTGTACATCAAAGACAAAAGGGCTGAGAAAGAAATTAGGGAACCAACACCCTTAACAATATCCACTAATAACATAAAGTACCTTGGGGTGACTCTAACCAAGCAAGTGAAAGACTTGTTTGAAAAAAACTTCAAATCTCTGAAGGAAGAAATTGAAGATATCAAAAGATGGAAAGATTTCCCATGCTCATGGATCAGTAGAATTAACATAGTGAAAATGGCCATTCTGCTAAAAGCAATATACAGATTCAATACAATTCCCATCAAAATACCAACACAATTCTTTACAGACCTTGAAAGAAAAATTCTCAACTTCATATGGAGAAACAAAAAACCCAGAATTTCCAAAACAATCCTGTACAACAACAGATCATCATGAGGTATCTCCATCCCTGACCTCAAGCTGTACTAGAGAGCAATAGTTATAAAAATTTCATGGTATTGGCATAGAAACAGAATAGTGGATCAATGGAGCTGAATAAAAGACCCAGAAATAAACCCACACACCTATGGAAACTTGATTTTTGACAAAGAAGCCAAAACCATTCAATGGAAAAAAGATAGCATCTTCAACAAATGGTGCTGGTCCAACTGGATGTTTATATGCATAAAAGTGAAAATAGATCCATATTTATCACCCTGCACAAAACTAAACTCCAAGTGGATCAAAGATCTCAACATAAAACCAGACACACTAAACTGGTTAGAAGAAAAGGTGGGGAAGACCCTAGAACTTACTGGTATAGGAGACTACTTCCTGAACAGAACACCAACAGCACAGGCTCTAAGAGCAACAATCAATAAATGAGACCTCATGAAACTGAAAACCTTCTGTAAAGCAAAAGACACTGTCATCAAAACAAAATGACAGCCTACAGACTAGGAAAGTATCTTTACCAATTCTACATCTGACAGAGGGCTAATATCCAGTATATATAAAGAACTCAAGAAGTTAAAAAGCAACAAATCAAGTAATCCAATTAAAAAATGGAGTATGGAGCTAAATAGAGAACTCTCTGTAAAGGATTGTAGAATGGCA
>CM053753.1:20649679-20682235 GCA_028658305.1 Pachyuromys duprasi | reverse complement strand
AGCTATACCACTCCTAGGCATATATTCAAAAGATGCTCAAGTACACAACAAGGACATTTGCTCAACCATGTTCACAGCAGCTTTATTCATAATAGGCAGGACTTGGAAACAACCCAGATGTCCCCCAGTCAATGAATGGATACAGAAATTATGATACTTTTACACAATGGAATACTACTCAGCAATTAAAAATGAGGAAATCATGAAATTCGCAGGCAAATGGTGGGACCTGGAAATGATCATCCTGAGAGAGGTATCCCAAAAGCAGAAAGAAGCACCTGGTATATACTCACTTATATAGACCTATAAGATAGGATGGACATGCTGAAATCTATTTTTTTCAATATTTTATTTATTTATTATGTGTTCAATGTTCTGTCTGCATGTACACCTCATGTCAGAAGAAGGCACCAGATCTTATTGTGGATGGCTGTGAGCCACCATGTGGTTGCTGGGAATTGAACTCAGGACCTCTGGAAGAGCAGCCAGTGCTCTTAACCTCTGAGCCATCTCTCCAGCCCCCATGCTGAAATCTATACACCTAGAGAAGATAAGCAAGAAGGAGGACCCGGGGTGGGATGATCAATCCTCGCTTAGATGTACAAATGGGATTGACATTGAATATAGGAGAAAAAACAACAGGACAGGAGCCTACCACAGAGGGCCTCTGAAAGTCTCTAACTAGCAATGTATCAAAGCAGATATTAATACTCACAACCATGTCATCGCCAGAGTGCAGGGAATCATATGAAAGAAGGGGGAGTTAGTAAGACTTGGCAAGGACAAGAGCTCCACAAAGACCAAATAGATCAGGGCATAGGGGTCTTTTATGAGACTGTTTCTCCAACCAAGGACCATGTATGGATATAACCTAGAACCCCTGCTCAGATGTGGCCCATGGTAGCTCAGTATCCAACTGGGTACCCTAGGAAGGGGAACAGGGACAATTTCTATCATGAACTCAATGGCTGGCTCTTCGACCGCCCCCCCCGCCCCAGGGAGGGGCCTTGCTAGACCCCAGAAGAGGACATTGCAGCCTGCCCTGAAAAGACATGTTAAGATAGGGTCAGATGGAAGGGGAGGAGGTCCTCCCCTATCAGTGGACTTGGACGGGGACAGGGAGGAGATGAGGGAAGGATCGGGAGAGTGGGAGGGAATGAGGGAGGGGCTATGGCTGGGATACAAAGTACATAACCTGTGATTAATGTAAAAATAAATAAATTATTAAAAAAGAAATCTCCCTTATATTCATACAAAACGATATTAATATCTTATGCTTTCAGGGTTTTCTTTTGTTTGGGAGTTTGGAGGTGTGTGTGTCTATCACTGTGATATTTACACTCTAACCTTTTATTATTTAATTACCAACTTAGACATTTTGTGCTGGTTTGCTTTGTTTGTATTACAGTGTTGTGTACTATCTAGTGTATAAAATGGAAGCATTGCCTGTCAATTATGGACAGCTGGGGTCAATAGTTGCCCATTGGAAAGGGTAGAATAAGGAAGGATATCCAGTAGGCAGAAAGGATTCTGGCATAATGCCAGGTGTGGAGAGTGTCCAGGAAGAAATGAGAAGGACAGTCACATGGTACCTGAGCACAGGTAACTAGACACAAGGCAGAACACAGATTAGTATAAATAGGTTGTTTTTAAGTTATGAGCTAGTCAGAGAAGAGCCTCCCTATATGGTCTAGGTATTTGTAAATATATCTTGGGTCTCATGAGTCATTATTCCGGGAGCTTGGGGCTGGAAAATAACCACTACAACATTACAGTAGTAAGCTTTGAACCCAAAGCTTCAGAAATAATAAGCAAATGTCTGTCAATGGAGCTACAAGCTACTCTTAGTTGTTAGTTTGACTAAATCTGGAATGAACTACAATCCAGAAATGGAGGAGTACACCTTTGAAATATTTTCTGCTAGGTTTTATGTGGGTGAATTCATTTCTAATCTGGCCTTTTGAGGTAGGAAAACACACACCATTCATCTGGCTCTTGAGGCAGAAAGCTGTATATTTAACCTAGGCCATACCTTCTGCTTGAAGCCTATAAAAGAACATAGAAGAAGGAAGCTTTTGCTCTCTGTCTTCTTGCTCTGACCTTGCTAGCACAACCATTCCTTCACTAGCCTTAGAGCCCAGTTGTTTTGGTATTCTAGCATATACAGGAGATCAGCTGAGACACATAGCCTGTAGGAACTATTAGATTCTTGGACTTTACATTCACAGTCCACCATTGTTCGATTAGCTGAACTGCAGCCAGTAAGTCATTCTAATTATATAGATATAATTAGAGAGAGAGAAAGGGATTATATATGAGAACTTTTAACATATACATAGAGAGATTAATTCCATAAGTTCTATGACTTTAGCGAATCCCGACCAATACACACCAGAACCTAGATATTTGAATAATGCCTTCCTCATGGCATGTGCAGGAGTGCACAGAGAACTGCCATTGCTATCCTGGAGATGGCTGTCTGATGCGATGGGCTCATTAGCTTCATTCTCCCACACTCTGTCTCCTTGGACTTGAGAGAGGACTTTCAGATTTGCTACTTACCCTCTCCCTACACTCTATTTCAAGTATGAATACTTGGCAAACCTATAATATATTTTTTACATTATCAAGGTTTATTGTATGTGTGTTTATAAGTTAATTTTCCAGGCTTTGTGTACAAATTCACTATAAAACATGAGAGCCCAAGCTGCATTTATGATAATAAACTTTTCTGTGTTTGTTATTGGCAGATTCTGTGATACTTAGGAGGCTGAGTGAACCCACAGAGAACACACAGACTTCTAATATGAACAGGCTCTTTCAAGTCAACCCCTTTTCTTTCCTTTAAACAGCCACAAAGAGTTTAAAGATCCACATATTCTATTTCTGTTGAGAGTTGAAAGTGGTCATAGTCTCCAGGTTACAGAGTTCAGGTAAAGGCTGTCTAGAAGAGCATGTGATGCACAAACTGGAGGATGATGGGAAGATGGAGGGTGTAGAGTGCAGAGAAGTCCCAGCATTAGCACTCAGGAGAACACACCTGCACTGAACGCAAGGCCTCTCCCCGAAGCAGAGGTTTTCTCTCCTGTGGCTGCTGTGTGCACAGGGCTGAAGTTAAGTAAGCTCAGAGACAGAGCCCTACAGGACAAGATGAGCCCCTAAAGCAAAAGAAACGCTACTATGCAAGCAACCAGATGGACAATATTTAATGATCTGTTGTTCTGACAACAGAAAAGGAGAAAATATATGAGTTGGGAAGCAGGCTAGAAAGGATACTACCTTACTTTATACCCAGATATCCTTCAAATGGTGATTTATGGCATCCAGCAATTTAATAAGTGAGGAGAAGGAAAGGAAGGATGGTAACTATGAATAAAGAAAAAGGAGAATAACAAGGGAGATGACTAAGATTAGCTGTCCAGGCACAAGTCTAAGAGTATTTAAAAATGTAAAAAGAAAAGTAAAACTTACCCAAACACACAGAATACTCATAAAGAGAGAGAAAGGAGAGAGAGAGACAGTCAGTCAGTCAGACAGACAGAGGAAAACAGAGAGAGACAGAGACAGATGCAGAGACAGAGACAGAGAGACACAGAAAGAAGTTTTGCTTTCAAGCAGATAAACCCTAATAGTTAGGCTCACCTGTTGCTGTGATGAAACACCATGACCAAAAGCAAGTTGATAAAAAAAAAAAAAAGAGTTTAGTCAGCTTACACTTGACCACATCTCTGTTCATCAGCTAAGAAAGTTAGAACAGGCACTCAAACAGGGCAGGTACCTGGCAGCAGGAGCTCATGCAGAGGCCATGGAAGAGTGGTGCTTACAAGCCTGCCTTCATACAGAACCCAGAACCACCTGCCCAGACACAGCACCACCCACAACAGACTGCCCGGCCCCATCAATCACTAATCAAGGAAATATTCTACAGCCAGATCTTATGGAGGTATTTTCTTAATTGAGGTTCCCTCCTTTCAGATGACTCTAGTTGACATAAGCCTAGCCAGCACAAACCATAATAATCTACTATCAATGTTGACAGCATAAGAAACAGGAAGAATATAGGAGTAAGAGGTTGACTTTCCCTTCCAAAACAGGTAAGCAAAATATAATACTTAAAGGTAATCAGTCTTGGCAGAGCACACCTGTAATGGCAACAGGAGAACCTGAGACAGAAGGAATAAGACTTTGATGCCAGCCTGTGGCTGCAAGATCAAGGCTAGCCAGCTAAAGGGAACTAGTCTCAGAAAAAAAGAAGTTTGCAAGCTTATAAATCATGGAACTATAGGCACATTCAAAAATATTACTAATTGCTAAAAGTAAGATAACATTATTACTCAAAGTTAAGTGAGAGATGAAAAATAAAAGAGAAAAAGGAGGAAAATTTGGCCATTTTGTTGTATATTATTAAGTAGATATACTCAGGGAAATACTTATCAGAAAAAAAATCTAAATATTGAAAAGGGCATACAGAGGGTTGGGGAGATGGTTCATCAAGTTAGAACACTTTTGCTCTTGCAGATGGCCCAGGCTCAGTTCCAACACCCACATGGAACCTCACAGCCATCCATAATTCCAGTTCCAGGGGATCTGATACTACTTTTGACTTTCATGGGCATCAAGCACATATGTGGTACATAGACATAGATACATTCAGGAGAAACAGTCATGTAAACAAAGTAATTAAACCTAAAAAACTGAGTGCATAGAGGACACAGGTATTTACATTTACTACATACCACAATCTACATGACTTATTTTATAAAAATATCAAATCAAAACAAAATTTAAAAGTGTTAATGAGTTTCAAGAATTTCAATTTGAATAACAAAAAGTAAATCCTAATTTGCTTTCCATTGCAGCGACATACTGTAAACAAAATCATCCTCAGGGGCTTTTTGCCGGTGGTAGGGGTCTTTTTTTTTTTTTGTAAAGAAGTGGAAAAAGCCAAATAAATGAAAACAACAAAAAAGAGGAACTGCAATTTTTTTAAAATATAGGAAACAGTTTTTACCAAAAAGTATTTTTAAAGGCAAAGAAGAGTAGCTGTAAAACTAAGATGATCAGTTCACAATGAGAAATAACTACATATTTATAAAATACCAGAACACAGTAGACATAAACAGAAACGAGGGAAAACAGATGTATACTGTCACAGTGAGAGACTGGGTCATTGTGATGTTTTCAGTAAGCCAGAAATATAAGAATAAACAATTTCCAGATGACATAACTAAAAAGACAGAACTGATGAACACATTTTCAGCATTCTACCTCCCCAGTACAGAGCGTATCTTCATTTCAAATGAATTAACAAAGGAATGAATAGTAGAGCCAAGTCAGCCCTTGCCACTGGCTTGATGACCTACGACCTATCCATGAGATCCAAACCGAGGAAGGAGAAAACTGACTGCTCAGGTTTTTCTCTGACCTATACACACACACACACACACACACACACACATGCATGTTCATACCCAATAAATAAATAGTCCCTCATCATAAAAAAAAAAATAAGAAGAAATCTAGTCAGTTCTTCTCCCTGAAAAATCTAAGACTCTTCACTAACTTTTTGGTTAAAAAAGTAACACAAACAAAAATTTCAGGTTTGGGGGAATATAAGTCTGGAATGGAGCTAAGGCTGAAATGAGAGGGAAATTTTATTGTTCAGTAACAATAAAAATGGCTGAATCTCAGCCAATGAACAGACACATGGCTCCAAATTAGAAAAAGAGCTGCATAAGAAGCTGAAAGGCTGAGATTGCTCAGGGGACGGGAGATGCCGATTTTCCTGAAGGACCCAAGTTTGGTTCCAAGCAACCTTATCAGGCAGATCACAAACTCCTGTAACCCCAGCTTCCAGCTCAGGCATTCTGGGTCCCTCCACTGGCATCCCTGAGTACCAACACACATTAATTAACCAACACATTAACTAATTAACTAATTAATTAATTAATTTCACATGTTCATACACACATGCCAAGTAAAAGATGAGAGAAATTACCCAAAAAAGCACAGAAAGAAAAATAAATACATAAAAATAAACTTAAGTATGAAGAGTGTTAAAGGACAGAAAGGAAGCCTTGAATGCAAAGAAAGACAATTTTATCTTGAAAATTTTATAAATGATATCAGTGATCTTCAAATTAATTTATGTGTTTAGAATGATTTAACTGAACGTCTAGATTATTTTAAAACAGAATTTGCAGAGTTCACATGAAAAAGAAAAAAAAAACACTCACCAGGAAATCCTAAAATCAGAAATGCTGTTACAGACACAAGGGGACCTGAGAGAGAGCAGACTGACCTGTTGCCCAGCCAGATGCTCAGTTCCGCTGTGGCCTGGAACCCAAGCCGGGGCCTTGTGTGCTCCTGGCACCGGTGACACTGTCTTCATGGTTACTCAGAAACACCAAGCAGCGGGTACTGCTTTGGAAATGATTCCATTCGGTGGCTTGGCATGACAAAAATCTACCAAATATTAAAGTATATTATCAAGCCACAATAATTAAACACATGATACTAGGCAAAAAAAAAAAAGAGTAGGCATCTTTTTTGTCAACAGAAAAACGACATACAAAATTCTTAAATAAGCCTAATAAGTCTTACATAGGTCATTATTATATGATTAGAGATGGATTTCAATTAAAGAGAAAAAGAGCCAATTCCTGATGCTGAGTTAACCTGGGAATATTAAATTTGGTTCTATAGCACACTTGAGGACATACTTTATTTGCATATAAGATTTCAGCATAAATAAGGAACCAATTTTCTTCCCCAGGACATGTAGTCAGGGAGTGCATGTAGAAAACATGGGCAGATTCCTTCATCAAGTTCATATGTGGAAGCTTTAAAAAAAAAAGTATATTTCACAGAAGTAGATAGTCTGAGGACAGGAAGGGTGGGGGAAGGTGGTATTCTAGCTTGCTTCCTATTGCTGTGAGAAACACCATAACCAAAAAGAATTTGGGAAAAGGTTTGTTTCATCTTACAGAGCTCACAGTTGGCTGTAAAAGGAAGCCAGGGCAGGAGTTCCAGCAAAACCTGAAGCAGAGGCCACGGAGGATGCTGCTTACTGGCTTGTCCCTCCCGAGTGGACCTGCTCAGCTTGTTTTCTTATGCACTCCAGGATCACTGCCCAGAAGAGGTGACACCTACAATTGAATTGCCAGCCTATCATCATTAATCAAGAAAATGCACCCGCCCTAAACTTGCCCACAGGCCAATCTGATGGAGGCAATTTCTCAGTTGAGATTCCCTCTTCCAAGATGACCCTATCTTGTGTCAAATTGTTTAGAAACCTCATCAGCACAGGTATACAGAGGAGGTCAGATAAGGGGTACACAGTAGTCAGAAGGACTAGGTCATAGTGTTGTATAGTGTGGCACAGTAACTACAGTTTATAGTAACATTACAGTATTGTGTAATGTTGTATGGGTACAACACGTATGTCCAGGAGAATGCACTTAGATGTACATGCATGAGTATGTGTTCCTATGTGTGCATGCACACATGTATGTCCTGGCCTGTGCGCGCGCGCGTGTTTGTGTGTGTGTGTGTGTGTGTGTGTGTGTGTGTGTGTGTGTGAAGGTCAGAGGACAACCTTGGGTATCAATTCTCTTCTTTCACTGTGTTTGAGACAGGGTCTTTTGTTGTTGTTGTTGCTTACTGCTGCATGCACCAGGCTAGCCTGGGAGCTCCTGGAGATTCTCTGCTCTCTGCTGCCCATGTCAACACAGAAGCTCTGGGATAACAGACGTGTACTAGCACACCAGCTTTCATGCACTCTGGATCCTTACACTTGTCTGGTGTTGTGCTTCTTCCATCAAGCTAACGTCCTAGCATGGGATTTTTGTTTATAAAGAACTAGAAAAGAAATAAAAAGGTGGTCAGTGTTTGAGAGGCTAGAATTGCTGATCACCACAACTTAAACTGTTACCTATGGTGTGCATGCACCGAATCAGTGCACTGCTCCCTACAAAAACTGACATGTACAATTTTAAATAAATCGTTTTGAATGGAAAAATTAAAAAGTTGGAATGGGAAAGCCCTGTCTCACTACCACTTAAAAATGTTAGACTGCACAGAGACGCTTAAAGTATCTGGGGTGCAGTTGAAAAACAATGACAATGGCACACCACTTGCTGTTCATATCTCAGAAAGCTACAGGTGACTAATGTCACCTTACACACAAGAATAAGTCGAATTGCCTCTAAAACTCTGGCAGAGGAGCAGACAGGGAAAAAAAAAAAGTCTGAATCACAGATGGGGACAAAGGGTTGAGAGAAATGAAAGAAATTCCATGGTGCCTACAGCATTTGACAGTGAAGAGAAGGTGTCATAAAGTACTTCATGCTGGCAAAGCCAACCATCTAAATTAAATGAACAAAATCGGCCTCATATAAAACTGACACAGAAGAGGAAATATAAAATCCCTATATCTATACAACATGTACTTAGAAAAGTAAGTACATAGTTTTACACAAAATTCTATCAAAGACAAGAAAAAAGTAATTTCAGACACACTTTCATGAAAAAAAGGAGAGAATTCTTAACTCTTTTAATAAGACCATGCAAGAAAGGAAATTATACATCAATATCCCTTGTGAATCTAAATTCAAAACTCCCTAACAAAATGCTCAACGGTCAAACTGTCCATGTGCACAAATGGGAATCATGATGAGCAAATGTAGTTTTATCTTTTGGAAAGTAATAAGAACATAATTTTTGTCATTTAAAAAAATAAGACAAAAAAACCCACAAAAAATGTAATCCATCACATTGACAAGGAAGAGAAGAAGTAAAGTATGACCCTCCTAACATTTGCAAAATAAATTTGATGAACTTTAACACAAATTCAAGATTTGTTTTAAAAAATGTAAAAACTATTAATAGAAGGGAACTTTTTCAGTGTGGTAGAGATCACCTACCCCCAACCCCTGCAGGTATTAACATAGTGGAGGTTAAGTAGGTGACACTTTCCTTATCACTGGAACTAACACAAATGCTGATTCCCATCACTCCAATTTAAAATTATACTAGCGATCTTATTCAACTAAACTATATTCATTCAACATTGTTATACTGGGAAGGAAAAAGCAGTGTCCATTATTTGCAAATAACATGGTTGTATACACAGAAAAGCCTATAGAATACACAAAACTGTATATACATAGGTTTGTAAATTATATACATACATACACATACCAGAGACAGACAGACAGAGACAGAGTTAGAGACAGAGAGAGTGAACACATTAGGTGTGTTGGTGCATACCTATAATTTTAGCACTCAAGAGGCTAAGACAGGGGAATTAGAAGTTCCAGGGTAGCATGGGCTATATGCTCAGACCCACAAATATTCCTACTCTCTAGTAGAGAATCACCCAAGCAGCCATTTAACAAGTCTTTGGATAAATAAATGGTGCTGCATTTGAATATCAAAATCCAACACTGCACTAAAGAGATAAGTAGCATGAACAGATCTCAAAATTACTGTGTCAGAGCAGAAGAGCATATTTTATAATGGTCCCCAAATATGCCAAGTTCAAACACTAGTCTGTGGTGGCAGACAATGCCTGTCTAGTTGGGGGATGGTAGGTGACTGACTGTACCCCACACAAGGCCACTGTCTGGGTGGATAGAAATGCTCTAAAGTTTGTTTTAGGTGATGTTTAAACAGGTGGTCAAATCTCAGAAAAGAACCAACCACTCATTAGTATGATGCCTTATTATGTGGGTTTAGTGGTAACTTGCCACAAATTAGGATCACCTGAATAAGGAGTCCTCTCAGAATTGTCCTGATTGCCCATTGGGAAGACTGAAACTGCTGTCTGTCCAGATGAAAAGGGCATTGCAGAAGGATGGACTTACCTTTTGCCTTCCTGGTCTTCCTTCTTGCCTGTGAACTGATTTACCGTGTTGCTGAAGCAGTGGGATCCTGCTGTGATATCAGAACCAGTGTTCCCAGGCTTCTGTCTTGGATTGAGGACCAGTGACTCTCCAGGAACCCTCCACGTTTTCAACACCAGACTGAGAGGACAGAGGCACTGAGCCTGTGTATTGGGCAGCTAGTGGATTCTTAGATGTGATTCAGCTGTGGTTACTAATTTCTTGCAAGCTGAATTCTACACACACACACACACACACACACACACACACTTACAACCAGAGGGCTATAGACCACACATACACAAATCCTGTTGTGTTCCTCTGGAGAACCTGTGCCTTGATTACAAACCTTCACAACCATTAGATTTCTTTGTGCAGTATCTATGCCCAGGAACAGTAATTTTGTCTTCAAGAAATGGCAATGAATGGACTGTCTTGCTTTGTGGTAATTGCCACTTTTCACTGTAACTGTGTGTAACTCTATACAGTATTCATAGCTGCAATCAATTACAATAGCAAGTTATAAAGAACCTTAGAAGGACACCTGGTAAACTTGTCTCTCAGACAAAGAGCTAACGAGCTCTCCGTATAAGAATTTCTGCTGGGCAAACTGGGACACACCTTTAATCTCACACTCTGGATCCAGAATCTGGTGGATCTCTGTGAGTCCCAGGCCAACCTATTCTACAGAGAAAATTCCATATCAGCCACAACTGTATAGCAAGACCCTGTGTCAATAAGAGAAGGTGTTTAGATGGCTCAGCAGATAGAACAAGTATTGTTCTTGCAGAAGATCTGGTTCAGTTCCCAGCACCGCATGGTAACTCACAAGTGTCTGTAACTTGAGTTCACGGGACGCTGGTGCCTTCTCTTGCCTCTGTCAGTCCCTGTGTGCAAGTACACACACGCATAAAGCTTAAATAAATAAATGATTCAAAAAGAACTCTTACAAGCTTAATTTTAAAATACAATGTATTACCAAGTACATAAAAACCTTGCTATTGGGGTAAACTGGTTTCCGTTGTAAGCGGATTCCACTCTTGGGTGTGGCCGCTTTACCTACCTCTGACTTCATCTTCACGTCTGCTGGTGGGCCACAAAAGAGGAGAAGGGGGTGGGGCAGGGAACAGATATCTTCCTGTCCACAAAGAAAGTATGAAGTATCAATGATGTGAATGGGGTGTGAGAGTTCTCAGAGATTGCGTCTGTTTTCTAGGATGAACATAGGTCACTGGCTTTTCATATAGGAAACACTGTAATGCAAATGAGAACTATTTCTGGGGAACCTATCACAGTTACAAAACACTTTAAATAATTTCCATGGAGCTCAATTTATGAGTCAAAATCTTATTCCTTCAACAGGCAACAGTTTTATTATTCATTTGTCCCACCCACAGAACATGGATGAATTAAGAGAGCTTTGTGAGCTTTTACTTATAAATGTTGCATAATTTCATATTCCAATAGCATGGAATAATTTTAAAGCTCACTTAAAACTACCTAAGTTATATTTGGAGTTTTCTTCTATAATATTCATTAAAGATGAGGCCTGTGATGGTTCCTAAAAATAGATGATGAAGAAAAAGAATTCACTGGCAATGTATTTGTCTTAAGAAAAAAAAAAACTCTATTGTAAAGTGCTTCAAACATAAATAGAAAGGAGTGTTCACTCAATTGTGTATAACCATCACCCAGACTTAAATATTTTGCCATACCTCATGTGTGTAACATACATAGGTGTTTTGCCTACATGTATGTGTGCGTACCACTTACATCCTGTCTGAGTTTGCTTTCTACTGCTCTGATAAAACACTATGACCAAAAGAAAGTGGGGAAGAATGAACTTATTTCACCTTACAGTTTCACATCTTAGTCAACCATGAAAGGAAGTAAGGCAGGAACTGAAGCAGAGAAAATGGAAGAATGCTGCCTCCTGGCCTTCTCCTCAGAGCTCTCTCAGCTTGCTTTCTTATACACCCGGAACCAACTGCTCAGGTATGACCCCACCCACAAGAAAATGCCTCACAGGCTTGCCTACAGGCCAATCATATGGAGGCATTTTCCCAATTGCAATTTCCTCCTCTCAAATAACTCTAGCTGTGTCAAGTTTTAAAAAAAAAACAACAACAAAAACCCAAACATACAAAACAAAACAAACCCCAAATGCCTGCAAAGGTCAGATCCCCTGAAACTGAAATTACTAACGGTTATGAACTGACATATTGATGCTGGGACTCAAACCCTGGTCCTTAGGAAGAGCAGCCAGTGTTCGTAACCCATGGGACATCTCAGCAGCCCTCTCTACTTCATATCTTTAAAAGCATAAATAAATTAGCTCCTGCCTATAATTCCACCATTCAGGATGCCAAGGCAAGACGATCACAAGTTTGAAACTAGCCTGGGTTATAAAGTGATACTCTGTCTCAAAACAAAAACAAACAAACAAACAGAACAAACATACAAACAAGTTCAACACTGTGATAGTTCATCCGTAAGTATTTCGACATACTTTCTAAAAGATACAGACACTCTATGGATCCATAAAACTGCAGCAGCCTCTGCCTCCAGGTTCCTCTTATGGAGTGTGACCTCAGAATTGCAAGCAGAAATAAACCCTCACCTCCCAAGCTGTTTATGGTCATGATGTTTTATAACAGAAATAGAAACTCTAAGTAAGATAGCACCTGAATGCAAGAAAGATTTATTTTGGCCCAACAGGTTTAGTCCATAGTTGCTTGATCCTGTGTGCTTGGAGAGCACATGAGCGTGGTGAAAGAGAGTGGTGGGAGAGGTTGTTTACTTCATGGTAAACATGAAACACAGAGAAGTTGGGGGGGGGGGGGAGGAGGAGAAAGAACTAGGGACCAGATGTAACCAGCAAAGGCATGTCCTGAGGACTTATTCATCCTAACTAGACCCTACCTCTTGAAGTTTCCAGAACCTCCCAAAATAATGCTGAGTTGGGGATCCAGTATTGACCATATCACCATATGGTGATATAGTTAACCCAGAATACTTGCCTTTATATTTTCCTGAGAATTATGTTAGGCCACGGATTCTTTACCCAGTTAATCAGCTATCTTTAACCCTCCCCTCCCCAGGTTGCTATGAAACTATGTGTGTTAACTCAATGGCCTCGCATTCTTTCTACCATTAAACAGAAACCACAAGAGACAAATATTAAGTATGATGAATAGGATGTTGCTAGGGAGACTTTTGCAAGGTGCAACCAAGAAAATATTCTATTTAGAGAAGAAGGAATTCTTAAGTTACCGCCACATAGCTGAGCATCTTGTGTCCCAGTCATCGGTTGACACTTTTCTACACTGGGCCCTAGGCTCTGTGGAAGGATGGTGCTTTCCTTGCTAGGCCGGTGTCATTCACTCACTCCTGAGGTTGGAGGTCAACTCAATATCATCCAGGCCTAAATCTAAGAACAGTGAGTCACTCATTCCCCAAGGAAAAGTAGAGAACAGCTACCAGCAGAACACCAGATGTAGCAAAACCAACAACAGCTGGGTGTCCATAGACCAGGGGCTAAGTGAAATCAGGGGGCCACACATGGAGAGGAGGGCTGCTCACAGATGTGAATCCCTTCCTTACATTCAGTTCCCTAACTTCTAAGGGCTTCTAGCTAGTTTCCTTAGAATCTTGTGTCTACTGGGTCTGCAGTCCTACTGGATAACAATCCTGCTCTATCTTCTCTCCCTCACAGAAAAAAAAGTCTCCATACCAAATGCATTCTTAAATTCTTTCAGAACATGACACTAAGTTTCCGGTCCCAACCCCGTAGAATCGTGTCGCAGTTTAACATCTATGGTGGTTGAGTCTAGTCATAATGGCTTTCTTGGTTTGGTGCTTTTCAACCTCGGGAGACAACATGAGTTATTGGGTTTCTCAATGAAAGGAGAAAGGGAAGAAAGCATTTCAAATCACTAAGCTGCCTTGACTTTCCAGGGAGAAGAGATCCCTGCTGGGATGTAATTGAGGTAGAGTGCCTCCCCAGGATGTCTGAAGCCCCTACCCCATCCCCATCACTCCACCATACCCCAAATCCCTGTGTCAAAAGAAGAGATCCTTAACCCAGATGGTGTTCCACTCTGTTTGTGGTTCTTGCCTTCTCTTACCCTCAAGCAAGTAGCTCAGGAGCAGAAGCCAAATTCTGTAAGCAGAGTGAAGGGCAGCAAGAGGTCCCTTTGACCCTCACAGAATCAGAATCACTTAGAGCCTTCCAGGGAAGGCCACATATGTGCTGACAGGTGCATAGCAAATGTTTGAAGGATAATAAATAAAAAAGAATAAAAGGAGAAGGAGTAACATTTGCAAGTGAATTTATGTTTATACAAAAATATTTGTGGAAACATGCCTTTCCACTTTGAAGACTTGGCTAATCCATCACAGTGACACTAATGTTGCAAGAAGCGAAGCCGTCAGCCGGTGACCATTACTTTTTAATAGACCACTCCATTTTCAGCAATCACACTACAGAACTGGAGCAGCCCAGTGTGCTTGCAGGAGATACAAGCCAGCAAAGCTTCCAGGGAAGCTCCCTTCTGCAAGCAGGGGAGAGGCTCACAGGCAGACCAGATGCACAGCAGGAGAAGCACAGAGGGAACACTCACGAGAAGAGTCTTCCAGGGCCTGGCCTGCATCAGTGTGAGTCCACCATGCTCATGGCCCTGTAGTTGCCTTTGTTTCCTCAAAGTGTTCTCATTTTGCACAGAAAGGCTGCGTGCGTTCCAGGGCAAGGGTATGGCTTTCACTTTCAGATTATGTAAGATACTAAAAACACACAGAATGTAAATTACATAGGTTAAACCATGTTTTCTTTTTAAAGCTTACCAATGACACTAAGAGAGAGCATTCTTAGAGCCAACTTTAATGTATTTGTCTCCTTGCCAGAATATTGTGAAGAGTATGAATATTCATTCATTCATTCACTCCTTTGACTAGTGGAAATGTGCCTGGAGCTATGGAATATGGACGTTTATAAGCCATGGACCTGGCTCACGCTAATGCTAAACATCAGAAGTCATGTGAAGTCAAAAGTGCAGGCAAAGAGCCACAGGGGCATAAGAAAATGGTGAATTTAGCCAGGTGATGGCAGCGCACATCCGTAATCCTAGCATGCAGGAGGCAGAGGCAGGCGGGGCTCTGTGAATTTAAGGCCAGCCTGATCTACAAAGTGAGTTCCAGGATAGCCAGGGCTAAAAAGTGAGTTTTGGGTTCTTCGAAACCCAAAACCAAAATCAAAACAAAACAAAACAAAGAAAGGCACTGACTATACAAGCCTGATAGCAGAAGTTAGAGCCCCAGAAACCACAGTAGGAGAAGGAAACTTACTGCAGGAAGTTGTACACTGTGCACACGCATGCCCACACGCATGCCCACACTCACACATCCTCTATACATTCTCATTCACACACTTAAAAAGATTTTTGAACTTTGTAGGACTAGAGACAAACTTTAAGGGGGGAGATTGAGGTGAGAGGATGTAATCTTAATTAAACCTTAGCTATGTTACTCTCTCATTATTAATTGTGACTATATTATTATTATCCTTTGTTACCTAATTTCAAAAGTAACGCCTTTGTAGAAAATATGCAAAAAATCACCATGCAAATATAATTACCATCAGTATTCTCATTTCTCCAGGAATATGATTTTTTTCAAAATACAGTTATACCTTATGATTGCATCCTACTTAATCTAACACTGTATATATAGGAGCATGTGTACGTGCAAAATGTATGCGTGTGTGTTTGTAAATGCACAGACCTGATGTGCTAGAAACACTCTCAAGGGACTAGAACACACAGCAGTACTAGACAGTTTGTTAAAAAAAAAAAAAAAAGAAAAGAAAAAGAAAAAAAAAGGAAAACAGGTAATAACTGGCCACTAAGATGGCTGAGCAGGTAAAGACACTTACTGCCAAACTGATCCTGGGACCCACAGGAGAAGAGAATCAACTCACCCCAAATTACCCTCTGACCTCCACATGCATGCTGTGACACATGCCCTAAGAAAATAAATAAATGAAACAAACAAGTAAACACTTTAAAATAACAAGTCATGTGAAGAATCACCAAAGATAAAAAAAAAAAAAAGATATGGGGCAAATCTTATTTTAACTCACAGCCACATACCGTCACTTGCCACTCTTCTGATAAAAGCTCTTTTCTTCTGTCCTGACAGCGCTGAGGGGACCATCTTCTAATGTGCCCTGTGAAAAGTACTAGCTTCAAATTCTCTAATACATAGCAAAGACTTAGAGCTCTCCTTGAAGTATTCTGAATGCAAAGATCATCCGGATTTTAATTACCTCCTAGTCATGGATAGAGTTAACTGTCAACTTGACAGAATCTAGAGTCACCTTGGAGATGGGCTTCTAGGAGTGCCCTTCAGGATTATCTTGATTATACTAATTGAGATCAGAAGATTTCCTCACTGGGCTGGGCCGTTCCCTGGGCAGGGGGTGCTGCTGTACAATATGGAAAAGGTGAGTTGTGTGCTGCCAAGCATTCATCCCTCTGTTTTCTGACTGTGGACGAGATGTGACTAACTGCTTCAAGCCCCCTGCTGCCCTGTCTTCCCTGATGTAATGGACTGTACCTTGAGTGTCAATTGCCCAGCTTTTTTCAAAGTTCAACTTTGTCTTTGTGGAACAACTCTCTTTACGTTTTGGCACAGTACTTAAATAAACATAAGTGCATAATTATAGTCAACTCAATTAGTTGCCAGTATATTTGGAAGTGCTCAACCAGCCAGAGCAGAGAAGATGGTATACATGTCACCAGCAGCCAGCACATTCAATCTACAGTGGACTTCAGTCGAAATGCTGGTCTTGCCAACCTGACAGTGTTTATAATCAGCACATGAGACTGGCCTCGGAGACTGCAAGGGCATCTCAGAGAGGATTAGGAAGTAATACCTGCCATCACAGTGGGTGGCACCTTCCAACTGCCCTTTACTTCCTGGATGCATGTGTTTACAGCTGCCATGGCACTCTGCCGCTGACAGTACTGACTCCAGCTTCTCCCTCTAGTATGGACTGAATGTCAGTGGCTCTTCAGGAATCTTCCAGCGTTGTTTAGGACTGCTGGGACACCCTGCTTTGTAGACTGAGCAGCTACTAGGTTTTCTGCCCCTTCAGAGTACAGATGGCCGTTGCTGGGAGACCTGGGCCTGTCCTGCAAGCCCACCTAATAAACCCCTTTCACAAAATCCACACATTCTCTTTGTTCTGTTCCCGCAGGAAACCATGCCTAATATGTTTAGCTACTGCTATTATCATGCGTTGTTAGTATGGCACAAGAGGTTTCATGTGGATACTTCCACGTACGTAGAGAACGTACTTCGGGCATATTCACTGCCTCACCTCTCCCACTTTTGGTTGGCCAACTTTCCCTTCCCCAATAAAAGTGCCCCCTTTATTTTCATATCTTCTCTTTCATTTTTCACAATTATATTTGCATGGAGGGAGCACACGGGAGTAACAAAGGATAACTTGCTTTGAGTCAGTTTGCTTTTCTACATTGAGGATTGTTAGGATGAGACTCAGGTAGCCAGGCTTGGTGGCAGGAGCCTTTACCCACTGACCAAACTCAGCAGCCTGTGTTATCATCTGTTTTGAAGGAAAAAAAAAAAAAACAGAACTAGATTCCATACATGAGACAGCGCATACATTTGTCTTTCAGAGGGGGCTCATTTTGCTTAGCATGATGATCTCCAGTCTTATCCGATTCCATGCAAGCAACCTGGTCTTGTTCTTTGAAGCTAAATAATGCATCTGCATAGACACCAATGGACCGCTTAAGCTATTGTGAACCATGCAGCAAAGGACAAACATTTGTGTGCACACATCGCTATTGCTTGCTGGCCGTGATTCCTTCAAGCATATGCTCAGGAGCGGTCAGCAAAACTTCAGACAGCAATTTTTACACACAACATCTCCAAGTTCAGCAAGGGAATTGTATTCTGTTAGTTCCTTGTCTTGCTGCTGTGAGACAGTGCCTGGCGTTAAAAAAAAAAAAAAAGCTGCTTGACAGCAAGGACAGGAAGGGCGTGTTATCTCTGTGGGAAAGACCCTGGAGAAATATTCTTGGCTCTTTTCACATGACCAAAGATGATGCGACATAACACCAGGTGTATTCCCTCAACGCATTTGTATTTGCTTAAACTAACTGTAAACACTGCCTCCTGTTTTGCTTGCTTTAATAATAAAAAGGAGAAGTGCTTTGTTTGTACTTGAGCTCAAATGTCTGGAGTTCCACAGTTGCCCGTGGAGGTCTTTGGCCTCTCCTTCAGACTGAGGAGGCTTAGCCTCACTGACCACATGATGGGTTGACACCAAGGAAAGAAGGGGCTGCTTTGGCTTACAGTTCTAGGGTATAGTACATCACAGCCAAAAAAGCAAGAGGTGGGAGCTGAGGTATCCACAGTCAGGAAGCAGAGAGAAAAATGAATGCAAGGCTTGGCTCCTTTTAGCCTTTATTCACCCTCAGAGGCCAGTGCAGGGGCTGTTATCACCTACTTTATCACGGGGCTTCCCAACTCAGTAACCGAATCTAGATAATCCCTCATGGACTGGCAGAGAGATTTGTCCCCATCACATTGACAATCAAGATTAAACAGATCAGGTAGATCTCTGAGTTCAAGGCCAGCCTGGTCTACAGAGTGAGTTCCAGGACAACCAGAGCTACACAAAGAAACAATGTCTAAATAAAATAAAATAAAAGACGATTAACCACTTCAGTAATTAAATTAATTTAATTAAAATTAAAATTAATTAAATTAAAAGTAATTTCTATTCCATATGGTAAAACTTTATTACTATAGAAACAAATTATCACCAGCAATTTAAAACACCACCCATACTAGTCACATAGTCCCATTGACCAGAAGTCCAGTTTTCTCTGCTTAAAGTCTCTCAAGGACCAAATCAAAGTGCTGACCAACTGAGCTTTTATATGCAATGTCCAAGGAATACTTTACTTCCATACTTTCGGGTTGTGGGTAGAACTGAGTCACTTGGAGTAGGGAGCCTGAGGCTGGGATTTCCTTGTTGGCTGTCAACCTGGGCCTATTCTCAGCCCCTAACAGCTAAAAGCTGCCTACAGTCCTTGGCATGTGGCCTCTCCAGCCTCAAGATGGCAACTGCATGTAAAATATTGCCCTGTGCTTCAACTCTATGGTTCCTTCCTCTGCTACCATAAAATTCTGTTTGTCTGTTTGTTTTTTAAAGAGCTTGTATGCTTGGCACAGGCCTACCCATCAGCTATGTCAAATGTCAGTGCATATCACGGGGGTGGCTGCTTGTCATATCATTGGGTTCTGGGGATTAGAGCATATATTACTTGGAAGCCATTTTTAGAATTGTGCAGACTGCAGTCTTTAAAATAAGAGCAGAAGGGAAGAATTTCCCAGGCTAAATGAAGAGCATTAGCAAAGACATGTGGAGATGACAGGGCACCATGAGGACTAGCTGGGGAATAGCAGCACCCTCCAGTCCCAGCTGTGAACCCTGCTGCTTCTAACACCCAGCTAAGAACAGCTGCAAAGACTCGAGGGATACACTGAAATTAAGTCACGCCAAGATGTCTAAACACTGTTCCTTGGAACACATTAGGAAATGGTGAGCTAAGATTCTCAGGAACTCGGCTGGGCATCTGGTGGTGGAGCACTTGCCTAGCATGTGTGAAACCCTGGGTCAGATTGCAGAGCTGCAACAACACATCAACAACAAAAAAGGGAAGCAAACAGAAGCAGAAGCAATGTCACCTCACTCTTTCCCAAATGACAAGAACAACGATTAGGAAATAACTTTTCCTGCTTATCAACAAAGAAACGGGATAATTGTAAAACATGCCCACGTTGCAGGCATTCAAATAGCAAATAATTTAAACAAAAATCCAGGGCTAACAGATAAAATTGTTATGCCCAAAAACTGTGTTAATGAGTATAACCCATGGAGGATGCAAGTCTATGCTGTGTTAGAAAGGATGAAAGTATTCCTAGCTTTTGACCTCATTTTAAGAACTCTATCTCGAGGAAATTAGACAATAAGAATATATTTTGAAGAAACTTACATTGATGTACTGTATTTTCATCTAAGTGTTTACGAATGAGAAATGGTTAGGCAATCAGTGGTCTCCCTCTCAACAGCACAAGACATCAGTTCTCAGCACACCCGCTGTGAAGAATATAAAGCTCCTGCATTACTCTGCTTTTTTGAGAGGATGAACATTTTTTATGAGAAATTTTGATTTCTTGAACCTATTCAATCACATACCATATAACCTGACCTAATAATCCATTTTCTATTTTTCAATTCATTCTCTATTCTAAGTGTCTTTAAGTGAAAATGCATTGTTAAAAAAGAATATAATGAAATACTGAAACTAATAAAATAGAGAATCTTATCCTGCTACAACTATGTAAAACACACAAACACATCTGCATGTAAACAAGATTTGGAAGGGAACTGGAAAAAGAGGAACAAGTTAATTAAAATTACAAAAGAATCAAAAAAAATGTAGGGAAGAATCTTTTCCTTTGACTCTTATCAATAATATTATCCAGTGATAAATAATAATAAATGAAGAGTAAGCTTTTAAAGCCACATAGGCACTCTTCTATCCTGGCTACTGTGAATGTTACTGTACTTTTGCTAGTTATAAAAGGGACCGAGAATAGTTAATTAACTAAAATGTAGATCACAAATCAGGGCCCGTGTGAAAACACACCCTCACCTCTGAGCTCAGCTCTCCAAACAGATCGGCAAAAGCAAATCAAAAGTTTATTTCTTCCTATATCCATCACATTTTGAGGAAATAAGCACACATGGTGTGCATCAATGCAGTTAGTAAGCCCTGTAGACGTGTATTGCAGAGAAGTGAAGTAAAAACCTCCTTTATCAGACCTAGCACATGCAGCTGTTAACCGTGCTCTTCTTTACTCAACATCTGGCAGTTTTGATTTAAAACAGCTCTTAAAAGTTTTGGGGAGACGCTTCGTAAGAGTAAGCGTGCTTGTTGGGCAACCAGGAGGACCTGGGTTCATATCTCCAGAACACATACACAAAACAAAACAAAAGACAATGCCAGCTGTGAATTGCAAGCATCTGTGATTCCAGAGAAAGGAGGGTCACTGGGGCTTGCCGGCTGCCAGCCTAGCTACAGGTTCAGTGAGAAAACCTGTCTCAAAGGGAAAAAGCAGAGACCAATAGAACAGGAGCACAGATAGCCTCCTCAGGCCTCTGTGCATGCACAAATACATATCACACACACCACAAATACACACACATGCACACGTACAATTAAATAAGAAATAGAATAGCTCTTAGGAGTTCACATTTCTAGCTGAACTGGGCAGATCTTATGTTCCACTGTTGGGAAGTAATTAAAAAAAGAAATCATGGCAGTTAGCCTAAAGCCGAAACAAAATAACCCATCCTTCCTATTGTATAGATTTCATTATTGGCAAATACACAACATCATTCACCTGTTGGGTGTGCAAATGAAAACTATTTTCATTCTGTTTCACTGGGAATTGGCTGTTTTCCATAATGGCACTTGTACCGTAGAATCACCAATCTGCTGGAATCTACCACAAACCCTGCTATAGTAGGGAGAAGACCATGGTTTCGGTGAAGGTCAAGGTCCATAAGTAAGCAGGGTGTTGACCTGCTTTACCTCTGCTGCCTATAATGTCCTCTGGCTTTGTTTCTGTTAAGAAGCGAAGCTCCCAGAAGAGGTTCTGTTGCTATACGTTAAGTTCCTCCACTGGTCAGCCACAGCAGAAAAATCCTGATGTCTCCAGCTCTGAGGGATCCACTGTAAAGCCTTCAAACCATCATGTCATCCCTTCATTTGTTTCTATTTTTACAGAGCAAATGATTGAAAATTAAACTTTTGTTTGGAAGTGTAATTATTTTAAAGGGTACCAGGGCTTCGTGCTAAATGAATTTACCTCACCAAATAAGATGAAGATGTGGAATGTCGATTGGAGAGTTAATGAAATAACCATAATTCAGTTAGGTGGATCAACCAAAATTGTCTTATTCATCTAAACAGATTTCACTCCTTATTTACTTAGGTGTCACACATGTAGCTGTTATCTATGCCTTCAGAAAGCATCTTAGCCGCTATTCAGAGGGACATTCTTTAAGACAGGAAGAGGATTCCCCACAAAGATGAAAATGAAGTGTATGTGATTTTGTTCCAAAGAATGGGACTGTGTATGTCACAAAAGGAGCAATAGTCATGCTGCTAAGCTTTGCATTGCACGTGCCAAATTACATGACAGAAACCACTAAAGGAGATTCCAAAGGATTCAGGTCAGTTGTCTCCATGTTGCTAAGTCCAAACATCATGGCATTGGAGCCCCTCATAGAGAAGCCTCTTCATGGAGGACAAAACACATAGAACGATGTGGCAGTGCTCACTGAGGCATTCTCCTTTCCCTCTCTTAGTCCATCCAGTCTGATGGTACTGGCCCATCCCCAGTCAATTCTCTGAGGAAAGGCCCCCACACCCACACCCAGAGATGTGCCTCATAGATGTCCTAGGTGATTCTAAATCCAGTCAAGTTGAAAATGAAGATTCACCATCATAAATGCTCATCTGAATTTCTAATCTTTTACAGTTCCCCTAAGTAACGAGAAATTCTGTTCTGAATTTCTGAGATTAACCAGTGTTGTGGTTTTTTTTTTTTTTAAGTTAGTGCTTATCCTGCTGCACCCACCATGACTCCAGGAACTGAACTGACTGAAGTAGAGAAGGAATGAAAAAACCACCAACACATAGACTTGGACAAGTTGGGATCAGTAGGCTGGCCTGTCTGATAGAGAAGGTACAGCACCCTGGAGAGGCCGAGTATTTATTATAGACAGTTGAACAGGAAGGTGGGGTTATTAAATACCAATAAATAAGAAGAGAGGGTATTAGATACATCTGAACAAGGAGGCAGGTTTATTAGATACCAATAAACAAGAAGAGAGGGCATTAGATACAGCTGAACAGGAGGCAGGTTTATTAAATATCAATAAATAAAAAAGAGAGGGAATTAGATACAGCTGAACAGGAGGCAGGTTTATTAAACACTGATAAACAAGAAGAGAGGGTATTAGATACAGCTGAACAAGGAGGCAGGTTTAGCTAATTTTGGTAGGAGCCGTCTTCAAACCAAAAACATCTGCACAGAGGAAAGCAAGGTGAAGGTTTTCTGCACCCACTGTCAACATTCACACTCACATCCAAGGAAGGCTTTTCCATGTCTCTGAACCTCACCTGGGAGAGCTTTGCTAATCAGATAGGGCTGAAACATTGACTTCTTAACATAGCTGAGCACTCACCCACAACACATATTCACTAGGGACTTCACTCATTCCCTACCTTATCTCATCGCCCGGAAAGTTCTAGGATGAACGAATAAACAAATGGACTAACTTTGGTAAACAATCTTCAAGTGGTTCCTACCTCAAGGTGTTCATGCTGCAGTGAAGTCTCTCTCCCCTTGATTGTGGCCTGGACCTGGTGACTTGCCTCTAAGGCACAAAATGTGAAAGTAAAGGGGTGAGTTTCCACAGTCCAACCTACAGAACACCAGCTGGGCCATACTCCTCTGCCCACTCTCACTTCGGATAAAGCCAGGTGCCTGGTTTCCAGCTGCCCTACCAAGGAGGCCTACACAGCAAGGAGTTAAGTGTTCTCTAGCCAATAGCCAAAGAGGACTAAGCCTTGGTCCTATATCACACAAGAAACTTAACCATTCTCATCACTATGTGGGTGACTTGGGAGCTGGTTCTTCCCAGTCTAGCCCTGAGATAAATGCAGCCTTCTGTGCCTGAATTCCTGACTCCCAGAACTCTGAAATGCAAAATATTGTCACTTTTGAGGGCTGGCGATAATTTACTACAGAACAGTATTTAATACACTAACCAATAAACTGATGCCTGGCAGAGGGTCACTCTCACGGACGCATTCATATTGTAGTGTCCACTGCCTATACAGCAGCTCAGAGGTAGCACATATGCTGATCCAGACAGCAACCCAGGCAGTTGGGCACCCTGGCAATGGGTCCAGGAGCTGGCAGGTAATGTGGCTCCTGTAGGGCATGATGGCTATACAATGGAGACCTCTCTGTCTCCTCTGCCTTAGGGTTGTATTCTCCCGTACCAGCAGCCTAATAAGGCCTACTAGTTTTTGTTGAGGAATGGGTTTTTAAGGGGATGGTGTTAAGCAAGGCTGTCCCTAAACTTACTGATAGGAAATGAGATTACAACTAGAAGCCCACATGTTATCATTTAAAAGTTACAGGCTGGGGAGATGGCTGGGTTGGTAAAGTGCCCGCCCCTGCCCCATATACCCTTTCCCCCTCCCCCTCAAGCATGAGGACCTGAGTTTCAATCTCTAGCACCCATGTAAAATGCCAGGCACAGTGGCATGTGGTTTTAATCCCAGTGCTGGGGAGGCAGACATGGGAGGATCCCTGGGACTCACTGGCCAGCCAATCTAGCCAATAAGAGAGCTCCATGTTCACTTGAGAGCCCTTGCCCGAAAATACACTGTAGAGATCAATTGAGGAAGACAGGCAATATTACCCTCCCCTCTCCCGACCACATGACTATGTATGTACACACACACACACACACACCGAGCCTTGCAATGTACCTACAAATATGTACACATATACACAGACAGAGAAATGAAAAAATACTATAGACAAGCTAACTCATAATAAGACAAATACTATCACTAGGAATCCCCTGACTCCTCACAGCCTTGTTCCAGAGTCTAAAGGATCCTGGGGCTCTGGGTTTCAGGCCCAGCCCTTTCTGCTACCAGCCAGAGAAGAAGCAGAACTGCACTAGACATGTGGGAACAAGGCATACCTCTTGAGAAGGACAAAGGGGGCGAGGTGTGGGTGACCAAAAGCAGTATCATGTTCCCCCGGGAGTCAGATCTGGCAGGGCAGCCAGCAAAGACCCACTGCTGAAAGACAGCTAAGTATGGGGTGCCCACCTGCCGGCTCAGGAGGTTTATGCAAACCTCCCACGGTTCTTACCCAGAGCAAAGCAGGTCAGAAGTGCTCAGTGTCTCCCACAGATCTCCATGAGCCACTGCACACAACTGGAAGGCCAGGCTGAAGTGAACGCCTGAGACAGGGTGAGACTGCGCAGCCAATAGCAGCTTAAATGTGCCGAGTGCAGTGCCATGCTTTAGAGTGGACCACGCCCCTTGGTATCCGTTAGCCACTCTGAAGAAGTCAAGCATTGAATTTCAAAGTGGCTTGCCCAATGGTCTACTTTCATTCAGAAAAAGAAATGTGTTTGTTGGTTTGTTCTTTGTTTTGTGTTTCAATGGTAGCAACTAGTACCCACACTTAACTAAGTGTGAGGTGCCATGTTGTTTACAGCTTCTGGATGACTCAATCAAACCCTGTAGTCAGGCTGTTTGATGAAGACAATATTATAGGAGGAGGGAGACAGCAGAGCTGAAGAATTGCAGGGCAGGCAGTAGGCATCCTCTGAGGTGTGTTCTCACACAGACTCCTTGGCTGATCCCATTCCAGAATAAACTGTCTTCTAAGGTCATATTCTTGAATGGAATATGTTAGGCCCTAAAAGAGAGGTGACCTGCTTTCAATCGCACATCTTCTATTCCTTCCACACACACCTGCCTAGACCATGGGGACAGAGCTGAATTCTTTACAGTAAGACCACTCAAAGCCCCCTGAGAGGGTCACTTACACACCCACTTGCCTAGTTATGCATCCAACAGGTCTGATGTGGTTACGAGTTCAGCCACCTAAAACACAGATGTAAGTGCTCTTAATGCAAACATACACTCATTCCTTATAGAATTACACATTCATCTTTGGGCAATAAAAATATAGATGCCTTAAATAAGAGGTGGATTCATGCAAACTCAGTATGTGAGTCTGCTGTTCGTAGCATACAGAGACAGACTCTATGGCAGAAAAGCTATGTTACCTTTCTAGAAAAAAAAAAAAGACAATATTGAAACTATCGTTCTGCCTAATACAGTATCTAACTGGTATTCAACAAACAATGAATAAAAAAAATTTGGGCTTAGGTTGAAATACTGAGATCTTGTTCTTCAGGTCATGTGACATATAGGCAGAGGTGTACGTTTTCACTGATGGTGATATTCATGGACCATCTGACTAATGCTTCTCTCCTCCACGTAGTGCTCCCAGGTACTGAGTCTGTTTTATGCTCCAGGACCAAGGACAACGGCAGGAGCATACCACCTCTATAAATATACACTCAAGTGTTTATTGAATGGCGCAGTGCCCTGTGCTCAAAGCTAGGTAGCTTAATGAGTCCCTCATTTTTCCCACAGGAGAAACTTAAGAAAATGAGCTCTAGCTGAAGAATTAGAGATTATGTGAACTCTCGGCTGGTTTCTGTGCTAACTCTGTTGCCTTGGGCTAGTCACTAACTTCTCTGAGCTTCCTTGGTTTTTCTCTCCTTAACATCACTCACTTCAATTGCTCTGCCTATTTCTTGAGGTGCTGTGAATCCAAAATGCTGTAACAGAGTCATTTTTACATCTACAGCCCCAGTAGAACACAGAGATTTTGGACTGTCTTATTGATAGACAATCCCAAGTTCCTATCTATGTTGGCATCTCAACAGCAACTGAATAAACTAAACAGACTCAAGAATGGCTATGGAGTCCAGTACTGAGGCCACTCATACTACGGCCTTGGGGTGGCCACCCCAAAATGCCAGAGGCAGGAAAATGCGTACCTCTGATAGGCCTTTCAAAACATGTTCTTTCTAGATGCCCCCAGAATAAATGTGTCTACAACCTCCAGCAAGAAATAATTCCATTCATGTTGTTGACAGGGCACCATTTCATCACAATTGAAGCTTACAAAGGGTGGCATGAGGAAGGTTGGCACATTATTAAAATCTTTTTTTTTTTTTTGGTCATGCTTCTCAAGAGAAAAGCCCCGATAGTATCGGAGAATGCTCACTAACTCCAATGAGTTCCTACAACCTGATTTTGAGAAAAGGACACGGCTTTTGTCAATTATCATAGCAAGCCTCATATCAGTCAAGAATGTGGTTTCATTTTCAATATTCGTTCATGGCAACATTCTTTTGCCATTTGTGATAAGGATATAAACTTTCCTTTTATTCAAAAAAAGTATGCATGATTCAATAAAATTGTTAACTGTCATAGACAGGCCAGACTCAGTCCGCATATCTTCCAGACCCCAGTCCACAGAGGAATTTTAATTCAGAACTTGGCTGTTCTGGCAAGAGATCACATCCAAAGACCTTCTAGGTCTGTGTGATCTGGCTGGAAATCAAACATGCTTTAATCCAGAAGACAGAGGCAAGCACATCTGAGTTCAAGGCCAGCCTGGCATAGAGCAAGTTTCATGTAAAGAAAAGCTTAGGTCCAGGCATGGTGGTACACTCCTTTAATCCCAAACAATGAAGTTAAAGTTAGTTTGTCGAAGGAAGCACCCATATTTGATTGTGATGTCTAATTGAGTGGCAGAAACAATGACAAATCAGAGAAAGACTTGACAGAATAGGATACACCCAACTCTCAAGAGGTAAGGAAAGGGAAGCTATTTAAGGGGCAATGAGAGAGAGAAGAGGCAGTTTTACCAGGAGAGTAATAGACAGGTTGCAGAGAGAGAACTCAGTTGAAGACCAAATGAGCCAGAAAATGAGAAGGATCCAGAAGATTAGAGAAGATTGCTGGAGTTAGTCTGAGGCCAAGCAGAGCAATCAAAAGGCCGAGAGAGAAGGCAGATTGAATCAGTCAGCTGGGAGAGGAGTCTGAGCCAGAAGAGTTGAATTGAAGGAGCCAGCCTAGAGCTCAGAAAGAACAAGAAAGGATGAGCTTGTTCAGCAGTAGGCCTTAGAGGCTGAAGATACTCTAGGCCTAGGTTAGACCGTGTGGAGGCTGGAAGCTTCCAGGACTAGGCCTAGGTTAGCAGAAGGAGGCAGTAATCCTCTGAGATGACAATTGCTTCAGGCAAATAAAAGTCTGTTTACACCAGTCTACCCCTTCTTCACCAACTGTATCAAGGAATTGTCTCTTCTTCCACCTGTGGGCCCATTGCCCTGAGCCTAGAAGGATGCCCTGCCACCAACACAGGTGAAAATCATATAATTTTGTCAGTCAAGACTAGCACACCCTCAGCTTGGTATGAAGCCACTCTTATCACAGACATTCTACCTTTGAATAAGAAAAAGCAGAAAGCTGGATTTCCAAGGGAAACTCCCAGGAAGGGTTCCCTTGGGAACCTCTACAGCACTAAGACTACTACTCACAGTAGTCACACACACGTACACACAAACGCACATGCACGCACGCATGTGCACACCTGGCCCATGATTCTATCCGTTCACTGACTCCAGGGGCTGATGTCCCCATCTCCAGTGCTTTTGCTCAGTGACTGGCACTGAAAGACTGGCACAGCACAGCCACTAGAGCTCAGCACTCTCCAAACTGCAGCATGATAGGTACTCAAGAAAAACACTTCCACCCTACAGGCACTTCAACACTGCATACAGTCCCCTAGGCCTAGACCAAGCCCACACCAAGTGCCCAGGAGGTAGCCTGGACTGTGGCCATCTCATATCTTTCAGCTCTCGGGGGGTCTTCTGGGTCACAATGATGGGTTTCAAAACACACTTCTGAGGACAAATTACACAAGCAGCACAGAAAAGAAATCAAGTGGTGCCTTCAGGGGAGAGATGGGCCGCTCCTGCCAGGGTCCCAGATGCAGCAGAAGGAAAGCCATTAACTAGAAAACAAGCAAACAGCAGACCCATCCGTAGTGCTGCTGTGGAGAGTAGGAGCCAATGAGACTTCAGGGGACTGGGGAGGGCCACCCCTCAGCATACAGCCCATCAGGGGCCTTTTGCCTCCAAATCCTGGGACCAGCCCCTCCAGGCCACTGAGACTAGGGACTGGATATTAATGTCTAGACTTTGGGCTGCAGAAGCGGTTCCCTTGCTCTGAGAAGTGGGCCACCAGGGTCATCTGGGAAGTAAGCAGAGAACCCGGGGTATGTGGATGCTTTTGCTTTTGCATCTCTCACAGCAACCCCAGCTTCTCCCTTTTAATGTCTCTCTCGGTGTTTCCTTCCCCTTTGCCCCCTATCCCCAAAGCTCTCAAGTGCATTTAAGCTGAAAGAAAAATTGACCAGCAGAGGTATCTGCATTGTACCCAAGACAGTATTTGAACTTCCTAATGGCTCCAGGCAGTCCCTCAAGGCCCTGTTTCCAATAAAACAAGGCTGAAAAGTGAGGGGAATGGTTTTTCTAATGTCCAACTCTCTTTAAAAACTGTGGCTTAGGTTCAGGTTTAGACTATCTGGTTACAGCTGGGTCTTCTCAGCCTGGGCCCAATTTTCTGTATAGCAATCCAGTGCTCAGGGGTCAGCATTAAACCCACCTTATACGTTCATTGATGTCCCTATAATAAAATATCTTAACAAAAAGCGATTTATAGAAGAAAGTGTTCTGCTTACAATTCCACTTTGTAGTCCATCAGTGCAGAGACACCAAGGCACGAACTTCAAATAGCTAGTCATGTCTCATCCATAGTCAAGAGCAGAGAAAAGCGCTTAACTCAGTTGGATTTCTCCACTCTTATACTTAGTTAAAACAGCCCCGACGTAGAGAATCCAGCTCTCTTCCCAGGTGGCTGTACAGCGTATCAAGCTGATGGCTAAAGCTAACCATCACAACCTTGTCCTCAGCTCCACTTAGTGATGTTAGTTTCGAGCTTCTATCCTCCCAGCACCGGGTGTTGTGATTGCTCACTCTTTGCAGACTGCTCACAGGACACAGCAGCTTCTGGAGGCTGCACTTCACTTAGCTTCTTCTCTGTGGTCCATGCTTGATACCATCCACATATTTGCAGTCTTGTGAGTCTCAGTGCTATATGGCACTCATGTTGGGCACACATGCAGTTGGCATGGATGTTTACCTGTCCACATTGACATCAGCATCACAGAAAGTTGAACGTGCGGGAGCCCCTTTCCTTGCTTACATTTCCTGGTTCAGATCCTCTCTGTTTAAAGAATTTCCAGTATTGCCATCTGAAGTCAAAAGCACAATGTGCATTTCTGTGAGAAAGCCATAATCACAGATTAATACTGAAACTCAAATGCAGCATCCAAGTCTGAGATTTGGAGTCGTTTCTGGAAGAAACTTTTCCATACTTATAAGTACTAGCATACTTATTATGTTAGAAAAAATGCCTATTTCTTCAGCTACAATTCTCCTTTGTTTGGCTTCAACGATGTGAGTAAATGTGGAATGTGCTAATAAAGAAAGATCGAGATGTGGTAGAACCAAAAAAAAAAAAAAAGATCTAAAGTTAAAAAAAAAAAAACATATTAAGCACTGAGTAGAAGGCCCAGGAGGTAAAAGCATTTGCTGGAGAAGCATGAGGGCCTGAGATAGGGTCCCCAATGCTTATAGAAAATGCTAGATATACTCCTCTATACCTATAACTACAGCGGGGATGGTGGGGACGGGGGCAGAGACAAAAGTGTGTCTGGGGTTTCCTGGCTGGCCAGCCTAGCCAAATGCTGACAAGCTCCAGGTTCGCTGAGGTGCTCTGTCAACAAGTGAGATGAAGGACAATAGGGAAGAACTCTGATACCTTCTACTGGCCTGTGTGTGTGCACATGGCCTTATATTTGTGCACACACACACATATGCACATACACATTACATTATACTACACTACACTAAAACACAACCCAAACTACCAAAATACAGATTTTACTGTATAAAGGTTTTACCACTTCAGTGTTGACTGTGTATCTGTCATGCATGGGCCAGGCTCAATACTAGGCACAAGTGACTAAGAGACCAGCCCTTGCCTTCATGGATCACACAACAGTAGGGGAAGATGAGATCCAAACTACTAGTCACAATTCATTGACTAGATGAAGCTGGAAGTTACAGAGACTTACAAGAGGATCATACCAGGCCTGGAGTGAGGAAAGTTTCCCCCAAGGAAGCCATGGTCTCAGCTGAGTCAGAAAAGAGGTCAGGTAGGTCAAAAGACTACCAGGTGTAGGGGAGTAGATGGACAGGGGTGGGACATGAAGCTGAAGGAACAGAGAAGATTCCAGAATGTCTGAGAAGAGAGGCTAGAGCACTGCCAGGTGAGGTAGCAGAGGTCCTGGCACATTCATGAGCTCTGCTTGTCCAATGGATGCTGCCATGCAGTGTAGGCCAGAGAGAGAGAGAGAGAGAGAGAGAGAGAGAGAGAGAGAGAGAGAGAAGAGAGAGAGAGAGAGAGAGGGAGGGAGGGAGGGAGGGAGGGAGACAGAGACAGAGACAGACAGAGAGAGACAGACAGAGAGAGAGAGAGAGACAGAGAGAGAGAGACAGAGACAGAGAGACAGAGAGACAGAGACAGAGAGAGACAGAGAGACAGAGACAGAGAGAGACAGAGAGAGAAAGAGAGAGACAGAGACAGAGAGACAGAGAGACAGAGAGACAGAGAGAGACAGACAGACAGACAGAGAGAAAGAGAGAGAGAGGGATCTCCCTGAGAAAAGGGCCACACCCACCTCTGCATGTCAGACCTGGCACATTTGATAGCCCAAGCTAGCACAGGGAGGTGTTCCCTGAGCAGCCCCTGCCTGTGCTGTTCTCACAAACCTTCACACACGGCGATTCCCTTTCCTCTGTTTCTCACACTTCCCTCCTCCCAATTTGATTTTGCCATACTTAATGTTTCCTATTTTACATACGAAGATTTAACAACTCTTTGTCAGACTGAAGAGGAAAAGCATCCAGTAAGATCATAGTGAGGTAGGACAAGGGCACAACATAGGCCGCTCTTAAATCTTGAGCTTAATCATTTAGGGTGGCTCAGACCTGGTCAGGGCAACTATAGAAACAAGTACTAGCAGAAGGGGATGAGGGGGAAGAGGGTAGGAGGATGGGACTGAGAGGAGGTAAGGAAGGGGGCTCCAATTGGGATATAAAGTGCATAAATTGTAAAAAATAGAAAATGAAAATAAATTTTTAAAAATTGCTCCAGTTGAGGAAAGAACTCAGGGAAATTACACCTTTCACAAGAGCTTCAAATAATATAAATTATCTTGAGGTAACTCTAACCAAGCAAGGAAAAGACTTATATGATAAAAACTTTATGGCATTGAAGAAAGAAAGTGAAGATCTCCCATGCTCCTAGATCAGTGGGATTAATATAGTAAAACTGGCCAGATTCAGCCCAATTCCCATCAAAATTCTAACACAATTCTTCACAGATCTTGAAAGGACAATTTTCTTTTTTTATATATAAGTAATTTATTTATTTTTATATTAATCACAGGTTATATATTTTGTATCCCAGCCGTAGCCCCCTCCTTCATTCCCTCCCACTCTCCCTATCCCTCCCTCATCTTCTCCCTGCCCCCCTCCAAGTCCACTGATAGGGGAGGACCTCATCCCCTTCCATCTGACCCTAGCTTATCATGTCTCTTCAGGGCTGGCTGCAATGTCCTCTTCTGGGATATAGTTAGGCTGCTCTTCCCTCAGGGGGTGGGGAGAGGGGCGCAGTCGACAAGCCAGCCATTGAGTTCATGACAGAAATTGTCCCTGTTCCCCTTACTAGGGTACCCAGCTGGTACCATGAGCTAC
>CM053753.1:20630103-20649179 GCA_028658305.1 Pachyuromys duprasi | reverse complement strand
CACTCTCCGGCTTGTATGGGGGAGGGTCAAAGAGTCAGCCATCAAGATCATGACTGAAACAGTCCCTGTTTCCCTCACTAGGGTCTTCAGTCCGACAACGAGCTATCATGGGCCCCATCTGAGCGGGGTTTCCAGGCCATATCCACACATGGTCCATGATTGTAGAAACCATCTCATACAAGACCCCTGTGCCCTGCTCAGTTTGGTCTTTGTGGAGCTCTTGTTCTCCCCAAGTCTCACCAACCTCCCCCAGATCTATCATTACTTCTCGCCCTCTGCCAAAGTCTTGATCGCGAGTCTTAATATCTGCTCTGATACATCGCTACATTGATTCCCTCAGAGGTCCTCCTTTGCATTCTCCTGTCCTGTTGCTTGTTTTCTCCTCCACTCAATGTCCATCCCATTTGTTCATCCAAACAAGCATTGATCATACCACCTTGGGTCCTCCTTCCTGTATATCCTCTCTAGGTGTGTAGATTTCAGCTTGACCTTCCTATCAGAATATTTTTTAAATGGTGCTAATCAAACTGGATGTCAGCATGTAGAAAAATCCAAATAGACCCATACTAATCATCCTGCACAAAATTCAGCTCCAAATGTATCAACAACCTCAAAGTAAAACCAGATACACTGAGTCTGAGAGAAAAGAAAGTGAACTCATTGGCACAGAAAAAAACTTTCTGAACAGAACACTGTTAGCTCAGGCACTAGAATCAACAATTAATAAATGAGACCTCATGAAATTGCAAAGCTTCTGCATGGCAAGGGACACCATCATTCAAAGTGGCAGCCTACAGAATGGGATAAGATTTTTATCAACTCCACATCTGATAGAGGGCTAATATCCAAAATATATAAAGAACTCTACAAACTAGATATCTAGAACACAAACCAATTTAAAAATGGGTACAGATCTAGTCAGAGAATTATCAATAGAGAAAACTCAAATGACTGAGAAACACTTTAAAGAGCATTCAACATCCTTAGCCATCAAGGAAATTCAAATCAAAACTACTTTGAGATTTTGTATTACACCAGTAGAGTGGCTAAGATCAATAAAACACGTGACGGTTCATGATCCTGAGGATGTAGGGTAAGGGGAACACTCATACATTGCTGGTAGGACTGAAAATTGTGTACAGCCACTATCAAATTCAGTGTGGTGGTTCTTCAGGAAGATAGGAAATGACCTGTCACAATATCCAGCTATACTACTCTTGAGCTTATAACCAAACGATGCTTTATCTTACCACAGAGACGCTCGCTCAACCATGTTCATTGCTGCTCCATTCATAAGAGCCAGAAAATGGAAACCACCTAGATACCCCTAAACAGAAGAATGAATAAAGAAAATCTAGTATATTTACTGCCATGGATGGATTGTGGGCTGAGGTCTGTAGCCTCTCTGCCTCAAGCTCGAAGTCAAGGATTAAGTCGTCCCATTTTTCAGGGTTGCAGCCTCCACAAAGCAATGTGTTATGTAGCTGCTGTCTCTTAGTTGGACATGACCTTTGCCCTCTTGAATCAGTACAGCTATGTGCATGCACGTAAGACTTTCATATGTGGCTCATCAGCTTTCTTTGTTGGGGGAAAGAAATGCTCCTGGGAATCATGAACCTTCATGACGTTCTCACCAAGGCCCCCATCTCTCTCTCTCTGGTTATATAAGAAGTGATCAGTCAGTGGTGACGGGGATTCTGTTATGGTCCCTTTCAGTAGCATAGCTGAGCTCCTAAGTTATATAGGGGATTTTCCAGTAGTATAGCTGCCTTTGAGTCAACTGTGCACTCCTGAGAAATCCCAGTAAACTTTGGTTCACCAAGATAGACTTGAACAGCTGGTTCCCTCCTATCTGGGGTGACAAAATATTTCTTTATACATGCCCAGGAGAACCATGCAACACCATTCATCCTTTATATTTGCTGGGCACTGTCCTGGGCATGATAGTGAGCTGAACACTTGAAACTAAGAGACAAGGAGGGGCTTCAATATCGGAAGAAAAACCTCTCCATCCCTCCTGGAAGTAAGCATTCCCACAGACCCCATTCACTTAACATATGCATCTTCTGGACCTTCCTCCTTTCCCACCCTGTCTTCCTTTCCCACTTGTCCCCACTTCAAAGCCTCTTCCCATCAGGCCATCTATCCCTTGGGAACTGCTCTCAGTCTCCCACAGCTTATAGCAGACTGGATGTCATAGAGCAGAAGCTCGATAAATATTTATGGAATGACCGACAGAATGTAATTACCTCCAGAAAAGCATATTCCCTTTATTTAGATTAATGTGAGTGTGATGCCTGATATCATGGATCAGAGCTTTTCTCACACAATTGTGACACAAAATACAACCCAAATTATCTTAGTGAAGGAAGGAGAATGTATTGTCTCCCACAAATAGGATATTTATAAACACAGCCTCTGCTGGATCCAGGGGCTCAAATAATACAGAAATTGGTTTCTTTCTCTCAGCTTCAACTTATCCTTCTTGCCATCAGTTTCAGATTCTTTTCTCATCAAACCAAGATGGCACCAAGCTTTCACTGATCCCAATCTAACATGGAGCAGATGAAAAGGAAGAACAATAAGGTAGAGGAGAAGAGCTCTTTTGAAAACCAAGCAAGAATATGTAGACAGGCTAATTAGTCCTCAGTGCTTAGCTGGCTCCTGTGGCCAATCTGACACAGCTGGGGGATGAGAGTTCTGACTGTGCAGACTGGGTCACAGGCCTGTATTTACACTGCGGGTGAGGGGTGGCTGGATCCCCAAACATAATCAGCGGGTTCTTTCCAGAACAGGAAAGGCTGGGATGGGGAAAGGGGGAGAGATAAAACTGAACAGCATATTTTATCTCACCCAGGCACCCTGGCCTGGAACTCCAAGCATTCCCTTTAAGCATAAATATTTTTGGTTTCTCCCCAAGCCTGGACAGCAAAACTGCACAAAAATCTACACCGGACAACCCTCTGTCCAAGGCAAGCCACACACAGTCCACAAATGAGAGCCTGCCTCTACCCCACCCACCCCAGCTGCTTACGGGTGAGGATGATCTGGTGTGCAGTTGGCACGGCAAGTGGGTGCCAGGATTCACCTCTCCCGTTCACCCTGTGATGGTGTGGGCAGGACTCACATGTCATCCACTCAACCCACGGTGAATTACAGAACAGCATCACTGACCCCAAACTAATGGTCCCTCTATGGCTCACTCTCCTTACCTGGAAAATGGGAGGGAGAACCTGCTTGGCAGGCAGAGATACTGCAAGGATGGAACAGGTACAAACAACAGACAAGATTCTGGGATTAGCAAGGCCTTCGAAATTCTTGCAGGTTCCAAATAAGATGGCCTCGGGGCATGTATTACTCATCTGAAAGCAGAGCAAGTGTGATTTGTTCTCCACCGACTTGTTTGTTGAGTGCCAGCAACTCATTCCATGCCTCAGCAAGGAAGAGCGGCATGTCAGGATGCCTAATTTAAGAAATCCCTCTTAATATTATCATAATGTAAAACGATACTTTTTCAGAAGAGTTATTGTGTGCCATGCTTAGATAGCATGAAGTACAAAAGAGACATGCATATGCAAATTAACCTTCTGAAATGTGTGCTCTGAAGACACTCTTTGAATAACGAATGTGAAGAGCAAGAGCGGCAAGATTACTGGTCACCCAAGCACTAAAACCTGCTTCAGAAACATCAAACATTTGTTTTCTATATTGTTGACATTGTATGGAAGGAAAGGTCATGAGGTGAAATGTAAAGAGATTTTACTATTTGAAACAATTATAAGAACAGCCTCCCTCCAGTGCGGGAATATCTAGAAGGGCTTAAATGTCACTAACGGTCTCAAATTTATTACATTGGACTTGAAGGGGGAAAGGGACATAAAGGGCCTTTTTCATCAAAAATGCTCTTTGATTTTCAGTTGTAGCTTTGGCAGCAGAATCAGCAAGGGAACGATTGCAGGGAACACTGTTCAGATGGTACAGGGGACTCAGCCAGGAAGGCACATGGGGCAGAGTACACATGAAAGAGCACCACCTCAAAGAGGAAGCTCGAACCAGCTGGCTGAGCTCACTTGGTTGATTTCGAAAAGGAAATATGGAGAGTACGTGGGAGTAATCACCCCTGAATGGAACCCAACTTAAAACCTACTTTTGGCCGCCATATTGGGATTGTAGGCTGGTATTGTTGGGGCCTGGGCTGGGGCTGGGGCTGAAATGACAGCCAGAGTGAGGTGGCCTTTTGAGGAGCTCAAAGTCTACAGGGACCTGGAAGACTACCAAGTACAGGGACTATAAAGGACTAAGAAAGCCCATCCCGGCCTTTGTGCTCAGGTCACCTCCAGCCAGTGGTGATGTAGCAGCATGTACCCATGCAGCCCAGGGGAAGCCTCTGAGGATTTGGTTTGGCATGAGAACTCTCCTATGCTTGGGAATCTACAAAGTGTCCTCCCAACTTTCTTTCTCCTGTTGTAGAATCAGACTTCCACTGTGGCCTGACACCTCTCCAGGCTGTCCCCATTTCACTGCCCATTCATTCTTACTGCTACTTTTCTCAATAAAATCCCCTCTCATTTCCTCCCTCTCCAACTCTCTTTCTTAGAGAAAATGGTCTTACCGGTACCACCATCAAGATACCCAATGGAGAAACTGGAGAAGAAAACATACGTAGAGAAAAGCTTTCCCTGTGCCAGGCACTGTTGAGTGCTTAGCATGGACCTGGCTATGCAGATGCTCATACTCACTAAGGAACTACTGACTTCTGTGGAGAGACATAGAGGGTGTAAGTGTGGAGCAGGTAAGTGGAAGGAACAAGATCTGATCCCACCTTCTGGATCTAAGGCCTATGTGCTTAGCTAGTCTGTAGGGGAGGATCCCTTCACCCTCATTGCAGCCTTGAGGAAACAGGATACAACCTCATAGATGAACAGAAGGTACAAAACTACAGGCCAGCAGGGACCTGTACTTCCCAGCTACCACCCCAAGGCCTGAGGACAAGAAGGGCTGATGCGATGCTCTATATTCAGTGTCAACTTGACAGGATCTCGGATCGCCTCACAGACAAACCTTGGCCAAGCCTGTGGGGCATCATCTAGACCAGGTTAGTTAAAGTGAGAACTCACTTCAATTGCAGACAGTAGCATTTCAGGGCCTGGGGTCCTGGACTGAGTAAGAAACAGACAGTGATCTGAACCCCTTTCCTCTCCTTTGGCTTCCTGTCTGTGGATGCAATGAAACAGGCTGCCTTGGGCTCCCACTCCAGTTACATTCCCCCTGTGATGGACTGTACCTAGGACCTAAATGCCAAACAAACCATTTCTTCTTTAAGTTGCTATGTCAGAGAATGTTGTCATGGCAACAAGACAAATACTTAATAAAGCTGTCCGAAGTCACAGATCAAGAGCCAGAAAATGCTGGAACCTGATGCAGGACAAGCTCCCTTATTTAAGACCATGATCTCAGCCAGGCTGTGTCCTGCATGTTGCCATGTTTCTTTCTCCTACTAACATTGCCTTAGTTTCCTTCTGGGAACTTTCACCTTTCATGCTGCAACCCCTCCATTTGGAGCATAGTTTAACTTCTGATAAGATAGACCTGGCATTAAATTCTGCTTGGAGGGGGTTTGGTGTGACCAGATGGAGGTAGAGAGATATGGTGAGACTTCTGCAGCAACTTCTGAATAGGCCCTTTCTTTCCCACCGAACTTGAACCTGCCATGGTACCGATCCAGAGCCATCAGAAGTCTGTCAAGACTGGCCCAGGGGAGGACATTGCAGCCAGCCCTGAGGAGACAGGATGAGCTGGGGTTGGATGGAAGGGGAGGAGGTCCTCCCCTGTTGGTGGACTTGGAGGGGGCGGGGAGGAGGGAGATGAGGGAGGAAGTGGGAAGGTGGGAGGGAATGAGGGAGGGGGCTACGCCTGGGAGGCAAAGTACCTAACCTGTGAGTGATATAAAAATAAATAAATTAAAAAAAAAAAAGAAGTCTGTCAACGAATCCAAGAAGGAAGCCAGGACACACCTGAGAAATTGCGATGCTGCTTGAGCCCCTCTATGGAACTGAGTCTGAAGTCAGCCTGCTTGTGTGACAGCTCGATACTCTGGGCAGTGAAACCCATTTTAGACAATAGGGAGGTTGAGATAGGTTTGTTAGAACACACAGTGGAAGCCAAACATTAGGCAGAGCTCCTGGCATCCTACAGAAGACAGGGAAGAAGGATAGGAAGAGTCAGAGGGGTCCAGGTCACCACAAGAAAACCCGCAGAATCAACTAACCAGAGCTCATAAGGGCTCATAGAGAATGAAGCGACAATCACGGAGCCTGCATGGATCTGAGCTAGGTCCTCTGCATTGTGTAGCTTAGTATGTTGTGCGACTCCTAACAGTGGGGGCAGGGGCTGTCTCTGACTCCTTTGCCTGATTTTGGGAGCCCGTTCCTCCTATGAGGTTGCCTATGAAGGGAGGTGCTTACGTTTATTGCAACTTGATATGCCACAATTGGCTGATATGCCTGGGAGGGATGCCTGTTTCCGAAGAGAAACAGATGCAGGGGAAGTAGGGGGATGCAGGGAGACTGGGAGGGGAGGAGGGAAAGGAAACTACTGTTGGGATGTAAAATACAAGAGAAGAATAAAAAAATAAATTTAAAAAGAACATATAGTAGAAATGCCTTTGACTATCTCTGCCACCCATTATCTCTGCCTCCTAACTTTCCTGCCAGACCTCATTCTAGTCCTTGGCCAACCTGCTATAAGGAGCTCAGACTGAACACTAATGAGATTCCTGCAGTGGTGAGTAGCGGGGGTCCATGGCCAGGACTCTCCCTTCCTTAGCAGCTCCTCTTAGTAGAGGATAAGAGGAAGGCAGAAGTAAGCTGAAGGGGCAGGTGGTGCGGAGCATCTGCACTGAAGAGAGCCAAGGACCACATGCTAGACCCTGACCTGGGCCGTTAGCCTCACTAACATTGCACAATGCTGGGCCACTAGTACCCTCATTTTACCTATGAAAAAATTATCCTTACCGAAAAAAAAAAAAAAAGAAAGAAAGAAAAAGAAAAAGTTGTGGACATTTCTTGTTCCCTGTTGATTAAAATCTTGTTCAGTAGCACTGACACCTTTTTTCACCTTAAAAATAAAAAAGGGTTGTACGGGCTGGAAGATGTCTCAGTGGGTAAAGGGCTTGTCGTGCAAGCATGAAGACCGGAGTTCGAGTCTCCACAGATGTGGTAGCATGTGCACTCACTTGGCATCTCAGTGCTCCTGTGAGGAGCGGAAAAGTGGTGACTTCTCTCCATGGACGTTCCTGGGCTGGCAGGCCTTGTACATGAGACCCAAAGCAATGACTGACACCTGAGAATGCCCTCTGACCTCCACGTATGCTTTGTCGTATGTACATATCAATAGTCACACACACTAATGTACATACACACGATTCTTACAAACATAAGGCACACGCATAACACAAACTTTCCAACACTACCGTGAGTCCAGATAGAAAAAAATGTCTCTCCAGCCTGTCCTCCAGCCCCAATATTTCCTGAGTCTTTACTAGGTGAAAGACCTCTCCGAGCTTTTTAAATTCCTTAGCTCGTCATCAAAATGTGGATAATAAAAACATTATTAGCCCCTCCTTAGAACATCGAACTGAGACAGAATTAGCTAATGAAGAATGTGCCTAAGATGCTGTCTCCAGTGCTCTCGGCAAGCCTACCCCCTCAGGCACGTCTACACACACTTCCACTTGGGGCCAGGACTTTCCCACCACAGATTCTGTTTGCAAAAGGTAGTCTAGGTTTTTGTTTTGTTTTGTTTCATTTTGTTTTGTTTTTCTTGTCATAGATTCTCTGGTAATTTGAAATTTCTTTTTTAAAATGTATTTATTTATTCATTCACTTTACATCTCAACCATAGTGCCCTCCCTTTTCTCCTAGTCCCATGGTCCCTACCTCTTCCTCCTACCCCTTTTCCCCTACTCCTCAGAAAATGATACTTCTGCCACTGCCAACCCACCCCATCACATGGATTCCGTTGCCTGCTTTCTGATCATTACTCCCTGGCAGGGCTGCCTCAGCAGGTCACAGGAGAAGAGGATACGTTCAGTCCTGAGGCAACAGATGAAGGTACTCTTAAGCCAGGGGTGGTAGTGATCACTTTCAATCTTAACACTTGAAAAATTGAGGAAAAAGATTGTGGATGTGAGGCCATCCTAGACTAAACAGAAAGGGCTTGAGAAGGAGCAAGAGGAGGAGGAGGAACATAAGGAAGAAGAGGAGGAGGAAGCTGAGAGGAACAGAAGTAGAAGGAGGAGGAAAAGAAAGAAGAAGATGGGCAGATGGACGGAAATGGATGAAGACAACAACCCAAAAGCCTACCCAAGCATAAAAGAAGAGACTATTTGGGGGCACTAGGGGATTTGTCTAAGTGTCAGAATCTTTGACCAGCATAAGTAAGGCCCTCAGTTCTACCCAATGGAAGACAGGAAAGAGAGTATGAGGGGTGTCACTTGGCTTTTCTGGGGTTATTTCTGAAATAAATGCAAAGTGCTTCCCACTTTTTCAGAAAGATCTCTGTGTCTCCCTGAGACTCTGCTACAGGCCCTTCAGAAGTCATCAGCACACACTGTAGTACCCTGAGACTGCCCTTGCTCTGGGATCTGGGAGAATGATGGATGGTCTCCAGTGCTAGCTAACGTCTTACTTCAAGGCTGCCAGGCCCTTTACCGATTCCACCTCTCCTCTAGCAGCAAAGATGTGGGAGTCTGTGGGAGACTGGAATAGGTCAGCTAATGAAAACTCTCCATGACCCTGCATGTGGCTCCAGCCAAGTGGAGGAGAGAGCCAGTAGGTGATGTTTGTCACACTCCTAGTTTACAGCAGATGGGGCAGAGAGGAGTCTTAGCACTGTCTTCACAGTGGGGAGAGGAAATGTAGAACTGTGGCTGAGATCATGTCCAAAAAGGAACCTAGTTGCTGGAGACTTCTCTGGTTGTTGCCTAGACAGCCCCTGACAGTATTCATTGAAATACGAGCTGGAGAGATAATGGTACAGTAGGCTTGTTACCAAGCCTGAAGACCTGAGTCAATCTAAGAGCTACATGGTAGAAAAAGAGAACTGAATCCCACCATTTGTTCTCTGACCACTATATGTACACTGTGCATGCACATACCCACACACAGACACATGTACACACAGCAAATAAATAAAGACTATAATAAAAATTTAGGCTATCAGTTGCAAGCCAATGTGAGACAGTCCAACACACTTGTCAGGAAAGGACGTTGTACTAGAATCCTTCAGATTTCAGGAGAGCCAGATGTAAATGATCCATTCCAATAATGGAATTCAAGGAACTTTGCCCCAGGAAGAAGATGGGATCCAGACGCATCCCCATTATCACAGGCCTGGTGGAGAACAAGATGTCCAGGCCCACTCTGCATGTCTGACTTCTGGAGCATCCTTGTTGGAGAGTTTTATACCAGCAGGTCTCAGATACTAGATGGCTTCCCACAAGACCAACCTGCATCCGGTGATCCTCAGCTCAGGCCATTCTCCCAGGCCTCCTAGATCATGCCTGGAATTTCCAAGTTGGTCTCCAGGGACACCGTCTAAGAACTGATAATCTGCAATCCAGGTTGCCTGCTGAAGTTCCTTTTCACAGAACATGATGTTGGCATGGCAGGTGCTTGGAACTCTACTACCCATTGCTATACTGAGGCACTTTCATCTCATCTCACTGGAAAGAGCTATGGGGCTACTGAAGGGGTTGGCTGGCTTGGGACCACTACTTTTTCACCGAGTCAGTTGAGTGCCAGCTGGGTTACGTCTCAATGCTTTCTATCTTTCAGGGTAGGCGTAGAGGGAGAAAGTATGGAGCACTAATGACAACAAGAGTTAACACTTGTCGAGAACTCCCTGGACACAAAGTCCATTCCTGGGCCTTTCTTTCATAGCATCTTATTTAAACCATAGCACAGGTTCCAGCTTCATTCTCACTTTGCCTATGGGAAAACCAAGGTTCAGAGAGGCTGAGTAACCCCTCCAAAGTTTCATGGCTGGTCTAGCCCAATCCACTCTTCCTCAAGCCCCTGTGCTGTTAGTGATTGTGAAACTGAAAAGGCAGAATGGCAGCATGAAAACCCTAGTTTGAAGGGCAGCCCCAGGCCCTGGAGGCTATGCCAAGCTTAGGTTGATGACAGTCGGATCTGGGGGAGGCTGGGGAGCAGAAGGCCATCGCCCCAAGCCAGATGTGTCAGGGTCACACTTTTGTAACAAAATCAACTGAGCCTCCAGTTAGAGCTCAAACCCCTAAGGCTGGAACAGGGACTAGGAAGGTCGGGTCCTCCTGGCCCTGTACTCAGGACTAGGAAGGTTGGGTCCTCCTGGCCCTGTACTCAGTGGACTAACCACCTCATTCTTCTGTCACTCACTTCTTCGCTGAGCCCATGATTCCCTTGGCCATCAAGACTCCTCTGCAAGCGCCCAGGCTCAGCACACTGGTAGCAGAGCGCAGGCCTTCTGGCTTTTGCTGAAGTGACCGTCTCTCTTCAGGCCAGCCATTGGGTGCTCAGGATCCCAACAACCCTTCTCACCTCTCCAAATCTTCCCCCACTTGGGAGTCTTTATGGTTTTGTACGAAGCATGTCTGTGCTTTCATGAAAGACAGCTACTCCCATTTTACTCAAGTTTTAAGGGGAGGGGAGGAAGACCCCTGGAGCTATTTCTCAACACACAATCACAAAAACATTTTCTTCTGTGCTTACGAACACTGTCAGGTCCTGTGGCCTACATAAAGCTGCCCTAACCCATGAGGTGACACAGTGTACAGGCAACCTGACAGATCTGATTCAAAACCAGGTTGCTGCTTTCCAGCTGTGTGACCTTGCCCTTAAAAGAAGAGAGTTCCCTCTGTGCTGTGATTTCTTCCTCTGTACGATAAGGACAGTTGTGGGTCCCCTACAAGGTTGTAGAAGCTCCAGAGACAATGGCTGGCACACAGTAAGTACCCAGGAAGAATGCCTCGGTATCTTATTCTTGGTAAGCTGGGTTTATATTGAGGACAGTGCCTTGGGCTCACAGATTATCTTTTCTGCCAAAAACTGCCCATTGCAGTTCCTCTGTAGAGTACAGAATAAGATGTAGCATGTTTGTGCAGGAAGGTTCATTCTAGCCATGATGGATAGCTTAAAGAATCCTTCACTGCTTAAAGAAAACAGGGCCAGCTTGAGTTTTCTTGAATGGCAAATTGGACCATCCAAAAGCCTGCTGTCTCTTCCATGACATGGAAAGCTCTGCTTGGTCTAGAAACTTCGATTAAAATGTCAGCTCCCCCACCCACCCATGAAACCACCACCATCAGACAGCCACTGTGGACAGGAAGGTCTCCAGGCCTGCTACAGGGCACAGCTCCAGATGAATGCCCTGTAAACAGATGGATGTATAGTTAATATAATCTTTCCTCCCCATGCTAGCTCCGTGATTGACACGGTCGGCAGACATGCAGAAATGCAATCTCCACCTCGTTCCTACCTCCCAAGTCCCACCCAGGTCCATGGCCACTTGGTATGGGAGCTCATATAGAAGGCAAGCTGCCAGGGAGTCTAAGAAATTCCAGGTTCTGTGGTACAGAAGACATGCCTGCTGAGGGCAGAATGTGCGCCGCACACCACACTTCCATCTCTAGACAGCCTGTCAAGTACACCAAGGCATAGTGGACTCCTTATATAATCACCCTCTTCCTGGTGCCAGTGCAGCCTAGCCTAGAGAACAGGGGTCTATCTTCAAGCACTGTCTGCTGGGCATTTTGTTATCCTCAAGATGGCTCCTCCACATGTCTTGTGGGTGGGAACTATGTTACGGCCGAAGGTGGCGTAAGTTTCTGTACTTGTTATTTTTTGTTCTTGTTGCTGTTGCAGAATGCTTAGCAGGGCCAACTTAAGAGAGAAAATATTTATTTGGCCTCACGCTGTCAGAGGGATCCACCAGACACAGCAGGGAGGGCATTGTGGAGCTGCTCAGTTAACACCATGGTGTCCACAAAGCAGAGAAGAGGAGACATGTTTACAAAGTAGGACGGAGCTGGTGTGGTGGCACATGCCTGTAATCCCAGCACTCAGGGAGGTAGAGGCAGGCATGTTTTTGTGAGTTCAATGCCAGCCTGGTCTATAAAAGCAAGTCCAGGACAGGCAAGGCCATACAGAGAAACCCTGTCTCAAAAATCCAAAAGAAAAAAAAAGAAGAAGAAAAGAAAAGAGAAGAAAAAGGAAGTAGACAGGCAGAGTAGGGTGCTAAGGCGGTACCGGTGCTGGGGGTGGCAAAGTCTAGGGTGTACTGCGGTAAGGGATGACACAGAGGGGAGGGGAAGTTCAGCAGGAGAGAGGACATCACTGCTGACTCTTCATACTGGAACCCTAGGTGGCCATCCGTAGGTACCAAGCATGATCAAAAGAGTGGAGGTGGAGAGGGAAATGTCATACCAGTGATTTGCTGCCCTTTTCCTTTCCCCCCTTTCATTCTGGCCAGGCTTACAGGGCTACTAACAACCACACAGCTTCATGCCTGCACAGTGGTTGTCCTGTAGAGTTATCCACACGGAGCCAGGGCTAAAGCTGCTCCCATATTGCCAATGTCACCCACATTCAGGACCTATCTCTCCCTCCATGAAGCCATTCCGGAAACACCTTTACTGACATACCTAAAGGCATGCCTCCTACTCAAGTTGACAGGAAACCCATTATTACCCATCACTGCATCCCCTCAAGCTGTAACTTTCCAGGAGCCCACTGCCCTTGTTACCTAACCTCAGGAATACCATTTCCTCCTAAAAGCATCTTGAACTGAACAGAATCTGCCAGTTCACAGGATCGCCTGTAGTGCCCCAAAGCGGATGCATCTTTTCAGGACTGCTGTATGGGAGAGATGAAGAGCCTGTAGGAAGGGACTATCTTGTTCCCGCTCTCTGGTAATCTTCCTACTATGGTGAACTGCTACACCAAGGACTTTCTTTTGACACAGCTGTAACCCCAAGCAAGTGGATTTTAGAAAGTGGCAATTTCAGAAGTTGGCATGACTAGAAGAGACTTGTAGGATCCTCTAATTTAACCCTCTCTTCCTATAGAAAAGAAGCATACCGTATCAAGATGTAAGAGAGTTACCTGAGGCCAGACAGACCAAGTGATGTTTCCTCGGTGGTAAGGCGTCCTTCGGCAGAGCAGGAGACATACCAGGCAGCAACTCCACAGTAACCATCCTTGGCTCCCTGGAACCAGAGTCTGAGAGGGGGTTTGTGCCAGACTCCTTGATACCAGAATGATCTCAGAGCAAATCTATGTGGGAAGAAGGGACATCGGATAGAGAGAAGTTAAGGATGTCATTTAAACAAGATCTACCCAGCCTAATTATGCAGGAGTTCTAACACAGAACAGCAGCTACCTCACACAGGGAGGGCCTTCTTCAAGTTTCTCCCTGTGTGAGATAAGTGTTCTGCATAATCAGCAGTTACTTTCAGGTACCTCCAGGTAAAACTGTCTGCCCCCTGCCCCTCTGAAGGGTAATATTTCTCAAAAGGTCTTAGCTCAAGTGTTCTCAAAAGGGCGATTCATGGCAATGCTGCCAGCATTTGCCGGAGGTGGGGTCTGGGTCCCAGGAGATCCAGGTCAGGAACTAGCCATATCTGCTATAGTGGCTAAGAGAAAATTTTTCTGGAACTCAGCAAAACACTGTTGGTTAGCTATCAGCTGTGTGACCTTGAATAAATCATTTAAACTTTGGTTTTCTGATCCGAAAATTAGGGGAAAAAGAGATTCTGTTAGGATTATTGTAAGCAGCCATTGAGCTAATGGGTAATACTTAGCTTAATGACTGCATTCAGTAATATTATTGTAATTATTATTAATAATTATATTACTATAATTGCAACTAATTATAGTGATGATAAAAATCGACAGCCGTGGCACAGAGCTATCTAAAGTTACCCTCCGTCTCTAGCATCCCAGCGAACTAGACAGGCATTGTCCATGTCTCAACAACATTAGGAGCATCCAGGAAACAGCATTATTTTTAGCCACAATGTGGATGTGAATGTGTGTCATTGGTGCTCCCACTTCACCACTGAGATAATTAACCAGAAGCAATTACACTGCACTTGGCAAATTGCAGCTTTGCCCTCTTTGCAAGAGACATGTTTTATTTATACTTCCTCCCTTGGGGCTTTCTGATTGATCACATATCGAGTTTGATAGTGAAAGGTGGAATCCTGACACGGGCTTCACCTGGGTTCTCCTCAGGGTTCTCTGAGCAAGGAATGACCTCCCGTCTCTGCATCTGTGCAGCAGCAGCCGTCTCCCAGGCGATGTGCACAGCGGAGCAACTGCAATGCCTCCCACCCCCGCCCCGGGCACATCTGCAGAAAAACCCCTTTTCATGAGAGGTGCCACACCCTGAGGTGGATCCTCATCTCCCCCTGCCCTGCCTTTCCTAATTTCGGAACTGCTGCAAGTCAACAGTGTACGGAAGGCCTTGGAAGCTGGATGTTAAAAGAAGAGGTTCCAGTCACTCCACCTCGGGGAATCTGGGATGCTGAGGTCTAGGAGGAGAAACTGTCTGCATCACTCTTCCGAGAAAGAGGTGGGAAAAACCGACATCCGGACAATTCAAAGTGGACGTGATACAACCAGTCAACAGACAGCGAACAGAAACGCCTTCGAGACAGAGGCACAATGTTTCGGTTCAGATAGCTTTCCTCCCCGATATGATCATTGTACGAATCATGACAATTTGTGTTCATTTTGTTGTTTATTTGATTGTTTGCTCATTTTAAAGACAGGGTCTTAACTCACAGATTTAGCTGTCCTGAGCATATAGCAGAGTCTGGCCCCACCTCAAACTTAAGATTCTTCTGGAGTTCCAAGGTTATAGGTCTACACTACCACATCTGCCTTATATTAGTATTTTTGAGTTTGTGTGTTTCAATTTGTTCAAACACACACATTCAGGGTGGTTTTCAGAGCACATGCGTGTGTTTATGTGTGTTGTGTGTATTTTTATCTATTTTATTTGGTTTCTTATATCTCTACCTCCCTTCTCTACCACAATCCCTTCAATACCCCAACACCAGGTAGGAAAGAAAGAAGAAAGTGGGGAGACAGGGCAGAGTTGTCTTTAGCTACTTCCTGCTGGTTAGGGTGGTTGGGTTCCCTGGGGCAAGCCCAATCTTCATTTCAGAAGATCTCTAACTTCTCATCAAACCACAACAACTGCAACCAGAAGCAACGGGGGTGGGGGCAGCAGCCTTCTCCTTCCTCTGGGCCCTTCCCCTCTGGGACCTGGCATTTATACCCTCTCAGAGTCCTCAGAATTAAACTGTCTGCAGCTCACAAAGATCACACCCCTCTCAGAGCTCACACGAAGCAAATAGTCGCTACTACAGACAATCTAAAGCAGCCCCATATCCCACACCTGGGATTTAAACAAAAACATGTTCATATAACAAGAATGGGCTTTTAAAGACACCAAAACTTCCACTATTTATGTGGTGGCCAGAACACAACCTCAGGCATTGCCCACCTTTTCTTTTCTTTTTTGAGTCAGGGCGTCTCACTGGACTGTCTGACCCTGCTTCCTCAGAACAAATTACAAATGCATTTCACCACATCTGACTTTTTGACATGGGTTCTAGGGGCGTGGAACTCAGGTCCTATAAGCACTTTCCTGGGTAAGCTATTACCCACAGCCTCCATATCAGAATTTTTATTAGTATAAATTTGATATTTAATAATACTGAAAACAACTGAGTTGTTAGCATTTTATTATATAATACTTTTCACAGCAAACAATGCTCTTTAATAAACCTTCAGTACATTGGAATTCTAAAATGTATAAACTCATGATTTCTTTCTTTTAAGTATGTATTTTGATAAACTAAAACAACAACAACAAAAAATTCCAAGAAAATCCACATCTTGACTAGATTTTTTTTATTCTATTCTGCATCATCTTTATCTCTTTTGAGAGAGAAAGGAAGAGAGAGAGAGATACCTTACTTCATTAGGTGACAAAATGACAAAGGAAAGGGTGACAGGTGGCAGCTTTCTCCATAAACGGTCCTGATAAAATCTGCCACTCTGGTGTGATGTGTTGCCATTTAACCACACACTGGTCACAAACTAGCACTCCATGCCCCCCTAGCCTCCATAATCTGAGTGTCTTCCCTGGCAGTATCATAGGTAAGCATCACTGCTATTACTATACTTAAAAAGAAACATGGGGAAATAGTTACTCTAGAACAGATTTTGATCACTCAATTTCATCCTGACATAGTAGCAACTCACTGATATTTAAAGTTAGCCTCAGTTACTAATTTTTTTTTCGAGACAGAGTTTCTCTGTGTAGCATTGACTCTCCTGGACTCACTTTGTAGACCAGGCTGGGATCCTCCTTCCTGTGCCTCCCTGAGTGCTGGGATTACAGGTGTGCACACTGTACCTGGCTCAGTTACTGAATTTTTTTTTTAATTTAGAAGTTGACTTTTAGCACCTTACACATCACAGGTACTGTGTTAGGCCCAGGAGATGAAGTTCTGAGGTAAGTCCTGCTCTAAGGGAGGCTAGGGGAGATGAGTATGCATCAGTCAGGAAGGATGCTACCAATAAACACAGAGCAGTAAGGGGTCCAAGATAGAGGAGGAACCTGGACCTTGCCAGGGGAAGCAGGAGCTGAGCATGAGTGGGTGCTAACTAAAATCAAGACAGGACAAGAAGCAAGAGCATCTATGACGAGGGAGAAGCTTGAGCAAAGACCCCGAGGTTTGGAAAATGACCCTCTGCAATTGGAATCAAGAAAAAAAATTGTGCAAACGCCTTGTGAAGGGAGAGTGGAGTTGTGGGTTGTATCAGTGACGCTATACAGGGTCATTACTGGTGGCTTTCTGACATTCTTCCCCACGTTCTCACTAGACTCCGATTTCATCCAGACATTCTACCTCCCGTTGCCATGTGATACAGAAGTGATGTCACCCCCAGCTCCAGGGATATACCAGGAGATGAGAGCCAGCACTTTCAGATCCCAGGTTTAAACATGGTGCAAGACAGAACTGCTGATAAGCCAAGCAGGGGATGCAGCCTAATCTGGACCTTAAAGTGATTGGTGACCTTCAACTACATGAGATATAGGGATATAGAGGGAGGCCCATTAACTGAGCTACTGCTATTGACCACAGGACGAATGAACTAGATGAATGACAAAGAGGAGAAGTGGAAAAAGCTTGGGCCTTGGTGACACATCCTTGTCACTAGATCAGGCAGCCCTGAAGCCTGAGTCACCTCTGTATTTCTTATAATGGGGGACAGCAAGTTTGTGTATGTGTGGAGCATTTTCTGAGACCTGCTTCCAACAGCATCTTCCTAGGTACACATTGTAATAACGGGTTCTTACTGACTCATCTAAAGCTGAACAATATTCTAGGTTTTGAGAGGAGGCTAGATAACCATGTGAGGTCTAGACAAGAATCTGGATATTCCTCACCCCACCCAAACAATATAAAACTAACTGAAAATAGGAAAGCAAAGTTTCTATACAAATTTCAAATGGATTATATGCAGAACACACACACACACTCAAAGAATTACTGGTAAGAAAGGAACTCCCTTGAATTATTTTCTGAGAGAATGGGGTTGCCACTGGGCTCTTCAATTCTGCCTTGCTTGGTGTGGTCCTTTTGCTCTTCACCATTGCTTGGATTTCCTGCAGAGAATATGCTTTGCTTCTATAATTAGACATCAAAGGCAATAACTGTTTTCATATAAATTAAGTCTACCCATCATGAAAGAAGGAACATTTACTTTTAAAGATACATAAGAACCCAAAGAAAAGTAATCAGAGGTCTATCTGGCCAAGAGTGTTAACAAACAGGGAACATTTCAGGTCTCTGTACACTGTGTCTAGATAGCAGAAGACTTATCACTGGTCATATAATAGAACAAAATATCTTGAGAGCATGAATTTGTCCAAGTTACATTTTAAACCTTCAATTTATAAAATACTAGTCATTTTTTATTTTAAAGTTTTATTATATAAAATAGACACACTTGCAAATATTGAAACCCTCAGGAGATATCATTTAGTATCTTTGGGAAACATAATATTTAATTATCATAGCATGAGGTTCTTCTAATGGTGCATTTCAACATTGCAACTGAGGGTTGATTTCTGAGAGGCAAATTAAGTGGTATTTCTACTCTCTTACCTTATTTAAATATAAGCTACATGCATAGTTATGCTTGATACCATTGCCACTTAAAAATAAAACACAGGAAAATGCATCAATACCCACGGAGGTTTGCCCATCAGTAACTACAATCAACGAAAAGCATCACAAGTAGCACTCCACAGTGATGGAGCTCCAGAACCTTCAGAGCCCTGACTGCTAGCTAGTGCTGATGAGTGGATCTGAATTGCAGTTAGCCTTCCCATTACCCCAGCCACCTCCGGTAAGGTGTGCTACAATAGGGACGATGATGCTATTTTCTCTAATTACCTTTAAGCCTAATAATTGCCTTTTTCTTCCGTTTCTGCTAGGTCATGCACTTCTTGTTACCCTTAAAAAGTAATATTTTTATTTTTCATTATTTATTTGCTCTCAAAGATTTATAAGTTTACTAAAAAAAAAAATAATAATGACAGCACAAGCAAACATCCTAAAAGAGACAGGAGAAGTGGTACCTCTCCAGCCAGTCTTGTCCTCATAGTGAGCGAGCAATGAGGAAAAGGGTGAGCAAGGCATACACATCTGGATTCTCCCCTGAGCGAGCACAGGGCAGGGTTACCCTTCTCTGCCTCCTTTAAAGTTAGGTTGGCATATAACTCCCTTATATTTCTGGCCGTGAGCCTAACCTTTAACGGTTGAGCATTCTCTCCATATAACTCTCTGTGACCAATATTTGTCGTAAAGCTTAGCGTCTTCACACTTTAGCTGTGAAAGAGATGTTAAAAGCACATGTCAAAGGCCAAGTCTCCATCAGCCTGAGCCTTTATAAGCATAAAATGAGCATAGCAAGCACAGAACTCCTTCTATCCACTCCTGGGAAAAAAAA
>CM053753.1:20610744-20630003 GCA_028658305.1 Pachyuromys duprasi | reverse complement strand
CCTGGGATGCAAAATACCTAACCTGTGATTGATATAAAAATAAATAAATTAAAAAAATATTTCCCACCATTACAAAAAATAAAAAAAATTAAAAATAAATAAATAAAACCCATCCAAAACTATACAAAGGGTCACTGTGTTACAGCACAATGTTTTCATTATAGGCTTATAGTCAATAATTTAATTCTAAATCCACTCTTAACTGTGATACTTAGATGAACCTAGGAGTGCCCATGAGCTATAAGGAAAGTACTATAATGAGGGTGGTCTTCATAGTGATTTAAAAACCACCAATGGAAGCATTTTCTATGTCATCTTGATGGCCAATTTGATGGCCAAGCCCAAGTTCACACTTGTGTTAATAACGACATGGACATCAAATGGCATGACTTCGTAAAGAACCAAGATGGATGTAACCCTAAAGCTCATGTTGCATTTGTGTCTAAGGAGTTCATAAGAGCTGAGACGATCAGCACTGTGTCTTAGTTCAAAATCCATGTGATCTTTCACATTCGTTTGCTCCCTTCAGTTTTATTGGGTTCACTGTTTGTTACAAACCTAACCTGTAAAAGAGGGGTGTTGTTGTTTGCTTTATAGGTACGTAAGAACACAAAATGAGCTATTTAGATCCACTTTCATGCAACTAAACTTAGTATTATAAAACAAGTCATCCAGGTGATAATGGTGAAGGTATGGTTCCAGAGCCATCTTTTCCATAAAGACCTCTTGAATGATGCCTACATTCAAAGCAGTCCTGACTCTTTGAATGGCTACATTGTCAAGTTCAATGAACTTTTTTACCCTGAGTTACCCAAAGCAAAAGCACTAGCTCACAGCTTCCGTGCATTGCAACTTCAATGCTTTTGACAGAAGAAACCAGAGAAAGAAAGGATGTTGTGGAAACCAAAAAGAATCAACAATGAAACAAATGCATGTATAGACATTTTGAAAAGCAGGACCAGATAAAGCCGAGTATTACTTTACAGTGACCATGGTGGGAGGGAAAGGCAGCACTCAACATCTTCTCTCTTTGTTACCTTGTGAAGAAGAGTTAAGAGACTGATGTACTATTTTGAGATGAAGTACTCAGCACTGAAAACATTAGCCAAAAGAGGGTCAAAGTAGGTTATAGTGTAATGCTAAAAACATTTCAACCGCTTACAGTTCCTTTTCTTTTGTTTGTTTTGTTAGGTTTTGCCAACTAATTTGATTAATTTCTCTGTTAATGTAAAAGCACTAAGTTATCCTTCCTCAGAGATAGTGCTTAATTCTCCTCATGCCTAAAGATGTCCTAGGAGAACCAGTGAGGCGGTTGCAATGCCCACAAAAGCCTGATACTGACCTCACTACCGATCCTAACTGAACCAGTGAGAAAGCATATGTATACACTGCCAGTAAGAGCTATGCCTGTGAATACGTGCAACTGTCAGCATATGATACTGATGAAAAACAAAATTAGGGAAAGAAAAAACTAGGATGATGGTGGTGGTGGTGGTGAAGGCTGATGAGAAAGATGGCAATGAGGTAATGGTGAGAATCTGGATTCTTTCATGAGTTCAGAATCACTAAAAGTGTACATTTTGGGCCAGGAGGAGAGTCAAAGCAACTGTCATAAGAATATACGGTGCAGGGCCTTGAGGGATGGCTCTTCAGTTAAGAGCACTGGCTACTCTTCTAGAAAATCTGGATTCAATTCCCAGTACCCACATGGCATCTCAAAACTGTCTGTAACTCCAGTTTCAGGGAATCCAGTGCCCTCACACAGACACAGACACAGACACAGACACACACACACACACACACACACACAAGCAAAGGCCCAGTGCACATAAAATAAAAACAAATGTAAAAAAAAAAATAGATGGTACAAAAGGCAGAGGTTGCTCTGGTTTAGAATAGAGTTTTTAATCTTTAGGTTTTCTGGCTGTGTTAGTTACTTTTTGCTTTGCTCTGACCAAAAGATAACAATCTAAAGGGAAGACTTGTTTATTTTAGTTCATAGTCTCAGAGGTCTCAGAGCACAGTCAGCTGGCTCTGTTACTTCTGGGTCTGAAGAAAGGCTGAATATTCATAGTGATGGGGCTATATGGATGAGGATGCTGTTTACCTCATGGCCAGTAGGAAGCAGAGAGATGGGAAGGAGCCAGGAATATCTCAAGTGTGCCACAGTGGCCTAATTCTTCTACTTAGGTATGGGCTTTGATTTTTTTAAACCTATGTTATTTGTGTTTCCTTAAGCCTCTACCTCCCTTCTAACCTCCAACCCTAGGTAGGAGAGAAAGCAGGTTAACAGGGACAGGAAATGTAGACCTCTTTAGATGTAGTTCCTTGGAGCAATTCCACTCTTCATTGTGAGGATATCCAGCAAACCAGCAAACCAGCAAACCACCTACCCAGCAGTCCAGCAACCACAAACGCAGCAACAAACACCAGCAGCAGGGGCAGCAGCAAGCTCCTTGAAGCCAAAGTGTTTTTCTCTGGGAGCATCTTAAAGCCTTCCGCCCCTCTCTCTCTCCTTCTGCACCAAGATGCTTTTCAGCTGGTAAAAGCCAGACTCTCCCTCGACCTCCACCCCCCACCCTGCCCCATGAGGCAGTTTCCATTTGACAAAGATCATACACCCTCTCACTAGGCTGTTATCAGCTGTGGATAAACTGAAAGCATTCTTGCATCACACACTTGGAATTACAATAAAAACATATTTATGTAATGTAACCAAAACTTCCACGACACCTAGGCCACATCTCCATCTTAGTGCCTCTAGCTGCGAACTAAATGTTTCACATGTAAGCCAGAGCATCTAGTTTGAAAGTAGACCTTTATCCACAAAGCCTAGCTTCTTTGCCAATGTGCTACTAACAGATTACCTCACACATTCAGTCAATCGTTCATTGTTTACAGATCAATCATCAATTTGTTCTTACATTAGTCCATAGCTGGGCAGTAGGCAGCTAGAGCTAACTCTGGCTTAGGCTTCCTGGACTTTGCAACATGTCTGTTTATATAGAATGCATCCTTGCCCTGACCCTGCTCTTTTATGTGTTCATTGTTACATGGAGCCCACCAGAGAAGACCATGCAGACACAGTTTCTAGCCAACTGAAAGTCTTTATTCTAGTCAGCTGGGACTACACTCAGTCATTCGGGACCTAAGTGTAGCCCCCAAGCATTTAGAGTGGCGGAGGGGGGAATGGTGTTTAAAAGCAAAACCACATCCTGGTAATTCACTCTGTGCCTGATGGCGGAGGCTTTGCACAAGCAAGCAGTTTAACAGAAGCTATGTTAACTGAGGCATCTTGACCCTGAGTTTCTAATAGAGTTGGGTAATTTTCCATGGGATTCTCCATCAAGAAAATAAAATTCTAGTTAAACTTGAAATGACCTCAGCAAGAATACAAGATGGAGATGCTCTGAACTGTCTTACGACATTATACCTCATGACAGTATTCCTCAGGTGCCTTTGTATTACCCTATTTTACTTTTTTTATTGAATACTTCTTAGCCATTTTCCTTCATTTGTTATTAATTTATTTATTTAATCACTTTACAGTCTGAATCCAGCCCCCTTCCTCCTTACCTCTCAATCCCACCCTCCCATCCCACTCCTCCTCTCCTTCTTCTCAGAGAAGGGGAAACCCCAAGAGGTATCAACTCACCCACGTTAGTCACTCAACACACTCAAGTCACAGCAGGATGAAGTGCATCCTCTCACACTGAGGCCAGACAAGGCATCCCAACTAGGGGAAAGGGATCCAGTGCCAGGCAACGCAGTCAGAGACAGCCCCTACTCTCATTGTTAGGGGACCCACATGACGACTATGCTGCACATCTGCTAAATATATGTAGGGGGTCTAGGTCCAGTCCAAGCATGCTTTTTGGTTGATGGTTCAGTCTCTGTGAGCCCCCATGGGCCTAGGTTGGTTGACTCTGTAGATCTTCTTGTTGTGTTCTTGATCCCTCTGGCCCCTTACTTATTTTCTGAGATAGGGTCTCACTGTATAAAGCAAGTTGGTTACAAACTCTGATCTTCCTGCCTCGGCCTCTCAAGTACTAGGACTGCAGGCATGTCACCATGTTTGGCTATCAGTTTACTCTTAAAAAGCATGTGTGTGTGTATTTGTGTATGTGTGTGTGGTATTTTCTAGAGGAACTGATACATTTAATATATATTACAACAGGGATATATTAGATTACATGACAAGGGCTCAGTATTCCAACTATTACTGCCTGTGTGCTGGAAAGGCCAAGAACCTGATAGCTCTAGACCAACAAGGCTGGATGCCTCAACAATCTAGCAATGAAGGGCTAGAGGATTCCTGGAGAGATGCCAGTCTTCAGTTCATGTCAGCAGGCTAAAGAAGCTAAATTCTAATGTTAGCAAGGATGGCAGCAGCAGCAACAACAGCACAGTGGGTGGACTCCCTACCAAGGAGAAAAGTAGGCAGGCAAAAAGCAGCACTACTTTCCCTTAGACCTCTTTATATTTGGCCTATTTTAAAAAGATACTGACCACACTGGAGTGTCCTCCCCTTTAGTTAATCCTTCAGGAAATACCCTCAGATCCACTCAGAAGCACGACTCTTAGTTGAACCCAAAGCCAACTCAATCTGACAATTGTCAGGTCCAAAGGAAACTCCAATTCCCCAAACTCCAATAGGCAATGCTTATGTCTAGAAATAATATTCTTGGGTCAGCTCGAGCTACTATAGAAGAATTTCTAAAAGCCCACAGTCAAAATTTCTTAGGAACATGAGAAATGGGTTTCTACCAGCCAGAAAGTGCTGCTTTCCTCTCTCCCCTTCCTATGGCAAATGAGGCATCTGGCTTCCTATCAGCATGTACCTATGACACATACCAAAGCCAGTGGTAGCTTACAGACTCCTCTAGTCCTGTTTACCCCATTACCCATGTGCACTTCAAAGTTCACACTAGCCTCCTGGCCCTTCCCACCTCCACAGCTCCTCCCCAACTATGCCGGTTCTCAGGCTATTGTCCTTCACAGGCTTTCCTCCTCCCAGATACCACTTCATTCTCTATATAACAATGAGGTTCTTCCTTCCTGCTCCCCCACTATTCTATTTTCTTCTTGCTATTCTCCCCACTTCTTCCCACCATTCTTTCCTGAGAGATAGCCCTAGATATATCCGTGTCCAGTCTGCTTTCTTTTCTCTCAACTCTGGACTCCTTCAGCTGCCTCTGAACACTCACTCTCTATTTGTCTCTCTGTCCCCCTCCCTCCCCATCTGTCCTTCCTACAATAAAAACTATCCCTTTAACCATGGATCAGCCATTTTGGTGGTTTCTTTACTGTGCCCTCTATTCACAACAACCAAGAGCAGTCATCACAGCAGCATTTACCTCTTCATAGAAGACAGTCACTATCACCAGATTTATGTTTTATCTGTTCATTCTCTCTGTGATAGGAATTCCTCATAGGAAGAAATACCATATTTGAAGGATGAGGCCATGCTACATACACTAACTCAGAAGTACAGTGAGGTTAATTTTGCACACATTCTGGTATCTTTATTGGTTCCAACATTCTCAATTTGAAGAACACTTTTGCAAAACACTTCCCCTCCACCTAAAATCTACCTGCTTCTGTATTTCTAAGGGAAAATATTCATCTGAGGATGACTTGTTTGCACTTCTCTCATCACAATGTTGTTTTGAAAAAGCTTATGTGCAAGAGGCTTCTCAGTAGCTTCTTGGAAGCTTTTCCCTTCATGGGAGGATGGAAGCAGACAGTGTTTACCAAGGGTAAACAAAGGCATTTAAGAAAAAAAAAAAACCTCCAGTAGATCTGAAACTTGAACTGACCAAGGGTCAAGGAGGTTTGAAGAGTACACAGTCTCTGCTCTCTACCTTGCAAAAAGGCCATGGCTCAGCATCAGCCACCTAGTCTTCAGGGCGAAAGTGAATGGAAGCTTCCACCTCGTACCCGCTTTCATTGAGCAAGCCTTACTGCACGTTCTGAGCTGGAATGTGTTTGCTGCAGCCAATAAACACGCCTAATGATGCTCTCAACAAAGCTCGCATTTTAAGCCTTGTTTTTGCTCTTCTTTTCATGTTGTTTTTCTCAGAGAAAGGATCAAAGCAAAGAGGCTACTTTACCCCCACTCAATCAGGCAGGAGTTCTTTGAAGTAAATGCAACCCCTCCTCCTTTTCTCTTTTAAAGACAAACCTTCATAATCAGAGGCTGACAGCAGTTTTTCCTAATACCAGTCCCTTAGCAGGTGCACATATGTCTCAGGAAGCGACATCTGCAATCTTTTTCCTTGGATCTCCATGCCTTGTTTTTCACTCGAAGAGAGCCACTGGGTGGATTTTAGTATGCCCAGGATGGCTGAGAACATCTAAAGACAACATCATCCACTCATCAAAAACACAAGAAAACAAAGACACAAGAGTTCAGCTGAACAGAAAAATAAATCAGGGAGTTTTTGAAAAGACATGTGTAGTTACAGCTTCAGGCTGTCTTCAGAAAAAAAAAAGTATCAAAATAACTCCATTAATGATCATCTCAGAGGCAAAATGAAGCTGAAAGCTTGTTACTATGGTTCTTGCTTCCACGGGGAATTCAAAGTATCTTACAAAAATAATAGGATGGGGAAGTTTTAAAAACAAATGCAGGAGTCAAGCTGATAGTAGCTTCTTCTGGAGCCTTTCAATGTTGTATATGCTATGAAGCCTGAGTCTCAAAGTGTGAATATAATAATGGGTGATAAATAATAATCACAGCCAGCGTGTACACTCAGTGTGTTCGTGTCATTGCACTGGGGACTTATGCATACTCTCTTTTATTATGTGGAGTGTCTTTGTCAAGTGTTTCCATGGTGCTTTTAGCCCCACCTTATAGAAGAGATAACTGAGGCTCAGAATGCCCAAAGCCAGCAGACTGAGTACAGCAGAGATAAAGCACAGATCTAGTTGATGCCAAAGCATATGTGGGACTTTTCAGAGCCTGTTATTTATCATAGAGTGTTTGCCACTTAAATACTAAAGTCACATCTGTCCTTGATAAGCACACTGAACCAAGAATCTCACCTGCACAAAATCTCTTTCTCATTGTTCTAAAACTCCAAGAGAAAATGCTCTACAGAAGTCTCCAGGCATGCCTCATGCTGCATGGTGGTTGTATCAGCCCAATTCTGTAGATACTTTTACCTTCAAATATTTAATGAGTGCCAAAACCTATCAAATGACATACTTAAAAATGCCAGCATTTTGTCATGTGTAAATCAGACCTCAAAACGATCATTTGAAAATGAAGAATTCGGGATACAGTGCTGGCAGGAAGGCTCAGTAGTTCACAATGTCTGTCATGAAGCCTAAGGGTAGAGCTTAAATCCCACAACACACACCTCGTCCCTTCCACACAAATAAATAAAACGTATTTGTTCCGTTTTGCTTCTCCCTTGCTGAAATAAAATGCTGACCAAAAACAAGCTGAAGAATAGGGTTCCTTTCAGCGTATAAGTTACAGCCCATTGCCAAGGGAAGCCAGGGCAGGAAGTCAAGGCAGGAACTGATGGAGAAACACTACTTACTGGCTTGTTCCCTCAGGCTTGCCTAGCTACCTTTTGTATACATCCCAGTGGATCTGAAAGCACTGAGTCCCTTCAGGGAGTGTCTGGGAAGCAGCTTCCAGACAGCTCCAACTGAGGAAGATGGAACCACCCTGCATGTAAATGTAGAGCTAAGAGTGAGGAAAACCTTCCATCTCGCTCTGCTTCCTGACTGCAGACATAATGGGGGGAGTTGCCTGGAATTCTTGCCACCAAGAGCTAAAGCCTCTTGACACAATACCTACACCATAACAGACTGTACCCTCAAACTGTGAGCCAGGTTTACAGCATAGGTTGTGAGATGGCTGAACTCTATTATGAGCTATATTCCTACACATTTTGATGGATTGTCTTTCTTTTACTTTGTGTTGGGGAGGAGAGGCAGAGTAAGAGTCTGTTCTCTCCTCCCAGAAGGTGAGTCCCAAGGATGGAACCTAAGTCACTGGTCTTCGCAGAGAGTGTCTTTGTTCACTGGGTTATCTCACAGCACTATTTTAATTTAGGTAATTTTTTTTCTGAAAAAAATACACTAAGTAAAGGGAGGTTCATTCACTGACATCCTTACTTGTCCTAGCTTTTTGGTTTGGTTTGGTTATACCTTTTCCCCGAACTCTCAGCATGGCCATGGTCCCATGAGACCATGGAAGACAGCATGTGGCCTGAGTTCTGCCCAGCAGAATGTGAGCAGACATGATGTGTATCACTGTTGGGCTTAACACATAAACTTTCCTCCAGACTATGTCTCTTTCTTTCTCTGGCTCCTGTCTGGAAATGAAGTACTGTAGGCTTTAGGCTAAGACACAATATGGAAAAGGCTCAAGTCTACATATTTGGAGCATAGACACCATTAGCCCAACAAAGCTGTCCAAAGAGGAAGAACTAAATTTGAAGTTGCCACTGAGCATGGACTCAGTACTGGGACCAGCATTGCTCTTAGCAGTCACCTTCCTTTCTCAACCTTTCTTTTGACCTTTTTATTACATGTTTTTTATGTCCCCGAGAGACCATTTCAATTAAAATCATATCAAAATTAAGCAAATACTTTGTCAAAACAGTGACTTGACATGATGTTCAGTGTCATTTCAGCAAAAACAGTTCTCTTTCAGGAAAGAAATTTGTCACCTACTGCCTTTTCCCTGGACAGGCATCTCCTTGTTGCTTGGGAAACTGCTCCTCCCTGTACCCAGCCATGTGCTGTAGTGAGGTGCAAAGCCAGCCCCGGCTTCTAGAACGGGCCAGTGACACAGATGCCACGAAGTGCCACCACGTCTTTCTGCAGACTCCTCCTCTGAGGAATTTAGGGCAAAAGATTCTCTCAATCCAGACACTATACCTCAGTGCTGAGAGAGTGAGAAAGCCTAGAACCTCCCACCCACCTTGCTGTAGAAGACAAGCTGGGGAGCCAGGACCATAGCGGAAAGCATAAAGACAAAAACTCTGTTCCACGCAGGAGAAGTAGATACGGTCTTTGGGATTTCATCTTACTTGTCTGGGTCACCACTGACCCAGATCCGGGACTGTTCAGCATTAGGGGACTACTGTTTTGTTTACCAACCAACTTGAGCTTCCAGTCCTACATCACAAAGCTTTGTTCTTTCATCTATTCTGAATTTGGTCAAGTAAAGAATTCCAGTATGTATGGTTGAAAGAAACATGAAGACAGAAAATTCAATAATAAAATATGCACATTATTTTCTGTCTTTATCAAAATCTTAAAAAAAAAAAAAAAAAGAACTCCCACAATTACGAAAGCTTTTAAAACAAGCCTAACTGGTGTGGTACAATAAATCATTCCTGCAATGATAATTGAGCCTTGGTGCTCAGGAAGGATTCGGGCTTAACTACAGCTGGTTCTCAAAGAACTCCATCAGATTATTCACAAGCGCCGCCGTCATCTGTACGTTCTGTATTGTGATGTGCACTCATTATGTATATTAGAGCTATAATCGCTGGCCCACATACATCCCATTTTCAAGTGTCCTACGGAAAATAACACAGAGCTCTAGTTCAGATTACACTGTGACCTCCAGACCTTTCACTGACTGTGGAAGCTTAAGGCTTGGCTGAGTCATAGCTCACTGTCTTTGTGAGTCTGGCCTCTGTGGCCACCCTTCCATTCACTAGTTCTGAAATTGGGTGGAGAAAGATTGATGACTCAGAGAAAGTAGGAAATCGCCTACTCGAAGAACCTGAGCAGACTGTTGAACCGGCAGCTGTGTTAGCTTTGTTTTCATTCAATCCTTCTCCATCTTAACTGCATACATGAGTACAATACCTTTTTGTTGACAAGTGACAAACCTGACCCAGAGTGAATTAATCAACAGGAGAGAACTGTTGCCTTCAGTGATAGAAACATCCTGGGGCAGTTCTGGCTTCCAGCTAGAGAAAGCCTCAGAGCTTACATCGTGCCAGCAAATATCTCTGTCACTCTCTCTCAGCTCTGCTATGTTCTGAAGCCGTTCTCAAGCATGGTTTCCCCGGTGTGATGGTCCTCAGCGCTTGCTTACATCTTTAATCAGCTTCAAATCCATCAGAAAAACAAAAGCCTTCAGAGGCTAGGGAAACCCTGCAGTGGATACACCCGCTGCCAAGCCTGACAACCTGGGTCCCGTCCCTGGCACCCACATGATGGAAGAGAACCAACTCCCATGAACTAGCCCAGGAACCCTATGCTTGCACATGGCAAATGTGTAAATCTGCATGTACACATGCACGCTAAGTAAAATAAGATACCCCCCCCCCCTTTCGCTCCTTTCAGCCTGCACAGGAGGCAGGGCAGCTGGCCCTGAGGACACGAGAGGAGAGCTGACCCTGTTCCTCACGGGCTGCAGCGCCTGGGAGAGCCCTGAACCTCCCCTGGACAGCACAGTAGAGCTGCCCTTGGCGGCAGAGGCACCAGTGAGCCAGCGGTGAGGGTCTGAGAGTAGGAGGGCTGTTGTGGGGTGGCGTGGGGAAGGGAGAGGTACCCCCCTTGCCCCTTGCCACCTGAGGCAGGTCGGGTGAAATGGCTCTGAGGGCATAAGAGCAGAAGAGCTGGCCCTACCCCTAGGACATGACTGAGGGCAACAACATCCCCTGTGAGGATGCAGGACTGTTAACGTTGCAGAAGCCAGAGGCCTCAAAACAGACCCATGGCTCACTGCAATGAACATTTTCAAGTAAAGATGTGGGGGGAGGGTATACTGTATGACTCACTGTGACATACTACAGGTTCCAGGACAAGACATGTGGGGGTATTTTTTTCATTTTGTTTTGGGTTTGATTTTCTTATTTTATTTTGTAGGGAGGTTACAAGGGTACAGGGCAGATGCAAAGAATTGGGAAGATGAGTGGCATTGGGGTGTACAATGTGAAATTTACAAAGAATCAATAAAAAGTTTTTTAAAAAATTTAAAATCTATAGAAAGAAATCAATAAAATAAAATAAATAAAATTAAAAGCTTTCCCCAAAGACACTCTGTGGGCCACCTGTTCATGCCAATTTCTATGGCAGGGTTGTGTATAATACTCCTGTCAGCAAGACTTACATTTCTTACATACCCTCGGTAGTGTAAGGCTGTTAAGGGTGCTCAGAAAGGGGGATGAACACCTGATGTTTGGACCAGTTGAGGCAATTAATAGTAGCTGCTATAATAAGCAAAACCAAATATCCATGGCTGAATGGTACATTGCATTTATTTATTCCTGTGAAGCCTGACGTTGAGAGGTTCCGGTTCGGTACCTCCCTTGGCAGCATTCTACCGGCACTGACTCAGGAATCCAAGCTCCTTCCACTCCAGAAGACTGCTGTCTGTATCACATAGTCTCCAAGGTTGCCATGGGAGGGGAAAAGTGAGTTGGACCCTGTGTAACCGCTTGCAGCTACCCTGGCTTTAAAGTGACACGCCAGTCTGTCTCTGCATTCATTGGTGAGAGCCCGATCATGTGGTCCTACACAGATGCAGGGGGGGATGGGAAACGTAATTGAGATGTGTGACTAGGAAAGGGAAACAGATTTGTGGCCACCTGGCCAGCCTCTGATAATAATAATGATAATAATAATAATAATGTTCCAATTCACATCTAACACAGCCAGAACTGCTCAAAGGCTCTACTTGGTTCAAACAAGCATTCGGTTGGAGGCAGCCTGGTTCTAAGAGGTGATCTGGTTCTATCCTCTACTTAGACAGAAAAGTGGGAAAGGAAGGGCCTTGTTCTTGATACAGGATGCTGCGGATTATATTAACTATTTCAAAGGAGAATAAATAAGCACCCTCCTTCCACAGCTACTAGAGACACACCACGCCTACCAATTTGCCAAACCTTTTCCATAACCAGGCATGAACTAAAAGAAATGCGGTGGGGGTTTTCTTTAGGTTGTGATCTTTGAAAGGTCCACAACAATTTGGTGACTAGATCATGAGCATAAAGGCAACATAAATTTGATTCACTGTCATCGTTTTAAAAAGGAAAAAAAAAGAACATAAAGTTAGGAGGAATGGGGCTAGCTCTGGAGGATTTGGGAAGAGAGTGGGAAGGGGAATATGATCAAAATACATTGTATGCAGGTATAGAACTCTCAAGATTAATAAAAGCATTGTATGCTGAAAAGATTAAGGCATGTACTGATTACTTTTATTAAAATATAAGAGAGAGAAGACTTATTTTGGCTCTTGGTTTCAGAGATCTCAGGCAAGCATGGCAGCAAAGGTAAAGATGTAACAGTTACATCCCAATAACCAGGAAGCAGAAAACAAGACACAGGAAGAGGCCAGGACAAGATACAGCCCACAAGGACATGGAGCCAGGCACCCTCCCGTGGTGGCCTACTTCCTCCAATAAGGCTCCCACCTCCTATCCCTGTGCGACACCCCATAATGTTATCATATTATGAATCACCAAAAAAATTGACCCATTCACTGGATTGAAGCCCTAAGGATCTAACTGAGGTGGGAAACACCTTCCAGACACACCCGGAGGTATGCTTCACTTGTCTTCTGGTCATTTCTGAATTCAGTAAAGTTAAGAGTCAGGGTTAAGCATTGTAGTGAACTATGCTGATGAAAGATCAGTGACAGTCTGATGAAAGATCAAGCAGCCTCACGTCAAGACTCAAAACAAGGATAATCATATCTTCCTAGGAAGAAGTGGCTTCATTTGGGGGAGAATTCTAGTTCCTTCCCCTATTATAAACCCTGGACTTGAGTTTTTTAAATATATTTTTTATTTATTACAATTTATTCACGTTGTATCCCAGCCATAGCCCCCACTCTTATCCCCTCCCAATCCCGTCCTCCCCCCCTCCTTCCCTCATCTCCTCCCATGCCCCTTCCCCAGTCCACTGATAGGGGAAATCTTCTTCCCCTTCCATCTGGCCCTAGCCTATCAGGTCTCATCAGGACTGTCTTTCATAGTCTTCCTCTGTGGCCTGGTAAGACTGCCCTCCACCTCAGAGGGAAGTGATCAAAGACCAGCTACTGAGTTCATGTCAGAGACAGCCCCTGCCACCCTTACTAGAGAGCCCATTTAGAGATTGAGCTGCCATGGGCTACATATGTGCAGGGGTTCTAGGTTATATCCACGCATGTATTATCCATGCAGTATCAGTCTCAGAAAAGACCCCTGTGCACAGATTTTTTGGTTCTGTTGTTCTCCTTGTGGAGCTCCAGACCCTTCCAGGTCTTTCTATCTTCTCCCTTCTTTCATAAGATTCCCTGCACTCTGCCCAAAGTTTGGCTATGAGTCTCAGCATCCACTTTAATACCCTGCAGGGCAAAGTCTTTCAGAGGCCCTCTGTGGTAGGCTCCTGTCTTGTTCCTCATTTTCACCTTCTTCTGATATCCATCCCATTTGCCCTTCTGAATGAGAATTGAGCATCTTACCCAGAGTCCTCCTTCTTGCTTAGCTTCTTTAGGTGTACAGATTTTACTATGTTTATCTTATACGTCTAATATCCACTTACAAGTGAGTATATACCATGTGTGTCTTTCTCCTTCTGGGATACCTCAGTCAAGATGATGTTTTCTAGTTCCCACCATTTGCTTGCAAATTTCATGATTTCCTTGTTTTTAATTGCTGAGTAGTATTCCATTGTATAAATATACCACAATTTCTGTATCCATTTCTCAGTTGAGGGACATCTGGGTTATTTCCAGATTCTGGCTATTAAAGCTGCTACGAACATGGTTGAGCAAATGTCCTTGTTGTATACTTGAGCATTCTCAATAGAGGAATACCGAAAGGCAGAGAAACACTTAAAGAAATGCTCAACATTCTTAGTCATCAGGGAAATGCAAATCAAAATGACCCTGAGATTTCCCCTTACACCCACCAGAATGGCTAAGACCAAAAATTCAAGTGATAACACATGCTGGAGAGGATGTGGAGAAACGGGAACCCTCCTCCATTGCTGGTGGGAACGTAAACTCGTATAACCACTCTGGAAATCAATCTGGCGTTTTCTTAGACACTTAGGAATAGTGCTACCTCAAGATCCAGCTGTACCACTTCCAGACTTGAGTTGTTAAAAGACCCTCATCCATAGTTCTCAGGGCTGTCAATACTGTGCTTATTATGCTCAGAGCAAGTCGTCTGACCCCAAAGTTTTTGTGTCTTTTTGAAGGACATTAAGCTGCTGGCAGAGTCCCTTGACAGCGTTTGGTGGGGCCCCACAGGAAACTAGCTTGGTTTCCAATACTGCAAACAGTCCTCTCAGTGCTACCTGTTTCAGAAGCTTCTCTCTCCAAGCAAGCCTCTAACTCTGGGTGCCTCTTCCCTTCCTTAACTCATCAAAACATAACTGTTGCAATGGCTCATTCCCTCAGTTCTTTGCCAAGCACTCGGTTAGCCAACTAACTTGATAATGTGATTCATGATTGCTGGTGATAACATTTCCCAAATAACACATGTTCCTTTCCACAGAGGCCTCTTGGAGATAAATGACCTGCCTCGGTATAGAGAAGGACACGTGCAAATCGTGGTGGAGAAAGTCTGGTTGAGAAGATAAATCTGTCTTAGAAATCCCACGCTGAGTTCAGCTGTGGCTGGAAGTTTGCGGAACCACAGCAGCCGCCTTCAGAGCCGTGAGGCAGGTAGCAATTCCTCAAGGAATGTGGCTGCAGAAAACTGCCTAATTCTCACCCCACTGCCTCAGCTGTCTGGATGGGGCCGTTCATTACTGGGCTGCATAAAAGGTCACTAGAATATGTATTTTTTCATTTTGTGTGAACATTTTTTTTACTTTTCTCACAGTTTTAGAGACACCAGGGTTTTGTCAGCCTAACTCCAGCTTTTCTAGGAACTTTTCTTCCTTGTGTTTCCTTTGGCTGACCTTCACAGCCTGATCCACAAAAGCGTGCCTGAAGCAAGGAAAGGCAGACTGAAGGGACACATGCTAGCTGCACCTCAGCTTACTCTAATACTCTCACTCCTGCTTTTAAAAATGGTGTTGAGGTGTGACTGTGGAGGTGGCGGAGATTTCTCTTGAGGATACCATTTGATTGGTTATAGTTCAGTGCTTACTGAGAAAATATTTAAGGGCATGCTTCGGAAAGCAGCTTACCACCCTCCCACAGGCACAAAACCTTAGTGATTTTACACCCCAAAATAGAGCAACACACATACCTCACTGCTGCCTCATTTCAGTCCCAGGAACACCTGGGTAGCCCTTACATCTCATAAATTCAAATCCGGGGGAAACCTTTCTGAGAAACAGACCTACTTACATTTCCATCAGGCTGGCCAGAAAGGGTACCAGAGACAGCATCGCCTGCTTGGGTCACCACATCAGAGAAATGTCCTCTAACTAGGAAGAAGCCCTGGGTTGATGAGGAGCGGGCCCACCAATTCCTCTTCAACCATATGTCAGCTGAGTCTCAGGTCAGCTCATCCAGTAGACCGAGGCTGGGTAGCCGGGAAACCTAGGGCCCTGCAGAGAAGCAGACAGCATATGACCTTCTGCTAGGTCTGCTGGAATCCCTGTTCCTTTGTTTTCAAGATGAGTTGGGGTGAGGACGGTTTGGCTTCCATCCCACTCAGCCTTTCCACTGCTGGGAGGTGGCAAGGGGGAGGTTTTCTGTTCCAAGAAACAGATGAAGGGTTGGATCCTTTCCCTAAAATACATGCAGAGACCGAGGATGCTAGAGTTAGTGGCCAGGATAAAACACAGTCCCCAAGAAAATGTCCTCAATAACCTACTTCCTCCAATCAGGACATACTTCCTGCATTGCACCACTTCCTGATAGTGCCGCACTGTTATGAATCCATAGAGATTAATCTATTAACCAATCAGTCAATTAAGTAATCATTCACTAATCCAGTCAGTGCCCTTATGTTCTTGTTGTCTCTGGAAACGCCATCACAGACAGACCTAGAAGTGTGCTGTACTAATCTTCTAGATGAGTCTTAACCCAATCAAGTTGATACAATTAACCTTCACCCCAAGGTGAAAGGAGAGTGGCAAACTGGTGACCACAGGTAGGTCTTCCTGAGAAGGGAGGGGCAGAACTGAGATCTTAAACTGGGTGAAGGTCTGGTCCAGGCAGAGCAAAATCTCCACCTAGAAAGGAGTTTGTCAGGTGTGGCTTGGGCTGCATCATGGCAGGGGCATGGAGGTCGATGAGCAGAGCAGATACCAGCAGGAAATGGGTCTGGGAGGTCAGAGCGGGCAGCATTTGTGAGACACACTAGGTGAGGGTGTGTGAGGGTGGAGGACACCCTTTGGATCTGTCTTCCATTCTTAGCACTGATAGGAAACCAGAGAGCTAGATGCAGGGGTGGGGTGCAGAGAAAAGAACTCAAGAGAAACTCTCATGTTTCTTCAAAGAAACACCATCCAGTGATTCATGTTCACTGTGATATGAATCACTCAGCTGTACCGCGTCCTCCCCACCACAATGGACTGTGTGCTCCAAAGCCGTAAGCACAACCCTCCTTTGAGTTGCTTTTCTCTGGTATTGAATCATAGTTGCGCAAATGTCTAGTAGAGGTGTCCTTGCAGCATTCGCCACGGACTGGAAATGCCCTGTCCTATAGCCTTCACCTCATCTGCCTCCCCTTCCTCGTCCCCATCTACACCAAATGTGCCTTCTACCAGACTCCTCCTGCCCTTCCAGAGTTTGTCCACTTTGTATCCTGGCCATGGCCATGGGAAATGCTTACTGTATGTTTATTGGACTAATTAAATAACATCATTCCTTTGATGTTGTGCAATAAATGAGCAAAGTGACTTTTTTTTTTTTCGAGACATGGTTTGTCTGTGTAGCCTTGGCTGTCCTGGCTTATTCGTAGACCAGGCTGGCCTCAAACTCACAGAGATCCGCCTGCCTCTGCCTCCCTAAGTGCTGGAATAATAGGTGTGCACCTCCATGTCCAGCTGAGTGACTCTTTTTAAAGGGGTATAAACTGGTCTCCAAGAAGGCATCATCAGAATGTCACTAATTTCACCCTAGAATATTTCTGTAGACTGAATTATTCTTATTCCTCTGAGATTGCCCATCAGTTTAACTTTGGTCTTCCGTGAAGGCTGTTGGGTTTCTCCTTTTCTGCCTAAGACACAAGATAACTCCATTCTTGTTGGAACCCAAGACATCTCTACAAATGAGGTGAGCAGTCACTGTATAAAACAAGGACTTACACTGTGGCCTCTCTGAGCAGGTATAGGTTCCAACGCCGCCATTGTCTTGCCTAGCTCCCTCAGCGGAGGCACCTTCTTAGCTTCATTTTCCTCCTCTGTAAGTGACAAATTCCTTTACAGAAGTGTGTGTGATGAGAATGCAAGGAGCTCTCTTCAACTGCTGTTTGCTGAGTGCCAAGTGGAAGCCACACTGTGAATTCAGATTCTATGGTGAAAAATGGTACTGGTTATCATTGTAATAAACACCATGACCGAAAGCAACCTAAGCATGACTTTATTTTGGATTATGGTTCCAGAGGGCTAGAGGACCGTAATGGTGAGGACAGCGGAGCAGTGGGAACAGGAAGATGACTGTCACATCTCACCAGCACTTGGGAGGTGGAGGCAGGCAGATCTCTGAGTTCAAAGCCAGCCTGCTCTACAGAGCAAGTTCCAGGACAGCCAGGGAAACACAGAGAAACCCTGTCTCAAAATGAAAAATAAAAACAAACAAACAAAAGAAAGAAAATAAGAAAGAGGGAGGTATTGCAGTGAGCAGACCCTACAGACAAGTGTGACGATGCCTCACTCTGTTTTGTGTAGGCCTCTCCTTTGAGAATAGGCTGTCCTCTGGACTTGCTTTGACCCCTGTAACAAAGGTGAGGGGCGGGGCCAGAGCCAGTCAGTGTTAAGTGCCCACCTGGGAAACGGTTCACAACGAACAGGGTGAAGAACAGGGTGAGAGATAACTCTGTCCACAGCCTGAGAAAAATCAGATCCTACCAACAACCATGAGAGCTTAGAAGTGAATCTTCCCTCAGTGGATTCTCAAATGAGCCCTCTGCCCGGCTAGTGCCTTCATTACAGACTGAGATACTATAGGGCAGAAGACCTTGCCACACCATGCCAGACTCTCCCAAAAATCCGTGAGAAGGATAGATGTGTGTTTTAACACCCTGAGTTTGTGGTCACTTGTGCACCCACAGGTAACAGATACCAGTGCCAGACAGAATGGTGAGGAGCCACAAGGCATGTGGGTTGAGAGTCAGCAGTTGGAGCCCACTGTCTGGACCAGATCACACATCTTGTTTGTATTTAAGCCTCCTTATCTTCAAATTGAATAGCATTAGTACTTTGTCCTGGCCTGAGGCAAAGGGTTAGAGGTACTGATGCAGGCAGAGTTCTTAGGGCAGTGTGTGGCCCATGGGAAGAGCCCAAGAAAGGCTGGCTCTAAGGAAGTTTAGAGCCAGTTTCTGTAAAAAACAAAAATCCATGAAAATGGCTGAAAAATATTGGGGAGGGGGTACAGATATACCTGAAGGTATAGAACACTGAGAAAGCTGGGAAATGTCCACAGACCTTGCAGAAAGTTGGTCCAGGGACAGACAATGTGGCCAGACACAAAAGGACAAAGCCACAGCCTTTCCCTGGCCTCGGAGTCTTGGTCACCTCTTCCTGAGGCTACTCCAGGTTCATGGAAGAACACAACAGCAATATTGCTCTTATGACCAGACAACAGAAACTCATTAACTGCTCCATGTTCTGGTGCTAGATGCTTACTCTATGCACTGTATTCTGGACAAAGAGAATCCTGGCTGCTCAGGTAGACACTGACGATCTCACCAGCCTTGACTGGGGTCTTCTAACATTAACTGGGCTGTCGGGGCTATAACTGGAAGTGGAAGTACAAAGAGAGTGGGAATCAAGTACCAATATGTGTCTGTGCCAATTCCTTTCTGTCCAGCAAAGAAATTGATGATATGGTCTAAGACATCTTTAGCGACTTTGGATGACAGACACTATGTTTACAGTGAAAACTAGACTCCAGAGAACATTCCCCTCCCTGAGGGAGGAACAGCCTTGCTAGGCCACAGAGGAGGACATTGCAGCCAGTCCTGAAGATACCTGATAAGCTAGGGTCAGATGGAAGGGGAGGAGGACCTCCCCTATCAGTGGACTTGGAAAGGGGCAGGAAGGAGATTAGGGAGGGAGGTGGAATTGGGAGGGGGCTACAGCTGGGATACAAAGTATATAACCTGTGATTAATATAAAAATATACATACATATATATATGCGTATATATATACATATATACACAC
>CM053753.1:20561419-20610644 GCA_028658305.1 Pachyuromys duprasi | reverse complement strand
CACTTAAAATGCCAGTTAGTGACCTAGGCACACAGTACCTATAACCTAACTCTGGGGAAACACCCTCTCTTGCTTTGTAAAACTGTTTATAAATACAGGATCAGCACCACCACCCCCCATCCAAGGCAAACTCTGTACCTCATACAAAGATGCTAAAGAAAAAAGTACCGCTCAACTGGAAGTTATACCTCATTCAGTAGAAACATTATCCCCAATTAGCGTAACCATCTAACAAACACTAAAAGGGGGAAAACTAATGACAGGAATCACAAGCTGTCTGGGTTGGGAGGAATCTCACAGGTCAGTATAAAGATGTGTCCTTTCCCCACCTTTTCCAACCTCCAGCCGTTACCAGGAGCCGCTTCCCCATGTCTCTAGCAAATCTTTCACATGTCCACTGAAACACTACCTTCTGTCTCAGGAGAACTGCGGTTCTCAGGACATCTTACCTCAGTTAGATCCAAACCTGACTTCCTTAGAGTACCTGTTAGTTGCCCACATCTTGCCACTGGAGCATCATAAACACACCTCCTTCTGCACACATGCCCTCCATGTTTGAAAAGTATGCTTATGCCTAGGCATGGAGAAGCATGTTTGTCTTTGCTCACACCCTTTCCCCCAGGGATAAGAAATGTTATTTTTTAGATGATGATGAGGAGGAGGAGGAGGAGGAGGTGGGCAGCAATGTACTCATTGAAAGATAGACCCTTCTTGCACTCCAGGGATGAGATCTAGAAAATCTTTGAAACTGAAGGGCCAAAGGGGACACCACGTGATCCACTCTGGCCAATGAGATATAAGAGGAAGTTTGTTAAGAAACTTCTGGCAAGGCTTCTACTTCCTGAGCAAAGGAAATGTACTTGAAAAGGGGTCTCTGTGCCCGTGTCCTCTGCTTCTCCTTGCCTTGGATGCAGTCCGATGGGAACTGCTCAGAGCAGCAACAATGATGTTGGTACTGTGAGGTGACAAACTTAGAGATGAGGTGTCAAGATACCAAGCGTGCAGAACATAATGCCAGAAGGAGCTTGAGCCTTGAGATAATAATGAAGCGATTGCTGCTTATACTGAGATGACACACTTCAGTCATCCTGCTCAATGACATAATTGTGGGTTTATCAGCTAACTGTTATGTAAGTTGTAATGGAATATATTTTAACCAACAACAGTTCACCAGAGCAACGGATGTGTAGCCTCCCAGGCTTAGACTGATTAGACTGTTCAAGCCTTCCTGAGCCTCACCTCTTGACCTCTCTCCTTGGTACAACTCATGTCATGTGAAATAATGAAAACTCAAGCCTGTGACGTCCTACCTGGCAGAGCTTCTTCCCTATTCAACATCCCAGAGAGCACTTTACCCAACAGCCTGCAAACTGTTGGTTGCAGTTTGCTAAAACTGGGAAGTCTCCTGTGCCTATTAGGCCAAGCTTTTTCCCTTATATGGACCATACAGGCCTTTTTACTTGGACATGAGTGTGGGGCTTTATTTACATTTGTCTCTTTTTTACATCTGTGCTCTATGTTACTTGGCTTGACCTGACTTCTTAGGCCGGCATTGTGACTTTGAATCATGATTCTTTCATCATGTCTATTAGCTATTCTCTCAGCCCCATGACTGTCTAGAAATGTGATCCTCATGCTTTGAGTGTATGTACCAGACAAAAAGGGCTGGAGGCAGGGAACCAACCCACAACTGAGTAAAACCAGAGATAGATGCTAACACACTAGCAGCAGTTGGTCCAACATTGTAACATTCTTATCGGTCTCTAAAAATACACCACCTTCATACCCATTTTAATTGAATCCTTTCTATTCCTAATACCAATGGGAGGGTGGGAGTCATCCCACAGGAAGGAACTAAACATGCTGAGGAAGAAATAGTGAAGGGAAGCCAATATGTCCTGTGCTTTAATATTATGACATGTGCCAGTCTCTGCATTCCGATTGTCCTATAACAAAAGCTTGCTGAGTTGTGTGCAACACCATGCAAGTTGAAGGGACTCAGGGGATTTGAGAACTCTGCTCTGAAGAAAAGCTGAATGTTGATGGAATGCGGACATTTGTGTGATTGCAATAGAACATTCTCAGAATTTATAAAACAGGTCACCTAACGGTATATATTTTTATTGTAGACATAATAAGCAGACCCAAAGGGTGGGTCGTAAATGGTGTCTGTGACAAACAAGAATACAGAAAACAAGAGAAAGGTGAAGGGGGGAGACCAATGCTGGAAAGTAACAAGGGTATGTGCTTTTGAAAATCTTAATGTCTGATTCTCAAAAATCTGAACTACCTGCCATAGTTACCTCCAGCTGTCACCAGTTGCTAAACTGACGCAGACTTAGAGTTTCATGAGAAAAGGGAACAACTAAAGAATTGTCCAGATGAGACTGGCCCATGGCCATATCTGTGAGTCATTTTCTTGATTGCTCATTGATGTAGGGGGCTCAGTCCACTGCAGGCCGTCCCATCCCTGGGCAGGTGGACCTGAGCTATAGAAGAATGCAGGCTAAGCAAGCCAGAGGGAGCAAGCCAGTAAAGCAGCCTTCCTCCATGGTCTCTGCATCAGTTTCTGCCTCCAGGTTCCTGCCTCAGCTTCTCTCAGTGATGGGTGGTAAACAGTGAGCCAAAATAAACCTCCGCAAGCTGCTTTGTGGTCATGGTATTTATCCCAGTAACAGAAAACAAACTAGAACACGACACTTTCAATTTCATGTTCAACATCCACCACAATTTCTTCACGTGACAACAATACCATTGTCAGTTCCACCAAAACTAACATCACCACTGTCATTACCGCCACCAACAATGACTGTACAGCTAGGAACAACCCCACCACTGCCAGACAACCATCAAAGCTGTGAATATGGCAATACCTATAGCTACCAACACTGCTACCAATGGCCTTACTCCACTGGCCACTAAAAACTCCCTAAGCCTCCCTAGGTACTGTCCCAGGTTCTAAAGAGGACAGGGTTACAGCCCTGGTTCTGCTGATTGGCTGGTGACCCTGGGTAAGTCACTTTATTTCTTTGTATCTCAAGCCAATGAATGAATGTGGAATGAATGAAAGAATTAATATGATATGCTTTTGCATCTGTTCTTTTTTAATTTTATTTTTATTAATTACAGTTTATTCACTTTCTATCCCAGCTGTAGCCCCCTCTCCTATCCCCTCCCATCCCACCCTCTCTCCCTCTTCTTCTCCTATGCCCCTCCCCCAGTCCAATGATAGGGGAGGACCCCTTCCCTCTGATCCTAGTCTATCAGGTCTTATCCAGACTGGCTTCTTTGTCTTCCTCTGTGGACTGGCAAAGCTGCTCCCCCCTCAAGTGGAGGTGATCAAAGAGCCAGCCCATGAGTTCATGTCAGAGACTATCCCTGTTCTTATTACTGGGGAACCCTCTTGGACACTGAGATTCCATGGGCTACTTCTTTGCAAGGGTTCTAAGTTATCTCCATGCATGGCCTTTGTTTGGATTATCAGTCTCAGAAAAGACCCTGAGCCCTGATTTTTTGGTTCTGTTGCTCTCTTTGTGAAGCTGCTGTTCCCTCCTGGTCTTTCTATCTCCCCCTTCTTTCATAAGATTCCCTGCACTCTCCCCAAAGTTTGGCTATGAATCTCAGCATATGTTTTGATACCCTGGTGGGTAGAGTCTTTCAGAGACCCTCTGTGATAGGCTCCTGTGTTGTTCCCTGTTTTCTCCTTCTTCCAATGTCTGTCTCATTTGCCTTTCTGAATGAAGATTGAGCATCTTATCCAGGATGCTCCTTCTTGATTAGCTTCCTTAGGTATACAGATTTTAGTATGATTATCCTATATCACAAGGCAAGGCTGACCACTCTCTCCATATTTCTTTAACATAGTACTTTAATTCCTTGCTAGAGCAATAAAACAATTAAAGGAGATCAAGGGGATTCAATTCAGAAAGGAAGAAGTCAAATTATCATTATTTTCAGATGATAAGATAGTATACATGAGTGACCCCAAAACTTCTACCAGGGAACTCCTACAGCTGATAAACACCTTCAACCAAGTGGCTGGATACAAAATCAACTCAAAAAATCAGTAGCCCTCCTGTATACAATAGACAAAAGGGCTGACAAAGAAATTAGGGAAACAACACCCTTCATAATAGCCACAAATGACATAAAGTACCTTGGTGTAACTCTAACCAAACAACTCAAAGACTTGTTTCTCTGAAGAAAGAAACAGAAGAAGATATCAGAAGATGGAAAGATCTCCCATGCTCATGGCTTGGCAGGATTAACATTGTAAAAAAATGGCCATCTTACCGAAACCAATCTACAGATTCAATGCAATTCCCATCAAATTACCAACACAATTCTTTACAGACCTTGAAAGAAAAATTTGCAACTTCATATGGAATAACAAGAAACCCAGATCACTAAAACAATCCTCTACAATAAAATATCTTCTAGAGGTATCTCCATCCCTGATCTCAAGCTGTACTATAGAGCAACAGTAATAAAAACTACATGATATTGGCATAGAAACAGGCTGGTGGATCAATGGAATCGAATAGAAGACTCAGAAATAAACCCACACTTTATGGATACCTGATTTTTTGAAAAAGATGCCAAAACTATACAATGGAAAAAAGATAACATCTTCAACAAATGGTGCTCGTCTAACTGGATGTCTACATGTAGAAAAATGCAAATAGATCCATACTTATCACCCTGCAAAAAACTAAAGTCCAAGTGGATCAAAGACCTCAACATAAAACTAGACACATTAAATATGTTAGAAGAAAAAGTGGGGAAGAGCCTTGAACTCATTGGTTCAGGAGACAACTTCCTGAATAGAATATCAACAGCACAGACTCTAAGATCAAGAATCAATAAATGGGACCTCATGAAACTGAAAAGCTTCTGTAAAGCAAAGGACACTGTCATCAGAACAAAACAACTGCCTACAGACTGGGAAAGGATCTTCAGCAACCCTATATCTGACAGAGGGCTAATATCCAGAATATATAAAGAACTTAAGAAGTTAAACAGGAGCAAATAAAGTAACCCAATTAAAAATGGGGTACAGAGCTAATCAGAGAATTCTCAATAGAGGAACATCAAATGGCAGAGAAACACTTAAAGAAATGCTCAACATCCTTAGTCATCAGGGAAATGCAAATCAAAATGACCCTAAGATTTCATCTTACACGCATCAGAATGGCTAAGATCAAAACCTCAAGTGACAATACATGTTGGGGAGGATATGAAGAAAAAGGAACCCTCCTCCATTGCTGGTGGGAATATAAACTTGTACAACCACTTTGGAAATCAATCTGGTGCTTTCTCAGACAATTAGGAATAATGCTATCTCAAGATCCAGCTATACCACTCCTAGGCATATATCCAAAAGATGCTCAAGTACACAACAAGGACATTTGCATCTGTTCTTAAAAGTCCACAGACACAAAATGTGCTATGAAGCAAGCAAGTTTATTGTTCTCCATCTCCAGAGAACCAGAAGCTGTGACTGAGCATTCTGACTGCCCGTGCTTCTCTATTCCTCTAGGACTGATGATTTTAAACAGGAAACACAAAGCCACTTGTTTTAAGAATTCTATTGCTGTGAAGAGACACCATGATCACGGCAACTCTTATAACGGAAAACATTTAATTGGGGCTGCCTTACAGTTTCAGAAGTTTAGTCCATTATCATTATGGTGGAGAACACAGGGGCATCCAGGCAGACATGGTGCTGGAGGAGGAGCTGAGAGTTCTACATCTTGATTCCCCAGGCAGCAAGGAGGATACTTGATTTGTTTCACGCTGGACATAGCTTGAGTATTTAAGACCTCAAAGCCCTGCTGTCATAGTGACACACTTCCTCTAACAAGGCCACACCTCCTAATAGTGCCACGCCCTATGGTCAAGCATTCAAAAACATGAATCTATGGAGGCTAAACATATTTAGACCACCACATCACCTGAAAATGTACACAGAAAAATGTATGTCTACACACACACACACACAAATATGTGTGGCTTTTAAACTTATGTTCAAAGTTGGCCTGCTCCTAAAAATACTACCCAGGATGGCTGGCATCCAGATAAGGCTTGATATTTTGAATGTATTTGCTTACTTGTTCTATGTCTCTTTCCCCATAGAATGAGAATTGCAGATGACTATGTCTATCCGAGCATTTTCTTCACCTTTGTATACAGAAGGTTCACAGCATTTTATTAATGAAAAATGAAAACACCTGTTGCATCAATGTTTGGCATGGTTGAATGAAAAGAGCAGAGGAGCTGTGAGTAGAAGAAGGAAAATTCATAATCACAATATTTTCTACAAGAAGTAAATAGGATAATGCTTGGTAAAAGTTGACCTAAAGACTGTATGCAGTACTCTGAACTTTGGTGCTAACTCTAATAGAGCTTGAGCCTAAAGCCCAAACAACGTTTCAGTAGTCTCAGATACAAGTAGAAACCTGCAAGGGTAAATGGTAGAATCAAGGGTAGGTAAGCCTTGCCCCTGCACGTTCACACAGCAAGGATGCAGAGCTCAAGCCCACAGAATGTGCTGTGTAGACACTCCATCTCTCTCTTCCGTCTTTACCTCCCCACAGGCTCTTCTCAGAGGCTGCAGAGTTCCATCCTTATTGGTGGTTCATCATCACCATCTGTCCATGAGCCAATGTTTGTGAACAGTCTGTTTTGGGCACTTCACATGTGTGACACACAAGTAACATGACATAAGTAGATGTTGTTGTGTTTGGGAAACTGAGGCTCAGAAAGCCAGGGTATCAAGCTTCATGAACACAGTGGAGAACAGATATACTTGTGGACACACCTTTCTAAGTTGGGCAGCCAGGAAAGTGAGCAGAAAGCAAGTGAGGTCATTTGGGACTCAATGAAAGTGGAGAAGAGAACACGCAGAAGACTTGCCCAACCTTGTCTGGGTCAAGAGAAACCTAACACATCCCAGTGTTCATCTGGGATCCAGACTGTCCACTGCAGAGGAGACTCCCCAGTGGACTCCCATGTTCTCAAGTGATCCCACAGCACCACTGTTTGGGGGACTTAACAATCTAAAAAGAGGGGGTCTTAAAGCTTCCTCTGTAAAATGCTTAGAACAAGTCACCACCAGGTGAGTGAATGACAATCTTCATGTCTACACATTTACTAGAGACACATCTTTCCTTAAAATACAGTCTTCTAGTTGAAGGTATGTCATTCAAAAGTTAGACAAAGGTCACCCAAAAAGGCAAAAATCAAGAAAGAAAACACCATTCAAACTACGGATCCTTCTAACTGTTCAATTATTTCCTTGAAAGATTATTCCAGTGTAAACTCAACCAGCACAACAGCACTGAGCATTAATCACTGATAGAAATCTTTGACAGTTTCACAGGATAAAATCGTACCTTACTGCTGCTTTGATTTGCATTTATTAGACTATAAAAAAAAGTTTCTGAAACTTGTATTCGGAACAACTTTTTTTTTTTAACTTTCAGTAGGGGCTTTGTAACTTAGTGGGCAGAGCATGCATAAAGGGCATTGACATTTGTTAAAATTGTGTGACCCTGGGCAAGGTTAGGCACATCTCTTCCATTTTTATTTAGTAGTACATACATCTGACTTAGTCCTCACTTTTATTTAGTAGTACATACATCTGACTTAGTCTGCCATTAACATGAGCCAACATAGCAGGAGAAAAGCTTTTGTCTGAGAGACACAGAAGTGGGTGTGTGGCTGAGTTTTGAAAGCAGGAAGTGGGAACTGGAACAGAGGCCTGTCAAGGAGCTGGCACTGACCTCCTCAGCAACCAGATGTGACCCCACTCTTCACTAGCTCTTCCTAGCTCCCACCTAAGTCATTGAATTCTGAAAAATTTTAAGAAGAAAGGAAGAAGTGTGGGGGAGTGACTCAGTCAACAAAGCACTTTCAACACAAGCATGAGCACTGAATTTGAGTCCCCAGTACCCACATTAAAAACACACACATACATGCATAGCTGGGCAATATGGGGGGTCCCTGTAATCCCAGATATGGTGAGGCAGAGACTATTGACTTCTAGACTGTGCCTGCTGCAGAGGTGCCCACACCCATTGCTAACACATGCACACACCCTCACAAACACACGCCAAATAAAAAGGGACAGGAAACGCTTCTCCAAGCTTTCCTGGGACTAACTGAAGCTGGAGTAAAGCAGTACTGCAACTCACTTGAACAGACTTTGAGATTCATTTGGGGAACAGCAGTGGCCACCTTGAGATGTATTTATTACGAGTTTTTAGTGCGACACCAGCAGGGGTACAAGGAGAAATTCTAAAATAACTACTTATAAACCTTAAATGAACTTAATTAGACAGCTAAGATGAAAAAAGTCTAAATTATAAGCCATTGGCGATGTGATTAATTACTTGCACATTATGCAGAACACACAGAAACCACCCATGGCTTCCCTCCCGAATCCAGACATAAATACATTGTTGCCAGCAAGATAGCTTCTAGTGGGGGCAAATGCCAACGAAGTGTCTGCAATCAAAGCCAGGGGATTTGAACTGGAAGGGTTTCTACCTGTCCTTGGGCATGGAAACCACTTAGCCAACTATCCTTCCCTCCTCCCTGGGCAGGAGAGCATCTATCTTTTTCCTAGAAGGCAAAGTCCAGTTCTGCCATCCCTTCAAGACCAAATACACAACATGGCTTCCATCCACCCTGCCTACCTGTTATGATAGAACATACTCAATACATGTCGAGTGAGCCATCACTTAGGGAGACTAGGACTGACAGGCAGGCTACAATGTCATCTAGGGGAGGGGGAGATATTTTCAAACAATGCACAAATAGAATAATCCAAATGTTTTTATTTTATAAGATACATATATGAAAGTAAAAATTCTGGAAAGATGTTCTTATATGTCACCAGCCTTCAAAGATGAGAAAGAGATGAATTTGTAAATGGACCCTGGCTAGGCCTCTTTTGTTTGGTCAGGGAATGGAGCAGCCTGGTTCTGTATGACCTGAGTGAGCGGGGAGATGAGGTCCTGGGCTCTAACGCATCCACAAAAGCAGATGTGCAAGGAGGAAAGGAATTGGGATTGAATGACAACTTCGCCCTGTTCAGCTACGGTCCTGATTGTACAAGGATTTATTGAGACCATTGCTGAGTGGTTGGCATGTTCTTGGGCTCCACACTGATCAGCCCAGAGGAGAGCCTGGATCCTGTGGAGATGTGCTACAAAGAACCAGACATCGCTACAGTAAACAAACACTGGTGAGTTAGGAGGCAGCAAGGTCTGTGTGCACCATAAGGGTGACTTGGCATGGAGTGATGGGTGGGGCTGGAGCTCAGGACCAGGGATAAGCTGGAGGATGTCTAAGGAAAGAGCTTCTGTAAAAGAGGAAAAAGCCAGAAGAAAGGCCCCAAGCTCACGTGTCACAAGCAGGTACAGCGTGGAGGCCAGCAGACTAGGCTGGCTGCAGCTGGGGCAGAAATTTAAGGTAAGATCACCTTCTGGGGCATGGCATATGGTGAGGGTGTTGGTCTTATTCAGAAAAGCCAAGGAGCCTCTGCAGGATTCCAGGCAACTGATCTAACTTCTACTTTTTCATGTATGTGTATGTATGTGCACAGTGGGCACATGGGTGTGGAGATCAGGGAATAAGCTTACATCTAGTTTCTTGTGTTCCATGGCCCCCTTTGGTGGGGCAGCCTCTCACTGGAACTCTCTAAGTAGGCTATGCTGGCCGCCAGCCAACTCCAAGTCTCTACATTCCCAACACTGGGGTCACAAGTGGGCGCCACCATGGCCAGTACCTCACCAAGGGAACCAACTTCTGCCTTTTTAACAGCTTTATTGAATATGATTCACTTGCCATATAATTCACCCATTTAAAATGCAATGATTTTTTTTTTAGTAAAATAATTTGGGCAACCTAATTTTAGAATACTTTTGTTTCTTCCTACAAAGCATGTACACCATTAGTATTCAGGCCCTACTTCCTTCCTCACCTCCAGCCTAGCACTAATTCACTTTCTGTCTCTCTAAATGTGCCTGTTGAGGGCATTTTAGTTCATTGGAATCATGCAATATATTGTCTTTTGTGACTGACTTTTTCATACCGTGTTTAAGGTTCATCCCTGCAGTAATGTGTGCCAGCCCTCATTCCTCATTACTATACATAATTATAGGATATTATACATGTTACTTAATTTGTTACCTCTTGGTAGATATTGGAGTTGTCTCCATGTTGAGCTAATATGAATTCTTCCCTGAACTTTTGTGTTCATGCTTGTTGTTGTTCAGTTTATTGAGCAATTATCAAATTCTCACCAGCAGTGTAAGAGGGCTCTAATCTACCACACACCTCACCCACGCTTGTATTGCCTGTCTTTTTATTTGGCCATAGTCTTAGTTTATTCTACTTTTGATTTGCATTTCTCTAATGACTAATGACGTTAAGCATCTTTTCATGTGCTTATTAGCCAATTGTAGATATTATTTAGAGAAAAATATATTCAAATGCTTGCCTGTATAAAAACTGGCTTGTCTTCCTTTGTATGTGGTGTCTTTAAAAGAGCTTATTCTGAGTGCTTGGTTTAAAAAGGGGGGGGGGCACATACCAGGAACACATACTGTTTTAGAAAACAAGAGAAAAATAAATAATAACTTTAAAAGAAACTGACTTTAAGAATGGGGATATTGTTCAGTTAGCAAATGCTCAGGACGCAAGCAGGAGGCCCTGGGTTTAGCAGGGTATGCCTAAAATTTCAGCTCTAGGGGGATGGAGACTGATGGATCCCTGGTCATTAGCAGTCCACCTTGCCAAATGTATAAGCTCCAGGTTCAGTAAAAGAACCTGTCCCCAAAAACAATGTAGAGTGTAACTGAAGACACCTGACATCAACCTCTGGCTTCCACACACCTGTGTACACCCACATACAGACACCCACATAACACCTGCACACACACACACACACCACAAACTCAACTGAAGAAGTTTAGTGCAAGTGCTGGCCCTCACCATGCCTTGTGGTCTGTCTTCGATAGGGTATAGATTCTCAACCAGGTGTAGTGCTCAGAAGACTAGATTGTCTCTGGACTTCGCTATTCTAATTTCCTGGACTCAGTTAGGACAAAACTGATGGATTACTTCAAATGAGAAAACTGGGATGACTTGAGCTTGAACATCACCACACAGGACACAATGGCAAGGTCCCCATGGGGCAGACAAAAACATGGTAGAAAGAGATAGCTGTAGTTCCCCACAATGAGATCTACCTGACAGTATTATGGGAACTAGGTTTGTTGTTGAGTGCTTAAGAGCAAAGTTATCCTCAAACTTAAGAAGGCATGATGCAGTGGCAGTTCATACTATACCATCATATTAATATTGCTCTAGAATTAGATGATAAGACTAGACTCATCAGTACCGAAGAAGGACCACAGAATACAAGGAAAAGCACAACTACCTAAAGGGATTATGTGAGAAATGAATATACAAATAGTCACAGGGCAGAACACTAGAAGAAAACAGACTCTGTAGTTAGAAAGGATTGTGATGAAAGGAAACAGCAAGATTGTGTCACCAGCTCATACTGAACTGCCAGGAGGGTGGGAAATGTTGTCTAGCTGGGCATCCATGCATAACTGAAACTCTCTTCATTTACAGAAAGCAAAGCATACCTTGGTGGGCATTGTAGGGTCTCTTCATATTCACCAAAAGTTCCAATTAGCCATAACTATGAGGCAGGCTTAGTGGTATTTTCTTTTTCACATAGACCAATACTTGCTCAAGTGTTCATATGTTCTTCAAGCAGCTAATCATAGATTGTAAGGTTAGACTGTCTAGATGCAGCAGCACTAACCAGATGTCAGTGTTTAGGCCAATGGCTTCTCCTCGCAGCCCCTCTGTTTCTCCTCAGTGCATCATGGGAATGACAATAGAACATGCTTCCCCCAGGCATTTGTTGAGAACTAAACCAAGGACTGAAACATGCTGCAGAAGCCTAGCACACAGCAACTGTGTACTGACTAGAGCTGGGTACTGTCTTGGCCCATTTAGAACTGCTATAACACATTATCTGTGGCTGTGAACTTTACATAAAATAAGAGGTTTATTTGATTAAGTACGGGATGCTGAAAGCACAAGATGTAGAAGCCCATCTGTTTGGCATCAGGTACAAGCCTTCTGGCTACATCACAGCATGGCATACGGCAACATGGAAAGGGTCCTTATTTGAAAAAAAAAAAAAAAGAACTCAACAGCAAAACCAGAATCAGTGGGGACAAGTTGATTCTTTTTATAGCAAGCCACTCTCATGGGAACTAATCCACACCTACCAGACCTCACCCACTCACAAGGCACAGTACTAATTCATTCATGGTGGCAAAACCCCCATGACCTCATGACTAAATGATTCCAAAACCCCATCCACTCAGACAGACATCCTAGTGTTACCATAATTATGATAAGGTTTCTTAATACAAAGCCACTTCTACAGCACCTGGCTGTGATTGGAGCATCACTCCTCATGAACTGGTCTCCCTTTCCCTCCCACCTTGCCCTCAGCCCTTTAGACAGGTCCATGTATTCACTAAATACTCAAGACTCCTCTCTCTCCTCTCCCCCATCATCTTCATCCTAACTGCAGCACATTTCTTCTTTAACTTTTCCACAGAGGTCCAAGGCTTGGGAAGTATCCATGGATACGGCTTAGAGGCAGACATAGAAATTGCCTCTCTGGTTTCTCAAGTTGCTCAGATCTGGTCTCGGGGATGGACTCACTCTCATAGCATTTCTAAGAAGTTCTGAAGAGGATTTCAACTTTGTTCTGGTCCCTTTCCTCTCCCTATCATCTCCCTCGCCTTTTCTTCTTACAACCAAACATGTGTAAGCCCGGCTGAACACAAGTTGAGGATCCTTTTTAAACATCCCATTAAAACTATTAAAATCTAAAAACTGACCTTGGGAAATGGCTGCAGTGGCTTTATTACATTGCTGGGGGGGGGGGGGGAGGATAGAAGCCCAGCCATCTTGCCTCTAATTTCTCAGGGCTCTTTGTACAAGCGTCTAAATTTAGATCTCAAGAATTATTGAGCTTCTGCTGGGGGAAAAATAGTCTGAAGTCCTGCCAAAGCTCAAAGTAACTCTCCAGCTTTTTCTCCTAGAGCCCTTGGAAAGAGACTGGGTGAGGATTTTACATTAGGGGGCACGGCTAGCTGTGGGGATGATCATTGTTGAATTTATTGTTGGAGAAAAGATGGGTGGAGAGAGTAAGAATTCCCTACTAAACTGACCTCCTTCCTTAGGACCTTAGGCTGAATCTTTGTGGGCATTCACAGCAAATAGGAAGTAGAGGGTAGAGGAAACACTAAAACTCCTCTAGTGTTTTGGTTTGTTTTTTTTTTTTTTTAGCAAGATTCAAAACATATTTCAAAGGTAAAGCCATGACTCAACTCTTTGCTTTATTTTCTAAAAGGTTGAGTGTTGAGCACTGGGTACCATTGGAATGGAACTGAGACCCCGGTTTACTATACTATACTGTGTGTGTGTGTGTGTGCGCGCGCACGCACGCGCGCGGGCACATGCATTTAGGGCCAGGAATGGGTGGCAATAAGGACTTAATTTGGGGGTCCAAAGGGGTCCAGGAACAGACCTGTTCAACCAAAGTGATGCACAATCTTCTCTCCTATCATATCCTGACAACAAAGTCAAGAATGACCAGTGAGTGGACATCCTGGATCTCTTCCGGTATGCTCTCAGGATCCATCTTTCCTGAGCACCAGCTATGCATCAGGTATTGTTCTAACTATGTGAGTAGAGTCTTCGCTCTTCATCACTAATCTTCACAGCACCCTATTGCAAAAGGACCATTTCTCAGATAGACCAGATTAGGGTATAAAAGTCATTTGCCTAAAGAACATGGCAATGAGGTGACAGTGCCTGATACAGTTATCATCTGAAATGTCTCCCAGCGGCCATGGTCTTGGTCTCTAGCCTGAGATGCTAAGGGAAGTGATGCTAGTTTGGGAATAGGACCTGATTGGAGGAAGTGTGTCACTATAGGCACACCATAGCGGACCCTGAAATCAGCCTCATTTCTCAACACCATGGCACTTAGCTCTACCACTGTGTCCTGACCCTAATGTTCTGTCTCAGCACAGGACCAGAAATGTTGAAGTCAAGTAACCGTAGATAGAAACCTCTGAAACCATGCCCCAAAGAAACCTTCATCCTTTAAGGTGATTTCTGGAGGTGTTGTGTCACAGCTGACTCACACGGTGTCACAGTTTCTGCACTTGAAGATGTGTGCACATGCATGTCGGACAGGAAGGACTTGCCTCATAATTTTCATTTACAGTTACCTTCTTTCCTGTCTCATCACACTGAGGGCCAGCCTGTGTGCAGCTTGCCTTTCATCCCCAGTTCTGAGGAAGGAACAAAAGAAAAACTGGGAAAATTGGAGTTTCTCTTCTCAAGGTTCTAGGATAATCAAGTCTTATTTCTCTAATATGCAAACTGTGACAAAATTCAATGCATGGAAGATCCTGGATAATTCGCCAATGGAACCTGACAGATCACGTTGGGAAGTGCAGGCCCCAAGAAGTCCTGAGAGTCTGTGACCAAGTTTCCCCTTCTGAGGAATGGCCAGAGTGAGTGATGCCATACTTGTGTGGATAATGGTCTACACCTAAACTAGCCTTTTTTTTTATGACCAAAAGAGTGTTATAAGCAATATCTGAGCAATCACCTTTAAGTTTCTGGGAAACCACTGGCGCCAATGACTGACACTTCTAGACGTCTGGGAGTTGGTGCCAAGCAGAGTGAAGGGAAGTATGAGTGAGACGTGAGATGTTCCTTCCTGCCTACATCTGTGTTGTCTTACAGGTCGGAAGGCTCAGCCTGGCAGAGCAGGACAGAGGCAGTGTCTGAGCAGACTCACAGATGGTTCCTACCTCTCTGCTGTGCAACCCCAGGAGAGTTTACTCATCCTTTCTCCTCTTTGGTTCCCTTCCCCTAAAACAGTGCAATGATGCCACCTTCCTCACGGAATTACTACAGCCTTAAATAAAAGTTTTAAATGTGCTGAATGCTAGTTGGCAATGTTATTATTTCAATGCAAATTGCTCCTTTCCTCTACAGACTCAGAATTCTTCCTACACCCAATTTCCATTTGGAACTTAATTTAAGGAAATGAAAATTACAATGCACTTCCCCGTCTCATCTGCCAGAGTGGCACATCTTCAAGTTTGACAATACAGAATGAAGGCAAGGCTGTGGGGAAGGGACACTTTCACCCAGAATGAAGGTAAGGCTCTGGGGATATAAATGGTATAAATGGTAGGAGCCTGGGCACGGAACCCTGACAGCAGCCCTTACCTTTGGCTCAGTAGAGTTACCTCCAGCAACTTATTTTAGAGATACACTAAGAAAATTAACAAAAAGGTGCAGGTCGTATTGACCAATGGCAACACATGGACCTTAGTGCTCCAGATTTGGAGAAATTGATTGTAAATACAAGAAGAAAGATGAGCATGGATTGGCCGTTTGACAATCCTGAGAAACTGCCATTGATGGTTTTAGATGTAGCCATGGTCCTGTGGTTTTGTTTTTCTATAAAAATTCTTATCTCTTAGAGGTAATTGCTGAAATATTTATGAATGGAATACAATGTCAGATGTGCTTAAAAATAGCCAGGAAGAGGGAATGTGTGGGTGAAAACACGTGGGGGTTTATTATAGTGTCTTATTTTTGTGTTTGTGTGAGAGTTCCCACAATCAAATCAGGACAGTACAGATAAAAAGGAAACCTTACCAAACTCACCCTATTCTTAGGGTTCTTCCCTCTCCCTGGGGAACCTTGGCTTTTGATTGCTCTGAAGCCTTCCACACATTTTCTGAGCATCTGAGTACTGTGTACTCACAAGGGGTGAGATATGGAAATTTTTTTAAACTACAGTTTTTGGTTTTGTTTTTACTTACAGAAGTGTTATTATCCTCACTGACTAACTGTGCTTGTGTCTTTGCCCAGTCCTGTGTCAGAGAGATCCTCCATATTAGCACACACAAAGATCTTGGTTGCCTTCCTGTTGCTACATAAGGGTCATGGTGAAAGTGTTATTTCTACATTCCCATAATGCCAATCACTTCCAGTTGTTCCAAACTGTTTTACTACAATCAATTCTGCAGTGGACATTCTTGGATGTATCTAGCAGTGCATGAGGGGGCTTCTCTAGGGGAAGGTCTAAGAAATGAGATCAAGAGCTGATAAGGCGGCCCACTGGGTTTAGGTACCTGCAGCAAAGACTGAGGATCTGAGTTTCATCCCTCAGACCTTCATACACAAGCAGGCTTGTATAGGCACACATACATGCAAACATAGATATACTCCACAGGGCTTCCTAGAGACCTGACTTCTCCATGATTCTTGATCCTGGAAGGTAGATAATTAACACTAACTAACCATTGCACATGTTTTAACAAAACAACTGCTCTTTCGTGAAGCATTCATGGGTGGAAGACCTGCCCCTCGGCTGCTCCCAATTCCCATCACCTCTCAAACCTACATAGTGTTTAACTTGACATCCAATCACTCATACCCAACTTCCTTGACCTCGGGATCTGGTGGACCAGGATCCTGATAGCCTTTCCTTCCCATGGACCAGCATCTCTCCTAGGATTATTAAAAAGAAGCCTCACTGGGTGAGAGTGAAGGATTTTAGGGTGCTTAAACACCGATGCCCTTGTTACTGTGGGGCTCAGCTGACCTAAAAAATAAAACACACCCCTAGAGTACTTCAAAGAGAAGATGGCACTGGCCCTGTGGCTTCATGTGTCCAGAGCAGTCTGGCTGGGCCTGGGTCAGGACGCTGCTCCAGGGCTGTCCACTCTCACAGCGTAACTGAGTGCTCTTTGCCATGGTAGTTTCTTTTGCCAGCAAATCAGAGTTCCTGAAGGTCTCTGTGCCAAGCATCTTCCTCTGGTGCAATTCCCTTAATTCAGCCAGATGCCCATGCAAAGTTTCCTGGGCATGCCCAAAAACGTCCATGATTGCCATGCCTGTTTTCTCCCTCTCACTCATCATTTTCCTCTTTTTGAAAAGTCCTGTTTCATAATTCTCAGTGTGGCTCTTCTGTAAGTTGTTTTGTATTGGGGGAAAGGGATCCAGATACGTCTCCTACATACAATTTTATAGGTTTGGGTTTGATGTCGTGACTTTGGAGAAGACCTCGTGCACCTTTAGAAAGCTGCAGCCTCGTTTGGAGAGTGCTTGAGTGGAGCACGAAGAGCTCAAAGTGAACTCAGAAAACCTTGCTGTTTCAGGAAGTAAAGAAACACTCAAAGAACGACGAGGACATGTCAAAATACAGCCAGGCTTCCTGGGGCCAAGTCTAAACTAATTTGCACATCAAAATAAACAAGAATTTAGCCTGTGGAAGGGTGTCAATCTGAATTCAGTACACTTAATGAAACACTCACTGGAGAGAGAGGTTGTCTCAGTTTCTTTTCTATTCTGTTGTAATAAAACACTGACAAAAGCAACTTAAGGGAAAACGGGTTCATCCCAGCTCACAGCTTCTGGGTCCATCGTGGCAACAGAAGCTCAAATTGGCGAGTCACGCTGCAATCACAAGCCAGAAGCAGAGAGTGATAGTCACCCTACTGCTCAGTTCTCTTTCTTCATTTACAGTCTAGGATTCCAGCCAGGGATGGCGCCACCCACAGTGGGCAGGTCTTCTCCCATCAAAGAATGCAATCCAAGTAGGAGCCTGTCTCCCAGGGAACTCTACACTCTGTCAGGTTGACAATTAATACTAATCATCACAGAAGTTTTCCTTCCAACAGTAAGACAACCAAGAAGTATAAAAAGAATGTAGAATTTAAAAAACAAAAACAAATTAACAGCTGTCAGGAAAAAGCATCAACAAATAAGCATGCTGGTGGGTGAGAATTTGGAAAATAGTGGAATATTTATATAGTCTGAAGGTATTTCTCCACAAACAAACCTCACAAGGAAAAATTTAGGAACTCATAGTTAGGCTCCACAGCAATGAGATAGTTCAGCTATATATGCATGCCCTGCTATGATGCAGCTTGTCTTCTGGGGCATTTGTACAAAAGCACCGCAGTGTGAACCCTGTCAAATGGAACCATCAACAGACTCAAAGTGGGAGTTCTTTTTATAAAATTATTCACTAGAGAACCAAATATAATGTACATCTAAAAAGAATGAATTGATTGGTCAACAAATTGATTTGTTGTACCTTAATATGCTTGATTAAAAAAAAAAAAGAACCAGTCGGAGTGCCTCAAGAATATCAATATCATGGAAAACAAAGAAATACTGGGAACTGATCCAAACTAAAGATGACAAAGTAGATACAATAGCAGCTTCTCTTTGCTACAAAGAATATCAGGAGCATAATAAAGAATATCTAGATAAGATTTGTAGATTAGAAAATTCCATGCAAAGGCTGACTGCCTGCTTCATTCCATGACTGTCCTGTGGTCATATTAAAGAATGGTCTTGTTTGTCAGCTTTCTTAGTTTGGGCTGACAGACTGGGTGGCCTAAGCAACACAACATTATTTATTCCAGTTATGGAGGATAAGAAGTCCAAGGCCAGGGTGCCAGGTGGCTTGGGTTCTGGTGACTGCTCAGATCCTGGTTTGTAGATGCTCATCAAATTATGTCAGCCTGAAAGAAAAACAAAGGAGTCGAGTTCTCTCACTGCTACCTTGTGTCATTTTTTTAGGTCACTAATGCCATTCACAAAGGCTTAACCATCACAAAGTCCCCATCTCCAGACACCACCTTGGAGGTCAAGTTTTCACATAAGAATTTGGAGATCTGCAAACATTTAGTCCACAGCAGCAACAAAGGGCCAGCACACCATTTTTATAACTTAGGATCAAACTGCATGTTTCAGTTTCTTACCAGACGAAGCTTAAGGAAGAAAAAGTTTAATTGACTCACAGCTGTTATGGTCCACAGAGCAGAAGTCATAATGGTAGAGCTTCAAGCTGTTCACTCTGCATTCACAGTGAGGAAACAATGAGTGATAAAGACTGGTAAACAGTTCACTTTTCCCTTTTCATGCCATCCAGGATCCCAGAGAAGTAAAGGGTACTACTCATAATGGGTAAGTCTTCCTACCTCAACTCAATCAAAATGCTCTACCACAAGCATGCCTCAATTAAATTAATCAGCATAATCTGCCATATCACGCAGAAATTCTTAGCCTAGGTGGTTCTAGGTCTCCTTTTGATCATTACAATTAACCATCATATAGGAGATAGACAGACAGACAGGACTACCTGCCTGAAATGTGTTATCTGTAGGACTAACAAGATGGCTCAGAAAGCAAAGAAAAACTCTACCACCAGAGCCTGACTATCTGAGTTCAATCCCCAGAACCCACATAGTGGAAGGAGGGAATCACTCCTACAAGTTGTCCACAGTACACCATGGCATATGTGCACACACATACAGATAGACAGACAGACAGACAGATAGATGAATAAATAAATACATTTAAAAGCACCATATGAAAAAATCTAGGTAAAGGGTGATGTAATTGTTTTACTTTTCAGTACGTCTGAAATCATGTCAAACTAAAAGGAAAAAGAAAGGAAAGGAGAGAGAGAGCAAGAGAAAAGTATCCAAACTACCTCCTCTAAACACTACACTCCAAAGCTTGAGCCTGAAGGAAACACAACATGCTCTCTCAAAGCCCGCATTGTTCCTAACCCCAGCACTTAATTTCAGCCACCTAACCACACCATTCTAAGGACAGTCAGGTGAGCTGGGAAGCTGTGACCTTCTCTCCTGGCACTAAATAGCTCCACTTCTCATATGGCCCAGACCACATATAGAGTGCTTCAGGGACCTGTGTCATAATCAGGTGCACTTCTCTCTCTCTCACTGTCCCATCAGCATCAAAAGGCAAGAGTTTTGCTTGACTTACTGACCATTAAACTCTCAGTGAGGGGCCCAGTGTAAAATAAAGATGCAGCCCCCCCTCTGGTAGAAAAATAGTTAAGAGTTTTAAGACAGAGTCAGCCAAGCACTAATCCAAGTTTAAAATCTCCCTGTGGGAACCAGGGGTCACAGCTCAGTGAAGCTGCCCACAGCGACCACCAGTGCAGAAAAGGGACTCTGTGGGTGCTGTGTGACTGAATAAACAATGTCCCCTTGACACATTTCCAGTCTGAATTTGAAGCTGAGGTCTACAAACTTTTATACTCATATTTGATAGGGGCCTTCATGAACCAACACAGGACAGACTTGGAATTGAAGAGCACTCCTCTCTCCGGGCAGTGGGATGCTATGAGACCTCCGGCCTTCCACACTCTCCTCCCAACGCTAACTCCCAGGACCAGCCAAGGTAGACTCTTGACATTCTGAACCTCTAAGCAAGACACAGCTCTTGCCCAGCTCCCGTCTCGGACACTGCACAGCTGCCCCCTCTCCCCACCCTCAGACTCATTCTGAGCACAGCCAAACTGGGCTTTGAAGAGAGGCCACCAAACCCCCTTTCTCTTGTGACCTACATTGCCATTGGTTCCATGAATGGTGCATTTTGTAACTCAAGGAGGAGAATGTTGCTATGACAACAGCTCCTGGAGCTGCAGGGATGCAAAGCACCTACTTAAAAAAGTTCACTCACCCACGTGGCAAATGGACTTCATCGGTTGTTTCTAAATCTGAATCCAAACAGGGTGAGCTGAAAAGGTATTTTCCAGGGCTATTCTGTGGCACCGGGGCTTCCATTGAGCTGCCAGACAATAAAGGCAGAGCACAGGAGTTGTTTGGGGTTTTGCTTATTCCATTTGTTTGGGGGGTATGTGCCATCATGTATGCTTCTAAGGCAACTCTTGGGACTCACTTCTCTCCTTCCACTGTACAGGACCTAGGCATCATGCTCGGGCTATTATATTTAGCTACAAGCACCCTAATCAGATGAGTGATGGCACAGCCTCTGGGATTGTATTTAAAAACAATTATTATCACAAATTAGCAGTGCTTTCACTCACTAAAATGAACTTATCCATAACAGTGGAAACAGAAGTCTACCAACAAGGACTTATTCTCAATTCAGAAAAAAAATTCACCATTTTCCTTATGGCTTTCCAGTCCATCACCTAGCAAGCACTATGTGTGACAGGAATAGAATGAGATCTTTGGTCCTAAATTCCTACCTTTCGGTTTGTCTCTGTACAATCTGACTGCGGATAAGTTATTTCTTCTCTGAATCCCAGTTTCTTCACAGTATACATCCATTCGTTCCGTCAACCAGACATCCATACCTATTTTTTTGAAACTGGAATTCCAAGGGCCTGAAGGAATAACCTCTCCCTTAGCATGGTTGTTTGGCCTAAAGAGAGTGTTAGGTCAAAACCAAAGCAGATGTCATGATCACTTGTTGTCTTTGCTCCTTCCCCTGACCCATCCCCACTGTCTGGAAGTTGGAGTCTCCTGTTATTCCCTGAGTCCCAGCCTTCCTTCACAACCTGAATCAATTAGGTTAGGTCCTTGACCATGTGCACTGGTATATCTGTATCCTCTACTTGGGCTCCAGGAGATCCTTGAGAGCAAGGATCATATTGCAACCCACTCAGGTCCACTGAACCTGGCACCAAACATTACATTGTGAGTCCAGTTTCACATAATTCAAGAAACTTTGCAAAGCCAGGGTCTACAAGTAGGTTTGAACTTTTTCTTGCATTCTTTGCACAACCAGTGAATCCAATGGCAGCTCCATAATCCTTGTAGGGGGGAACTTAAAAGAAATATTTGGGGACTAGAGAGAAGGCTCAGTGGTTAAGATCACTTGCTGGGCTAGGCCCCACTGCTGAAGACAATACCTACACAACTCACTGAGCATGGAGAAGCCAAGCTGGTGCCTACAGAGAGCCTTCACCCTATGTTCTAGCATCTACATGCTACCAAGCCAGATATGAACCCTTTGACCTACAGTGGTGTCCTGCTTACAAATATGCTCGGGCAATGGTGGCACAAAGCTTGTGGGAGCAACCAACCAGTGTCTGATTTGACTCACAGCTCTTTCCACAAAATGGAACCCATATCCAACACTGCTTGGGTGATAGAGAGCCTGATACTAGATGGCCCAGGAACCAAATAATACTATTCTACTAAAATGATGACTCCTAATGATATTCTGCTATACTCATGTATCAGTGCTTTGCTAAACCATCACCAGAGAAGTTTCCCCTTGAAGCAGATGGGGAAAAAATGCAGAGATCCATAGCCAGACATTACACAGAGAGTGGGTGACCTTGGAACACTTAGCCCTAAAGAGGATGACTCCATCCAATCCCTCCCCTCAGGGCTCAGGAAAGCCTGTGCAAATAGAGGCAGAAAGAGTAATAAGAGCCAAAGGGGATGGAAAACATCAAGAAAACAAGACCCTCTAAACCAACCAACCTGATCAAAGCTCATATGAACTTACAGAGACTAAAGCAGCACGCTCAGGGCCTGAACAGGTCTGCCCCAGGTCCTCTGCCTGTGTATTACGGCTTCCAGTTTAGTGTCTTTATGGGGTCCTTGAGTGTGTCATTGATTCTCATGCCTTTTGGACACAAGAATCTCTCTGTGTCTTGCCTAACTTTATTGTGTTAGTTTTAGTTTTATTTTATTATTATTATATTTTAATATATTTGTTTTCTAATCAGAGACCAAAAGGGAATGGATCCAGATTGGAAAGGAATGGAGAAGGAACTAGGAAAAGTAGAGGAAAGGAAAACCATAGTCAGGACATTATGCCAAGGAAAAAAACCTCTCTTTAAAAAAAAAATCACTTTGGGGGGGGGGGGCGTGTGGGGTGTGGGAATCCAGAAGATCCAAGTTCAGTTCCCAACGCCCATATCAAGTGGCTCACAACTGTCTGTAACTCCCGCTCCAGAAGATCCATTTTTCTCCATCTGGCCTTGGTAAACATCTGCATACAAGTGGGAACAAACACACATAAAATAGAAATAACTTTTTTAGCCCTTGTTTCACCAAGGGCTAGTGAACATGTACAAATAGCACTCTAAGTAGACCTTGTGAGTTTGTAGAGCTGTATTTTCACTGTCAGCAGTCAGGCTGGGGTTGGAGGATTTGTATATGGTATGACATGGGCAAGGTGTAGGGTAGAAATTAAAATCAGCTTCTTCTCCACCCTTTTTCAAGTCCCTGGTCCTCACTGCCTTCCAGTTGTGTCTCTGTATTTGATTCTGCACATCCTAGCAGTGGTCTCTTACTTTCCTCACCGTCTCCCTATGAAAGGACCTCACTTATTTTCAGTCTCAGCAAAAATCCAGTGCCCAGGGGAGTGTTGCAGAGAAGAGAAGAATCAACACCTAACAGCATCAGAACTGCAGGGACAAGGACCTGCATCCACATGCCCTTCCCTTCATTGCAGAGTCCTTCCCGGGGGAGGCTCAGAGAGAGAGAGAGAGAGAGAGAGAGAGAGAGAGAGAGAGAGAGAGAGAGAGAGAGAAACAGCAAGCAAGCGCTGTGATAATCCCTTCCGGATGCAATTCTGCTCTGGCTACTGTGTACAATGAGCTGCTTACTGTTTCTCATCTTACCAGGATTGCATTCAAAGCTTGATTACATTCTATTGATCCTGTCATTAAAAAAATAAATAAAGACAGCGTGTAGTGTCTCACTTGCTTAGTTTGAAAATCTACCAGTGCTTCACAAGTTCCAGTGTCTATTGTGTTGCTCACTCTCCCACCCCACCATTCTGTCCTATGCATGGCTTTAGTTTTTATTGCTGTTGTTTGCTGTTCTCTGTTACAGCGATTTGCTTTTCACAGCCACTGGAGAGGAAAGGAGAAATATGTCTCCAATTCCCAGATGGTGTCATTGGCCAAACTGCTTCACAATGAATTCATTTATATTTATTGGTTCCAAGTGTTAATTCTTCCCATTAAAAGTGTCTCCCCTTGTGACGAGGAAAAGGCTGGCTGTGACCCACAATGAGGTCAGTTTCCTAAACAGGGCCCTATCCCTATGCTACTGTGTCCCGAGAGCTCATTCCCTGTTCAAGACCCAACTGAACTGTCTGCCAAGTCCTCCTTGGCTGCCCCTGCAATTGCAAACTGATGGAAGTAATTAAGGAAGGAAAGCAGGCTAGGGACCCAAAGAAGAACCATGAAGGCTACTCCTGCAAAGAAGGCAGTGGCTTGAAGAACCCGTGAGGGCCAGAGCCAGGAAGCCTGGGCTATAGTGCCTTCTCCACACTCCCATTGCCTAAACATCACGGCTAACGTCAGGTAGCTGGGTAGACGCCCGCTGGTTTGGAGAACGTTGGGCTAGAGCTCTCCCTCATAACCAACAGCCTGTAAAATTGAGACTAAACTTTCAGAACTCTAATTACTGGTCAGAAGAATGGGACCTGGGTCTTATCTCCGGACCTGGGACGAGATGTGCCATCCTGAACTTTCTAGAAAGTCATAAATAGGTAAATGTCTAAAACTGGCTGCGGGAACTCTAAGTGTAAGCTACATAGCTGGAGGCTTTCTGCTAAAGAACAGGGCACTCACCATTACCCTGCTCCTGTGATGGGTACGTCAGTCATCTGGAAAGGGGAAGTCCCTCGGGAAGGGCTGTGCATTCCAGAGCCTTTAGGAACAGCATTAAGCCTTTCTAAGGCACAGACTGGCATACTGTCCTCTGGCTGCTGTTTGCGCTTACCCCGAGAGCACTCCCCTTCACTCGGCGATAAACACCAGCTTCTTCTCTTTGCCCTGTGTACCTTCTCTGAATCTTTCAGGGGATGTCACAAGGACTGAAGAGAGAAGAGGAGCCCAGAGGAAGGTCCCAGTGACAAAGGATTTTGGTTTTCTTGTTTGGTTTGGTTTTGCTGTTAATATCTAATTTTTGTGCATTCTTACCTTTATTTTTGTGTCTGTGAGGAGGTGTGTGTGTGTGTGTGTGTGCGTGTGTAAGTCAGAAGACAACATCAGGAGTTATTCCTTAGATTGTGTCCACCTTTTTCTTTTTCAGAGAGAGTCCCTTACTGGCCTGGAACTCACCAAGTAGGCTAGGCTGGCTGGCCAGAGACCCTCAGGGACCCTCCTGTCTCTACCACCCCATGGGTTTCCATGTGTGTGTGTATTTGCCTAGAGAATGAACTTAGGTTCTCAAGTTTGCAAAGGAAGCATTTTACTACTGAGCTCCCCTGGCCTCTTATATTTACTTTAAAGAAATTGTGCCCCTTCAAAACTTCTTACAGTATTCGAAAGATAACAAGTTAATGTACAATATATACACAATAAAAATGAAATATCTTAGGAACTAGGCATAAACTCTAACCTTGAACATATGAGATTAAAAGATTGTTTTCACACCCAATTCAATGGCAAAAGCTCAATCGTTTTGGCCTTCTACAATTACTGTTTATCTTTCCCTAGTACTCATAACAGGCTCCTATAAAAAAAATGTGCAAAACAAACAAACCAAGCAAAACCACTCGTCTATATAAACCCTGCTCCCTAGAGAAACCATGCTTTATATGCTGAGATGATCTAGGGAAAGATAATATCCTAGTAAGCTGCCGAGTGACCATTATGACATATGCATTCACATGAAACACACACATATTATAAAAGTACTAAGTGGCAAAATTCTAAGCTCCCAGTAGGAGGGTATATCTACCACAAATAAAAGAACTGTATGCAAGCATTAAAAATTATGTTTTAGGAGCTATAAGATGGCTCAAGAGTTAAGCACACTGGTTGCTATTTCAGAGGCCCTGGGTTTGATTCCCAGGACCTACATGGTGACTCACAGCCATCTATAGCTTCAATTCCAAAGAATCTGGTACCCTCCTCTGGCCTCTGTGGGCACTGTACATGTGTGCAAAGACATACAGAAAAATGCTACATACGTCTAAAATAAAAACTAAAAAATCTTTAAAAACAAAACAAAACCTGGGCATGATAGTGCACATCTTAAACCCAACACCCAGGAGGCAGATGCAGGTAGATCTTTTCAAACTCAGAGGAATTTGAAGCTAGCCCCGTCTACAGAGTAAGTTCCAGGGTTACAAAGAGAAACCCTATCTCAAAAAAACAAAAATAACGAAGTTAATAAATAGATAAAATAATTAAATTTTTAAAAATTTGTTATATTTTAGGAGACTGTGGGTTGATATGTAGAAATACTAACCCCAAAGAAACTGTTAAAATAACCTACTTCAACTATATATAGCAAATATGATCTAGGACTGAAGATAAAGTGTTTCCAGCTTCATCAGCTTTCATGGAATATTAATTCCTTGAGTTGCTGGAAATATAAATTCCATATTTTCCCTCTTTTCATGTGTGTAGTGTGTGTGCACATGCATGTGTAAGCCTGAGGTAGATGTCTGCTATCTTCCATCAATCTTCCATTGCAGTCTTCTGAGGCAGGGTCTCTTAATCATATCCAGAGCCCAATGATATGACTGGGCTCACTATCGAGCTTGTTCCTGGAAGTACCCCGGCTCTGCCTTCTGAGGGTACCATTACTGGTGGACTGCCGTGCATACCCAGCATTTATGTGAGTTCTGGAGGTCTGAATTCCGGCCAGCACGCCTACGCAGCAAATGCGCTAACCATTGCACTTTCCCCACACTCCACGTCTAAGAAGTGGAAAAGGTCAAGATTAATAACAGTAAACTGAGCTCCTCGGCTACCAAGTTTCTAAAGTCTCTGATTGATTTGTTTGTTTACTTGAATGTTCTTAGTGAGCTAGGAATTAAACCGTGCGTGCTGGGTAAGTGTCCTAGCACCAGATGATAACCCTGGGCCCCAGCAGTTTGTGAAACCTTTTAATGTGATACAGGGCCTGACAATCGCTGAGAAAAGGTGCTAGGGTGACCAGTGCATACACTTGCTTAATCATAAGCCTGGCATCCCGAGGACCATATTTTTGGAAGCGGCAGCTAGATGGGGGATGGAACACATATGTGTATGGTTCAGTGCACAGTCTGAGCTGGGCGAATGAGAACAGCAGTAGTTAGGGATGGCTATTTGAAGTACGGATGGTTGTTAAAGCATTAGTATTATCTTGTTGATCTTTCCACAATTTACATTTATATAACAAAAGTTTCATTGTTAAAGACAACTGTGGAATGGATGGGAAGAGAGGTCCGGAAGCTAGCTGCACAATCATCTGGGGCACACTGCCGGTGCTGTTTTTCTCCTTGAGTCCCAGGAGGACTTTACATGGTTCCTGTCAGGCACTGTGGAAATCACTGTCTCCAACTACAGCCCCACCCTTATCTCAGCAGAATCAGTTGGTCATTCCCTACTCCTACAGACCTACACACACACACACACACACACACACACACACACACACACACACTCCTTCCGTTCTAACTAGTTCTAACAGAAAGGCATTTGATGAGGACAGGAGCATTATCCCTTGAAGTGCTGAGCCCTTTCCCCATAACCTTTCCCTAGGAAGAGTTGAGGTGACCTCTCAAAACAATCAAGGTATACTAAATCATAAAGCAAAAAAACCATAGTCATCACAAGAGAAAGAAGCTAAATCAAGCACAAAGCTAACACAATGCTTAGGACTGAGAAAAAAACCAAACAACTCTGAAGCACGGTACAACAGTGCACACATGCAATTTCAGCACTCAGGAGGCTGAGGCAGGAGGCTCACTGAGTTTGAGCCAGCATGGGCTACATAGCGAGTTACAGGCCAGCCTAAGATATATTCTGTCTTAGTCAGTGTTTTATTGCCGTGAAGGGACACCCTGACCATGGCAACTCTTACAAAGGAAAACATTTAACTGGGGCTGGCTTACAGTTCAGAGGTTTAGTCCATTGTCATCAATGGTAGGAAGCATGACGGCATGCAGTAAGACGTGGCTGGAGAAAGATCTGAGAGCTCTGCATGCCAATCAACAGGCATGAGGAAGAGAAAGACAAAATGGGCCTGGATTGAGCATCTGAAACCCAAAAGCCCACCACTTAGGTGACACACCTCCTCCAACAAGGCCACACCTCCTAATCCACGTAGTAGCACCCATCCCTAATGACCAAGCATGGAAATTCATGAGCCTATTTAAATCAGCACAGATGGCGGCTGTAAGGCCAGCCTGGGCTACATAGTGAGGATTTGTCTCCATAATGATGCATCATTAACTAACAACAAAACCAAAAGGTAACGCTGAGCTCCCTAGCAACCAGGAAAAGAGGAGGGACACAACGGCAAGTGGCTAAGACCAGAAAAGTAAACATTTGGTATAACTCAGGTGAGAAATAGAAGTATTTCTGCTTCTCAATTCTTTTTTAAATTAATTCATTTTTTATTAATTACAATTTATGCACTTTGTATCCCAGCTGTAGACCCCTTCCTCGTCTCCTCCCAATCCCACCCTTCTTCTCTCTTCTCCTCCCATGACCCCCAGTCCTCCCCTTCCCTCTGACCCTAGGTCTCATCAGAACTGGCTGCATTGTCTTCCTCTGTGGCCTGGTAAGGCTGCTTATCCCCTCAGGAGGAGGTGATCAAAGAGCAGGCCACTGAGTTCATGTCAGAGACAGTCCCTGTTCCCCTTACTAGGGAACCCACTTGGACACTAAGCTGCCATGGGCTACATCTGTGCAGGGATTCTAGGTTATCTCCATGAATGGTCCTTGTTTGGAATATCAGTCTCAGAAAAGACCCCTGGGCTCAGATTTTTTTGGTTCTGTTGCTCTCCTTATGGAACTGCAGTCCCCTCCAGGACTTTTATAAGATTCCCTGCACTCTGCCTAAAGTTTGGCTATGAGTCTCAGCATCTGCTTTAATACCCTGCAGGGCAGAGCCTTTCAGAGGCCCTCTGTGGTAGGCTCCTGACCTGTTCCCTGTTTTCTCCCTCTTCTGGGTCTTAATTCTAAAAGAAACATTTTATGAGGACTTTATACATAGAGCATCAACATATATAGTAGGCAATTGCCCTTGACTGGAATTTTTTAACAAATTCACAAAGAATGATTTTATGTGGTTGTTTTTCAATGAATATTTACCATATGAATTAATAAGTAAATGAATAAACAAGTGAAAGATAAATCTGCCAGCTGGGCTGCTCTCCCCTCACACAAAACACATTAATTTGGGTGGGTGTGGCGGCAGTAAATGTCCGATGGAGGCTTCAAATCACTCCTGAGCTAAGTTATTTTTAAACCCTCAGTTGGAAAACAACAAATTCTTCAATCAAATGAAAATGTTACAATTGGCTGCATTCTCTGGGAATAGCTCCACTGACGTCTGGGGGGACTGCCTAGCCCGATCTCAGTTCACAGAGCTTGGAACCCACTTGGACACTAAGCTGCCATGGGCTACATCTGTGCAGGGGTTCTAGATGGAGGAGACCCTGGCTGTCTCACCGCTGTCTGTGAGGACTGCCTAACCTGATCTTAGGGGCTCATGAGGCTTGACTGACAGAAGAGCCCCTGGTTCATTGTTCCCCTCTGGGTTTACAGCTGTGGTTTGGTGGTTCTGCTTTCTTAAAGAAGGTTTTCAGGTGTTTCAGACTAGATCTGCTACACACGCTATTGGAAGAGACAGAAGAAAAGCTGCAGAGGCGCAGCTCACCATTGGGCCTGCGCAGTTCTGTCGGCTGAGGCAACTCATCCCATTTCCAACTCAAATCCCCCAATCATTAACTTGAATTTCCACAGGAAATTCTTCTTCCCAGTGTGTAGGGTTAACAACCTTTGTAGGTTACAGTTTCCAGTTCGATTTAACACATGGAGGCAGTGGGAAGAAACGCCCTGCAAGCCCTGCAAGAGTTTTGGAAGGTCCTTCCCAAAGGCTGGCAATTATTCCCCAGGGCTTGCTCACATTAAGTCTTTCTTCCGTGAGGAGATCAAGCCCCGGACCTTACTCACACATAAAGCTCATGCTGTATCACTACCCTACACCCCAGCCCTGAGCTACTTTTAATCTCAAGTTTTCTCCTGCTCATTCTTTTATGATTTGTCTATTTGCTTCTGTTACTGATTTATGAAAAGCTCTTCCGTTTTGCCTTAATAAGAAAGCAGGAGAGGTAAACTGGCTGCAAGCGAGAAAACCGCAGAGAAGGTGAGCAATCTGTCCCTCCTGGCTCTGACGCTTTGGATGGCTCCTTTACTCTTTCCCCCATGAGCCAGGGGGCAAACAACTGCAAATCACAAAGACCAGTGGCTCAGATAAAGCTCATGCTTGTTACATGTATACGGTATCACAAAGATACCAACTGATGTTTGAATTTCACAGAACGACAATGACAGTGTGGACAATCTGTTTCCTCAACTGACTTATAAGTAGTTGAGGTTGTATTGTGCTGCTCAGCAGCTAAGAGTACTTGTCACTCTTACATAAGGACCGAGGTTTGGGTCCCAGAACCCATCTGGTGGCTTACAACCCTTCAATATTTCAGTTCTGAAGGAACTGACCCCATCTTCTGACCTCTTCAGACACATATGTGATATACACACATACATGCAGGCAAAATACTCAAATAAAGTAAATAAATCTAAAAACACTTCTCAACATGTTAAACTGTAAATGCAGCCTCTGTGTTCTGATTTTAACAAAACAGGGTAAGTGCTGTTAGCTATGCAGTGTTAAACGATTACTTAAAAGCTATATGCTTTCAGGGACAGTAAGATGCAATGGCCCCTTATGCTCTCTAGCAGAATCAATGTTCTCCACATTTCCTAAATTAAAATCAAGATGAACAGCCCTGGCCCTTGAAGAAACCAAATTCAGTGTAAGCAGTGTCACCAGGAGGCCAGCAAATCAGGCCACTGTGGATGATGATGGAACATTAACCTTTTATGAGGCTGAAAGCCGCTGGGTTTCACATTGCTACAATTTACAAATGTACCTTGGAATGTGATCCCCGCAGCTGGCTGCCTCTCCCAGTGTGAGTGCAGAGTCTGACGTCAGGCAGCAAGCCTGGAATATCTACCTGGAGCCTGCAAACCGAGGAAAGGCCTCCCTAATGTGCAGGCTCTTCCTTCCGCATGCCGGAAGCCTGGGCATGGGGAGGGGAGGACCGGAAGGACAGAGCTCTAGGACAAACGCCTGAGCTAGCCAGAGGTAGCAGGGACAGAGCATGCGCTGTTTAGGAACAGAGAGCGTTTGCACAGTGACACTAGGAAAGCCAATGTTTAAATCAGGTGGCCTAAGGCTTATGGTACAAGGCATACCTAGCTGAGTCACCCAGATGGGTGCGCATGCGCACACACACGTGCACCAGCTGTTACAAAGAAGAGAAAACGTGAACAATTCTACTAAGGAGCTTGAATATAAACGTGTGTACTAAAGAGCTGCCGAGAGTCGTAGAGCAAGGATACAGGCTGGCCACAGTCCTGAGTTAGAAAGAGATGGGTGAAGTGTGGGAAGATGAAGAAGAAAAGAGCTGTGCTGGAGTTTGAAGAGAAGAAAATGACAAAATACATGGTGGCCGGGGAGTCAAAGTACTGTGTCCAGGTTCTGCTCCATTAGTTTTATCTGTAGTCACTAATTTAACCCTTGTAACAATGCTATGAATGGGGTCCTATAACGATACTTCTGTTTTCTGATTTAAGACATAATCAAGGCTGAGAAGTGGAGGCGTAGCACAGTCTGTAGAGTCCTTGCCTAGCATGCTTGAGGCCCTGGGTTTGATCCCCAGCACCATATAAACAGGGTATGATGTCCCACACTTGTAACCCCAGCACTTGGGAGGTGGAGAGATAATGGCCAGATAGTCAAGGTCATTATCAGCTGTTAGGGAGTCTGAAGTCACCCTGGTGTACACAACACACTATTTCAATGGAAGAGAGAAAAAAAAATTAACTTGCCGAAGTCCTGGAAGAGAAGAGGTGGCTCCAGGATTGAAGTGTGGACAGGCTGACTTTCAGGCCTGGGTGCCCATGTCAGGCTGCTCTGGAAGCCAGGGTCTGACATGTAGACGGGGATCAGTACAAACAGCAGTGGCAAGGGCAAAGGCACCGGGTAAAACACTATGTGTCTAGGGAAATGCAGAAAGAAAGGTATCCCTGAAGAGTGGTATGGTTTGGATATGAAGTATCCCCACAAAAGGTTTGTACATTGAAATCTAGTTCACCAGCTGCTGGTGCTATTTAGGGGGTTCTAGAAGCCTTAAGAGGTAGCCTAGCAGAAGGAATCAGGTCATGGGGGCCTGGCTGGAGAAAGCAGGTCATGGAGTAGGGGCCCTTAAAATCTATGTTTTGTCCCCATCCCCTCTGTTCTTTCTAATTCCTATCTGCCATGAGCAGGGATGTAGGTAAATGGCTCTCTACTTTCCAAGCTCCCATCTCCATGATAGTCTGTCCAATACACAGGGCAAAGCAAGGCAGGACTGAACCCTCTGGACCTGTGAATAAATCCATTTCTGCTTTGTCACAGTGACACAAAGTAACTAGTACAGATGGAGAAGATAAACTGCTTCTAATCCCTGTGTCCACGTGGAGGGGCCCACATACTAGACTAAAAATGTCCCCTGCTCCTCCTCACTCAAGGAGACCTATTCCCAGGAGTCTGCACCAAGCTTTGTTTCACATTCTGGCAGGGAGAGATGTTTTGGTTGAGGCCACCTTCCATACAGTTATTCACCCTCCTAACAAACACTGACGCTGCTGCCTCTCAAGGTAAAACACTGGATCTCCAGAGATTAACAAAGCAACACAGTGCCTGCAAAACCCGGACCCCTATGTGAGCCTCCTTCCTCCCAGCATGGAGGAAGCTTGGTCAAAGAGCCTCTGTATGGAGTAAATCAAAGCTCTTCTTTCTTTCTTGGGGAAAAGCTCATTTTGAATAGCAATTTGCTCATACAGCTTCCTCATGGTGAAAATCAGGTTATATTCTATTGTTGCTGATAAAATTACATGACCAGATGAGTAAGTTCACCTTTATTGTAGCTGCATTGGTGCCGTCTGGTCCAAGCAAGTGACTTTCCTTGACTCTCAGAAATCTTTGGCCCAAAGCATTTCCTGTAAGTTGACCCTCCTGCCACCATATCCCTAAACTATGGACCAATAATGGCTTCCAGATCTGAACCTAGAGGAGCACTAAAGAAAGTGGTGGAGCCCAGATACCTGTAAGTTTGAAGATTGTTAACTCTAAGAGAGAATGAGAAATCTTTTCAAAGTTGCTTTTCAAGGTACTAAAGGTTCAGAACATGATTGGGTCTCCTGGAGTTGAATTACTCATTAAGGCACAACAACAGAAACACATTGCTATTCTTTAAAAGAGCCTGAGGCTGGCTACTTTATGAAGAATAAGTTACCTGGGCTTGGGGACATGTGCTTTTAGTACCAGCACTTGGGAGACAAAGGCAGGAAGATCTCTGTAAGTTTAAGGCCAACCTGGTCTAAATAACAAGCATCAGAACAGACAGGACCACATAGAAAGACCCTGTCTCAAAACACGAGAGAAGAGGAGGAGTAAGAAAAAGAGGAGGAGAAAGAGGAAAAAAGAACAACAAGTAGTAGTAGTTATTGTTTTTTTATTGTTTTGGTTTGTAATTAAAGAAGCTGGGAAGTCTAAACAGCATGACCCTGGCAATGTGTAAGGGCCTAATGTCTGTATCAAAACATGGCAGAAAAACAGAAAGGAAAACAGACACATGCAGGAAGGGCTGAGACACAGAGTGGCCTTTAATAACCTGCCTTCTCAAAACCTAATATGGCCACAGGAGACCTGAGCCACTCCTCGGTACAACAGTAATCAAGGAGATGCCCCATTAAACCCAAGGGACTCTACATTCCTGTTACAGACACCCTTGCTCATCACGTTCATTGCTGCTCTAATAGTAATAGCCAGAAATTGGAAACAGGCTAGATGCCCATGAATGGATGAGTGGATAAAGAAAATTTGGTACATTTACACAATGGAATATTACTCAGCTGTTAAAAAAAATCATGAAATTCACAGATAAATGGATGAAACTAGAGAAAAAAACCCATCCTGAGTGAGGTAACCCAGACTCCAAAAAACAAATATGGTATGCATTTGCTTATATGTGAGGTGTTCGTTATTAAGTTTTTTAAAAAGAAGGCTATTATAGCTAGAGAGAGATGTTACATATAGAGTAGGAAATAGGGATGGGGTGAAGGGTCTCTCTAGCAAGGGGAACTTATGGAAGTACAGGGTGGGACGGGACTAGAACTGGAAGATCAAACAGGGAGGGTGAGGGAAGAGGGGCCAAAGGAAGAAACACAAAGAGGGACAGCTAAAACTAAGGGTTACTTGAGGGGTTATATGAAAACGTAATGGAGTAGAAGTTTCTTTTTTTTTTAAAGATTTATTTATTTATTATGTATACAATGTATGTTTGCATGTACACTTGCATGCCAGAAGAGGGCACCAGCTCTCATTATAGATGGTTGTGAGCCACCATGTGGTTGCTGGGAACTGAACTCAGGACCTCTGGAAGAACAGCCAGTGCTCTTAACCTCTGAGCCATCTCTCCAGCCCAGAAGTTTCTTAATCTATATACATAAAATACATACATATATGAAGACAATCTTAATGGAATTACCAAACAAGAGGGGAGAGAAAGCCCCAGCTAGACATCTCTCACTATGAAATCCCCGTTGCCAGGAATGGGATACATCTAAATAAGCTGTTGGCTAAAGGGCACCATGGACACTCCCAAACAATCTAAGCTATTTCCAAGGTCATCGGTTGTTCTCCACAAACTGTTAGTAAGTTCTCCACAAACTCTATTGCTGAAGACAACACCTACATAACCCATTGAACACAGAAAAGTCGAGTTGGTGCCTACCTAGACCCTTCACCTCTCCTGAACACCAACCAGCTACAAACCCTTGGTTCTATAGTAGTGACCTGTCTGCAAGATACTCTAGTGCAAGAGCGGCACAAAGGTTGTGGGAGTGACCAGCCGCTGTCTGACTGGAATTAAGGCCTGCTCCATGAGATGGATCCATGGCTGACATTGTTGGGATGGCCAAGAATCCGAGACTAGATAGGCAATAGACAGAGCAGAAAATCAAATACTACTGTTCTGCTAAAGCAGTGGTTCTCAACCTGTGGGTCGCAACCCCTTTGGAGGTTAAATGACCCTTTCACAGAGGTCACATATCAGATATCCTGCATATCTGATATTTACATTATAATTCATAGTAGCAAAATTTCAGTTATGAAGTAGCAACAAAATAATTTTACAGCTGGGGATCCCTACAACATAAGAAACTGTATTAAAGGGTCTTGGCATCAGGAAGGTTGAGAAATACCATGCTAAAGGACCATAGAAATAACATAATTCCTAATGACATTCTGTTATACTCATAGATCAGTGTTTTGCTCAGCCGTCATAGAGATGCTTTCTCCCACAGTAAACGGGAACAAATACAGAGGCCCACAACCGGACAATGTACAGAGGAGAGACCTTGGAATGCTCAGTCCTAAATGGGATATCTCCGTCAAATCCATCTCCTCAGTGTTCATGGGACTCTGTGGAAGAGGAGGCAGGAATAGTGTAAGAGCCAGTGGGGATGGAGGACACCAAGGAAATGAGGTCTGTAGACACAACAGGACCGATGCACATATGAACTCACAGAGAAACAGCATGCACAGGGCCTGCCCAGCTCTAAGCAGATAGGGTCCCAGGGCAGAGAGGGGACATGGACAGAAGCCCTCACCCCTAAGCTAGAAGCTATCTCCAACTGATAACACATCATAAAGGAAACATTAGTTTTCTCTGACAGAGTCTCCTCAGGCCCAAGCAGGAAATGGCCATCACAAAAGGAGTTTTGTGGTATGCTTGAAGGTTTCCTTTGTCTCACGTGCTTGGTCAGGACATTTTTTCTTTATCTTATAGGTCTTTTGGCTTACATATTACAGTTTCAGATTTTGTTTTTATGCCTGTATGTGCTTCTTATGCTTTCTCCTTTGGCTCTTTTTCTGTTTGTTTTGTCCTTTTCTGGTTTATTTGTTTTTATTTTATTTATTTTTTAAATGTCTGTTTTCTAATGATAGAGAGAAAGAAAAGGTGTGGATTTGGGTGAGGAGGACGTGGGGAGGATCTGGGGGAAAGAAACTCATAATCAGAATATATTGTGTGGAAAAATCTATTTTAATAAAATAAGAAGGCGATGCCCTGGGATGTACCTATCTTCCACTGGGCTCTACCTCTTAAAGATTCCGGCAGTTCATCACAGCCACAGGTTACACATGAGAGGTTTCCCTCACAGAAACCTCTATGAATCAGCCCTATCCACACAGCAGCCCTGCTCTGCATTTTCCTTGTGCCATCTTACTGGTGTCTCACTTTGAAAACTTTCCTTTCTACTTTTTCAAAACCACTCTTTCCGCTATGACCTAGAGGAAAAGGCCTTGGATGGCATCATCAAGACTGAGGTGCACTTGCCCCAAGTTGAGGGAAACTGAGAATGCAGTGGCCTGAACAGAATTCAACACACAGGTGTCCAATTATCATGGAAATCACATGTCATTTATAAACACAGAAGCAGGACGACTCATGTAGCACAGGTCTGCAAAGGACCTACATCTCTACTCAAGGAAGATTGCCTTTTATGCAATTAAAATGAGCCCTCCATCTGTCTAAAAACCACTTACATAAGCACCCCCTCTCCTGCCTCCACAGGTCCTTCATCCTGCTTCAAGTCATGCTTCTCTGCTGGTGAATGTCATGACAAGAGCTAATTTATGTACTACTATATGCAGCCCAGGGCCAGCTGTGAAGGAGAGCAGCCCCTAGCAGACCACACAGGAGCATTGCTTCCTGGTTTGCTTTGCCACTTCCTGGGCCTGTGACATGTGGAGGGCAATCAGGTCATCACTGTGCTACCAGTGTCGAAAAGTCCATCTTGGGACCATCTCTTGCAGCAGCCTCATCTTAGGAGGGGGCAAGTGAGCATGCATGTGTGCACATTAAAAGAGGGAGGAGTTGAGCAAACTGACCTCTTCATCCATTGTGCTCAGAAACCTGATCTGGGGGTACACATCCTTACTTACAGGGGCATGCCCTTCTCCCACATCCATTAGCATAAAGTTTCATGTGCACCCCCAATGGGAGCAGTTTGAAGGCACAATAAAGTCTGAAAATAGTGTGTGTGTGTGTGTGTGTGTGTGTGTGTGTGTGTGTGTGTGTGTGTACAGGCCCAGAGCAGGTCTCTGAGCAGAAAGGATGAAGGGGTGGGTTTGCTCGAATGGCCTCAACTCCTCCCTCTTCTAATGTGCACACAAACATGTTCACTTGACCCCCTGACACATGAGGCTGCTGTGAGAGATGTAACCAAGATGGACCTTTACATACCAGGAGAATAGTAATGGCCTCCACAACTCACAGACTCAGAAAGTGGCAAAGCAAGCCAGGAGGCAGGAGCTGAAGTGCACATATGTCTCACAGGAAGGAGCAGCAGATACATCCTCCCCAACTTCTGATGTCCGCCTTCCAGGCCAGCCTCAAGTTCCCCCTGTCTTCCTGCTCCTGTACTCTCCCATCTGTGAGAGGTCACATGAGTGATATAGTCAACCTACCAACCGCCTGGGAATAGACACTGGGCAGATGTTAACTTGGTCTGGGCTCTGCATTTCCTCATTTGACCTACAGAGAGCTCACTGCATCTCTCCAACCATCATTTCCCTCATCTACAAGGCAGGAAGAACCATGCTGCTGTATGACACTATCTTTGAACAAAACAGCCTCCATCTTTATAAAATCAGCTATGCCTGCTTGTAAAGACCATCATGGTCAGGCATTTTCTCACAGAAGGGTATATGTGAGAGAGAGGGGGGGGGGGTCAATAGACCCTCATCTGAGATTCTAGCTGCTTTTCCCAGACAATTTGTATGCAATTCCATTGTTTTAGGGTCTCTGGGGGGTGCTAGACTATATAGGCTGGGAAAGAGTAAGGGAGGCAGCGCTCCATCTATATAGCTATGACATGACAACTTTTCAACGCAGTGGCTCCTGTCAGCAACCCCTCACCCATGCTCTGTAAATAAGCCCAATGAACTCGTTGGCTGCCCAGGGTGACCTTTGGTGGGATCCTCCTTTGGTTTGTCTTGGGATTTTTTTTAAGGAAAAGACAGTTTGTTCATAGCCCTTCAAAGAATGAAGTCTGACAATACGTGCTTATCTATAAGATTAAAGGAGACAATGTATGCAAGAAAGCTTGCTTTGGACTCTACCTCACAGAGAGCAGCCATTTTCCACAATTTTTTTTTTGTCATTATCTACTCGGTCACCTCTTACTAGACCCTGATGCAAACCTGCGCCAGGTACATCACAGGTGCTCAATGTGTATTTGTTGAATTAATGACCAGATGTAAGCCTGAACCCACAGCACTGAGACCATCTTCTTTCCCTCCCTCCCTCCCTTCCTTCTTTCTTTCTTTTATTAACACTATTGATTGAACCTACAACCTAGGTCCATACTAGAAAAGTATCTTCTGGCTGTATCTCCAGCCCTTTTTCATGTTTTTTTAACCTTTTATTTTTTTAAACAAGTGCAGTAGAAGTTTGGTTTCTCTAAAAGCTCAGTTATGGTATGCGAACATGTTTTTGTTTTAATCCCAGGTGTGGGATATGGGGCTGCTTCAGATTGTCCACAGCAGCAGACTAATTACCTCGTGCAGGTTCTGAGAATCCAACAACCCCAGGAAGCAGAAAATAGCCCAAGAGAACTCTACCCCATCTCCCCACTAACCTTCTTTCTCTCCTACCTGGTATGGGGGGGGTTGGTAAGGATTGGGGCAGAGAAGGGAGGTAGAGGCATAAGAAACCCCAATAAAACAGAAATAAACACCAACAGAAAATGTCTTGCTAAGTTTCCCAGGCTGGCCTTAAATGATTCACCTGCCTTGGCCTTCTTGGTAGCTAGGATTACAAGTCTATATACCACCAGGCACAGCTATTCATTCATTCACTCATTTACTCGTTCATTGTTTTGTTTTTGTAGAGCTCATCTGTTTTAGGCTCTACCACTGAGCCATATTCCCAGCCCATTTCATAGTTATACGTTAATTTATTCAGGCCACGGTCCCAGGTATTTGGGCGAACATTACTGTATTCCAGATATACAGTTCTATAGTGGGTGTTTTTTGTTTGTTTTTATGAGATTGACATGGTGGTGGTGAGGGGAAACCTAGGGCCTTGCTCATGCTAAACATAAACTATGCCCTCAGCCTCCAAGTTAAGCACGTAAATGTGTGGACTCTGAGAAAAACAGATTATCCTCCATAATATGTGTGCATCATCTAAGCATACCTAGACCTTGATTGGACCAAGACAAATGTTGCCACACACTGTCTTTGATCTTGAAGGATAATTTCCTGGCATTCGTGTTAGCCCACTGTGAAAGACTTAGACTTAACACATCTTCACGATTTCATAGAGCAGTTCTTAAATAAAGCTCTGAGCAGAGCATAGAGGCACACACCCGTATCACTGGTCCTAAGGAGATCGAGACAGGAAGATCCACAGTTCAAGACCAGCCACTGCTTATAAATACTAACACAGAACAGAATGTGCCACACCTGTTCATCACATTTCTCAAAAGAAGAGCAGGGGGCTGGGGGCTGGGGGCTAGGGGCACTTGCCTGACCACGGGCAAGGCAAGTTCTACCCCAGGATTGCAAAACTAATAAATTGTTATAGAAATGCACATCCTATTGGGCATAAACATTTGCCCTCCTTAGCCTGGACACAGAGCTAATGCCAGCTGCACAGCACATGTGTGAGCTTCAGTAACCAGAATCACGCCATCTACACGAATTCACTTATCTGGTTCACATACATTCTTGAACAATTAAAACTCACAAGTCCTACTTCGAGAGAAGGGGAAATTGAGGTTCTGTTTCCCGAGTTTACACATGATAGTACATTGCAAAATAATAATAATAATAATGTGTAAAATAAAATTGCAAATTGGGGTGATCTCTATTCCTCACCTCTTCCTGTTTTTAAGTTCTTTGCCATGTTACATTTCTAGCTACGCCAACTCCAAGGAGTCTGTTATTTGTTTTGGCCAATGAGATACTAGCAAATGTGTCAGAAGCGGTGCTTAGGCGACGGGGGCTATGCTTGCTCTCAGTTCACCTTGCATGAGAGCATGACCTGACTAGCCTGCTTGCAAAAGGACAGTAGGTGGGGTAGAGTCACCTGTGCTCATCCCCAAGAAATGCAAGAAAGCTCAGTGCAAAAGAACAGAGCTAGCTGGCTGAGCAACCCCCCAAAACCAATCCTGCTCAGTGCGACCTAGGGTTTGATGCCACAATCTTGATGCTACTTCAATTCTCACCTCCAGAACTCAGTACACTGACCAGGCCTGCCTACCTCCTCAGTCTGGGCTCCTCTGGGCGCTTCAGGGAATATAGATGTCAGAAAAAGGTGTGTCTTATAGTTGAAACAAAACTTTTTAAAAAGTCATGAAAAAAATCTCTCTGTAGTTTTCCCACAAAAGAGCAGCCCGTGGGGTACCCGATAAACAGTAGGCTAAGCACAGGAGCCAGGCATGTCCCAGAAAAGTGGGGATTAGCAACAGACAAAAATGAGATTAAAAAAAAAACTTGATATTTCAAAAAATAAGCACTGAAGCAGTCACGCTAACTTTTTTAGAATTCCTTATGTTACTTTATGGGTTGAGCTTTTCAGAATGAGCATCACATCTAAAGAGGTGGGTGTGGTTCCAGATGAAGCCTCAGTTCTGGGGTCCCCTAATAGGCCAGTGTACCTGACAGGGCTAGGTCATTTGATGTCCATAAAGCTGGAGAGGCCAGGTTTATGTTCAGCCCAGTAGCCATGACAGAGCAGGGCGAGCAGGGAGGGCAAAGAGAATTGGGGGTGGAGGGAACACCCAGGGACACCCAAGGAAAAGGAGTTGAGTTCCTGCAATCTGTTTCCTTCTGCTTCTGCCTATGAATCATCTACATCCACACTCCCTCACAACCAGCACATTACATAAATAATGTACAAAATGAGCAAAGCTCCACCACCGCCATCGGTGAACCTGACCTTGAACTATCACAGAAGAGCGAGGAGATGGACTTTGGGGAATCTGGGGCCTCTCCAGAAGGGCAAGGTCTGCTTGACTTCTTTGCATCACTAATGGCTCTTTAGAAGCCATCACCTTGGAAGCCAAGTGCTTAGGAAACGATCTTCAATGTCAGTTTCTCACTAAGTAAAACCTCTGAGAAGGAAAATCAAAGTAGGCTTACACACCAATAAGAACAAGGAACACTGAGCAATCTATTGCTGAGGGCTTGGAACGCTGGTGGCATCCAACTTTGGGTAACAGTGGGCATAGGAGGAGGATGCCTGCTAATTAAATGACCAAAATTGTAAGTGATGAGCTCTTTTGAAAACCCTGGGAGTGAGGTTCTTGGTGTGTTTCCTCTGAGAGCCTTCATAGGCAATCGGAAAATATCATGGCCGGGCTAAGTCGAACAGTGAACACACAGATACCAACCTGCTTCCTGAAGGTCAGATGTGAAAACAAGCAAGGGGAACGGTCCACAGCCAGGCGAGGTAGCAAGAAAAAAGGAAGGAGGAAAAGGAGAGAAAAGGAGGGGAGGTGGAAGAAGCAGAGCTTCTGAGAGCTGCTGTTGAGCAGAAGCATAGTCTCATTCAGGCTTCCTGACAATCACAGGACCTCGCTGCTGTTGCTCCCAACATAAAGCCTGAGAGAGGTCAGCCAAGAGTGCCTGAACTGAATTCATGGCTGAGACATCGTCTCCTCCTGTCAAGCTACTTCCTTACAAGGAGGAATATTCGGACATTTCCCCTCTGGGTAAAAGCACCTAGAGTTGTAAAGTCCTTTACTTTGTATCAACACAGAAAATGATTGTTCTCAAAGGACAATATAGATTTCTGAAATAAGCTTTAGCTAGCAGAGCCAGCCTTAGTCAGTCTTAAATGAACACCACATGAATACGTTTTAGTGGAGATTGCTTTCTCCACATTGCCCCTCTCAGCTTTTCTCTTTTTTTCATTTCTTTTCTTTCTTTTTCTTTTCTTTCTTTTTGCTTCTTCCAGTTTTTGTTGATGTTTTCTTTGTTGAGACAGGGTCTTGCTATGTAGCCTAGGATAGCCTTGAACTAGCAATCCACTTGCCTCACCTCTCCAGTGCTGGGATTATACCATGTACTTAAGGACTCCTTAGAAATGCTGTTAGCTTATGTGGTCCTTCATTCAGCATCCATATTAGTTACTTTCCTATTGCCAAGATAAAACACCAAAGCAACTTAGAGATCATTTTTTTGTTTTGTTGTTGTTGTTTGTTTTGTTTTTAATTGAGCCATTTCAGAAGGACAGGTCCTATCTTGACAGAGAAACATGGCAGCAAGCAGCAGGCATGGCAGCTGGAGCAGGAAGCTGAGGGTTCACATCTTGGAGTGCATGCCCAAAGCAGAGAGCTCACTCAAAATAGTGTTAGTCTTTAAACTCTCAAGGGCCACTGGTAGTGACTTACATCCTTCAAAAAGCCTCCCCAAATGCCACCACCAACTGGTGAACAAATATTCAAATGTCCAAGGCTACAGGGGACATGCCCTTCAAAGCACCACAGCATTCATTCATTGTTTTGGGAAATATTATTGGGAACCTACTAATTTCCAGGCACATGGTGGTTTTTAGGACTGAGCAGAGAGATCACTGCCCTAAAGAGGCTCATAGTCTAAATAGGGGCTGTTGAGGACTAATCATTCAGAATTTAGTCTACTAGTGGGACCTAAGTGTCAAAACATATACACAACACAAAGAAAGAATAAGAAATGAAAACTGTATTATAGCCAACATTATTTCAAATGGGGGGAAAACTGAGAGCATTCTCAGTTTTCAGAATCTGAAATGAGACAAAGGCACCCACTCTCCACTTTTATTCAATAAGTACCTGAAGTCATAGCTAGAGGAATAAGACAAGAAAAATAAATACAAATAGGAAAGGAAGACATCAAATTGTGCTGAATTGCAGACAACGTAATCTGCAAGCTATACACACACATAGAGAGAGAAACAGAAACAGAAAGAGATTGAGGAGGCATTTCTTTTTTATATATAAGTAATTTATTTATTTTTATATTAATCCAGGTTATATACTTTGTATCCCAGCCGTAGCTGCCTCCCTCATTCCTTCCCACTCTCCCCATAGGCATTTCTTAAAAGAATTTTTTAAAGAAATGTTTTATGAAGCATTCCATCTGCTTAGCCTCAGAGAATTGGAAATTAAAACACAGAGAGGCTGGTCTTAATAGGACATGCCATTACTCCTAGCACTCAGGAGGCAGAGGCAGGTAAATCACTCACTAGTAAGTACATGGTCAGCCTTGTCTACAAAATGAATTCCAGGCCACCCACAGGTACATAATGGACCTTGTCTCAAAAATAAAGTTGAGATTATATCTCCTCCCAGTTTTAATGGGTAGCATTAAGAAAACAACAAATGATGACAAGGATGTGGCGAAAAAAGGAGCCTTATATATTGCTGGCAGGGATATGAACTAAACTGGTGTAGGCACTATGGAAATCAGAAGGGAGATTTCTCAGAAAACAAAAGTAGAACTAATTAATCCAGACTTGCCTATACTGGATGTTTACCCAAAGGTTTTACATCAGTATACCACAGAGAAACTTTCAAACTCATGTTTGTTACTCCTCTGGTCATATAAACCAAGATATGAAACCAAGCTAGATGTTTAGATTCACCAAATGAATAAAGAAAATGTGGTATATATACACGATATAATTTTATCTAGCTGTAAAAAAAAATGTAAAAAAATGGATGGAACTGGAGATCATTATGTTAATCAAAAAAGCCAGGCTGGGGAAGACAAGTATCACATGCTTCTCTCACATACAGATGTTATGTTTAAATTTACATAGGTGTGTATATATGTAAGACATAAAAGTAGAAAGGGACCATGGGGAGTTGGGGGAAGAGGGAAAGAGAGGCTGTTAGAGTTTATGTGACACGAAGCAGAAGGGGGTTAACTTGTAGGGAGCAAGGAAATCTACAAGGGAGAGGGGGGGGAGTCAAACCAAAAAAGAATAAGCAAAAATGTTCTAGATATAAAACCTAAATAACTGAATAATCATCTCCAAATGACCAAGTGATTATCAAACTCCCAACCAAGTCACCCACGTGCACAAAATGAATTATGCTCACAATCCACCACTTCCTCCTTTGATTCCAACCAATACAGCACACTCCCAAAATAAAACAAAAGATTCAAACATTTCAGCTTTCCAAAACTGGACCAAAGCCAGTACCCTGGGTCTCTGCTGCAGAATAACCGAGACCCTTTCAGTAAGCCTATAAATACATTTTAGCAGATGCTGGGACTCAAAGGGTCTATGTGGAAAAGCAGTCCACTGGTCCTCAGAACTGTCTGCATGACCTCCTTCCCTTACTCTTCCCCAGCATTAGAAGGCTATGCTTTGGGAACTTCCAAATGATAGGTTACTCCAGAAAATGCTGGGAAGGCATGTGCCCCCATGGAAAAGAGAATAACTACAGTGTCCCAGATGCACAGGTATCTTCCACTCTAAGTTTCCAAGAGATGTGATGGGCAAGAGCCACAGTACAGATGCTAAGTTCCCTGCCCAGCAGCCTCTTCTCTGTTGTTGACCTCTCAGGTTGTCAAATTACAAATCAGGGATGCCAGTACCTCCTACCCTAGTGTTAGAATAGGGCATGGTGCCATTTCCACATATTTTTCAAAGTAACTATATTCATTCAGTTTGAAAAGAAGAAAGAGCCAGCAACCCTCTTAAGGCAGAGGAGCAGAAAGAGACCCTGTGGCATGGGTAACACATGACAGGGTTAATTAAAATAAAGTCGGACTTTCCCATTCTGTCCTATGCTGAAGATAGATGGGTGAGTATGTAGGTGTTTAATCCATGGCCACCAAATGAGCTGATAGATGACACCAATAAGGGGCATGATGCTTTGAATAAAATGGCCCCCACAGGCCCATAGAGAGTGAAGTGTGGCCTTGTTGAAGGAAGTGTGTCTCTGTTGGCGTGGACTATTAGGTCTCAGAAACTCAAGACAGTGCCTTTCCTGCTGTCTGCAGATCAAGATGTAGAACTCTCGGCTCCTTCTCCAGCACCATGTCTGCTTGTACGCTGCCATGTTTCCTGCCATTATAATAGACTAAACCTCTGAACTGTAAGCCAGCCCCAATTGAATGGTTTGGTTTGTTTTTGTTACAAGAGTTGCTGTGTTCATGGGGTCTCCTCACAGAAGCAGAAGCCCTAACGAAGACACAGTACCAACTGGCCCCCGGGATAACACTCTGACTTAGTCACTGTTCTGTTGATGAGAGGACACCCCAACCAAGGCAACTCTCATAAGAGAAAGCACTTAACTAAGAGCTTGCTTACAGTTTCAGAGGGTTAATCCATGATACCATGGTAGGGATCATGATGGAAGGCAGGCAGGTGCTGAAGCAGTAGCTAAGAGCTGCATCCTGACCCTCAAGCAGAGACACTGGGCTTGGCATGGCTTTTGAAACCTCAAAGCCCACCTCTAGTGATACACTTCCTCCAACAAGGCCACACCTTCTAATCTTGTCCAGTTCCTAGTGGAGTTTCACTTCCTGGTGACTAAGTATTCAAACATATGAGCCTATTGGGGTCATTCTTATTCAAACTACCTAACACACCATCCTCATTATTTCATTAAACCTCTTGACCATTAACCATGAAGTCATACAGCCCCCATCTATCATGGGAAAACAGAATCATAGCACATGCATCATTTCTTCATGGTCATCGAGCTTCCCAGGGGATCCAGGTTCTGTGGGCCCTAAAATGTATACAATTTGGGGACATCTGCTTTAAGAACAAGAACATAAAATTACAAATACAAATTTAGGCATTGTATTAGGAAGGGTTTCTAGAACAGAACTGGTGGAATGAACACATATTACAAAAGGAACTTATTAGGTTGGCTTACTTGATATGGACTGGGAAGTCCAATAACGGTCATCTTCATGCTGGAGAGACTAAGAACCCAGTAGCTGCTCAGTAAATGAGGCTGGAGGCCTCAGCAGTGCCAGTATGCTGGGCTGGAATTTAAGAGACTGGTGTTCAGTTTGTGTTGGAAGGTTGAGAAACCTGGGATCTGACATCAGCAGCAGTGTGGGTAGCAACACAGATGCACTTGCCAGCTAGAGGCAAAGGCAAGCAGGCCAAAAGCAGTAGCTTTTCACTTGGACTTCTTTACACCTGAGGTGCCATGTTCTCTAGGGGTGGGTCTTTCCCCTTAGATACCCAAAGGTAAGTTTCTCAGTTGACACCAGACCTAGTCAAGTTGACAACTAGATTAACTATCATCACAGGCTAATCAATGACTTTCTTTGTTTTGAAAAAAAAAGTAGTTACAACAAATCACAAATGTCAAAGTATTAAAAATATCATAAACCCAGAAAAATTGGTGATTTTTAAAATCTGTCTGGCACTAATTACTGTCTCTTACAATCATTGACTACATTTTTTTTTCTAGAATGGGAACAGGAAAATAACTTCATTTCTGTAACACGGCTGATAAAATTTTGTTTATATCATTTTCAGCTTCAGGAGTGATTGTAGATGATAGCAGGTGAGTCTTCAAGGTTACTGTCAAGTTGGGAGAAACTTCCATCAACTTTTTTTCCCATCTGAGTTGTGAGAGTTCAGGGAATTTCCACATTTCCTGTGAGTGATGTTGGCCTTAAACCAGCTTCACGGTGTAGGCCTTCCCCACCGAGTTGTTCATCATAAACAGACATCCTCATAGCCCTGACTGCTTTGTCATCATTTATTTAGTTTTGTTTTGAACTGGCTTAGAACTTACTATGTGGCCCAGGCTAGCCTCCGGCTAACAATCCTCCTGCCTCAGCTTCCTAAGTGCTGAAACTATAGCCATGAGCCCCACACCCAGCCTCCAGTGACTCAGTCTTAAATTTATTTAATACCTTTATTCTGTGCTCAGTCTGTCGGAATTTGAACTCTTTTACCAGTGAGCTGATGGGAGTCATTAGTTTTCATTAATTAGCTCATCAAAACTCCAGGAAGCCTTTCACTATTTCTAAATAATAAATACCTCTTATAATAAATGAATAAATAAAAATTCTTTCTGTTAATTAATGGATTTGATAGTATCTGAAAATTTTGTGTGCATGCGCATTCACACGTGTATGTGTGTATGTGTGTGTGAGAGAGAGAGAGCGAGCATGAGTTTTGGCCCAAGTGCCGTGGTGCGCCTATGGAGGTCAGAGAGCAAAGGGTCAGTTCTCACATAGGCTCCTGGGGATTAAGTGCAGTCCTCAGCTATGGCAAATTACCTTTACCTGCTGAGCAATCTTGCCAGGCCTCTCCCAGTGTTTGTACTTCGTCTCTAACACTTCTACTTCATGCTTCCAGCTGTAGGTAAAAATGAAATGATGGAAATGAACTTTTCTTTATTTGCTTAAAATGTTCAGAGATGATTACAAAAAAAAAAAAAAAAAAAAAAAGAACCATTCACCTAAGTTTGAATCAGGATCTACCACTTTTCACCTGTTTTATTGATACATCTCAAAAGACTTTTCAAGTTCCGGTTGAGACAACATATTCTTTTACTATTATTGTTATCATCATCTCATACATTATGTCCCTACCACAGTTTTGCCTCCCTCCCCTCCTCCAGTCCCCCTAACCACTTCCCCTCCCACTCATTTCCTTTCAGAAAAGAGCAGGCTTCCCAGGGATATCAACCAAACGTGACATAACAACATGCAATAAACTAGGCATATATCCTCATGTTGAGGTTGGACAAAGCAACCCAGTAGGAAGAAAAGGGTCCCAAAAGCAAACATAAAAGCCAGAGACAGACCCCGCTCCCAATGTCAGTAGTCCCAGAAAAACAGAAAGCTACATAACCATACATACATGCTCAAACCATATAGATTCCCGGGTTGTCACTTCATTCTCGGTGAACCCCTATGAGTCCCGGTTAGTTGATTCTGTGGGCAGTGTTTTTGTGGTATCTTTGACCCTCTGGCTCCTATAACCCTTCCTCCTTCTCTTCTGCAGGGCTCCCTGGGTTCTGCCTAATGTTTGGCTGTGGGTCTCTGCGTCTGCTCCCATCCATTGCTGGAGGAAGCCTCTCTGGTGACAATTGTGTTACACTCAGTCTGTGAGTCTATCAGGGTTACCATTAGGCGTCATTTCATTGACTTTTTTTCCCCCTGTCCTGTTTGGTTCTATTGGAGGTCTCTGGGCTATGCAGCTTTTGGTTGCTGGCCTCCAGGCAGGATCAGGGGTGGGCTCTCCCTCATGGCATGGGTCTCAAATTGAACCAGGCACTGGTTGACCACTCCCACAATTTCTGAACCACCTTTACCACAGCACATCTTGTAGGCAGGACAGATTGTAGGTTGAAGGTTCTGTGGTTGGATTGGTGTTCCAGTCCCTCCACTGGAAGCCTTGCCTGGTTACAGAAAAATGGCCAGTTCGGACTCAGTATGTCCCATGACTAGGAGTCACCCTCACAGATTCCAGGGAGTTTCCATTGCACTAGGTTCCTACCTCTCCCCCCACCCCAGATGCCCTCACCCCACCCCCACCCCATTTCAGTCATCTCTCCCATACTCTTTCCCTTCCCCCCAACACCCACTCCCAGCAAACCCGTTCCCTTTCCTTCCCATCCCCACCCCCCCCCAGTCCACCCAGGATATCTACTCTATTTCCACTTCCCAGGGAGAGCCATGTGTCCCTCCCTCGAGCCCTCCTGGTTACACAGCCTTCTTAATTTAATTCCCCTTAGCCAGACCCTCTACGTGCTACCCCACCACCTGAAAGAGACACAGAGAGGAAATCAGAACAGAGACAGCAAGGCTCCACCCCGCCCCGGACTTTAAAAGAGGCTGTTAGGAAAGAAACTTGGCTGCAATGTCCTCCCCTGGGATCTAGCCAGGCTGTTACTCCCTGGCATGTATGGGGGAGGGTCAAAGAGCCAGCCACCGAGTTCATGACTGAAACAGTCCCTGTTCCCCTTACTAGGGTCTTCAGTTGGACACCGAGCTACCATGGGCCACATCTGAGTGGGGGTTCTAGGCCATATCCATACATGGTCCTTGGTTGGAGAAACTGTCTCGTAAAAGACCCCTGTGCCCTGCTCAGTTTGGTCTTTGTGGAGCTCTTGTTCTCCCCAAGTCTTACTAACTTCCCCTATTTTCATTATTATTCCCAGCCCTCTGCCAAAGGCTTGGTTGTGAGTCTTAATATCTGCTTTGGTACATTGCTATAT
>CM053753.1:20534224-20561319 GCA_028658305.1 Pachyuromys duprasi | reverse complement strand
TCAATGTCCATCCCATTTGTTCATCTAAACAAGCATTGATCATACCAACCTGGGTCCTCCTTCTTGTTTATCTTCCCTAGGTGTATAGATTTCAGCTTGACCTTCCTATCTTATAGGTCTATATAAGTGAGTATATACCATATGTTTCTTTCTGCTTTTGGGATACCTCACTTAGGATGATCGTTTCCAGGTCCCACCATTTGCCTGCGAATTGAGGAGACAAGATGAACTGGGGTCAGATGGAAGGGGAGGAGGTCCTCCCCCCCCCCCGTCAATGGACTTGGAGGGGGGCAGGGAGGAGATGAGGGAGGGATGGGGAGAGTGGGAGGGAATGAGGGAGGGGACTACGCCTGGGATGCAAAGTACCTAACCTGTGATTAATATAAAAATAAATAAATTACAAAAAAAAAAAGGAAAGAAACTTGGAATTCCATTACCGTCCTTTAAGATTAGGCACCTTAACACAGTGAGTGGTGATGCTATTACCACACTGGTCTGCCTCTGGATCCTCCTAGCTAAGAAACTGAATAAACTACTGGGCTTGGCAGTTTCACAGGCCCATCATACTGTTCACTCACAGGGCTAAGACAGGAAGATCACAAGTTCAAGTCCAGCCTGATAGATTTATCAAGGGCCTGATGCAAACAAAATAAAGGTAATTCATAGGGCTGTAGTTCAGCTCTGTGGCAGAGCACTCAGCTAGCATACAGGAAGCCCTGAATCAGCCTTCAGTGCTGCAAAAAGAGAGGAAGAGAACTAGAAAAAACAGTGCATTTCTTCTAGGGGAGCAAGCCTCTTTCCTGTAGCACATGGCCTCCATTAGTTGCCAAGGAATAGCCAAGATTGGTTCTGGAAAGCCACCTAAAATAAAGTCTTCAGGGAAACCTTGAGCCCAAAGGGTTAAACCAAACACCAAGTGAAGAAAAATAAAAATAAATTAAAAAAAAAAACAACACCAAACAACAACAAAAAGCACAAAAAGCAACTGTTTTGCTTCTGCACTGCTCTGGGAACAGACAGGGCCTGTCACTCACCTGGGGGTCCCAGCCAGTCACCCCTTCCCAGTGATTCCCACCTCTGAGCATCACCAACCCTGTACCAAAAGCATCACTGAGTGCTGTGATCCTCACCTCAGCGAACTGAAGCCCTTCAACATCGCACAGTTGAGGGGACACCTGCTGTCTCCCCACAGGGACACAGAGGAATGACCCTTGCTCATTTCCAGACAGACAGACAGATACAGAGAGAGAGAGAAAAAGTGTGTGTGTGTGTGTGTGTGTGATACAAGACAGGATACAAGTGTACAGTATGTGCACACGCATGAGGGTTGCATGTGCGCATAAATGTGCATGTATGCTTAACTGGCTCTTTCTATATACCCTGGAAACCATAAACAAATATAATTAACTGAAAGAATGTTTCCCAGCTGACACATCCATCTTTTCCTCCTACTGATGATTAAAGATATAAATGAATGGTGAGATGAAGTATATATTCTTCATCTCCGAGTCACCAAAACACACATTCCAAGAGAAAACTCTCATTATAAAATTATTCTGTAACTCAGTTTTCAAAACCATATTCTTAAAATAACAATTCCACCTACTCATGCCACTGGGGAATTTACTGTTGGTTAAGCATATATAAGCATGATTCTGCTCGCTCTCAACAAACTCACAATCTGAGAAGTAGAGAGCAGGATTCAAATACTCTCAACAGCATGTCATAAGTGAGGGACAAAGAACAGACCCAACATAGTGCTGTGCAGCTCCAGAGAGACACTAGAAGTTTCCAAAGAAGGCAATTAGAGGCACTTAATGCAGTACCAATCATCCAAATCAAAACTGCATTAAAAAAACAAAACAAAACTAATGCAGTCCCAAGAACCTGAAACCGTCATGACGAGTCAAAATGAAAAGGCAAGGTGACAGGCCACCTGCTTTCTGCCTCCTCTGCATGTGATTTTTACACAAAAATCGATATGGTATTTATTCCGTGTAATTGTGCTTCACTAATCAGAGACCCTGTTCTAGCATCCTCTGCATTATCTTGTGTCCCTGCCTCATTGACTTCCACTTCCACATCCTGGCAGTGTGTTGCCCTACATTATCACAGAGTAAATTTTAACTGAATTTGCAATTTGAAATCATTGATTTTTTTTTCAAGTTTAAACAAACAGAAGTAACTGCCAGATATTTCATGAGGAAAACCTTCTGAAGAAAATGTTTTGTGAAATCCCTCCCTGAAAGAAAAAATGCTAGAGCAAGGAGGAGAAAATTTTAAATGAATCCAAAAAAATAAGCAACGAGAAGACGGGTACAGAGTAGGGAGTTCTCACAAAGCTGGAGCAACTGGGGAGAACTTTCTAGAATCGGCAAGAAAAGCAGCTTCATTTTTCAGCACCATAGAGACCCTCGTGGATCTCAGACAAATGTTCTGCCACTAAACAATGTTCCCTACTCTCTTGTGTTTTTTATTTGCATGTGTGTGTGTATGTGTGTGTGTTGCATGCATGTCACATGAATGTGTGGAGGTTGGAGGACAATCTCTGTGTCAGCCTATCTCTTCCCCGTGGTTAGAGACAGTCTCCTGTTGTTTGAAGCTGCAAACATTAGAGTTGCTGGGCTTAAGTGTCCAGGGACTCCCCTGTGCCCACTTCCCACCTCATACAGGAGCTCTGGTATTACAGATGGCAGTGACTTCGTTAGTTCTCTGAAGGAAGAGGCTAGAAGGATAGAGAGCAAAAGATTATACTTTGAAGAGTCTGAAAATTTTGACCCATGAAAAGGGGGTGCCCCACTTTGGCAAGGTACATGGTTACCAAAGTCTGCAATGGTGGAAAAAAGGACCAATAGATGTGAGAAATTAGAGTTGGCACAATGGGCAAGGATAGAGTGAGATCCCAGCAGCCACCTCTGACAGCCTGCACAAGAGACAACGATGAGGAAGTCACAGGGCAGCTCTGAGAGGGCCAGCAAAAAAATTCCAATGGCCCGGAAAAGGATTCTAGAGCCCTGGGAGGGGGGGAGGGAGTAAGGGAGGAAGGACAGGAGCAAGGAGGGTAGGAGGGGACTAAGAAGGGGGTGAGCAAGGAGCTGGGGGGAGTAAGGAGGGTGGGAGGGAAAGAAGCTGGCAGGAAGCAGAACCTAACATGGATTCCAAAGACAGAAGACAGTAAGTAGATACTCAAAGCCAAACACTATCACCATTGCCACGGCTACCCACATTTCTTCGTTCCTCTTCTCTGAGACAAGAAAAAAAAAAAACTCTAAATAGCTTGAGCTCTCACAAGCACTGTATAAGCCATATTAATAGTGCCCAAAGTGCGCTATGCCCATCCCACTCAGTCTTGCAGTTGGTGTTGAGTATCCCGGAGCAGCCTGTTTGGTATTTTACTGGGGTCTCTACTTGGTGACCCTAGACTCTCCGAATTCTGAACACACACCACAGGAAAACTGATGGCCATGACTGGGTACTGGCTACCTGCATCCTCCGGAAGACACATCTCTAGGTGATAAGGTAGGACCAGGTCTCTGAAATTTGCACTGCAACCAAGCCTGCACACCTACTCCACCTTCTCCCTCCTCTGTCCTACCCTGTGCTGCCCTTGGATGGATTGCCTGTGCTCCCCCCCCAAGGCACAGTCCTGATTGGAAACTGCTCCATGTGTCCTCTCCAGTGGTCCATGGGAGCTCAAGGGAAGCACATAGTATGAGGCAGGGGTGACCCTGTGACTCTTCAGACACAACCTAAATGGTCAGACACTATCCACGAGCCAAGCCCAGGACTTCTGATCCTCAGTCAACCACTATCCATATACGCTGGGCACAGGAGGAGTATGGGCGAGAAGGTCCTGAGCTAGACTGTAGGGCGAGCGTGAGCTTATTATCTTCCATGTCAGAATCACCTCACTGCCGGGGACAGTATAGCCCCTTAGTCATCCTGCTGCCATAGTGAACTACTATAGACTTAGTGGTTTATAAACAGGAGAAGAGTATTCTCCTATCTAAGCTAAAAGCCCAAAATCAAAGTACCAGAAGAGTGGGTATCTGCTGAGGCCCATTGTGTTCTAATGATAGAAGGAGTCACACTTGAGGCCTCCTGTACTAATCCCAGTTATGAAGACTCTACACTCATTACATATGCAAGTAATACATTTGCCAAAGGTCTTGCCTGCTACTCATCCCGTTGAAGGTGATATCTCAATTTATAAATCTGGAGCAGTCACCAACATTAGGAAGACAGGAAGGGGTTCAGAGATGAGTTGAACAACCAAACCTGGGCATGCCAAGGAAGGTCAGAGCCACAACAAATTCTTCTGGTGCCATAGTCATGTCTGTTCGTTCTAAATTTACTAATGGATTTTTAGGTCAAATCACCTTTCCCAGGCATGCACCACGAGCCGCCTACTCAGCACCCTGACCCGCTACTGGAAAGTCAGCTTCCTGGAGAGTAAACAAGCTCTGCCTCAGTGACTCGTGGAGTTGAAATTATCAAAGCTATCTTGCTGGTAAACTCCGGGAACCCGAGGGATCCAGATGGTTGGTTGGTGACTGATACTTGTAAGCAATCCCCTCCACAGCTGGGGGAACCGGGCTGGCACAGCGTGAGTCACTGGGCCCGGCAGGCCTCACTTCAGGGCTCCCTGAGCATCCTCTCGGCAGTACAAACACCACGGATGGCTTCCTGGGTCCTCAGCTGCTGGACAGCCCTTTTGCCTGGGCCCGGATGTGGACTGAGCCACTCTGCGTGTTCCTGCTGCATTCCCGATCACCCAGATTCTGCGGATACTTGTCAAGTATCTCCCTTCACAGCAACACCCTGCACCAGATTCTTTGGAGTTCTCAGAGATCTAGAGTAGAGAGGCGGCTCTGCTCCAAGGCCTTGGAAATAACAGAGTGAAATCTGCCAGCTTGCAGCTTCAAGACGGCAGCTCACCTTTCTTTCGCGAGAAAAGCAAGCCCCGAACATATGAAAATTTCTAATGCTGTCATTCATCTGGCATATTATTCCCCTTGGACATAAAATGCCTCTTCTCCAGGCTGTAACTCATGATCGTCTTGACCTCTGATGCTCAGACTTGTGAGCAATTAACCATGTCAGGTCATCAGCTCTAAAGGACTTTGGAGCAGGGAACACAGGCACGCTGGAAGCTGGAGCTATGGCCCCGTGTCACATTATCACTAGTGTGCTATTTTATAAGCCCATACTCCTCCTAGGCCTCCATTTCTCCAGGCCCTGGGAAAGCACAAAGGAAAACTCATCTTCTCCCCAAGGTCTAAGAGGCATGAACAAATTTCATACTCTTAAAAGGTAAGAGAAGAAAGCAGACAGATGTGAAGGTATTTGCCAGGGCCAGTGACTGGGTACCTGCCTGGCTTTCAGGAATATCTGTTTAACCATCTCTTCCTAAATCCTCGCTGCCCCTTATCTGAAATTTTAAACCATCAGGTGCAAACATCTACCAGTCCTTTGGGAATTACTAGGTGGGCAGAAGGTGCGTAGTAGAGATAGTGTTCTAGGACAGAACTTGAAGACTGATCTTGAGGCCAAAGGTTGGGAGCAGTGTGCAAGGAAATGTTCTGCTGTATTAGGCTCCTCTAACATTTGAAAACAGGAAGGGCAACAGATAGAGTAGGGGCAGTAATTTACAGGGTTAGAAGGATTCTTGATAGGGAGAAGACTCAGCACCATACACCTAAACTCTTGATTCTGGGCAGATTGTGGAAACATCTGTTGATGGCAGGCAACTCTGTGAGATAATTATGGAGGTAAGCACTTTCAGTTCATTATCTCTTCTGTCCCTTTTAATTGCCCCATAAATAGAGGCCTGCCGAAGTCACATGATCTACCTACAGTCACCAAAGTAATAAAGGTAAGTAGGGTTTCAACCAGGTTGCCTAGCCTCTGGGCTCTTGTTCTTCCCAGGACCTCCCATTGCTCCACCGGGACAGGTTTGACTTCATGAATATTTAGGACTCTTATTTGGAGGGGGGAAAAAATCTCCTTAAAATTAGGCATATTGTAATTGAAAGGGAGTAGGGTTCCAGTAAGACAAATGCATCCTTTGCATGCCAATCCTTAGAAACATACCCTACATATCCTGAAAGCAGGTTCACCATGCTGGCCTGGACCCTAGGACACTCTCATGTTCATACAACCCCATTCAAGGGGACGGAGAGGACTTGTCTCATTACATTTCACTAAGGCAGGCTCTGCCTGCCAAGGCTAATTTCAGAGCCACTCAGACCCAACACTGTGTTACTATTTTCAGTGGAGGACAACTTTATGGTATCAGTTCTTCCCATTCACTTTTTCAGGGACCAAACATAGGTCCCCTGCTAAGCTGTCTCCCTGGCTCTTCACAGCCATCCTTGTAGACAGTTATGCTTAACACAAGTCAAGGAAGCAGACTGTTATGCAGGGCTTCTGGAGAGAGTCATTAAAGACAGCTAACTTGCCTGGGAGGGACCCTTATGACTCTTTCATACTCTGTACGATCTTGAACTTGGATGTAATACCCAGAGTTCCTACAGCTACTTGTAGATTGAAGCACTCCAGAAAAATGAAGGAGAAGATACAGGAAGCACCAGTTCCCAGAACCTACTGTATCAACTCTGCATTGCCCACCTTTTGGACACTAAAAGAAATATCTACCTTGTTCAAGACTTATTCTTTGGTGTTTCCTCTAAATAAAGTTATTTCTAATGCTAGCTAGTAGTAGCTTTTTTGATCACAAAAACTAGTAGTAGACAATTAGCTACCTATGTGAAATCTACATGCAAAACCTAAGCAGACAGGAGGCTGAGGAGATAACCCCATAACACAAGCATAAAGACCTGAGTTCAGGTCTTCCATACATACAAAGCTAGGCATGGTGCTGTGTGCCTGTGATCCCAGCACTGAGAGTGGATACAGAAGGACCCCAAAGGGCTCACTGGCCAGACAGTCTGGGTCATTTTTAAGCTTCATGTTCAGTGAGAAACCCTGCCTCAAAAAAAAAAAATTAAGGTGGAGAATGAAAGACAAAGGTACTTAATGTCAACCTCTGACCTCCATGAGTGAGCCTGTGTACCCCCCAAACACAAATACAGACACACATATATATGTGCATATACTGTACACATTTACAAAATGAAAAAAACACAAAAACCTAAGCAGCCATTCAAGGAACTTAGATGGTCTGGTGAGGTAGCTCAGAGGATAAGGGCACTTGGCTGTCACACATGAGGATCCAAGTCCCATCCCCAGGACCCACATGACAGAAGGAGAGAACTAATCCCCAAAAGTTGTCCTATGTCCTCTGGGTTCCATCCATGGAAGGTGTGTGCCCATAAGCATACACATATACACATAAATATACAGAGTCATATACTGTATAAATTTACAATTAATACTAGTATAATATATATTAAAATATTTTATGAAGCTGGGTATGATGGTGCATACCTATAATCCCAAACCTCAGGATACTGAGACAAGAAGATCATAAGTTCAAGACCATCCTGGGGTATGTAACAAGATTCTGCCTCAAGAGTATAAGTGGTTTTGTGAAATATATTCACAATACATTAGTACTTGATAATGACATGCTTAAACCGAGTTCAGTATGGTTCCCATTTTTCAAAAACTGAAAAGTGATATTTAGGCATTAAAAAGCCTAAAGTGAGGCATATACCAACATGTATTAGCAGTTACCTATGAATGGTTGGACTGCCTTGCCTGCTCTTTATACGAAGTATCTTATTTTAACTTCAACAAGTATTGGGCTTATGACCTGTGGGAGACACTGTCTTCCCCGAAAACCTATTGACTTCCAGTTGATCAGAACAACTTCAAAAGTCATTATTCAAGGTACCACTGTCCAATGGCACAGCAGAGCACGTGCAGAGGGTAAGCCTAGCCTTAGGAGGTGTATTTCCTTTCACATACCACAGAGGAGCCACTAACTGAACCACAGTTCTGCTTCGAGAGGCCGGAAGAGTTAAATACAAAGGCACATTATTTTTCAGTGACCATATGCGTCTCAAGTAAGGGGGAAGCCTGCAGAGATGCTTCCAAATGTTCAAAGGACAAGTTTCCAGGTCTGCAGCTGTGCTTTATTAGGGGGCTGTAGTCAGTACCCAGAAGAATTTGGCAGAACTTACTTGAGAAAATGCTAACGTTCAATGAGAGCAGATTTATTATATTCGCTCTTTGGAACACAGATACCAAACAGTCTAATAGAAGTGTTCCAGAGATTTTTGTGGGTTTTTTGTTTACTTGTTATTTAGTTCTCTCTCACACACACACACTCTCTCTCTGGGGGAGGGGAGAAAGGGAGGGAGGGAGAGTTGCATACCATCTGTGGAGGTCAGAGGACAGCTTGCAGGCATCATTCCCTCCTTCTACCATATAGCTCCTATGGTTCAACTCAGATTACTAAGCTTGACAGCAAGTGTCTTTACACACTGAGCTACCTCAATGGCTCTCTGTGGGCCTTTTGAAACTTGCTAGGCATCTTCCAGTTTCCTGAGATGAGGCAATGGATGGCTGTCTCCTTGACAGGGAGAACCATCTAAAAAGCATGCCACCTGGATTTTGCCATCCTTAACAGCATGGCAGAGGCTTCTAGCACAAGCCTCCTGTTTCCAAAGGTTATGAGTCTTGCTTTAACATCTCTTCTTTTTCCCAAATAGCAGCAGTGAGCTGGCAGCAAGAACACGTCAGCAGCCTCTCTCTACCATGGTGGGATCTTTTTTTTTCTTCCAGTCACATGGAAATCAACAAGAAAAAATGGTTGGGGTTTCAAACAGCTTTATGCTCCCATCTGGAGTCCAAAAAAGGATCATTTAACTTAACACAGCCATATTTTTCAAACACCTGGTTCTTCATTGGCATTCTGTTAAAGAAAAAAAAAACAGTTCATGCAAAACAAGAATAAAATCTCAGTTACTGTTTAACTGCTCCGCAGTGCACGTGGTGAGGGGTCCTCAGTGTCTATGTGTCCAAACTCTGCCGGTACAGACATTGAATAATTAATGACAACACCACGGCCACTTCCACCACCCACTGCAGAGTACTCTGGGTAGGTACTACCTGGTTCATTTACATCCCACAGCAACTCAGTAAGTCAGGTACTCTACTGATCACCTTCAGAACAGGAAAGTTCAGAGATGTTAAGTCACTGGCCCAGTTCTTATGGGTGAGAGGCAGCATAGCTAAGGTTCCTGTCTTGACCCACTTGTCTCCATCTGTCACACCTTGTTCTCTTATTTTACAATGTCTTTATTGTGGATATATATATATACACATATATATCTGTATATACGTATGTACATATGTATATGCATATATACATATATGTATATATTATATGCATACATTTACTTTAACTACTTTTTGTTTCTTTGTGGAGTCTTGCCATGTAGCCTAGATTTGCCTTAAACTATGCAGCCCAAGCTGGACTTGAACTCATGGTCTTCCTGCCTTGGACTCCTAAGTGCTGGGTATACAGGTATAGACTGCCACGCCTAGCCACTGTGGTATTGAGTACATGCGGTGCTATGTAACAACACTACTTCCTATTCCCAAAACTGTTTTTGTTATTTCTAAGACAGGGGCTCACTCTACATCCCAGGCTGACCTGACGCTCATGGCAGTTCTCCTGCCTCAGCCTCCTGAGTGCTGGAATTACAGGCATTAATATTCCTGGTTCTAAAGCATTTTATCAGGCAAAGCGAGTGCTGTGGTATGCAATGGCTCCTTGCTCCCTCTCCCCCAGCCCTGGTGTCCTGCTATGTTTCTATAACTGAACCTATTCTAGGTGCCCCATTCAATACTATCCATGCTATGCTGGTCTTTGTGTATGAGCCACTTAGCACGCTGCCTTCATGTTCATTCATGAAGTAGCATGTACTAAATATCATTCCTTTTATGCTGAATAATTGTCTATCACATGTGTACCCCGCTCTTAGTTTATCCATTCAGTTGATAGCTACTTGGATTATTTTCACTTCTGGGTACCATGAATAATGATGCAGTGAAGCCTGGTATATGAATAACTATTTGAGTCTTTGTTTTGAATCCTTTAGGGTATATGTCTAGAAATGATTATTCTGCATTGAATCCTTCGGGATCCCAGATTTACTCCATTATGAATTGATTGTTTTTTTTAATTTATTCACTTTACATCCCCGTTAATTGCCCTCTCCCTCATTTCCTCCTGGTCTCACCCTCCCTCTCTCTTCCCCCATCCCCTTCCTCTAGTCCTCAGAAATGGGGAGCCCTCTTCCCTTACCAACTAACCCCATCGTATCAAGTCTCATCAGGACTGCCGGCATTCTCTTCCTCTGTGGCCTGGCAAGGCTGACCTGCCAGGAGGAAGTGATAGAACAGACATCAGAGTCCATGTCAAACACAGTACCTGGCCCTCTTACTAGGGACCCCACATGGAGACTGAGCTGCCTATCAGCGACATCTGAATTGATTTTTGTGTGCTTGTGAGAAGACATTACTATGTCGGAGGCTGGCCACAAACTCACTATCCCCCTTCTACCTCCAAAGCATGACAACTATGTGCCTCATGCCTAAGGTATGGTCCCTTTGTTCACTGCTGGGATACTCGACAAAGCATCTTTACTGTGACTCACGGATTAAGGGTCTAGAGTCTGTCATGGCAGAGAAATCCTAGCATTAGGAACACGAGGTAGCTGGTGACAGGGTGTCTGCAGTCAGGAAGCAGAGAGAGATTAATGCTGGTGATCAACTCCTGGGACTAAATAAAGTCCCAAGATCCCAGCTCGTGGAATTCTACCTCCCACATTTAGGGTGAGTATCTCCATCATAATCCAGCCTTACAGGCTTCCCTTGGGATCTGTTTCATGTTGTTCCTAAGCTCTATCAAGTTGATGATTATCATACCTGATCATGATCCCAATGTGCATATTCACACACAAACACACACAAGAGAGAGAGAGACAGAGAGAGGGAGAGGTAGTTAGTTAGTTACTTAGTTACTTAGTTAGTTTTAATTCCAAGTAGGAAGAGAAGGAACCAGAAGGCAGACTGAGCTAGGTTTAGACTCAGGCTCCATCACAATTCAAATGATGGGCAAATCCTCTCTCTGAGTTTGGATTCTTTGTAAAATGGCAACAACAAAATCTAACTGAGTATCTGAAGATTTGAGTTCAAATGCTCACACATCTGCCTAGAATAGCCCATGGACGAATTGGGAGCTTTCTGTATTTTTACAACACACAGAAAGGAGAAACTTAGGTTTTGACACCTAAGACAGAATGCCTCTTCAAGTCCAGCTCAGGTGACAAGGAAAACAGAAGCCACATTAGGGAAAGTCTGGGGATTTGGGCTACCTCAGGGACAGCAAGATGCATAGCTTCCTGGTTTCTGCCCAGGGTGTTAAGAATGAGCATGCGTGCCTGCCATGGTTAGCTCTTGCTGTGGCCACAGGGCCATGAATCAATCAAGCCACATCTCCAATAAAGCTGTCTGACTGCATGTGGCTCAGAGCACTGAACAGCTAAACCCAATTTACCTGCTATATCCCCCTAGATGAGAAAGAACACCTTCTATTGTGGAGATTTTTTAAAAATATTATCTGTGAGTCCACTTTGGTTGGAGTTTCTGAAACTACTATATTCTGGAGGGACACTTACAGACTCATGTGATCAATGATCCTTTTCTCATTCCTCATTGCTCTCAGCCCCAGATAAAAACCAGGGTTGCTCTCTACTCGGGGTCTGCTGCCCTTGAAGAAACGGTCAGCTGGTGTCCAATAGCTATGATAATGTGCACCCAGAGGACACTTCAGAAAACATGGCTTGATATAATGGCCGACTCTTCTCAACAATTTTGTTCTGGGCTCACCTGCACAGAACAGCTTTTTATTCCAGTTAATGACTATCGCGTGCCCAACACCATCACTCGCTCTATCAAGGTCAGTTTCTAGACGTTCATCCTGTTTGTCAGTTTCCTTTCACCTTCCCAAAAGGCTACCATAGATGGTCCTCTTTTTGAGGAAGGGATAAAGACCTACTGAGAGAGAAAAAGAAATAGAGCACCACACATGAGTAACTACAGCCAGAGAGAACAAAAACATTTAGTTTTCATTTTTCAAGACAGATTCTCTGTATATCCCTGGTTCTCCTGGAACTTATTCTATAGACTAGGCTGGCCTAGAACTCAGAGATTCACCTGCCTCAGCCTCTTGAGTGCTGGGATTCAAGGTGTGTGCTACCACTTCCCAGTGGAGAGCGAACACTTTCAAAGTACCCAGTTGGCACCTGAAATCTCAAGGGTTGGCCACTACTTATATGTGAAACAGTGGCGCTCCTCAGACACCTGGATATGCTTACAGTCTCCATCTCCCCCAAAAATGGGGCCCAGGAAAGGATGACAAGGATGATGGCTGCTGCTAGAGGTTGGATCCCTGTGTTTGGGATCCCATAGCATGGTTCAGTTGGACGTGTTTTGTCTTTTTGTCTTTCCACTAAGTCTAAAGATGCACACTTGACATTTAAAGCGTGTGAATACAACTTCAGCCTCCATCTGTAAGCAGAAAATAGTTCATTAAATAAATGTCTGTTGGTAGTACATCTTGAACATCAAGTCTGGTATTTGATTCAGCCCTGAACATTTTCTAAAATGATAATGAGATGGTTCCTGAGCACCATCATTATGTTAATCCAGATTCCTTCAGGAGCAACTGAGATGAAAGTTGGAACTGACAGGATCTGTTGGTGGATGGGCAAGGAGCCCTAGCCTGCATGTCTGAAGTGCATGCCGCGGTGACTACAGCTCTTTCCTCCTAAGCTTTTGAGCCACTTCCTCATTAAATACGTAGAGCTTGCCCTGCCTTAATTTGACTAGAAACTGCATGCACAGAGTTTGTATTTTAGGAAGGTCAATGAGCACCCAGAAATGTGATTGAAATGTTAGTGCAAATCTCACTGGGGAAGAGACAAAACTGGCTGGCTGGATATTGTTAAAGGGAGATCACTTCCATGCTAGGGGCATTGGCCAGTTGGTAAACAAGCAGAAAGGGAGTGGGCCATTTGCAGAACCTTGGTCAAAGTTCCCTACTCAAACAGACTTTCAAGAATAATGGCTAAGTAAATAATGTTTAGAGGAAAAATATATCTTTAGGGGAGCCTGGCAGCAGGCACAGGCTTGTTGCCCTGGTTACATGGAAAGTAGAAGCAGGAAGAATGCAAGTTCAAGGCTAGCCTGGATAGATGTTTGTGTCTCTTCACCTGGTGTAATTATACATATATATACACACATATACATATATCATATATATGTGTGCATATATCATACGTATGTGTACATATGTATACCCATATGTATATAGATATACATATATATCTATATACATACACATACCTTGTCCTATTTTGCTTTCTCTTGCTATGACAAACAGCACAACCAAAAGTACCTTGGACAGAAATCAGTACTAAGAGTGGGGCTGTTGCTGGAATGTACCTGACCATGTTGTTTTAGAGGGAGGCTTGCAGAAGGAAGTATTTGGAACTTTGAGCTGGAAAAGTCACTGAGTGCTCAGAGTTTAAAGGGCTTTCTTGTGGACTCTTAGAGGATGAGAATACTGAGAGAAAGCGCAGACAATGGAGTTCTGACCAGTGATATCTTAAGGAAAGTTTAAAAGTCCCCCAAGACTCTACCAGGGCCATTGTGTGGCACATTTGATTTAAAACTCTGAGGCAGCGAAACCTTTGTTTTGCTTGACCTGTGGATAGTGGTTAGCTGTAGCTGAAAAATCAACTGTGATTGATCAAGGTACATGTATCACTGAGGCAAAATCTTCTGGAAACTATTTCTTTAGGCTCAGCACACAGATGCTATGGTCCAGGGGAGGCCTGGCTGCATCTCCAGCTGCCAACCTAACTCAGCAGTAAAGAACAGTCTCCCACACAGTACTGCTTTTGAAGGCATGACAGACAGAAGATTGCAGGGGTCATGGAGAGCAGACAAGGCCTAGCACCATGTGTGAAGGTCAGAGACCCTCAAGAGAGGACAGCTTGGCTTCATGGCCCCTCCTCAGCCGAGTACCAAAATTCCTGGATGTTCAAGTACTTCATTACAAATGATGTGCCACTTACTTGTGTTTAATTTCTACATATATTCCCATTTAAATCATCTCTAGGCCACTGAAAATGCCTAATACAGTGTAAATGTCATATATATAGGTGTATTGTTTCATGAGCAACAACAAAGGGAAAAGTCAATTCATAAACATATAAAAAAAAGAGGGGGAAGAAGGATGAATGGGGAAAAGGAAAGAAAGAAATAAGGAAGAAAAAGTAGAAAGAAAAAATAGCTAGTAGGAGGAAATGACTTATTTAGGTTCCTCTATTCGGTGATTTTATTCTTTATGTGCATATAAGGATATTACCTGGAATACTTTTATTCATACATTTACTAACAAAGTTCATTTTAAATTATATCTACTGAAGATATACCAGGCACCAGTTTGTGATCTAAGATTAAGACAAGAATCTGTCCATACAGCACTTACAGTTAACAGCCACATCTGGTGAAGCACACTATGCTAGTATGGAGAACAAGAGAGAGGGACAGGGGTCAAGAAAGGTCAAGAAAAGCCTTTCTGTCCTGACTCTTGTAGGAGGATCAGTCTCGGCTCTGGGTTCTGCAGCTCTGGTAGCAGAGAACTCAGAAAGAAGTAAACAAGAGCTTAGAACCAGGAGGCCTCAGTAATAGGAACAAGGGGCAGGAGATGTCAGCATCTCTCTTGGACTTGGCCATCACTGTGAACATCCTGGAGATTTCATTGTAAGGTCAGCCTTCTGGCTGCTCCAGAAAGACTATGTAAGCTCGGTATCTCTACTGGAGAGTCAAAAGAGATCCATAGCATGACTGAAATAATTTATCTATTACAGCTTAGGAATCCTCCTCCCCCCTCCCCCAGAGAATTTGCTTTAGTTTATCTTGCATAGCAATGCAATTTTATGGTTCATAGACTTCGACAATATAGAAGAAAAAGAGAGAGTGAAACCCGTTGTAGTGGCTGTGATAGCGTCCATTTATGAATGCATGTACATCCTACAGTGCTTACCACAATCATGCAGAACGGCAGCCTAGAGAATGCTGGTTCCTCAGTCAGTATTAGGGAACTCGGAAAACCCTCCTGTGAGAGACAAGTCTAGGAGGTGAATGTTCAAACATCTCTGCTTCTGGAAACAGAGAATGGAGGAGAGAGAATGCATCGGTCTGTTTTCCATAACTGTAACAAATACCTGAGATAGTCATCTTGCCAAGATAAAGAGGGAAGGCTGACAGTTTGGGAGGCTTCCGTCCATGGTCAATTGATCCTGTTCTTCAGACCTGTGTGAGATCATCATGACAGGAACACTAGGCAGAGAGTAAAGCCACTCAACTAGTGTCTGGGAAATGAAAAAGAAAGAGGAAGAGAAGGCCACCAGTCCACATTGGTCAGAAGGCTCCCAAGAAGCTTCCTTAAGACAGCTGGTAGAACATGGGATGCTTAGATTCACTAAAGACAACTTGAACTGGCTTATACCAAATGTGGCTGGCCAACAAGTGCTGTTCATGAACGGTTTGTTCTAGAAATGTGTTTTAGCAAAGCCTCTCTCTGTAACAGATTAGAATTTTCAAAAAGACCTAATCATTCATCATAGATAGTTTTAGAAGCATTGATTTAGACAACGGGTTGACTCAGAAATAATACACAGAAAAGTAAAGCAAATTTTAAAACAAAAAATGATTATTAACTTAGGGGAAATTTTTGTTCAGGAAAAGGAAAGTAATTACAGTTTTCTACATGACTGAATTTTGAATAGCATATTAAGTCATAATAATGTAAACATTGACTGTTGATTTTGCTAAAATTATGATAAATTATCTTTGAAGGCTGGGAAGTGAGCACGGGTAGAGAGGGAAAAGGCAGGAATAAAATCCTATCTTCCCTGGTGAGAAGCCAATAGATATAGCCAAACAGAGAAGAATCAAGAAGTAAGAGCTCTACCATGTTATTTATAGACATGGAAGGACAATTTATAATCAGCCATATAAAAGTGGTTTCCTGTAGGGAAGAGAAAGACAGAAGCAATGCAGATGTGGACAACAACCCTTAAAGATGATTTGTCTCTGCAGGCCTATAACTTAGCACTTGGGAGGAGGAGGCAGGAGGATCAGGAATTCAAGACGGGCTTTAGCTACATATCAACTTCGAAGCCAGTCCAGCTGTGTAAGACTCTGTCCAACAAACAGAGAATTAGTTATTGCTTTGACCTATGCACTTAGATTTTACTAACGAATCAAAATCAGAAGCCAGTTAGCATTGATACAAACAATTCTGCATATACTTAAACAGATAATGAGATTAAATAGGTTAGACTCCATAGATGCTCAGTGGGTAAAAGCACTTGCTATGCAAACATGAAGACCTGAGTTCAAATCCCCAGCATACATATGAAAGGCTAGACATGGCCACACATGGCAGAAACCTATGGTCAGTGGAGACAAGAGGGCTGCTAAGACTTGCTGACTGCTACCCTAGCTTCATGAGACTCTCTCTCTCTTTCTCTCTCTCTCTCTCTCTCTCTCTCTGTCTCTGTCTCTCTCTCTCTCTCTCTCTCTCTCTCTCTCGTACACACACATAAATACACACACACACACACACACAATTGCCTAGACCTAAAGAATATTAAAATCCATCATATAGCTCAACGTGTCACTTGTCATCCATGACTACACCTATCACCTTTGTTTCCCTGTATTCTGAAAGAAACCAGGACACAGAAATTGGTAAAGAAAAATGGTTTTATTTACAAGTTGGCCAGAACTATGTCTATGGCAGTCTTAGAACTATAGAAAACTGAAACAAAGATCAGACGGCAGGTAGGTTTGTCGGAGACAGTTTAGTAGCTTTTCCTGCAAAAAAAGGAGACTGGGCCTCAGGCTGCAGCCACTGCCTCCGATCTCAGCTGCCCTCGCTGTCTGCGAGCTCACCATGCTGCCTCTGTTCTCAGCACAGAGGGGCACAAATGTCTCTCCTTAGAATTCAGAGCATCTCCTCTGCTCCAACAGGGTACAAGTGTCTCTCTTTAGCATTCAGACCATCTTGTCTGCCCTGACAGGGCTCCAGCCCATTTTCTCTCAGCATGGGATCACAGTTACAAATATAATAATCAATACCCATAAGGGGAGGCTGTGTTCCAGATAATCTGCTTAAGAAAGCAGTTAGGTGATTGGCATGTTTCAACCAGCTAGAAAACATCCCTTTCTAAGCCAAATCTATTAGGCTGCAGGTAATATACAGAAAGCTAACCTTGACTCTCTGGTTACAGTTCTTATTGAACAGTTCTCAGTGAACAGTAGTTCTAGTGATTAATTCTGACATCAAATAATCTTTGAACATGCATCTATCTTCGTCTACGTACTAAAAGACATGGAGTCTTAAAGAGGAGCTCCTGGAGATGTTTAATTAACCCTGTATTACAACACATGAGCACAAAGACGCTCATACATCCCCTTAAATGCTATCAACCTACTATTTTGTACAGGTTTCAAAATATTATGATACTCTCCTAAGCTTATCGAGGCTTACAGATGCCATTATACCATGATCCCTATTATTATAATTAGGTATTGTTAAGCCACTGCATTCTAGCTGCTGGAACAAATACTTACAAAGACAGATAGCTTTGCCTGGAGGGACTTCACTTTAAATAGATGGTGGAGTAATTCAAAGGGAAAAGAAAGAACAGAACCACGAAGAAAGGCAGCAGCATTTTATCCATGTTTCTCTGAAAGAGAAAAGGTGATTTAAAATGCTGAAGAGGGCACGTCTTTGTTTGGAGAATCATAGAATCAGAGAGTTAAAGGACATGAAAGAGCTTTGGAAGGCACCTAATTCCGTGAGCTGCCTCGGGTGGAAGACAGAAGGATATCCTACATGAATGTGTCTGTAAATTCTTCCTGAATTTTCCTAAGACCATCCTGGGTGTTCATTAAATTCTCAAGGAGTTGATTATACGATCTCTCCCATCTGAACCATTTTTACATTTTAGGGCTAATAGAACTCAGACTTCTGGCATACTTTACTTTTCTATTTGTAAGAAGGGAGGGAGACCCCTGGGAGGAGCCCACATCTGTCCCAGAGGCAACTAGGGCAGTGGCAGAGCTGGGAAATAATTCTCATCTCCTAGTGTGGGGTTTTCCATCTACTTCCTGGTGCCTCTAATATGCCATCTGTTTATGACTAACACATGCAGCTGATCTTAGTCATATACATAAGAAGTGAATGCTTTAAAACAGGTCAGTGGGTTTTTACACACAACATATACCTCCCCAATTATCCAAGAACAGCATTTATGGACCCTGCTGCATGGGTAAGAGCCCCCCTCCCGTTAGGCCTGGGCCTAACACCCGCAGCATGAGTTTCTCACTGCCCCGGAATTGGGGACTACAACTCCACATTGCAGCTGTCCTTCAGGGGCACCTGGTCAGGCACATCTAGGGCCTTTGAATGCCTGGCAGGAGAGAATTTCAGGACAAGTAGAATGAAACAAAGAGAGTGAGTTTGTTGATTAAGCAGGAGGGCTGTCGCATTCAAAGAAAGGGAAAGCAGGCAAGGAGAGGGTTGTAGCTAGGTGTGTCAGCCGTAGCTATTTATGTCATAAGGGGATTTTGGAACTAAGTAATGGATGTGCTGCTCTGCTATTTTTCTTAATTGAAACTTTTTATTCTTGAAGAGAAAGCTCTCCGGCACATCACGTAGTCTTCCAGATGGAGAAGGACTAGAGCTAGGACGTTGCTCAGAGGAGCCCTTATTTATACCCAGCTCATAGGAGAGAGAGATTTGGGGCATGGTTCTTTGGCCATTTTAAAATCTCATTTGCAAAGTGCTTATACAAGTTTATATTCCCACCAGCAATGGGGTCCTCCACAACCTCTCCAACATGTGTCGTCACTTGAGTTTTTGATCTTAGCCATTCTGATGGGTATAAGGTGAAATCTCAGGCTTGTTTTGATTTGCATCTCTCTGATGGCTACGGATGTTGAGCATCTCTTTAAGTGTTTCTCTGTCATTCTATATTCTTCTACAGAAAATTCTCTGTTTAGCTCCATACCCCATTTTTTTAATTGGGTTGCTTGAATTATTGCCTTTTAACTTCTTTAGTTCTTTATATATTCCAGATATCAGCCCTCTGTCAGATGTAGGGTTGGTGAAGATCCTTTTCCAGTCTGTAGGTTGTCGTTTTGTTCTGACGACAGTGTCCTTAAAGCTTTTCAGTTTCATGAGGTCCCATTTATTGTTGATCTTAGAGCCTGTGCTGATGGTGTTCTGTTCAGGAAGTTGTCTCCTGTGCCAATGAGTTCTGGGCTCTTCCCCACTTTTTCTTCAAACCTATTTAGTGTATCTGGTTTTATATTGAGGTCTTTGATCCACTTGGAGTTTAGTTTTGTGCAGGGTGATAAGTATGGATCTATTTGCATTTTTCTGCATGTAGAAATCCAGTTAGACCAGCACCATTTATTGAAGATGCTGTCTTTTTTCCATTGAATGGTTTTGGCTTCTTTGTCAAAAATCAAGTATTCATAGGTGTGTAGGTTTATTTCTAGGTCTTCTATTTGGTTCCATTGATCTACCTTTCTGTTTCTATGCCAATACCATGCAGTTTTTATTACTATTGCTTTGTAGTACAGCTTAAGATCAGGAATGGAGATATCTCCAGACAATCTGTTGTTGTACAGGATCGTTTTGGAAATTCTGAGAAATCAATCTGGTGCTTTCTCAGACAATCAGGAATACTGCTTCCTCAAGATCCAGCTATACCACTCCTAGGCATATATCCAAAAGATGCTCAAGTACACAACAAGGACATTTGCTCAACCATGTTTATAGCAGCTTTGTTCGTAATAGCCAGAACCTGGAAACAACCCAGATGTTCATCAACAGAGGAATGGATATGGAAATTGTGGTACTTTTACAATAGAGTACTACTCAGCAATTGAAAACAAGGAAATCATGAATTTTACAGGAAAATGGTGGGATCTAGAAAAAAAATCATCCTGAGTAAGGTATCCCAGGAGCAGAAAGACACACATGGTATATACTCACTTATAAGTGGGTACTAGACCTATAAGATAGGATAAAAATACTAAAATCTATACACCTAAAGAAGATAAACAAGAAAGAGGACCAAGGGTAAGATGATCAATACTCACCTAGAAAGACAAAGTAGATCAACATTGGAAGTAGGAGAAAATGAGTAACAGGACAGGAGCCTACCACAGAGGGCATCTGAAAGACTCTATCTAGAATATCAAAGCAGATACTGAGACTCATAACTAAACCTTTGGCAGAGTGCAGGGAATCATAAGAAAGAAGGGGGAGTTAATATGACCTAGAGGGAACAGGAGCCCTACAAGGACCAAATATATCTGGGCACAGGGGTCTTTTATGAGACTGTTTCTCCAACCAAGGACCATGCATGGATATAACCTAGAACCCCTGATGTAGCCCACGGTAGCTCAGTATCCAAGTGGGTTCCCTAGTAAGGGGAACAAGAAATCACTTCTGACATGAACTCAATGACTGGCTCACTGAGCTTCCCACCCCCCACCCCCCACCTTCCCGGGGAGGAGCAGCCTTGCTAGGCCACAGATAAGGACATTGTTGCCAGTCTTGAAGATACCTGATAAGCTAGGGTCAGATGGAAGGGGAGGAGGACCTCCCCTATCAGTGGACTCAGAAGGGGGTGGGGAGGAGATGAGGGAGGGAGGATGGGCTGGAGAGGGAAAGAGGGAGGGGGCTACAGCCAGGATACAAGTGAATGACCTGTGATTAAAATAAAAAATAAAATAAAATAAAATCTCATTTGTGACACTGATTAGAATGGCGAGTAGAGTTCTACAGGCAGTCAGATCAGTTAGGAGAAATCCCGAGGTGTCAGACAGCAAGAAGCTTACGTCAGAACCCAGAGAGTGCAAGCACCCTTTCTGTTCTCATGTCCCCTCTAGTTCCCAACTAGCTATCCTGTCTCCTGGATATATAAGTTCTTGCCATAGAGTGGGTCCAGTTCACCCCTGACCTCTTCCTGAGACTGTGCAGGCATCTGTGACTTCAGGACTCAGGTGTGAACAGGCTTAGGAGCAGTCCTGGCTGAGGACTGTCTCTACCTACTATCTCCTGACCTGGGTGGCACAGCTATCATCAGGCTAGTGCTCACACACAGGGCTCTAAAACTTCCCTGGCTACAGGCAGAGAGACCTGTAGATAGGTAAGAGCTCCTATTTTTGGCCTGTGTCATTATTAGCTGTGATTTGGGTCTCAATATGCATCTAAGACTATACCGGTCCCATTACCTTACTAAAGCAAAACCCAAGGTAGCATTGGCCCAAGTAGCCAAGTCTAGCTTCATGCACCCTACCCCAAGCCCAGTCAACACAGCAGTGTACAAGACCCCATTTGATAGGTAGGGTAGGATAGCAAGTATGTAACTTTGCTCTGGAACTTATAGCTGTACTAAAGAAGCCACACCAAAGATTCTACTGGTCCCCAACTAAGGACAACAGCTCCAAGTTTGGGAGAACACAAAGGAAAGAGCCTTCTAGGCTAGCAAGAATCTCTTGTGGCTAATCTTTGGCAATGAGTCCACTCTAGCAATAACACGTAGTTGTATGGACCTTAATCCCTTGCTGACCACATGTGCAATAGGGTGCTGGGGCTGGTCTTTCCATATTGACACTGCCCAGAGCTGGGCAAGAACCTACAATACTTAACCAAAACTCTCTAACTGATGATAAGACTAACCTAATTAAGCATTATGTAATATGCACATGCATCAAACCATTATGTGGTACCCAACTAATATATATAATGCTGTGACTTTATATCTTAGTTAAAGAACAAAATTTTTAAACATGAGTAAATTAAAATGCAGTAGACAGCATGAGTCTATGGTTTGTTGCAGACTTAAGATTTTCTTTAACTTTTTATAGTATACTAAAATTTGATTAAGTTGATAAAGGATTGTGGGAATGCTTAAAAATAATATGGTTGTCAGGCTCATACATGTGTAACCCAGAATTAGGAAGGATATGGAAGGAGGATCATGAGGGTGAAGTCAGTCTAGGCTACATAGAAAGAACCTGTCTCAAAATAAATACGTAAGTAAATAAAAATTACACAATACACACTTTTGTGCTATTTAAGTCCTGCTTTGTTATATTTATAAGAAAGACTGGGTTCTGGAGAGATGGCTTAATGGGTAAGAGCACTGGCTGCTCTTCCAGAGGACCCAGGTTCCATTCCCAGAACCCATGTGGCAGCTCAGAACTGTCTGTAACTCCGAATCCAGGAGTTCTGACATGTTCACACAGATACGCATGCAGGCAAAATGCCAATGCATATAAAATAAAACATTTTAAAAAAAAAAAAAGAGTACTTAAATATTTAGGAAATTCTTATAATGGAATTGTTTGGGTCAAAGTCGAAACTCTGACAGCCATGGCAATCTACACTCAGATACCTGTCCTCAATAACCAATTATATGGGTAATAATGAAAGGCAGAGAAAGGAAATATATGCAATGGGGCACACTGGGAAGAGGAACAAATGACATCCTCCTGTGTGTTGGCCTTCCTGCTTGGATGGGAAGGTGTCTAGGAATGGGACTGTGTCCCAGTGGAAGGGCATCCTGAGACATGGGAGCTCAGGAGCCATATAGCCCTGAGGTGGGACCATGGCCCTGTGGAAGGGTACCCTGAGATAAAGGAGCCCAGGAACCACACAGCTCTGAGAGGAGGCCTCCTCAGCAGAGGAGGGGGATACCCAGGGGAGTGTATCCCCAGCTGAGCTCAGGAGCTCAGGAGCCTCAGCCCACTCCTTCTCCAGCCATTGAAGCTCCCAAAGGAGGGTTTCCCCAACTCCAGCTGAGCTGAGGAGCTTAGGAGTCTAAGTCCCTTCTTTGCTTCATCTCTTCTGGGCTTCTTGGCTTCTTTCCATGAGAGGCACACCAAGCAGCAAATCTCTTAAAAGAGTTTTATTGAAGGGACAAATCCAGGAGTGGCTGCCTCTGCTCCCAGGAGAAGACTGAGCAAACACAGCCTTTATATAGGATTTTTTAAGGGGGTGGAGCTTTCTAGGGCAAAGATTTCCAGAGTGAGGATTGTTGGGATTTCAAGCCCTGAGCTTGGGGAAGCTTAGAAATTTGTGGGGTTTTGTTCAGACTTTCACCTAAAATTAGCATAAATCTGGGAGGGGTCCCACTGAGAGGCTGGAGACAGGCATTGTGACAAGTTAAAGGCTGAAACTGCCAGTTTGCCAGTTGGAGAGGTGTGTGGAAGGGGCATAGTAACCCATGCCTTAAGGGGTTTATACAGACTTGAACTCTAAGCTAAGCAAAACAACTTTTCTTAACTATAAACTTAAGCTAAGGGGTCAGATTCTTGGTCCTGGTCCTGGTCCCTGAGTGGCAGTCCCAGACCCTGTAAAGCTCCTTGCCTGGGAGGAATGGCGAGTTTATACAGTGTTGCCACAAAGATGACACCAGAGCCCACAGACACGCCTCCCTCCCCCTGAGTTCACTGTCAGCAGCAGCCATAACTGAGGCCTCAGGTACTGCTGCTTTCTCTGTGGCTTCAGCTCCTCAGTTTCTCCAGGTGTTTGATCTTGGGTCCCTGGGCTGTGGAGATTTTGCCCCAGACACTCTAGAGTCCTGAGGTGTCACTGTCCAGAATTGTACAGAGGCCAGCAGCACAGCCTGAAGACCCAAGCACCCCTTTCAGGACCACAGGGGGTGACATCCAGAGGATCTGAAGAGCTGACCAGGGGGCACCCAGAGAAAAATATAGGGGGATCCCAGAGGCAAAACTTGAAGCAGCCCAGCCTGGATGCTGACACTGCAGGGGCCTGGACACTTTCCTGAAAAGTATGCAGTTAGGAAAGGGAGTCTGGCAGGGAAGGCTTTCCCTGCCACTTGAGTCAATGTGAATAGCCAATACTAAGTCCATCTTCAGGGTTCTGACATGCTACTTTGCTTTAAATAGAGGGCAAGAGGTATGTATAGTTAAGCCCTCCTGGCCACGGTGTCACCAACCCTCCCCTGCCTTGGCTGCAGTCATTTCTGCAAGGTAGACTGACAAGTTGTCAGAACCATGGACATTTCTTCCCAGAAGAAAACATCCTCCTCTAGAGGCCAGGCTTTTCCTTCTCCAGCAACAGATTTCTGAGTAAATTCCAATTCTTCAATAGTCTGGTAGCCAAAGGGAGAGGTACAGATGTCTCTCTTTAGCAGATCTTCTGCTTCCTCTATGAACTTTCAGTTGCAAGTCTTCCCAGATAGGTATTTAGAAGTGCTTAGGAAAAGTCAAATATACTGAAGAATTTGTTAACGTAGTATACTGTTTAAGATCATTTAATTAATTAATTTTATAAATAGGGACAGTTTTCAGGGGGCCTAACTGGTCCACACTTAAAAGAAAAAGTTTGCTTTTATCAGCAACTCTAATAACTACAGCTGTGCACAGTTCTCTCAACAATAGGATAGACAGAATATGCAAACAAGTGGATGCCAGACCTTCCAAGCTGCTGACCAAGCCTGTAGCACTAACCTGTCTAGGAAATAATCACCAGCCTATAAAGCCAGCATGTGGTATATCAGACTGACAGTAGAACCAGGCATCCTCCGAGCAGCAAAGGGATTCTAAAGGGAGATGCTCAGGCCCCTCCTTTTTGACTATGGTATATGACTGAGACAATGGATCCCACCCACCCCAGCCCTACTTCCTTGCACCCCTGAATTGGCATTTCCCTGGGATTCTCCTGCTAGAAGAAAAGAAAGGTGAGGCTTGAGGCAAGAGGAGAGGCTTAGGGGAGACCCATGAAGTTCTGGCATCTCAGACCATCTTGAACCCCAATGGTGGGTTGGTGGTAGGAGGGACCACTCCTTGACCTGGACGTCTTAGCTCTGCATACCTCTTGCCCTCTATTTAAACCTAAACTTCATGGCAGAGTCCCAAAGATGGGCCACTGACCTCTGTGTTCGTTCCTCTTCCCAGTGTAGCCTCATTGAGTGAATCCCCTTTCTCTGCCTGCTCTTCACTGTTATTTGTGTCTTTAATTGGCCTGGTGAAGACAATTGGCCTGGTGGTAGACCCCAGCCGGGCGCAGACCTGGACAATGCAGAGAAATTAACTTGTGCTAACAGTTGACACAAACCAGCAAAGCATGAGGAATAGCTGATAACTTTCCCAGGTTTGTCCCTGCTTCCAGCTTTGGACTGATCAGAAACAGCTAGTTATGCTGCTGCAACCAGCCACATCAGATGCCCTGCCTTGGCCTCCACACAGGACGCCTGACAGGCATCTTTTGGAAATACTGTATAGCCCTCCTGCTCTCCTACTTGCCTTCAGCCTCTACCAAAATGCAAGGGGAGTTGGCTTTGAGTAGATAATTTTTCCTCATTGACTAGTTTTCATTTATTGCCATACTAAAATGCTCTCTCAGACATGAAAGATCTAAACTGACCAAAGCATTGGACTCTAATTCTTTCTCACCCATTCTTCCCCAACTTGCCTGGCCACCTTTTCCACAGTCAGACTAGGGGAAAAAAATCTTCCAGTTCCTTGTCCTCAGAAGCTCCCTGCCACCCCCACTGTCTGCCAGCAAATCTTGGCCCTTCGGTAAACGTGACTTCCACTCCTGTCTGCCTGTCTTCCATCTACCAGAACTTAGCATGTGATTGTTCACTCGCCTTATTTTTGCCTTGCTTCCTTGACCACAGCCTTCAGAAGGAAAACAAGCCCCATTGCTTTGCTCCCTGTACCCCAGCTACTAGCTCTGTGCCAGGCTCAAGAAAGGCCCATCAGTGAGAAGCCAGGGTTCTGTGTCCAAGACTGTTTATTGTTTTAATGACCTTTCCTAATAATATAAGGATCTTTACAAGTGCAAAAACCGATACCCCTACCAAAGAGGGGATGTTGTATTTTATTTATCATTATTATTGTATGTGTGCATGCACGTATATGTATGTGTGTGCATGTATGTGCACATGCCCTTGGAGGTGGGTGTCCTCCTCTATTGCTTTCTACCTTATCATTGTTTGACAGAGGGTCATATTTTACCACGGAGCCATCTCCCTATTCAAGAATGTTATATCTTAGCTATTCCAATTCATACAACATGTTCTGCATATATAAAATGCCAGTCCCAAATGAAGTGCTCAGAGCAGAAAGAAGCTAACAAGTGTCCAGCTGTCACTGGCCCCATTGAGTGTCAGTGATAAGATGATTGGGATATGTTTCCTGACAGTGAGAGACTCACACTATAATAATACCAGGCATAAAGAAAAAGAGTGTGGTGGCTGGGATGCAGAAATACACCAGAAGTGCAGCAGAGCACACAGTGTGCCCACACAAGTCCACAAAGGTATGCTTCTCTGTAACATAGTTTTCTGAAAGGCTGTGGGCAAATTAAGTATGTGGGAATCACATCATTTGGAATGCCTACCTCTCCATCTCTGCTGAAAGAATTATTGCAATGACACTTTCAAAAATCAACCCTTAATTTAGTTCTTTTGTAAATTTGACACTTAAGTAGACCAGTCCTTTTTTTTTTTCCTCAAAAAGCAGATAACAATTGGATTGCATTCTGAAGAGTTGAGTAGCCATGCTAGGTGAACACAGGACACTGTGACAGGAAGAGACATTTTCTAGCTGAATTTCTTCGGAATGCAATCAGGGCCAGGGACATGCTTCAGTGAGTAAGACATCTTCTTGCATAAACCCTGAAGACCTGAGTTCACTCCCTGGATTCTTTGGTAAAACAGAACCAACTCCTGAAAGTGGTCCTCTAACATCCATACACATGCTATGTGTACACACGTGCAAATACACAAACAACAATTTTTTTTAATTTATTTATTTTTATATCAATCACAGGTTAGGTGCTTTAAATCCCAGGCATAGCCCCCTCCCTCATTCCCTCCTACCCTCCCACTCTCTCCCTCATCTCCCTCCTCCCGCCCCCTCCAAGTCCACCAACAGGGGAGGACCTCCTTCCCTTCTATCCAACCCCAGCTTATCCTGTC
>CM053753.1:20515570-20533724 GCA_028658305.1 Pachyuromys duprasi | reverse complement strand
AGATGATCATGTGGTTTTTCTCCTTCAGTTTGTTTATATAGTGGATCACATTGATGGATTTCCGTATATTGAACCACCCTTGCATGCCTGGGATGAAGCCTACTTGGTCATGGTGGATGATATCTTTTATATGCTCTTGGATTCGGACAAACAGCAATTTTTTAAGTTAATCTAAATATAGACATAACACTTAACAGTGGACACATCTCAGGTGACTTTGTTGCTGTGCAATGAGGTTTACAATTTAGACCTGACAGGTCAGATCCTCTACAAGACCTCACTGACACAACCACCGGCATGGGAAAGAGCAGACACGCAAAGCTGCTGCCAGCATCCCTTGGAAACATATTTATGTGTAGCCCTTCTTTAAAATGAGAAAGCACACACTCCAAAACAACAATGCTAAGTGAAATAAATACGTACGCCATTAACAGACACTTGTTCTTTTCAAGTGTGCATGGCACACTCCTGTTCGGCTTATTCTTCTACAAGACCGGCACTTCACAACAGACATGAGTGAAGTATTGTGCTACGGGTGCTTCACAGCTAAGAAGTCACTAAGTAATAGAAAAGTCCAACTCATTATAATCTTGTGGGATACTTGATCTTATGTGAACCAAAACATCATTAGGTTAGAAAAGGACATTAGGAGTCATGGAGGGGAGTGTGTGTGCGCGTGCGTGCGTGCGTGTGTGCGTGTGTGTGTGTGTGCGTGTGTGTGTGTGTGGAGGGCGGGGTCTGAAGCCCATGTCACCTTCTCAAAGTCAGCAGTGAGAGAAAAACAGGAAGCTCATACTACAAACAACCGCACAGAAGGGCAGCGTTGACTAGGCCAAAGCTTAAGGGATCTCACTGAGTTTCTGACAACTTATGTTAGGTCATCAGGCAGAAGCCAGTCTAAACAGATGCAATACAGACAAGCGAGGTGAAGGAAGCAGATCCGAGCGTTGGCTTGATGCAATGCCTTATACGCTGTGCGTTTGGCTTTCCACTGCTGGGGGCTCAGTATGCACTCCATCAGCTCATAGCCACGAAATGAAGCTGAGCTCAGCCTCTCTATACTGAACAATGGAGATCTGAGTGCCCTCTAATCTATCCTACTCACTCCCTTAAAGAGGATGCTACACAGCAGGCCTGGCAAACTTTTTAATGCTACGTAGCATCAAAAATGAAAAGGTGATTTTAATTGTCTGAAGACTGGTATGAACAACTTCTCAAACATTCATTAAATACTGCTTTTAGTTCCTACTGTGTGCAAGACACAACACAGCAGGTGCCGTGGACAGAATGGAGTAACCAGAAGCCTTCCATCCCAGGCTTTACATTATTCTGGAGCAAGAGGAGGCCAACCTGGAAAGCAGGTGAGCAGTTAGACACCTGAGCCTCCTAACAAAGACTAACAAGAAGACCACTGCCACACGAATGTCCTCGGAAGACAAGGACCGGGGCTCCTGGAGAAGGAGTGAGCCTTGACAGGAACTAGGATGAGATGTCCAGCAGGAGGCAGTCCAGGCCAGGAAGGCCCTGAACGTAGTAAGAACTGATTAAGCCCAAAGTAGCTGCTGGGAAAGGACCCAGGGCACAATAGGGATTGGGGTTAGCTATGTGATAAGAGGCAGGAGACCATGTAGGACCATGTAGGCTACAGAGAAGAAACCAAACTACCAGGAAGCTGTAGATTGGAAATGAGATGAGCCAGTTCATGCATTTGAACAGCCATTCATGCACTGGAATAGACACTCTGGCTAGGGGTAGAGAATTATTGATGGGGACTATTGATTCTTCAGAACCCAGGCTGTTTCTTCCTTCTGGGTCTGCTGAACAGGCTAGGCTCTACCACCTGCCCTGAAGACACAAGCAATAGTTTAAGATGGAAAAAAGGAGATTTATTCAATGAGCCGTGGTCCCAACCCCACCCCAAATCCTTCTTCAGGATCCTGACATGAAGTTTAGGTTTAAACAGAAGACAAGAAGTATGCTAAGTAGCTAAGTAGTCGTGGCCAGAGTGTGGTCCTGCCCCTCACTGGCCCATCATTGTCTTAGCTCTAGTCTCTTCTACAAGACAGTCTGACAAGTTGTTGGTGGTCATAACTGCATGCACTTCTTCCTGGAAGACAAACTCTCCTTCTGTCTTACACCAAGCTCTGGCCTCTTGTTCTTCCAGTATCAGACTCATAGGAGAATTCCAATTTCTTGAGGTCCTTGTTTCCACTGTCTGATAGCCAAAAGATGGAGCAAAAATGTCTGTTTAGAATCATCTTCATTCAAGCTGGGATGGTTACAGATACACAGATTTAAGTTAGGTGTGGTCTTTTAATCTGTCTCACCAATGGAATAAGAAGAGCAATGCCCTCAGTCATATTATAGTTAAAACACTACATGCACAGAACAAAGAGACTATATTGAAAGGAAGAAAGTATATCGAAAGCCTTCCATTCCCTCAGCCCTGGCATCCTGGACCCACCACCCCGCACCAAAGACCTTAATTTAAAGCCTGAAACATTCAGACCCCACCCCCACCAAAACAACAACAACAACCATATAATAATAATAAATTAAAAATAAAACCTGGAACACTGAAAGTTCTAGAAGAAAATACAGGGAATATCTTCAAGCCATTGGGGTAGGCAAGACATTCTGAACAGAACATCAGTGGTAGCACCAGATCTAGCCTGCAGGGCAACAAATGGGAATGCATAACATTTAAAAGCTTCTGCACAGCAAAAGAAACTATTAGCAGAGCATATAGACAACCTACAAAATGGGGAAAAGTTATTAGGAATACCCCAGACTAGGGGCTAATAACCAGAATGAAAGAGAACTGTAGAAATTAAATATCAACAAAATAAAACTGCCAATCAGCAAACAGACCAATGAACTGAATATTCAAACAAAGAAATACAACTCCCCTAATCATGGGAAAACACAAATTAAAACTACTTTGAGATTCCACCTCACTCCAGTCAAAACGGCTATCTTCAAGAAACATGAAAACAAATGTTGGAGAGACTATCTAGAGAAGGATAAATCTTTATTTACTGCTAAAGTGCAAATTAACACAGCCATTATGAAACTCAGTTTGGATGTTTCTCAAAAACTTAAAAATAGAACTACCATATGACCCAGACATTTCACTCCTGGGCACATACCCAGAGAACTGTAGCCCCCACCAGAGGGATATTTGCACTGCCATGTTCATTGCTGTTTTATTCACCCTAGCAAAGAAATGGAACCAACCTAGGTGTCCAACACAGATGAATAGAAAATGAAAATCTGATATATATATATATATATATATATATATATATATCTCAAAATATTATTCTAAAGAAAAGTGAAATTATAAAATTTTCAGGAAAATGGATGGGCTTATAGTGTATAATACAAAGCAAGGGTACCCAATCTCAGAAAGAAAAAAAATAAAAGGCATGTTCTTCTCCAAATGCAAATGCTAGCCTATAATATATACTGTATATAAGTAAACAAACGTACTTGTGAGCATAGTATAACACTTAGAAAGAAGGAAAAAAAGGGTAGTAAGGTTTTTGTTTGTTTGTTTGGGTTTTTGGCCTCCCCACACAAAAAACAAACAAACAAACAAACAAAAAACAGAGTTTCTCTGTATTACTGCACTGGCTGTCCTGGACCTCACTTTGTAGACCAGGCTGGCCTCAAACTCACAGAGATTCACCTGCCTCTGCCTCCCAACTGCTGTGATTAAAGGCATGTGCCATCACACACCCAGCTTGAAGAAAGGGTACTTTTAAAAGATGTCCTTCGAACGCTCTCTGAAGGCACAACAACACATTGTCAGTGCAAAGGAAGCCCTTAAGTGGGCAGTGTTGGTGTGTGATTCCATGAGGGGCTGTTATTTCTGGAATACCCAAATTTTAAAGTATGGTTTTCTTTTCTAAATTAAGTTATTTTTATTTTATGTGCATTGATGCTTTGTCTGTATGAAGGTATCAGATCCCCTGGAGCAGGAGTGACATACAGTTGTGACCTGCCATGTGGGTGCCGGGAATTGAACCCAGGTCTTGTGGAAGAGCAGCCAGTGCTCTTAACTGCCAAGCCATCTCTCCAGTCCCCTTAAATTATGGTTTTCATTGCATATTCTTATAGAATGTAGTTCTTTGTAAATGCTACTAAACTTAGTGTATTTTATTCTTTAAACAAGAATTTTTAGATATGTAAATTATAATGTAAAGTTTGTTAGAATACTTAAAATATAATTTTGAAAACCCTGAAATTTCCTGAAATACTGATTAGTGTAATACAACAGGAAGTTGAAACATTGAGAAACTCCTTTGTTTCACCATATGCTGTAATTCTAAATTATATTATTGGTAAACAAATTGTTCTGGTTTATGTAATAAATAAATAAAATATAGCTCATGGGGCAATATCTGATTGCATCAAAAGTCTGTATTGATATGCCCCCAAATAAAATTACATTCTTATTGAACACATACAGACATTCTTCTTGTCATTTTCCTGAAACAATATGATATCATGACTATGTAGCATTTGAGTTGTTTTGGGTTGTATAAATAATCTATAAATTAGTTGGGCATGATGGCGAATGCCTATAATCCCAGCGCTCTGGGGAAGCAGGAGCAGGAGGATCTCTGTGAGTTCAAGGCCAGCCTGGTCTACAAATTGAGTCCAGGACAGCCAAGGCCATCCTGTCCCGAAAATGACTTAAAGTGTATGAGGGGGAAAGAGAAATGATTCCACTGGCGGATTGCCTGCCCCACAAGCATGCGGACTTGAGTTCAGATTCTAAACACTCAAATAAAAATCCAGGCATTTTAGATTTAACATTTTCTTTGACTGATGTATTGATTTCTTTAATTGTATCTTCCATACCTGAGATTCTCTTGCAGGCAAATGGGTGAAACTAGAAAAGATCGTCCTAAGTGAGGTAACTCAGATGCAGAAGGGGAAAAAAAAGTGCACATGGTATATATTCACCTATAAGTTGATATTAGACCTACAGTACTGGATAACCATACTACAGTCCACAGACCCAAAGAAAAGGTGCTGTAATGTCACTCAGACGGGGAGCTAGAATAGAGAGCAGAAGTGGATGATGAGAGGGAACCAGGCAGGAGATGGAATGGGGAGGGAAATAAGGTGGGAATCAGATATGGAGAGTGAGAGGGCTGGGAACATGAAGGGAACTTGAGTGGGGGAGGCATCTCTTTGTCAAGCTGGAGGCTTTCAACAGGGTAGGATCCTGAGAGGACATGGGTGTGACTCTAGCTGAGACTCCTAATGTGCGGGAGAGGACATGAAGACTGAAGTGACCATTTCATAGCCAGGTAGGACTAGCAGAAGGAAAACAACCCCCAACCAAACCTGTGATCCAAAAATTACCCCGCCTGCAAGAAGAGCAGGGATAACCAGGGAACAGAGACTGACAGAAAGTCCAACCAGTAACTGGCCCAACCTGAGACCCACCTCACAGTAGAGAGCCAGCCCCTGACACTATTAATGATGCTCTGCTAGGCTTTCAGACAGGAGCCTAACTTGTCTGTCGTCTGGGAGGCTCCAGACAGCAGTGGATCAAGACAGATGCTGGGATTTGCAGCCAAGCATGGGGTAAAGCTCAGGGGATCCTGCGGAAGTATTGGGGAAAAGATGGAAGGACCTGGAGGGGACAGGAACCTCACAAGAAGACCAACAGAGACAACTAACCCAATCCCATGGGGGCTTTCAGAGACTGAGATATCAACTAAGGAGCATGCATGGTCTGGACCTAGGCCAACCTGCACACATGATGGGCTCCTTGGTCTTTATATGGGTTGCCTGGCGAGTGTGGGGGAGGAGGGGTGCTGTTTCTAACATGGACTCTACTGCCTCCTTTTGGATCACTTTCCCCTGGCAGGACTGCTTTGCCTAACCTCAGGAGATGAATATATGCTCAGTCCTGATGTGACTTGATGTGCTGGGGAAGGCTGATGTGGGGCAAGGGGGCTCCTCTTTTCTGGGGAGAAAGGAAGGGGAGAAAGGGGAAGGGGGGAAGGGAGAATGGGTAGAGAGGAGGGAGGGAGCACCCTTGGGATGTAAAGTAAATTTAAAACAGAAAAGAAAAATATCCAGGCATTGAGTTGGCAAGGTGGCTCAGCAAGTAAAGATGTTTGCCACCAAGCCTGATGATCTGAGTTTAACTCTAGGGATCCACCTGATGGAAGGAGAGAATTGACTTCTGCAGGCTGTCCTCTGGCCTCCACCTATGTGCTATGGTATGGAGAGAGAGAGAGACAGTGTGACAGAGAGACCAAGAAAGAGAAACAGAAGAGAGGGAGAAAGAGAGACAGAGACAGAGACACAGAGAGTGCTTTCTAAAGCTAGGCATGGTGCTGCATGCTGGAAAGGCAGAGACAAAAGGATCCCTGGGACTTGCTGGCGGGTAATCTTGCCAAATGAGTGAGTTCCAGGTTGAGTGAGAGACCCATCTTAAAAGAAAAAACAAACAAACAAACAAACAAAAACAAAAAATAAACTAATGACGCTGACTTCTGACTTCTGACCTCCACACATTTGCAGGGCACTGTGTCAGGTCTCTGTAATCTCAGCAGTGGGGAAGAGGAGACAGGAAGGTCTTTAGAGTTTATTGGCTAGTCAGGCTAGCTAAACAGAGGAGCTCTAGGTTCAGTGAGAGACCTTGTTTCAAAATAAGTAAGTAAAATATGGAGTGAGAGAGAGACTTGACAATAACCTCTGGCCTCCACACATAGAAGTCACAAACTTTTTCTAAAAGGAAATGTTAAAAATGAATAAAATGCACGAGAGATATGCATAGGTTATGTGCAAAGGCTATATACATCTTTTTATAAGAGACCTGAACATCATCTCATTTTTGTGTCCACAGGAGTCCTAAACTCAATCCTCTGTGGATATAGAGGGATTACTATAATTACAAATCAAGAGAAGGGGTGAAGCAACCATCCTCACTGATTCTTTTTCAGGTTCCTCTGGGAGTATCAGTCAGTGGTTTTGAGTGGTTAAAAGCAAATGAGAACAGTGGATACCAGCCCTGCCACAACCTTGCTACAAGGTCACTAAGGAAGCAATCTGGATCATATTCCAATTGTGAAGAAATACTTTATTCTCAAGCAGGAAAATGCCCTGGCCTGTGTACTAGCAAGAAGAGCTCCTACTCAGCCCTTGGCATGTAGGTCAGCACAGACGGTCAGAGACAGAACTCCGACGTGTTTCAGACAAGGGACATGGCTTTATAACACAAATATCAGAACCTGCTGGGCTGCCAATAACTAGCTTTCATTCCCTTGAAATCTGGCCACGGCACTCCTGCTCCTGGAACTGGTTTCAGGAACTTCCTGCAACAGCTACAGCACTCACAGAAGGGCTCATACTTGGTTTCGTAGGCTGCGGTTGGTCATCACACTGACAGTCCTAATGCTTTCATCCATGAACTGCCAAGAGACAAAGGACAATGAGATGTGTGCTGGAGGACAGGAGCTACAGTCTGGCTCCTGCTACCTTCTAGGTGGGTTCTCAGCCTTCCATTCCCCCACCTTGGGCTTCCAGGACCCCACCTAGCCACTTCTAAATTGCCTCATGGGGATCAAGGAGTAAGCATGGGTTCTGTGGGCTTGGCTCAGGTGCCCTGTGGTGGTTTTTAATGGGACGTGGTGATGACTATCTCTACTCTGAGCTCCTGCTGCCACAGTTGCTAACCTGGCAAGGGCAAGGCTCTTGTACTCAGTCAGGGGACTGCGTAGCTCAGTTCAGAGGGCAACAGTATTCTTGGGGTTACCTACCCCCACGAGCTGGGGAATGTATCTATGGAAAGGAGAACCTGCCTTGGTTCAGTTTGCCTCCCTGCTCAGCATGAGATATTGGGCCAATAACTGGCAGTAGAGGAACCCAGAAGCTGGTGGGCTCTGTGCTTCAATTGAGTCACAAAGCAGGAACTCTGAACTTCCATTTGAGAGCCTGAGGGCCTCTGCCTTTACCACACTGCTCCTGGTGAGGGGTGGCTGTCCAGAGGTATTGTCTTATTTGTCCTGTGGAATAGACAAAGAATTGTATGTAGTGGAGATAAGATCCAATCAGACAAGAACGTGAAATGTCAAGTGAAGAGAGACAGGCCACTGACAAAGTGAGGGCTAGAGATCTGAGGCAAGGATGCTAAAGCAGCAGCGGCCTGAGAGCAAAAGCAGAGATGGGAAGAGTCCCTGAGAGAATTTAAGAGTTAACTGATCCCAGGCTAAAGCACCAGTTACAGAGAAACACCTGGTACAGAGAGAAGAAAGAGCAAAACTACAGACTTTGTTAGAACAGACAAATCCCACAGGGGTAAGGGGGTTGGGGGAAAACTGGGGGGTGGAGGGTGGTAAGAGGCAACCCAGGGGCAGCCCTTCTTAAAGGTGCTGTTTTCCATGTGAGCCCAAGTTCCCCTGACCTTCTTCCACTGTGGTTAGGAAGAAAGTGACACTGAAGAGAAAACTGCAAAACACCATGACCTGTCCAAATCTATGTTATGTTGCTGTTATAAAGTATCTGGTGCCAGACAGTCTATAAAGAAAAGAGATTCACCTGGCTTACAGTTTGGGAGGATGAGTTAAGGTGGCTTCATCTGTTTGGCACCTGGTGAAGGCTTTCCATCTGTGTCAGGACATGGCAGATGGTACCGGTGGAAAAAGTAGACACATGTGTTTAGAGGAGGGTCACATGGTGAGAACAGGCAGGGAAACCAGGGGAAAGCCCAGGGCTGCCATGTTTATAACAGCCCGCCACTCCCAAACCTGACCTATTCCTAGGAGACCAGAATCAATCCACTCATGAGGCCTCTGTGACCTAAAGACCTTCCCTGGACCCCAACTCTTAAGGCTCCTACCCCTTCCACCCTGCCACACTGGGGCCCAAGTCTCCTGCACAAGAACTTTTGGGGGACAAACTACACCCAAACCAGAGTAGCTGGTCAATAGACAGTGAGAGAAAAGGAAACTTGCTACACTGTAAGGTTTTGGTTTTTTTATGATTTATTTTACATATATGAGTGTTCTGCATGTACTCCTGCATACCAGAAGAGGGCATCAGATCCCAGTATAGATGGTTGTGAAATCAGGACCTCCAGAGGGGCAGACAATGGTCATAGCCACTGAGCCATCTCTCCAGCCCAACACTGTGGGATCTTTAAGCAGCCCTTTCCCCTGCTTTGTTGACAAGGGACTTTGAATCCCACTTAGCACAGAATCCAGCAAAATCTGCTCTGCATTCTGCAACCACGCTAATGGCTCCAGTCAAAAATTACTTCTAATCTTCCTTATGCTTATTAACCAGGCCTAGGGATTTCAGATTAGGACTCTTCATATGCTAATTAACCACCCAGGGTGTGGAATAGAATTAATGCATCCATTTTAAGACCCAGAGCCATCAATTCAACCTAACAGAAGAAAAGCAAAGGGGCTGGAGAGAAGGAGACACAGAGTGGGCATGCTACTTCACCTAAGGTGACGGGGAAGATGTCACTGAATTCTGGGTTCAGCCAAGTGTCTGGTTCAGAGATGGAGCTTTCATGCAAAATATAGTCATTGTACACCTAGTGAAGGGGATACAATCTGAGAATAAATTAGCGACATCACCAAGCAAACATCATAGAGCATACTTATGGTCTAAGATGGCTGCTGCATTATTGTGTGATGTGATCTTAAGTAACCACATTTGGGCGAGCTGTCTGTGGCTGTAGGAGATGAATCAGCTAACTGGATTTGGTTGGGAAACACACACACACACACACATGCACACATCCTGCTCTTCATTTTGTAGAAACTGTTCCGTTTTTCATAAAGACCTGAAAAGGGTTTGGAAGGACCGCACCTTGATGTGACCTCTGTAAGAACATCCTGTAAATCCCTCCAAACATGCTATGTCCCACCCCTACCCCCAGACCTTGCTAACGACCATGAGGGCTATTTATAGCCCCCCAAGGCAGGAAAGTAGCCAGGCCCTGCCCTACAGAAAAAATAGAAAAAGCCCAAGATTAGGCCACAAAATCCCTCTAATCCCAGACCACCCTGGAAAGCCCTCCCCACCCTCCATCCCAGCCCACAAACAAACAAACAAAACAACTATATAAACCCTGCCTCCTGCTCTGTTCTTTGCTGCTTCTCTCCAGAACAGAGGCAACCACCCTTCTATGTTTTCCCAATAAATCTCTTATGTTTGTTGTATGGTATGACTTTGTGGTATTCCTTAGCTCCTAACTGCCAGGATTCCTTATTCGTTTCCCCTCAGAACTATAACACATACACACGCACGCACGCGCGTGTGTCTCACTTCAGAGGCTGTCCTTGAAATCACAATCTTCCTACTTCCACCTCTATAGTGCTAATATTATAGGCCGATGAGCCATGTCCAATCATTGTATTTTAAAGAACAGTATCAGAAAGCCGCTGTGACTTTAAGAACTGACCTGATTTTGAAGAAGAATCACTCTCTGTTATATAGCAAAGGCCACAAGGAAGCCCATGTTCACCCCTGTTGTATTCACTCTGGAGGATTTGCCTTCTCTGTGTTTTAATTTCCTTCCACCTAAAATGATAATATCAGAGCTCACACAAAGAAAACGTGTGAAGATTAAATCTAGCCCATGTTCAGGACTCCAAAAATGCTGGGCACCATTCAGTGTCATAAGGCCTGGTATCATTATTAGTGGCAAGTTGCTCACTGATTAGAGAAGAAGACTGTCAGGAAAGGAGGGGGAAAGCCTGAGCCTACTCTGAGGTTCAAAGTCATGGAAGCCTGTGAAGGCCTGACATGGCCATACCAGCTGAGGGCCTGAGAGGGTCAGTGAACTTCGCAATCCCAGAGAATCAGTGTCCCGTTCTCAGATGGTAAGTGTTGTCCTCCACTCGGAGGCTGGAATACTGCTTCCAGATGGAGAACAGAATCAGAGGCCCGGGCTCTCAGGAATGTAGAGCACTTTAGGGAGAGGCCCATTCGCCTGGCTGGGCTGTAGAAAGAATTTTCCACGGAGTTTTACAATTCGTTAGCTCTTTTAGAATGAGACTGCTGGTGGCAATGGAAGCTCAGGCATTCCAACGCCTATGGCAATATCAAAGTGCTACAGCTCCTTGGTTAAGCTGCTCTGCTAAGCATGGCAGAGGCCCAAAACCAGCCAGAAGGCGCTTTGGTGAGACACAGGTCAATGGCTGCGGAGGCAATGCCACAGGCAGATGATGGCAGGAAGCAGCACGTGACTGGCCTACTGGCAGTCAAGCCCCAGTGGTCCGGAAGCTCTCAGTGGTCAGGCCTGCTCCAGCCAGCCTAGCTGAGCGCCAAACCCCTGGAGTTCAGCAGCCAATCTCCAGGGAAAGGGCTTCCTCTCCCAGAGTAAATGACAAATCTCAGGCAGCTATGGGGGAAAGCTGATGGTTTCACACAGCACCCAGCACCTTTATTTTAAATCAGGGATTTATAAACCTTGGACAGTGAGAGGAGCTTTGAGGGTGAATGTGTTTGATTCACCAAGGTCAGGGATGCCAGGGAGGCTTGTTTTACATGTAATGGTACAGTGCCTCATTTTGCATGGTCCTATCACAGGAAGGAAAACATAGTACTTAATTATCCTATGGGTGGGAGAATCTCCAAGTACAATTGAAGGTCACTGCTAAAAACTAGGATCTCCTTAGCCTAGGGTGGGATATTTCTAGGAATCCCCAGGTGCTTGCTTAACAGGAAAGAGTGGCCTGTGATCTTTCTCTGAGGGCTATGTGATGTTTCTTACAAGATCTGGGTATACCCAGATCAGTGGAGAGAGAACCCCATTGAGAAAAGGGAGTCCCACCAGCTATCCAGAAATGCTAGACTTCAGCCTCATCCAGCAGAGGTCCACATGTACGCAGGATGACCTGTTACCAGACTCCGTGTCAAATCCTGGGCCCTAGCACTCAGTCCTAACAAGCAAGGCTCAGCCACTCCTTGTCAATAGGACAAAACAAACAAACAAACAAACAAAAAACCAGCAGTGAAAAGCAGAGAAGGAAATCACTCAGTGTGGTCACACTGGGAAGGGTAACAAAGAGCCCCCAGGGTCCTCACCACACACACACACACACACATACACACACACACACACACACACACACACACACACACACAGGGTCATCTTTGGGGTCCAGACATGAGGCTTGGGTTTAAACAGAAGGCAAGGAGGTGTGTAACTAAGCGGCACTGCTGAAGGTAATGTTCTACCCAGAGTTGTCCTCCTGGCTCCCGTCTCTCCCGCAGGGTGTTCTGACAAGTTGTCAGAACTGTGTGAAATCTCTTTCTGGAAGAAAAGCTCCTCCTCTGACTATCACCAGGCTCCAGCCTCTTTCTTCATCTAGCGTGAGATTTCTGGGGAAATTCCAATTCTCCAGGGACCATCGTTCCAGTGGTCAGCTAGCTAGAGGTAGCAAAGCGCCTCTTCAGAATATCCTCATTTCTGCCACAATGTGTCTAGCCTGGAGCAAGACCACTCCTCTCTGCCATAGCTCTCCTGATAACAGAAGTGTTGGTGGCATGATTATCTGTGGAGAGCTAGAACACAGCTAAGCTATCATCTACTTGGCCTGCAGGGCCCAGGGCAGCAGGGAAAACTGGGAAGGGAGAAACAAGGTTTGGCCCCAAATGTTAACAAAACAAGCCAGACTCTTCTGTCTGGGGATTTTCAGAACTAAAACCAGGCTGCTTAAGACAGTGGCTGTTCTAGGTTCAGCAGCCAATTACACATCATGTCTATTCATGTCCTTCTTTTTCTACCCTGACTGATGGGTGATTGACTTCCCACTGTTGTATTCCCCCACACTAACACAGACAAAAGACTGCTGAAGACACACTTCAAATTCATAGAAGACTTGTAAAAAGGGGTTTCAAAAGACATGCTCACCGCCCACTTCCTCGGACTCAGAGGCAGGTGCCAGATGTGTGGCAGAGCTATAGTGCCAGTCAGAGCAGCGGCACTTTTCTCTCTGCCCCATAAAATAGCAGGAACAAGTGCAATTAGAAGGCCTCATCCTTCAAGAAGAGGCTCATGCCTTGAAGGGCATCTCTGATTATAGAGCCCGTCCACCCACAATGAATGCTTCAATCAGTGCAAGAAACTGACACCTTTTACCAGGGGTTGGCTGGCAGCAGGAGCAAGAGAAGCTAGCTTATCTGCTGCGTCCCTCTCTCCACCACTGTACAGAACAAGGGAGGGGCATCAGGAGGACCAATCACCCTCCTCCACATCGGCCACCTCACTTCCTCCACCCAGTTACTGCCAAACTCATGGGTGACCCCTGAACTAAGGTGCCAAGTGTGGGTCCGGCAAAGTGGATATAAGGGTGAGCAACGCTTACTCGGCTTCCTTTCCTCCAGATCAGGGTCTGAGTCATAGGCAATTATAAGAGCAGTGCGTCCACCGAAATCTGTGCTCCTCCTGTGAGGAGTCGGTGTGCCTTCCAGCATCTCTCTTCTGCCCTGGATTGATGCTGAGACCTCTAAGGCTTTAGGCCCGGGGTTCTCAACCTTCCTAGTGCTGAGACCCTTCAATGCAGTTCCTCATGTTGTGGTGACCCCCAACTGTAAAATTATTTTCATTGCTACTTCAGACCTGTAATCTTGCTACTGTTGTGAATAGTGATGTAAATTATCTGTGTTTTCCGATGATCTTAGGTGACCCCTGGGAAAGGGTCACTCAACACCCCAAAGGGGCGCGACCCCACAATGGTTCTGTTGAGAACCATTGCCTTAGAGGCTAGAAAAAATACCCTGTGAAAGTGCATGAGGCCTTGAGTCCCCCGTAGAGATGTCTCCCTATCTGTTGTGATGCCCGGTATTGGAGTCTTAGCTAGCTGAGAAAGAAAATCTGTTGCCTTTACCCACTAGCATGTCGAGGTTATTGCTGCAGCTGTTATTTTCCTAGCGTCACAGTTGAAACAAGTGAAGATGCCACGAGACAGCCAGCTTCATGTTACCCGAGGGGCCACTCCTTGATTTCTAGCCTCTAACCTGAAGCAAAAGGCCACAAGGGCTGGCCTAACAGAAGAAAGACTAAAAAAATAGCTTCCCACAAAGAAGGAATGGCCTGTGTCTGGACATTCAAGAAGAAAGGGGAAAATGGATGCTTCGGGGACTGAGAAGCATAGACAAGGAGTGTAGCAAAAAAGAAGGGAGAGGAGCAGCAGAAACAGAAGGGAGGGGATGGCAGAGAAAAGCTGATGGCTCGAGCCTGTAATCAGTCAGGAGACTGGGGCAAAGGGGTCAGGAGATAAGGCCAACCCAGTTTAGGGAGACCCTGTCTGAAACCTGAAGTAGGAGTAAGGCCTAAGGATGCATAGCTCAGTTAATTAAGCACTTGCCTAACATGTATGCAAACCTGAGGGCAGAAGCCACCACCACATCAAAACCGTTCTGGTGAAGCAAACCTACAATTGGGAAATAGAGGCAGGAGAGTCTGTTCGAGATAACCCTTGGCTACACAGCATGCTTAAGGCCAGCCTGGTGATAACCGCAGTAGTAATTAAAATAATAATAATAATAATAAACAGCTGAGGTCCTTGTCACCCATCCCTCAAACCTACAGCTTGGGAAACCTACATCTTGGGAAATGACAAAAAGGGGTTTCCTAGGGGAACTGCCACGAGAAGGTTTATGTTTTGGAAAGATCCCAGTGGCTGTAGCATAAAGAATCAACTGGAGTGCTCATGGAAGAAGACGGGCACGCTATTTTCTTTTCCTGCCAATCATGTACCAGGAGAACGGTGTTCCAACAATGTGGGTAGCTGCTGCCGGATATTGGAGGGCTTCCCAAACTTCACTGGCTTCCAGATTTGCGGAGGGGACAGTACTGGGCTGCTGGAGGGTAGCATAAGTGATTTCTGTTTACCTGTCAAGTCACAGATTAACATGGAGGGCCATAGAGGAGGTCTGGACGTTGGCAGGAGCAGGCAACTAGTACCTCCCACCTTCACTGATGGCTGAGGTGCCCCAACCAGCCCTATTCACAGGGCTCTATCAAATTCAATACACAGAGGGAAGTCTCTGCCAGCTGACTTTCCTGGCCAAAGCACATTTATAGACTTGAGCTGCTGGGAAAGAAGCCTTCACACACACACACATGCACACACACATACACCTACACACACCACATACCACACACACATGCAGACACACATACACACACACTCACACCTCATACCACACACACATACACTCGCACACTCGCATGCATGGACCACATACACACACGCTCCCACATGTTCACAGAGACCTATGCACCTTCTTTCTAGAGCTCCCTAATGTGAAAAGGAAGAACAAAGCTCTTTCCCAGTCTCAGACGCTCTCTAGCAGTACCCTCCACTACCCTCCACTCTCCTTGTATCCTTTTATTAAGACAAAGGGCTCCTAAACTCCTGCAGGGCCCTAGCAGAGCAGGGATGTGTGTGGATGGGCGTTTGTCTACCCTGTCGGATCCTTTAGACGCTTGGTGAGTTTTGGTTTGGCTGCACAAACCACAAGACCACAGAAAATCTGAAACCAGTCCTTCCACTTAGCCTGGGTGGCCTCAGACTCTCTGTCTTCCCTGCCTCCACATCCTGAGTGCTGGGATTACCAGGGGCAACCCTTTCCTGGAGGCCTGGAGGTCACCAGGCTGGCCCTAGATACTCTTAATCTATTTCTTGGTTAAACCACTGACACACAGAGATACAGAAACACATGCTTTGGATGCCTCTGTAGGGTAATTTGGCTAAATTCTACTAGGTAATGATCCAAATGCTTATGGATGTGACAAAATGTAGCTGAGAAATCCGTCATCTTCAAGAAGGGGGCTACTGAGAACACAGCCCACTAAAGGGTCCTCTGTATGAAGACCATGGGGGAAGTGTCCCTCTGGTCTAGATCCCAGGAATTACTGTTCTGCTTCTGACCATCTGACTCGTCATGGGACTGATAATTCCTCCCTATGAATTACTAGGAAGCTAGGACCGAATACATCCCACAAGGGCTCAGCGCCTGCTGGAGCTCTTGTGTTTCTCCTCTGTAGTTTCCTTTGGCCCTCATTTCCTGACTTGCAAATCTTCACTATATCTTTTTGTAACACATGTTTTCTGATGATCTTAGGTAACCCCTGTAAAAGGGTCATTCAACACCCCAAAGGGGTGCGACCCCACAGGTTGAGAACCATTGCCTTAGAGCATAGCAGAAATGAAAATAGGTGTTTGGGGGGGGGGGTTGTTTGTTTGTTTGCTTGTTTGTTTTTAAGTACAGCTACATGGGCTTGGGGATTCACCACTGATGACAGGATGCCTGCCTAGAATGCACAGAGCCCTTGGTTTGATATCCCACCCTGCATAAAATCAGGTGAATGACACATACCTGTAATCCCAACATCACAGAGGCGGGGAAACCAGCAACTCAAGTTACATAGTGAGCTGGTGGGCTTGAGACTAGATGAGACCATCTCTGAGAAAACAAAACAAAACAAAATTCTTAGCTTTCTTTTGCTGTCATCAGTGTAAGGCAACTACTAATACTAAACATCATGATACTCAAGTAGAGCATGAGTCCTCATGATTAACTGGGGCAGGAAATGAGAGAATAATTACAAATGGCAGATCTTAGCACAGACATATCTTCAGGATATCTTCTAATTCCATTCAATGCAGAATTTATCAAATAGACTTAAAAAGAACCCTTGTCCACCCAGATTTTTAAAGATAGATATGACTGTTGGAAGCAGTCTGGCTAGGTGTCTACCTTTGATGGCCTTTAGGAACTCTCATTGAACCAAGTCTTCAAAAATCCTCTACTGAATCAAATGCTTGCCTCTCTGTTATGTCTGCCTGTGTCATAATGCTGGTTATTCTAAATACTAACTTTCCTGTTGTAGCTACCCTCTACCTACCCCTTTACCTCTCTATTTACTCATTAATGCAGTGATGGGTGTCCTTCAAATACTCATTAGTAACTGGGACTTTGCCATCCATCTTGGCTACCTCTTAGATTTGAGCAGACAGGCTTTACTCATTCTCCATAATCCTTATTTTTTTTCCCCTAGTCAGATAAATGATCATACCCAAAGCTATTTTCTAACTTTTCAGCCCTAGGCCTCACTTGCTCCGAAGTAATTCATCAGTGACTTCCCTGAATATTTGTTGAATTTAATATTAGAAATTCAACAAATATTAGCAAAATCTAATATTTCTAATGACACTTCGAGTTTCTGATAAAAAGTGCTGCTTCCCATTTTCCTCTCCTGCTACTCTAACGTTTTCAGCAGATTAACAAGCCAACATAGAGGAATGAAGAAGATGCAGCCTTAGGATTTTCTGAAAGTGGTGCCCTTCCCACCTTCTTCTTCCTGCAGAGACATCTAAGACTGTTTGGGAGATCCTGATGACAAAAGAATGCAATTCTGTAGTTTTCTTATAGAGCCTCCCAGAAAATGTCAATTTTCCACATTAATCTCTCTTCTAGAAAATCCCGTGAACTCAAACTCCTGAGGGCACAAACTCCTTTACTTGCCTGTGACTCAGTGTTCTATCAAAGGTTTGGGGGAAGATAGTGTTCCTTTGCCTTCTCAAGCTTCTAGGGACCATCCACAGTTCCTTAGCTTGTGGCACCTTCCTCCAGCTTCAAAGCCAACAAATTCATGCCACAGCCTCCTTACACTACTATCTTCTGGATCTGTTCTCTCTTCCACCTCTTCTTTTCCACATTAAAGGCTCCTTAACATGATGCTGAACCCCCCTCCCCCAGATATTCCAGAAAAATCTTTTTATGTATGCTAAGGTCCATTGATAAGGTTCTACCTGCAACTTACAGCCTCCTTGTTACAAAGTGCAATATAGTCACTGATTTTATGGATAAGCACTATATCTTTGGGGGATGATGATTCTCCCAGCCAAAGAAATGAGTCCTTGCAGGAGCATGCCAAGGAGGACCTCTGGGGGGTGTCAATGTAGTGATGTATCAGAGCAGATATTAAGACTCGCGATCAAGCCTCTGGCAGAGGGCAAGAAGTGATGATAGAAATGGGGGAGGTTGGGAGACTTGGGGAGAACAAGAGCTCCACAAAGACCAAACTGAGCAGGGCACAGGGGTCTTGTATGAGATGGTTTCTACAACCAAGGACCATGTGTGGATGTGGCCT
>CM053753.1:20446124-20515070 GCA_028658305.1 Pachyuromys duprasi | reverse complement strand
GAGGGCAAGAAGTGATGATAGAAATGGAGGAGGTTGTTGAGACTTGGGGAGAACAAAAGCTCCACAAAGACCAAACTGAGCAGGGCACAGGGGTCTTGTATGAGACAGTTTCTACAATCAAGGACCATGTGTGGATGTGGCCTGGAACCCCCGCTCAGATGGGGCCCATGATAGCTCGGTGTCAGACTGAAGACCCTAGTGAGGGAAACAGGGACTGTTTCAGTCCTGAACTTGATGGCTGACTCTTTGACCCTCCCTCATACATGCCAGGGAGTGACAGACTGGCTAGATCCCAGGGAAGGACATTGCAGCCAGCCCTGAAGAGACAGGATGAGCTGGGGTTGGATGGAAGGGGAGGAGGTCCTCCCCCGTTGGTGGACTTGGAGGGGGCAGGGAGGAGATGAGGGAGGGAGGGGAAGGGTGGGAGGGAATGAGGGAGGGGGCTACGCTTGGGATGCAAAGTACCTAACCTGTGATTGATACAAAAATAAATTAATTAATTTAAAAAATTATAAAAACTTTGTTAAAGTCAAAATATTTTCAAGTCTTTACAAAAATACATCTAGAGCTTCATTAAATTTTGAATACATGGCATCTGACATAAGTTTTGTTCATTCCAAATTACCATATTTTAGCAAATGAAAGATTGTTTAAAGAGTTGGTAAATGATTTTTAAATTAATTAATTTTTTTATTAATTACAGTTAGTTCACTTTGTATCCCAATTGTAGCCCCCTCCCTCGTCCCCTCCCAATTCCACCTTCTCTCCCTCTTCTCCACCCATGCCCCTCCCCCAGTCCACTAATAGGGAAGGTCCTCCTCCCCTTCCATCTATCAGATCTCATCAGGAGTGGCTGTATTGTCTTCCTCTGTGGCCTGGTAAGGCTGCACCTCCCTCAAAGGGAGGTGATCAAAGAGCAGGCCACTGAGTTTATATCAGAGACAGTCTCTGTTCCCATTACTAGGGTACCCACTTGGACACTGAGCTGCCAGTGTCTACATCTGTACAGGGGTTCTAGGTTATCTCTATGAATGGTCCTTGGTTGAAATATCAGTCTCAAAAAAGACCCCTGTGCCCAGACTTTTTTCTCTCCTGTGGAGCTCCTATTCCCTCCAGGTCTTTCTATCCCCCTCTTCTTTCATAAGATTACCTGCACTCTGCCCAAAGTTTGGCTGAGTCTCAGCCTCTGCTTTGATACCCTGCAGGGTAGAGTCTTTCAGAGTCCCTCTGTGGTAGGCTCCTGTCCTGTTCCCTGTTTTCTCCCTCTTCCAATGTCCATCCCATTTGCCTTTCTGAATGAGGATTGATCATCTTACACCCTTCAGAATGGCTAAGATCAAAAACTCAAGTGACAACACATGCTGGAGAGGATGTGGAGAAAAGGGAACCCTCCTCCATTGCTGGTGGGAATGTAAACTTGTACAACCACTTTGGAAATCAATTCTGGGGCTTTCTCAGACAATTAGGAATAGCACTTCTTCAAGATTCAGCTATACCATTCTTAGGCATATATCCAAAAGATTCTCAAGTACACAACAAGGATATTTGCTCAACCATATTCATAGCAGCTTTATTTGTAATAGCCAGAAAATGGAAACAACCCAGATGTCCCTCAGTTGAGGAATGGATACAGAAATTGTGGTACATTTACACAATGAAATACTACTTAGCAATTAAAAACAAGGAAACCATCAAATTTGCATGCAAATGATGGGAACTAGAAAAGATCATCATGAGTGACATTTCCCAGAAGCAGAAAGACACACACAGCATATACTCACTTATAAATGAATATTAGACATATAATATAGGATAATCATACTAAAATCTGTACACCTAAAGAAGCTAAGCAAGAAGGAGGTAACTGTTTGTTTGTTTTTTTAAGTTCTAAAAGTATTCATTGATAAAGGTCAGTTTGGTTGTAGGTATTAAGTAATTTGACATTCACATGGGAACCAAAGGACAAGATTTGTAGGTTTTTGTAACCTCAAAGCCTACCCCCAGGGACACACCTCCTAATCCTTCTCAAACAGTTTCACTGACTGGGCACCACATATTCAAACAAATGAGCCTACAGAGGCTACTGATATCATTTTAAAAAATTGGGCATTCAAATTTTCAACTCTAGATACCCACTATCTTATACAGTGATCCTATGAGGGAAACATCTTCATTTCACAAGTAAATAGAGAAGTTAAAATATCTCCCAGGGCCACAGGCCTTTTCTTTAACAACTTTACTGATGTATATTTTGGATCCATTAAGTCAAGTGTATAATTCAAAAACTTTTAGTAACACTGTCTAACAATGCAACTATAATCATAAACCAGAACTAGGCATTTCTTTCCCTTCAATTACATTCTTCATGCTCATTCATAGTTAATTTAGTCTCATATTTTTATTCCAGGGAACTATTCATCCACTTTCCATGTCTGTAAGTTTGTCTTTCCTGGGCACTTCATAAAATAAAACCATTTGTATGTAGCATCTTGTAAAGCTGGCTTTTTAAACTTAGCATGTATTTGAGATTCATCCCTGACACTGAGTGATGGTATTCCATTGTATGGATATGCCAATGTTTTGCATTATCTACTCATCAGTTCATGGACATTTGGACCATTCTAGTCTTGAGATATTATGAAAAACACCATTATGAATATTTCAGACCAAGTCTTTCTTACAACTATGCTTTTGTTTCTCATTCTATGGGTGAAATGGCAACGAGATACAAAAAAATTATGTTTAATTTTTTTTTGAGAAACTGCAAAGAATTCCAAAGTGACTACACTATGTTACATTACTCCAGGCAATGTATGGAGCTTCTATTTCTCCACTTCAACAGTTCTCACTGTCTGCCTTGTTTATTAGAGCCATTTGAAGAGTATGAAATGTTATCTCATTATGGTTTTAAATTGCATTTTCCTAATAAGTGATGGTGTTGGACCTCTTCTTTCATTGGTTTATTAGCTACACACACCATTTCTTGCTGACAAAACTATGTCTCTGTCTTTCACACACTTGAGCCTTTATCTTCTTACACTTAGATTGTACTTGTCCTATGTAAACTTTTGTCCTCTTGCATTGGGTATGTTTTGCAAGTATGTTCTTTCAATCTGTTTCTTGTATCTTCATTTATAATTTTTTTAACTTTTAAAGGCAAGCCAGCTGGAATTCTGGTAGAGATTTCATTTTATATTCTATCTTTAGATCAATATGAGGAGGGCTAACATGTTAATAACATTGACTCTTCTTTGCCCCGTTTACTTTTTTAAAACTTTTAACATTCCTTTTAGCAAAGTTATTTTTTTCTTTTGAGACAGGGTCTCACTTGTCATCCTGGCTGTCCTGGAACTTGATATGTAGACCAGCTTGAGAGGGTAAGTGAACATGGGCTCCCACACCTAAACAAGAAGCTGGCACCTGCTTACAAAGGAAAAATTAGTTTTCTCTAATGGAGTCTCACTATATTAACCACATTATTAACCAGATACATTAACCATGCTCAAGGGTAAATCTCATAGCCAACAGAAAAATGAATGCAATGACATCTTTATACATTTCTCATTGCTTTTGGGGGGCTTCCCCCTTCTTACTGGTCTTTTGCTTATATATTATGATTTCTGATTTTGTGTTTTTATAGTGTGTGTGTGTCTGTGTGTGTGTGTTTCTTTTGTTCTTTCTTTTTTTTAAATTCTGGTTTATTTATTTGCCTGTTTTCTAAAGAGAAAAAGTGTGGCATTGGGTGGATAGGAAGGTGGGAACATCTGGGGAGGTGCTGAGGGAGAGGAAACTCATCAGAATATATCGTGTAATTTTTTTTCAATTAAAGAAAAAACACTAATTACATCAACTCAACTCACTCTTAGAGGGGGCGGGGATGCAGCTGCAGTCAGGGACCTGGTTTTCTAATAAGCTGGAACATGCACTTTACAAACAGTTTTTCTGGTTTTAAATGCTTCATAGACATTTCCAGGTGTAAGTTCCTGATTGTTTGTGGTCATAATGCCCAATCATCATTAGGGTCCATGCAACAAACGTGTCAAAGAAGAGAGGGCAAACACGCATGCGCAATCCTGAGCACTCTCTGATGGGGCTCTACACAAGCTGCAGATAGATGTCTGTTTTCAATAGTTTTTCTCTTTTGCATTGGCCTAAAAAACATATTTTTAAATACATTTCAAATAATAACTGATTTATGGCTAAGATCTTAGTGATCGTCTAAACAGAAATCCTAACAAGACAGTCATGTCGGTGATCATAAAAGCTGTTGGCGGCAAAACTTTTACCGAGCTGTCGTCAGGTTGGTTGGGAGAACAAATGAATAAAGGAGAAAAAGAAAAGAGAAGGAAGGTTATTCTGGATCCACAGTGGTTTTCCAGGTATATCAGTATCTTTTAACTTAAAAAAGAAAACAAAACAACAACAACAACAAAAAACAGAACTATTTAAGAACCTAAAACGTGTAATAGTACTATTTTCAAGGATGAAGTTTGTTTGTTTGGAGGAGGGCTTTGGAGTCTTCCTTTTTAGTTTCATTCGGCTTTTGAGGTTTTGATTTTATTTCACAGTCCACACTGGTCTCAAAGTCAAGATCAGCTTTCTGAGTGATGACTCACAGCCGCTAGGTGTGTGAAACCTTGGCATTTTGTGTATTATGATATTTATGAGAATTTAACCTAAAGCAATAAGATATCAGCTTGTCATCCCAATTTTACATGTATAATTGATTTAAGCTTGTGGGTTTTTTTTTAGTTTAAATCTTAATAGGCCCATTAAAGAACTTAATATTTTTAATTATTTTATTTTTTATTAATTACAGTTCATTCATTTTGTAACCCCCTTTACCTCTCTCCCTCCTCCCCTCCCAATTTCACCCTCCTTCCTCTTCCCCACCTATGCCCCTCCACTGATAAGGGAGGTCCTCCTCCCCTTCCCTCTGATCCTAGTCTATCAGGTCTCATCAGGAGTGGCTGCATTGTCTTTCTCTGTGGCCTGGTAAGGTTGCTTCCCCCTCAGGGGGGAGGTGATCAAAGAGCAGGCCACTGAGTTCATGTCAGAGACAGTCCCTGTCCCCATTACTATGGAACCCACTTGGACACTGAACTGCCATGAGCCACCTCTGTGCAGGGGTTGTAGGTTATCTTCATGCATGGTCCTTGGTTTGAGTATCAGTCTCAGAAAAGACCCCTGTGCCCAGACTTTATGGATCTGTTACTCTCCTTGTGAAGCTCCTGTCCTCTCCAGGTCTTACTATCTCCCACTTCTTTCATAAGATTCCCTGCACTCTGGCTAAGATGCTCAATCCTCATTCAGAAAGGCAAAGAGGATGGACATTGGAGGAGGGAGAAAACAGGGAACAGGACAGGAGCCTACTACAGAGGGCCTTGGAAAGGCTCTACCCTGCAAGGTCTCAAGGCAGATGCTGAGACTCATTGCCAAACTTTGGGCAAAGAACTTAATATTTTTAATAACTAAAGGTTTGTCATATTTATAAGGTTGATATACTGGATTTATACAAGTTACTTAAGTATTAAGTCAGACAATTATAATACTTAAAAAAAATTGAATCTGTTAAACTCATAAAAGCAGCTTAAAAGGAATTTGACCAAATTTGTAAATGTGACCAAACATTAACCAAATTCCCCTTGGAAATGGTCCCTGTGATTTGCTGGACTTAGGAAAAAAAATTATAATTTCATTTAAAAGCTTCAGGATATTCAAGTTTAACCCTAACCCTAATAATAAATCAAAGACTAATTCTAAAATCTATGTTACTTCTGAATAATCTCTTTTGTGTATTAAACTGTATCAAGGACCTTAAAAATCATACTTGGCAGTTAGAACAGACCATCTCTGGGGAAGACGCATCGTCGCTCAGCAAGCATGCCAGGCAGACATGAAGGCTGAGGTGCTCACAGTTCCCTTATAGTACCCCCTCGGGAATCTACAGGAGACATGTATGTAGAGACCAGAAAGGCAACCGTGATGGTCTGAATGTAAACACGCCCCATAGGCCTATGGGAATGGCACTGTAAGAGGTGTGGTCTTAGTGGAGGAAGTACGTCACTAGCGGTGGGCTTTGAGGTTTTAGATGCTCAGGCCAGGCCCAGCATCACCCTCTCTTCCTCCCTGCTGCCTACTGATCCAAATGTAGAACGCTCAGCTACCTCTCCAGCACCACTATGTCTGCCTGTGTGCTGCCATGCTGCCCAGCATGACAATTGTAGACTAAACCTCTCAACTGTAAGCAGGAGGAGCAGAAGCCTCTCCTGTAACCTGTAAGCGTGTTGAATTGGAGTCCCAAGATGTATATGTACAAGAGTATCATAACGAAACCCATTGTTTTGCATATTAACCAACAATAGTGATAATGTTAAAAGAAAAGAAGGTGGGGGGAATAAAAATCAGGCTCATCCACAAAGTCCAAACTGAGCAGGGCACAGGGGTCTTGTATGAGACAGTTTCTACAATCAAGGACCATGTGTGGATGTGGCCTGGAACCCACACACAGATGGGGCCCATGATAGCTCGGTGTAGGACTGAAGACCCTATTCAGGGAAACAGGGACTGTTTCAGTCAAGATCTTGATGGCTGACTCTTTGACCCTCCCCCATACAAGCCGGGGAGTGACAGACTGGCTAGATCCCAGGGGAGGACATTGCAGCCAGCCCTGAGGAGTCAGGATAAGCTGGGTTTGGATGGAAGGGAAGGAGGTCCTCCCCTGTTTGTGGACTTCGAGAGGGTGGGGAGGAGGGAGATGAGGGAGGGAGTGGGAGGGTAGGAGGGACTGAGGGAGGGGGCTACGCCTGGGATTCAAAGTACCTAACCTGTGATTGAGATAAAAATAAATAAATTAAAAAAAATTCAGGCTCAGCTGTTAAAGCACTTTCTGCATTAATCTGACGACCTGCGGTGGATCCAGGTGCCCCCACCGTGAAAGGAGTGAACAGAGTCCTGCAGGGTGTCTTCTGACCTCCACATGTGTGGTACACATATGCATACACAAACACTAACAGTTCTTTTCAGGAAGAAAGATGGAGGGGAGATGGTTTAGCCAGCCAAAAGCTGCCTTCCCCTGCATGGGTGACTTGGTACCAAGGGGCACATGGGAAAGAAGGGAAGACAGGAAAACAAAGCAGAATGCTGGCAGATTCTGAGAGGTTCCCTGGACCAAATTCAAGATGAAAAGGAGGATCATTCTCCTACAGAAAACTCTGGGGATTTGAGAAAGGGAAAGCTATCCCCTGACCCCAACAAGCTTAGGAGCTCACACATTCCAGGTTCTCCAGGTCCCGTGTGGTGAAGTACGTAATGTCTAGGCAGACAACTCAAGGGCACCCTACCATGTAGCAGAACACCACCATGACACCATGAAGTCAAAGAAAGATCAGGCACAGAAATGTCCACAGCTTACTACCAGGGCTGTGCAAGGCATTGAATGCTGCCCCTGCTTGGCTTAAGGTGCTCTGACCACAGCTACCATAGGGAGGCAGCCTCGGAATCTGTACCTGGCAGAGGAAGAGAGACGGGCCTTTGATTAAGCAGTGTGCTCAAGGACACAGCTCAGCAGTGTCAGAGCCAGGACTTGAATGCCCTCTCTCAAGCAATAAGCACTATTGCTTCCTACTACAGAATATATGCTATCTGTCTCCTTGCTTAGAGATAGATGAGGTGGAGACCTGTCTTCATGCTTTGTGGCATGCCGAGGCTGGCAGGACGCCAAAGGCAAGAACCCAAGCAGAGAAAGAGATAATTCAGGTCCTGAGTCAGCATTGTTCTTGATGACAGTTAAGCTAATGGAAGCTACAAAACACAGCCAAGAAAATTCTTTGTTTTTCTCCCTTCGCTGATCAGGATCTGCCTGTGTGGGGGTCATTTAAAGGCTCTGGCATGGAGTGTCTTGAATAGTGATATCAAGCAGCCCCAGGGCTCTTAGAGCAGTTCATCCCTCAGCCTGCCCAGCTTCAGAGGAGAAGGGGGAGATCACCTAGAAAACGGGGAGGAGCTTCAGAGCAGATAGTCAAGAGAGAATCATGTCCAAAGTACCCAAGAGGCAGAACCCATTTTTGCCTACAGTATGTATGCATGTCAGTGTATTTGCACAGAGAGCAACCAGCCTGCACAGTGTAAGGTTGAGTAATTCATCGGGGCCACTGGGCCAAGGTATAAGCTCCCCAACTGGAGTGGCTAGCATTTGAACCCTGGATCTGTCTTACTGGCCATGGAACCCCGGATGGAGTGACTGACTGATCTGAGTCTAAATTTCTCCTATGTAAAGTAAGCGTAGTAGCGGCTTCCCCATGCAGGGCTGTCATGACAGCTAAATTGAACGACCCCTGGCTATGCTCAGCACCAAGCCTGGCCCATGGCAGACACTCAGTGATCCTCTGAACAGTCAAACTCCACCCTCCTGGCTTTCAGGCTGCTTGCCCAACTTTCTCCCTTCCCAAAGATCAGGAATGGCCAGCTCCAATTAGAACCCAGAGGTCAACCATCACGCAGCCTCTCTCCAGCCCTTGAGTACTGGCATCTCAGGCTGTAAAGGTGGTGACACATTTCTTTAGTCCCAGCACTCAGGAGGCACAGGCAGGTGGATCTCTGAGTTCGAGGTCAGCCTGGTCTACAGAGCAAGTTTCAGGACAGCCAGGGCTACACTAAGCCCTATGTGTAAATAAATAAATAAATAAATAAATAAATAAATAAATAAATAAATAAATAAATAAATAAATGAATGTTAAAAGGACATAAGCAACCTCAATAAGAAAGTCTTATCCCAGCACTCTGGGAAGCAGAGGCAAGAAGATTACTGTAAGTTCAAGGCCAGCCTGGTCTACAAAGTGAGTCTAGGACAGCCAAGGCTATATAGAGAAACCCTCTCTTAAAAAGAAAAGAAAAGAAAGAGAGAAAAAGAAAGAGAGGAAGAAGAAAGTCTTTAGTCACAGGGATACCTGACCAATAGGAAGAGATCTCTGAGGAGTTTCAAGGACCTTGAACTCTGTCTGAGAATGAAGGAAACAGAAGAAAAGGCGGAAGATTCCTCTTTACTGTCTGGGTGCTATAGAGAGGCAGACTGTTGAAAAGCCTTCCTTCCTCTCCCCTCGATCTGTATCACTAGACAACTTCTCTGATTGTTTCCCTTATCAGAAAGATGAGGACGACCATCAACTCACGGGGCTGATACAAGAAATACTTATTTGTGCATCAAAACTGAAGTGTGAGGGCTGGAGAGATGGCTCAGTGGTTAAGAGTGCTCTCTGTTCTTCCAAAGGACCCAGGTTCGATTCCCAGCACCCACATGGCAGCTCCCAACTGTCTGTAACCCCAATTCCAAGAGATCTGACACCTTCACACTCATGCACATAAAAAAACAAACAAACAAAAACAGAAGTGTGAGCTGAGTGTGGTAGCAACTGCAACCCCAGCACTCAGGGAACACGGGGACCATGATTTCAAAGCTAGCCTTGGCTACACAGAGACAAAGCCAAACCAAACAAACCCAAACAAACAAACAAAAGGAGTAGCCATCCCCTCTCACTTAGAAAACCATTTCCTAAGATCAATTTCCGCTTGCAGCCTGTGCATTTTGTTTCGTTTTGTTTCACGGTGATTCGCCTGAGGGGAGATGTCACAGATGGAAAGGTGGGGGCCTGAAATCAACCAGGTTCGGGCTTCACTCCTAAGTGGAAGAGGCCGTGTTAATTCCCCCACAGAAGGTAAAGATAACCCCTGTGAGGTGTGACATCTCTCCCCTCGGCATTCTGAACTTGCTGGCTCTTCATTCAGAGGGAGGGTTGTTTCTGCTTTTCTAAGTTATTCAGAGAACTGCCTCACACCTCTCCTTTGATGACACCGGAGGCTTAGCTTAGACACCGCATTTCACAGCACACTGCCCTTCCCCTGCCATAACTTAATCCACATAAACGCCGACAAAAGGGATATGGAAATGTTTATTTAGATAAACCTACGAAACTGACATGGAAATAATAGAGCCAAACAGATTCTTCATTTAAGGTGCCTGGACCAGTCTAGAGCAGCTCAATGGGTCCACCTGCAGACTAGAATGGAGAGCTCACAAGATGTCAGTGGAAAATTACTTAAGAGTCTCTCAAAGAGACAGCCTAGGAAGACCCTGGAAGCCCAACAAGTAGGGAATAGAGATTCATTTAGTGTCGACTGTATGCCAACATTTGTACTTCTGTTCCCTTACTGTTACATGACCGTAGCCCATGTGTGTCCCGATGGCTGCCGGCATGATGGACTGTCCACTCTGTGGTGCTCTTTTTGAGTACTTCATTTGATACTTTATCAATATGAGCCCACAAGTCCACTCAACAACCCTCTCAAGTAGGATTTATTAGTTTTGAAAGTGGGAGGGGGACACAAAAAAGTGTTAATGATTAGACTGTAATTTCACACAAGGCTTATTCCAACCTTGCATGGTCTTGGCAGTCATGAAATGGTCTTAGTATAAAGCTACAAAAGTGCCAAAGGGAGAGGACCCTGACTTGGCAACACTATGAGCTCATCATAGTTTAGCCGGTTACAGTGATGTTCATAAACCTGGAACTGTTTGGCTTTTTGTGGATTTTGTTTTATTTGTTGGGTATTAGAAAAGGTTTTTACTGTTGTTTCTTGAGTGGGTAAATATGTTTATGCAGTTAAGAATTCAAGAGGAGAAGCTGGGGCAATGGCTCAGTTGGTAAACACTTTGGTAAGCAGAGGATCGGAGTTTGACCCTGACTGAAAAGCAAGCAAACAAAGCATTGAACAGGTGTGGTCATACCTGCCCGTAACACCAGACGCGGAGGTGGGGGACCCCCAAGGCTCACTGCCAGCCAGTCTAACCAACCAGCAACCTCCAGGTTCCGTGAGAGCCCCTGGCTCTAAATAAGTCGATAAATAAAAGGAAAAGTGATGGTGGAAGGCAGCTGACATGGTCTTCTGATCTACACAGGCACACATGAGCACACATACCTATAAACACAAATTCAAAGGGACCCACAGTGTTCTACTCTTGTCCATACTGGTCACTGTCTCTCCCTGCAGTCAAGCAAAGCTGTTAGTTTCTACGGTAGCTTTACAGAGCTTTCTTACTGCAAATGAGAACAGAGAAATACACCCATGCATATATACATACACACATACATGCATAATACATACATGCATCATAATACATACATAATACACATACATACATAGTACATAATTCATACATTCAGAATACACACATTCATGAATACACACACACACACACACACACACACACACATGCATACTGAGATACGGAGAACAGGAGAGAGGGAAGAAACATCTATTACTTCTAGTCATACATTTCTACACCTTGTTCTCTGGTCCTGGGACTCATACATAGAGATTCTTCCCTACCTTGAGACTCCTTGTTCCTTGTGAGAGTTCTCAGCTGAACACTCAGGTTGTGTCTGGGCTTTGGCTGTTACAAATGATGCACCAATGAATGGTTTTCTTATGTGAAAGTCGGTCTGACAACAACACAGACACGGAATTGCTGGTTAAAACTGTGCTTCAATAGAAGGCACTTTGTTCCCTCCCACAGATTGTTCAGATTGTGTCTAATCCCTGCCGCTCTCATTCACTTGATCCAAGTGTTTCTAACACTCCAGCTGCTTAACTGCAGGGTCAAGTATAACTCATGATTTCAAATTTTTATTTTCACCAAAAAGGGAGAAATTTCCCAGTGATTGACTATTTCATAAAGGTAAACGAAAATAAAACTGAGAAGTGTAACTTTTACTTTAAAGAAACTCTGCCTTTAGCTGATCAGGGTGCTGCCAGGCACCATGGTGGCTAAGGCAATGACGTAAATGTCCCCCAGGAGTGTATTCCCTTAGCCCTGGAAGCTGGAGCACAGCCTAAGTTTCCACTTAGAGGAAGGTGTGGGAAAGAGTTCTGTGTGGGTTAACCCACATGACACTCATGCCGAGTTGGACACAGATAAATGCCTTATAGATGCTGCTGTATGCTCTTGATGGTAGCTAATTCCCAGCTCTCGCTCTCTCTGAGAGCTTACAAGCTCCCCAGACATTTCCACAGCCAACTCTCACACAGCAGAAATGGAACTGTCAACTCCACACCAAAAGGAAGGCTTGCGTGCATGGCATTTAGTCTCTACAAAAGTCCAAAACACAAGACATGAATTCTGAGCCACCAGCTTGCTGATGGTTGGAGGCCTGTGGCCTAGTGCAGCTGAGAGGTGTTAGATTTCCATACCATTCGAAAAGCCTCTCACCCCAGCAGACACGTTGGACGTGCTGAGCTTTGCTTTCCACCGAGTAGCCCCCATCCTGAATTAGCCTTAACATGGAGCAGATATGTGAGCCTGTCCTGCTGAGGATGGGGGAAACAAGAAGATCTCAGATAGTGCCGCCGGGGCAGCCTGGCACCGAGGTACCAGGAGAGGCTGCTGAGGTGGCCGCATTTGCCCCTCCCCCTCTATCTCTGGCATCTTATCTGGGCTTCACAGAAGAATGATTGAAAAGGGGCCTCCTCAGCAGAGGAAAACGATGTGAAGGCACTGAGGGAAGAGAAGGCTCATGTGTAATCCCCAACAGCTCCAAGAGCTCAGCCCTAGTGATAAAAGGATCTGGCGGTAATCCATCCTCTCAACAAAGAGATTTAACATCCTGAAGGGTGAGATCCACGGCCCGTGCCTGTGTTCGACTGATTTAGGCCAGCGAGGATGTGACCGATAGAGTCGGCGACTTAAGCTTCTCTTTGTTCGAGTTTACAGGAATGGAAGTGTCTAGTGTGATGATACAAGATTGTCATACCTTCTTCAAAGGATTTATATTTATTTTTATGTGTGTGTGCCTACTTGTCTGTATGTTCAAGTGTGCATGAAGACCAAAAGAGGGTGCTAGATCCCCTGGGACTGGAGTTATGGAAGGTTTTCAACGGCCCCAAGTGAGTGCTGGGAACTAAACCCAGGTCCCCTGCAAGAGCAGCAAGTGCTCTTAACCACTGAGCCACCTCTCCAGCCCCAAGACTGTCATATCTGAACGGCACGCTTTATTAAATAAATTAATTACACCCAATTTCCAGCCAATCTAAAAACAGTTGTTTCTCTTAAAACCGCTGTGTCAATCATTTTTCTCTCATTATTATGTACTGTGGTGCCACCTAGTGGGCAAAATTGAGATAGCACCCACACGAGAACCCACAAAAAAGGGGTCATGGAAGTTATAGAAAATTGCTCTTCCGTTTTATGAGTGGGTTGGTGTCCCCCTCCCTCCTGGAAGTCCCACCTGGCTACATGAAGTGGCACCTTCAGGCTCCATATACCCTGCTGCTAAGAGTCTCAACTGGCGTCACTCCCACGGACTCCCTGGATCCTCTACCACACTAATTTCTGTTCTCCCTCCTGATCCTCCCTCTCCCCATCTCCTTGCCGTCCTCACCCCTCTCCCACACAGTTCTCTTCCTCCATCTACGTCAGATGTCTATTTTATTTCCTGTTCTGACTGAGAGTCAAGCATCCTCTCTTGAGCCTTCCTAGGCTGCTTTGGGTCTGTGAATTGTGGCATGGTAATCCTGTACTTTGTGGCTAATAGCCCCTTACAAGTGAGTACACAGATGGAGCAGAATTGAGGCAATGGCAAACCAGTTACTGGCCCAGCTTGAGACCTATCCCATAGAGAAGGCCAGCCTCTGACACTGTTAATGAAACTCTGCTATGCTTGCACACAGGAACCTACCAGAACTGTCTTCTGAGAGGCTTCATCCAGTAGCTGGTGGAAACAGATGCAGACACCCACAGCCAGCCAATAGGCCAAGTTCAGAGGGTCCTGTGAAAGACTGGAAAGGACAGAGGGATTGGGAGGGGTCAAGGACACCACAAGACAGACCTACAGAAGTAAACTAACCTGGGCCCATGGGGGCTCACAGAGACTGAACCACCAACCAAACAGCATGCATAGGCTGGACCTAGACCCCATTCACATATGAAGCAGATGTGCAGCTTAGTCATCACGTGGGTCCCCTAATAACAGAATTTTCTTGGTCCTGCTTTGACTTGACTTGTCAGGGTGGGTTAGTATCCTTTTCTGAAGAGGGGGAGGGATGAGGGGAGGGGCTAGGAAGAAAGGAGGAAGGGGATTTGGATCAGGCTGTAAAGTGATTAAACAAACAAACAAACGAAAACCGCTTCACAGGGCGTCCAGTTCCAGCTTAAAAGTGTTCTCCCATCCCCTCTGTTTCTGATGGCAGGTGTAGATTTGTGGCCTTAATAAAGCAGACAGGTGAGAGGTTAAACACCCCTGTTTCATCTACAACACTTGCCCTTGTGGAAATGGCAATTTCAGGCCTAACAGAAACTCGAGGGCCAGTCAGGTCACGGATGACTACCTCATTTAAAGAGAAAAGCAGTAGGACTAGCCAGGGTGGTGGAACAACAGAGTGGCCAGGCCAGACTCCCGGGACTCAGAACAGCTTTGGCTACCCCTTGAATGTTCCCTGCTTCTCTTGTCAAGATGCTGCCCGCTCCTTTGGAAAGCGCCTGCACCACCGTACCTGGGTGACGCTTTAAGCCTTGCCAATGGTCGGAGGTCGAAAGGTGAGTTAAGGGTGAGAGAGACTGACTGTTAAAGACTCTAAAAGAAAAATTCTATTTTGGACCCAGCTACATGGATTTGGAGCTCCTTGCACAATGACAAGGCTGGAGCAAAGGCAGCTGTGAGGAGATGGAGTCTTGGCAGAGAGAGGTGGGCAGAAGTTAGAAGAACACCAGACACTGTGCCACTCCCGAGCTGCTTCCATTCTGATGATATATGTGCAGTGCTTTTCCAGTGCCACCCCAACCTCTCAGCAGCAGCTGCGCACCCTAAAACTCAACTCAATCCTGACAGGACTGATGTAATTAGCAGCGGGACCATGGGTAAGGGCCCCATTGTGTAAGATGCTCCAGGTCCTCATAGGAGTCCCTGTCCCAGGTCATCACAGTTACTTCTACCTGGTGCTACATCTAGATGGTTCCCACAGCTGCCTCTTTGGTTTGAGAATTTTCTAGAAAAATTTGGACAATCCAGGAAAGTGTTCTACCGTAGCTGGATTATCATAAAGGATATCGGTAGGTATACAAATGACCAGCCAATTAAAGAGGTTCATAAAGCAAAGGAACACCCTGGAGACAGGGAGGTAGCTCACCTGGAATGGAAGTGGGGGCAGGAACTTGTAGTTAAAACAAATAATTCAGAGAAAGACACTGAGGGTAGGAAGATGCACAATTAAACCCTCTATATAACGGAATAACTATACTGTTTCTGAACACTTCTTGAACTGTGAACTGGGGTCATATCCTTCAGGACAAGATAATTTAGGCTTATATTCTTCCCTCATCATGAACCTAACACATCAGTGGTCTGAGCTGAAGGTAGACATACGCTTAGGCCATGGGCAGACAAGCTTGAATGTTTCACTTAAGAGTTTCTTCTTCTTTCAGCCAATTAGACACTTCAAAGACAAATAGACTTTATAAAGAGAATGTTATTTCACCAAGGAGAAAGAGCTTTACATTTAAAAGTCAGGTGTTTCCAAGCCAGGCCTTCTACCCGGTTAAGTCACTTTTCATTATGCCCCAAAGACAGCAACAGCCCCGTGCCCATGCAGCTCTGGGCATGGTAGCACGTGCCTTCAATGCCAACGGTCAAGGAGGCAGAGGCAGGCAGATAGCTGAGTTCAAAGTAAGTCTACAAAGTAAGTCCAGGACAGCCAAGAAAGAGAGAAACTGTGTCTCAAACCCCCTACCCCAAAAAGTTTAGGGCCAGTTACTAATCTTTGTCTATTTGTTTCATTAGCCAAAGGCAATAGTTCTTGTTTAAAAAATTTAGATTTTCATTTTAAAAGCATACACATCTTATCTCCTTGTTCCCAGTCTTTATGGAGAGAATATATGTCCTTGCCTAATCATCTTGGGCTTTGCTCTGGAACTTGTTTTATTCAATAAAATGCTGGCAGACCTCGAACAAGTCTGGCTTGGAATATATCACAGATGTGAGCTTTCTTCTCTTGTCTCTGCCATGGCCATGAGAACAATGTCCCCTGAGTACTAACTTCCCTCTTGAACCTAGGCCTTTGAATAAATCCATGAGAACAGATGTGAGGCTTCTCTGGAGCGGAGAAAGAACCCTGGTGGACCCAGAATTTGATGTAACCCAGATATTGAGTCAGCTGGCAAATATTTTAAATTGGTGTGTGTGTGGGGGGGTGTCTGTGTGTGTGTGCCTGTCTGTATGTATGTGTGTGCATGCACACGCCTGCACTCACTCCAACCCCCAGTACCACAGAGGGAAGGGGTGGGAGGAAGAGAGGCAAAAGGAAGAGAAATAAGAGGACCAAGTCTATAAATGAAAGAATAACATCTGAAACTAAAATAAAAGCACTGGATGGTATAAGTGAGGACAAGCGAGTAGAAGAAATAGTCAAGTTGAATACAAAGACCAAGATTCTTTTTTTTTTAAATCAGAGTTAGAAGGAATTATATATCAAAATATCTAATCTATGTGCAGTTGGTGTTTCAAAATGAAGGGGAAGATGGTGCAGAGAAATATTTGAAGAAATGATGTCAAAGTTTCCTCAAATATTGTAAGTGAAATGAAATTTATAGGCTCAGGATTCTACATGCTCCAGGCAGGCAAGTATTTATTTTTTAAAACTATACATACAAATTGCTAAAAATCAAAGATAGCAAAAAAAAAAATCTTCAAGCAGAAAAATACTGGTTTCTCCTCATAAACAATGAGGGTCAGAAGACAATAGATAGAACAGCTGTGAATTACTTATCAGCCCAGAATTCTACATCCAGTAAAGACATCCTCCAAGAAGAAAAGTACTCTGGGAAATAAACCTAAGACAAGTCACTAGGAACAGGCCTGCTGCTAAGGGGCATTCTCTGAGCCGCGAGAAGATGCTTCCGTATAAAAACTGAGACTAGGAAAGAATAAAAAATAGCAAATAAAAACCAGAAACACCAGAAGGCTAGTTTCCCTTCTTAAACGTGATGATTTGCAGAAAAAAAAATCATAACATTTTACAATGATGTTTATAACATACATATGGAACTGTATTTACGTGAAGTAGTGCAATATTAACTCAGTGTGAACAACAAAGTTAGGGATGTATGTTGTAGTAATCTCCAAAGGAAACCCATATACATACATGCATGTATGCACAAAACAGTGTAGAGATATGGCTACAAAGCTATAAAAATTACACTTTCATCCTAAAAGGTAAGCAAGTCACTATCATATTTTGGAGGTAAGAGGGAGAATTGTGTGAGAGGATATCTATGGTTAAGAAAAAATTATGAAATGTTTTCTTCAATTCTCACACCAAACAGAAATAACAAAGTAAGGGAGTTCCCTTTGTAACATAGAAACATTGAAAGAATGGGAATTTGCATTATGGCTCTAAGTTTGCAGTTGGGATAAGGATGGTATGAATAATATTCGAAAGTCCATCCAGTATATCCCATCTGGACAAGAATGGTAAAATTATCAAGAGCTAAGGTCCTCAAGACCAGGCTTAAACTCTGATTCACTAGAAGGATCTACAGAAGTCAGGAAAACCATCTACTCCTGCTTGTGGTTTATTGCAGTGAAAAATCCTGTTACAGATTAAAATACACACAGCACAATGTGTACATAGGGTGACAGGCAAAGTTCAAGGTGGGGCTTATGGTAAACATCTCTTTCTGGTGTGAAAGAGTAGAGTGTGACCAACTAGCTGGACTCACTTCAAACAAACAACCACACCTCTACATAACTTCCCCTACTTCACGACACTGGGCACCAGGCTCAGGGAAGTTTCTCTAACTGAGAACACTTTGCCTGTATTGCTGAGTATAAAAGCTCAGGTAACTAAATGTTCTTGGGTGATTCTGCCTTTTAGGCTTCCAAGTTTTACCCAGTTTTACAATCATTTTGTTTTAATAGGGACATTCAGTCTCAATACATCCGTTATCATTGATATATTTGTATTCCCTATTCTTAATTCTTTTACTTATTCAATGAATTTTTAAGGTTTTTTTTCCCTCTCTTCTACATTTCCTCTCTTCTACATTTTTTGTATAGTATTTTGGATTACTTTATTTTTCTCTCTATTAATTGTTGGCTGCAAACAATTTCATTGTGTTGTCAGTAGGTAACCAAATATTATAATAAGAATTCTTCATAGTATTATAAAAATTAGTATCACCAAAATAACAGACAGACCTACTGCCCTGGTAGGTTAAGAGACAAGGAGTGTTTGACTGTGAGTCTCTGCATCTGCTCCCATTGGTTGCCAGATGATGCCCTGCTGATGACAGTTGTGCTAGGCACAGGTCTATGAGGATAGCAGAATATCATTAGGAGTCATTTTACTGCCTTTTTTTTTCCAATTGTGTTGGGTCTATCCTGGGTCTGCCACGGAATCAACTAAGCAGGGATCATAGGGGCCCGCAGAGACTGAACCAACAAACACAAACCCTGTATGGGTCTGAGCAAAGTCTCTGCATATACCTTATGGTTGTGAAGCTTGGTGTTCTTGTAGGACTCCTAAAAATGGAAATGGGAGGGGGTGTCTCTGACTTTTTTTTTTTAAAGGAAACAGAGGAGGAGTTGATATGGAGCAAAGAGGTTGGGGGAGGGACTGAGAGAAGTAGAGGAAGGAGAAATAGTGATAAGGAGGTAATGTCTGAGAGAAGAATAAACATTTAAAAAAGAGAAGAGAGAAAGTGAGAACGAAAAGAAGACAGACACTAAATCCATCCACAGCAAATGTTGTGCTAAATGCTAGCAACAGCTGCAGTATCTAGAATGGTAGCCCCTGGCACATGAGTCTACTTAAGTAGCCTAAAAGACAGAAGCTTCCGTTCTGCAGTCACATGGGCCACGTAGTAACTGCTTGACAGTCACACACACACGGGATACCCCCACCACAGACGGAAGCCCTGTTGCTCAGCACTGAGCTACATTCTGATTAAAAGAACTTATAAAGGTAGATGACGTTGTGGTAGCTCTACATTCTTTCTAAGAGACACACTGTGGCTTTGTTTTTATTTGGGATTTTTAAAACTTATGCGACCGAGGCTGGCCTGTTAACTCATGATCCTACCATGTCAACCTCCACAGGTCTGGACCTGATTATCACATCTGTTTGTGTATATTTTAAATGGATGATTAGATTTTTTTCTATGAAAAAATAAGTTGCTTAACTAATTTTCCGCTATTGGACTTTGTAACAGTTTGCTAACTAGAAAGGTTCTTTAAATGTAGAGATAACAGCTAGATTGAAAGCACATTCACAGAGCCAGGTGTGGTGGCACACACCTGTGATCCCGACACCTGAAACTACAAGTAGCACTGAGCCCTGCATTTAATGTGGCTTTCTCTTTATGTGCATACATGTAATAAAGTTTGTAAGTGGGTACTGCAGCCAGGCGTGAGAACTGGTGCCTCTAGTCTTAGCACTCAGGAGGCTGAGACAAAACATCACCAGTTTGAAGGCAGCCTGGACTAAATAGTAAGCTACAGTCCAGCCCTGTTATCGAAACAAAACCAAAGTGAACAGGTACAGTAAGAAAGAGATTAAGGACTAATAATAAAATAGAACAACTCCAGCCAGACTATAACAAGGGCTATGTCAACATCTCTCTCAGACTATCTTGATGTAGGGCACTTGCGTTCTTGTGATGGGAAGCGACAGAGTCCCACAAGATGACATGAAGGGAGATGAATGACTAGGCACTTACAATGTTGCTATAAACCCTGCGTCTGAAGTGTGACTGCAGAACTGGGATGATTTCTCTTTCCTCCTTCACAGTTTCATGGATAGATTTTTGTTCTCACCATAGATTGTAGCAGTCTCTGAATAGGCAAGTTGAGGACTTTCATCTTTCACCCACGGGAAGCACTTTACCATTTTTCTTTGGCATGTCTAAGTCACAGAATCCCACTGCTACTTTTGTATTTGGAAGTAAGAGTCACTTGAACACAAGCATCTAGCACTGTGCCAGTCAATCTGAGAAAGAGAGTTGACTGCTAAGTGACTAATGGGCAGAAAGCATCTGCAGTGTGAATGAAAGAAGGCTATACCGCCCAGGGGCATGGGTTGGTACAGCACAATGAACAACAAACACTGCTAAGGAAGATTCAAATATGTTCCACAGTTACACACACACACACACTCATTGTGTTTAAATCCACATGAGAGAACGGTCTTGAACAGAACCACACACAGTAGAACATAATCATTGCAAGAGCCTCCTTCTAAGCTAGGGTTATCTCATATTCTAGCCCAGAACAACAATGGAAGTTTAGAATGATTAACTTGTTAACAAGGCTAACTTGTGGATAGTATACTGTTCACAGGTCCCATACCGCTAAGGTATAATATGCAATTTGTAAATGTTTCCAACAGAAAAGATTAAATATTTACAAGTTTTGATGCTTAAGCATCAAGTACCTGAGGAATTTACTATGTGGGCAATAACTCAGGCAAATATTCTCTATTACATAATTCTCTTATTTTTTTTATCCTTTGAGCTTTTTGTTCAGTGTGTTTTAATAGAGGGCCTCAAGGATTTCAAGTTAGCCTCAACTTTGATATGTCCAAATCCCAAATCGTAGCGACCTGCACAGGTGTACTGAGGGACACTATGATGTGACCACTGGAGACTCATTTCCTCGTGGTAACAAGGTAAAACAGAGGACAATTACGCCTATTTCTGCTTGAACAATTCGCCATTTAAGAACCTAGTGAAATGACAGTGTCTCCAAATGATGTTCCGCAAAGTTCAGCGTTTAAACTGTGCTTCTACCAGGTGTGGTGGCACGCAGGTTTAATCTCAGCTCTCCGGAAGCAGAGACAGGAAGCTCTCTGTGAGGCGGAGGCCAGCCAGGACTACATAAACAGACTCCCTCTTAGAGAAAAAAAAAAAAAATCAAACCAAAATGAAGCGCGTAGGATAAAGCACGAAGCTCCCTGATCTGCGCGTGTCTGCTTGCAGCCTCCTAAGAAATACCAACTTGGTTTTGTCCGTCCAGCCCCTCACCTACCTGTGAGGCAGGATCTCAGGCCACATCTCCTCTACTGCAGATTACCTGAAGGATTCACCAGAGGTGAGGTTTAGTTCTAGTCACCACAGGAAAATTCCAAGCTCTGACATTTTCAAGTGAAGTTCCCTCTGCAGCATTGATAAATCTTCATTCATTTGTAAGGATTTGGCAATCAATCCTCACAGATGTGCTCAAAGGCCATTTCCCAGGTGATTCTAGATCGTGTTCGGTTTCCTTCACAAGCTGTATCAGCGGATTCCCTCCAAGCCTGAGTGTCAGCTCTGCTCTAAGGATTATGGTAACACACACACAATTTAACAACCCCGAAAGAGTGAGATCCACAGACTGGAACCTGGAAGGCTGCACTTGGTCTATGCAAATCTGCACAGGCCTTGAAATGCAAGAAAAGATTTTCAGAAATCAAATGATTCCGTAACAGATTTGTAAAGATGATCCAAAGTCAGCAGGCTTCGGGTGCTGCACTCCGTGGTGCTTTCCTGGGCAGTCACTGTAGCTGGTGAGCACCGTAGCCTGTACTCTGCAAAAGACTGGTAATATCCACTTCCTTTCAAATGAGGCATTTTTCAATCTAGCAGTGTCAGCAGCCAGCCAGTCAGCTGGCAAGGCATCCCCGCCGCAGGTGGTTCTGCTGAGGCACAAATGCCTTCAAAGTTTGCGTACGCCTTACCCAGACCGGCGTCAGAAGCGAGCCTCCTTTCAGCGAGGCAAACGAAAGGGGGAACCTCGTTGAGAGAAGAGCATCATTTTGGATAATGGGAAGAAGTGAGGCAAGTGTAATGTTTGTTCCCTCCATCCGTGGGCTCGGAATTCCATTTAGATGTGTGACGGAGAAATAACCTGTGAACTTCAAAAGTGGCAAAATAAAAATATCCACAAAATCTTCCTGGCTCAGTGTTCCGTTGCTGGGAAGAGACACCATGACCGCAGCAGCTCCAATAAAGAAAAGCATTTCCCTGAGACTGGCTTACAGTTTTCAGAGGCTCAGTCCCTTGTCCATGCGCAGGTCGACAGGTGCTGGGGAAGGGGCTAGGAGCTCTATATCCGGATCTGCGAGCAACAGGAAGCGAGACGCCCTGGAACTGGCTTGGGCGCCTGAAACCTCAAAGCCCACCTGCAGTGGCACACTTCCTCCCACAAGGCCACACCTACTCTGACGACAGCCACGTCTGCTAATCCTTCTAAGTAGTACCACCGCCTGATGACTGAGCATTCAAATATGTGAGCCTGTGGGGGCCATTCTTATTTAAACCACCATACTTCCCATTTCTAAAACTTAGTTAAAAGAGTCAGCGAGCTCATTTTCAAAATTATAGGAGTTTTCATGATGGTCTGCTGAGGGCTGTTGTAACAGATGGGGTGTAACAGATGTCACAGATGGTTTTAATCAACAGAAATTTATTGTTTCACAGTGCCAAGACTAGAATCTAAGGGTCAAGGTAGAGGCAGCGTTGGTTCCACAAGGGAAGAAGCCATCCCAGGCTCTCTCCTTGGCGTGTACCTGAGTGTTTTATCACTGTGTTGCTTTGCATATCTGTGTCCAAACCTCTTTAATCAGAACAGTAATAACAAGGCTAAATCTCATCCTGATGATTTTACCTTAATGATTTTTAACTCAGTAAACACTCTATCCCCATATATGGCCACATTCTGAGATTCTGGATGAATAAGCACAGATCTGAGATACCAGTTCACTGCTGAATTATCAAGGCTGTTGTGTCCCAAGGCAAAGGCTTGTACTGGGGACACACAGAAATAGGAATAGACAGTTTATTTAGAAATAGAAAACAAGGCCCCCGACCCTATACAGCACATTTACATAGTACCAGCCTCTCCCATTCTCCCATATTTTTTTATAGTACAGGCTTTTCCCATGCGTGATCTGCTCATTACAGGAAGTCAAGATGGGGAAAGGCTTCCAGTGTTTCTTCATAAACTGGCCTTATGATGCTTTATTTGTTATTGGAGGCCCCTGGTAGGGATGGCCTTCCAGGGTTTCTCTGTAAACTGGCTTTTTTAGTATGTCATCTTCTTATGGTACTATCTACATCTATTTAAATATGTGTATGTACATACATGTATACACACACATACTATTATTTTTAAAGAACTTCATATATAAGACAGTGCTCATATGTCAGTCTTGATGTAGGTTTCCCCAGTCTTTACACTGGGATTTATCACTACAGCATATGGATTTATGGAGTTGGCGGCACACATCTGCAGTCCCAGAACGCAGGAGCCCGTGGCAGGAGGCCTGAGACTTGAAGACATCTTTAGCCTAGGCTGCATCCTGAGACCCTGCCCCCGAAAGCAAATCATTCATTCATTCAATCATGGGAGTGGAGACAATTCAGCTATAACAAATAATTTTTGAGTTTTTGCAGCCCTGGCTGGGCATGAAGTGTTCTAAATCTGTGTCAGCCCTACTATTGTCTGTCTTGCTATTACAGCCTTCCTATTGAGGGAGAATGGCTATCTTGCCTTGGTTTCGATTTGCATTTTCATTGTAACTAGTGATACTGAGAAGAAGACTGTGCTTATTGGCCATAGCCATTTGTATAGCTTATTATTTTTTAAATAATTTTATGAGAATGGATGTTTTGTTGACAGGTACGCCTGTGAGTCACTTGCATGCAGTGCTTGCAGAGGCCAGAAGAGGGTATTGCTAGAACTGAAGTTGCAGACAGTTGTGCAATGCCACATGGGTGCTTCGAATTGTACCCAGGTCCTCTAGAAAAACAGCCAGTGCTCACAGCCACTGAGATCTCTCTCCAACCTTGTTTTAGAACTCTTTAAGGAAATGTTTATTCATATCATTTGCCCATTTGAAACTGGATTACTTGCTTTTATATATTTATCTATATACATATTCCAGACACATGTGTTCCTTGATTGATTGCATTTTCTCCCCATCATGAGAGGAAATAATTATTAAGGAAATGGTGTAATTTTGTCCCTTTTGTCATTGATATCATTACACTAATTTTAATGTGGTATAGTCTCTTTTCTATTGCTTTGATAACACACGATGACCAAGGAAATTTAGGGAGGAGTTTATTTGGGCGTACACAGGGTAAGTCCATGACCGTCACGGCTGGAGCATGGCAGCAGGCAGGCACCGGAGCAGTAGCTGAGAGTTTACATCTTGATTCGTAAGCAGGAGACAGAGGGAGCTAACTGGGAATGGCAGGGGCTTTAGAAACTCCAAAGCCTGCCCTCCTCCAACAAGGCCACACCTCCAAACCCTTCCCAAAGACTTCCGACAACTGGGGCCCAAGAATTCAACTATATGAGCCTATTGGAGCCATTCTCATTTAAACCACAAGATATAACTAAACTTGCATTCCTAGAATAAATCTCACTGACACTCGTGTAACATGGTATAACTCTTTTGAAACAGTCTCACTGTAACTCAGGCCAGGCTCAAACTCTGGATCTCATGCCTCAGAATGAAGACCTGAGACTTTCTTCCTCCCCTTCCCTGCTCTGTTAGTCAGAGTTACTGAGAGTTAATGAAATTTTGTTAATTTTTTTAGAGTACTGAGTCCAGGTTTCATTTTCCTTCTCTACTTCTTTTGTCCTCTACTTCATTTCTTTACATGCTTATCTTTATTTCATTCTATTCCTCTGTTTTGGGTTAGCTGCATTAGCTTCTTTTCCTTATGTTCTTTATTCTGTGCTAGGAACTGAACTCAAGGCCTTATACACTAGGCAAACACCACTGGGCTACACTCCCCCCCCCCCCAGGCTCCTCCAGCCTCCTAAAGTGGAAAGTTAAGTTGTTAAAGTTTTCCTCTCTTCATTTCATTCCTCTTCTTCCACCACCTCCTCCTCCTCTCTTCCATCACTACCTCCTTCTCTTCCTCCTCTCTTCTTCCTCTTTCTCCTCCTTTTGACAAGGGTCTCACATAGCACAGGCTAGACTCAAACTTCCTATGTAGCCAAGAAAGATTTGGTTTTAATAGCTGACCATTCTGCCTCCATCTCTGAAGTGCTGGGATTACTGGTGTCATCACACGCAGCATTCTGGTTTTTTAAAAACAGGCATTTGAACCTGTAAATTTTCTTCAACACCGTTTTTGCTGAATGGCGCATATCTGGCGTGGACCTCTTTGTTTTTATCTTATGTAGAGTTATTTTAGGTCTTACATGATAGAATGATTTTCCTCTGTTTTGAGATTTGTTGCCTCTTCTCCTGTGACTTCTTTTATACGTGGGTTTGCACAAGTCAGTGTGGTTGATGGTGCCCCCATTTTCTTTATTATTTTTTCTCTTTTTTCCCCCTTCAACAACTCAGATCAGAGTGGCCTGTGGCTATGTGTGATAAGCATTTTCTTAATTGCTAATTGATGTAGAGAGGCCCGGCCCATTGTGGATGGTACCATCCCTAGGCAGATGGACCTGGGCTAAGTAAGAAGACAGGCTATACAGGCCAGAGGGAGCAAACCAGTAGAGCAGAATTCTCTCATAGACTGTGCATCAGTTCCTGCATTCAGGTTCTTTGAGTTCCTGCCCTGGCTGCCCTGGAGGATGGGCTACAGTCTGTAGGTCAAATGAACCCTTCCTCTTGGATCACAGTGGTTTATTACAGCAACAGAAGGCAGAAGAGAACATGGATCCATTCTGCTCTGCCCAAGGAGACATATGAATCCATTGCTAGCCAGGCATGGTGGGTCACACCTATAATCCCAGCACTTGGGAGGCTGAGGCAGAAAGATTCTAGACTAAGCTGCCTTTAAAAGGGAGTGAGGGTGGGAGGTGTGCTCAACAGGTCAAAGCGCTTGTTCAGGAAGCCTGACAACCCGAGTTACATCCACAGAGTCTAACCTAAGAGACAACCAACTCTCAGATGTGGTCTTCTGACCTCTACATATGCATCAGAGCATGCATGGGAGGTACACACTAGCCGACACATGAATAAAAAATAAAAATAATATCAGTCTTTTAGCACAGGTACAAACACATGTGCACGTGCACACACATGCACGCACACAAACACATGCACGCACGCACGCACGCATGCACGCACGCATGAGCTGGAGAGGTGGCTTAGTGGTTAGGAGCACTGACTGTTCCTCTAGTGGTCTGGGTCTGACTCCCGGCGCCCGAGTGTCTGTAGCTCCAGTTTCAGGGCATCTAACATGCTCGTTCGGCCTCTTCAGGCACCAGACATGCACATGGTGCACATACATACATACAAACAAACAATTTATACATATTAAATAAAAATGAATATTTTAAAATAGTAATAATAATATCAGAATACTCAATTCTAAATTGGACTTGATGGGTTAAAAACAAACAAACAAACACAAAGTTGGATGGGTAAGGAGGTGGGGCTGGGAGGAGTTGAGGATTAATATGAGCAAAATACATTGTATGAACTTATCCAATAATATAATATTACTTAAAATAAATCACCTCCCCCATTTCTCTTCCTCTGTCTCCCCTTTGCTTCTCAATACACTAATCGGTAAACCATACCTATGGTCAAGTCCCTATACCTCTATGACAGGGGAAGCCTGCTGGCCCTAGGTAGCTTCTGTATACTGAGAAGAAAGGGAAAGAACTAAAGTGGCTCATGGTCTCAGAATGCTGATAAGGAAAAGATGGCATTTGGCAAGTCCTATTTAGATGGATGTTTGACAGGACATAAGCACGGGATGAAAATGTTGGAGGTAACTTGAAGATTGCAAGAAGAATAGGGATGGATCCTCTGACCTTATCAAGAATGCTATTTGTGATAGATCCTTGGCAAATAAAAGAATTTCCTCCCTTTACCTGCCTCAAGCTGAATTAAAGAGGTAAGAACTATTGAGGTCCACTAAGGTTTTCCTTCCAGTCCCAGAGGAGTCAGAGGCCACTGTGACCCAGCTACAGGAAATGAAGTAAAAACCAAGGGACAGAGCCAGGAGAAGAGAGGGAAGCATTACCCACTCCTATTTAAGGGATTGGAGGTCTTAACTCAAATTTAGTACTAGATACTCTAATTATTAAACTGACATAAAATATGTAGGCATAGGGTTATTGTGTCGTTCAAATGTTGATTTCTCTATCCCCCTCTCCATATCTGGTTGCAATCCTGTTCAGAGAATTTCCTGTCTTGGTGTTGCATAAACACTGTCCCCTGATATGCCAATAAAGCAGCTTACAGCTAATCAATGAGCAGGAGAGGGAATAGGGCTAGACTTCTGCTAGCCAGTGGAGGAGGAGCTAGAAGAGGAAGTGAGCTGTGGGCAGATGTCCAGTAGAGAGAGAGAACTCAGCAAGGAGAGTTACAAAGTGCAAGTATCTTTGGGATGCAAGCTGGGAGGAAGCCAAATTAGCTTAGAGGGTTAAGATAGACTTAAAACTGTTCAGTTCTTTTGTTGTGAAGCTTGTTAAAATAATATAATAGGGTCTCAATTATTTGTGTGATAGCCAGGTTAAGAGAGAAACTGAGAAACACATTTTTATTAAAATAATTTTAACAAAAATGTGTGACTCTTCCCCCAAAAAACAAAGAAGTTGAGGGGCTTGTTCAAGTGTTCATTTTGAAGTATGGAAGGACTAACTTTACTGAACAAAATGTAAAGAAATGGAGAACACAAATGAAATTATTCATCACAACTTACAAGTCATGTTGGTAAACAATGCTATTTATGGAAATTGTTAGAATAGCATCTGACATATAATTTGTGCTAAATATCAGCTACTTATTCTCTGTCCCTCTCTTGCCTAATAACATGCCACACAGTTAAGACCCTGTGAAAGTTACTGAAAACAAGATGGGCTATTTGAATGGATCTCTAAGATCTAGAGCAAAAACTAATGTGCCCAAACCTTTTCGAAGCCCTCTTTCCTAAATTCTATAATTCTACAGTTGGCTAAAAATGGAAAGGTAATAACTTAAATCACACACACACGCGCGCGCGCGTGCGTGCTCCTAACCATTATTATAGTAACAAGGCAAGCCCTCAAACAAGCTCCAAATCACTCACAGAATCGAGGAAAACCATTTGCTTTACTAGGCTTTAGTTTCAAAAATAGTTTCTCCAGCCATAAAGCCAGAATGCTGCTTTCCAAGGGTCTGAGTTAGAGAAAACAAGTTGCTCACAGAGTATTCCAGGCTACTATGTAGCACACCTCCTCAGATTCCCTTCATCCTTGTAGACCCTTATGCATATTCCAGGGAGATGGGCATTGTGGGAAGAAGAGCTAAGGGGACTAACCACAGAAACCCTTACCCACAATGCTTCATGATTAAGTTGGTGCTCTTTGAGTCCAGTGAGTGAGCGAGCATGTTGGGGAGCAGGGAGGTTCAGTAGATAACATGTGTTGGTGGATTCTCTCTGTGGGTTCTGACCATCGAACATGGGTCTCAGGCTTGGCAGTAAGCTGAGCCATCTCACAGTTGCCAGAAGGAAATATTTTAAAGAATTATTCACACCATTAAGGTGAACTCTCAGTTTCTTATAAGCATAACTTTCAACAAAAAGTATAATTATTTATTTCTAACTATAAAAGGAGTACATGTCTATTGTAGAAAATTGGGAACTATAAAAAACAACAAAGGAAAATATACAGCTTTTATGTAACCCTATTAATGTATTTCTATACAAATATAGTGTTTTTGCATTTCTATACTGCATTTTCTTTAACTTAATGTGAGTAAATTCCCATTATTTTAATATATAATATGCTATTGTATTCCAAAATCTAATCCCCTACTGTATAATGAACTACAGCTTCCTTTTTTATTGTTTCAACCAGAACCAGGATAAATATCTTTGCACACAAATCTCTCTGAACATTTCTCATTGTTTCTTTAAATTCTAAAATTGAAAATACTGGTTTAAAGACACGAACATTTCCAAATGTTACAGTGAAGCATGCCACACAGCACGATTTCTTTGGAATTTTATATTTCTAAGGACAGCGCCCAGATGAGAGCAACAGGAAGCATATTCTGGGAGGCTTCCTCGTGTAAAACAGCTTCAGATTAATTCCTAAATTCCTGCTTAGCCTACCAAATCCCAGTGTGAACTGTTTATACTGTTACCTCCCTAAAAAACGAGTCTGAGCACAGCTCTACGTCTCGCATGCCCTGCGCCTGCTCCCTCCCCTGCAGCCAGGGCAAATGGCAGAAGACTGAAGGAGACCAAGCAGGTCAGCACCCAAGCATTTCCATTTGCTTCTCTCCCGTTCGGCACATATGGTCCTCACGGTACTTGTGAAATATCTCAGTCTGAACACGAAAGGTGGGGTGCTACTAAGCAGTACCTAAATACATTCAAGAAAAAGGAAAAAACATCCAGCAACACTTCCTCAGTTGCCAGATTTTAGTTTCAATTTTGGTTTTGTGCTTCTCATCGAAACCAAGAGAGGATTCTATAGCAAGAGAAAAGAACGTGTCAGAATTGTGAAGGATGGTTCTCTGAAGTTAAGACCCATTTTCAACCTTGGGTAATAGTTCCTATTTTTGGTGCTGTTAAAAAATACCTGACACAAGCAAATTTAGGGAAGGCAGGTTAGTCTGGGCTTACAGTCTGGAGGGCAGTCCCTGGCAGGGAAGGCATGGCTCCTGGAGCAGCTCCACCCATGTGCGGGCTGGGAGCCCGGCTTCTTCACAGCTCAACAGGCAGCAGCAACCAAACTGTGACAGACAAAAAGGTTTCTACCTACCTACCCGAGTCACAGAAATGCAGTAATCATGTCCTTTTAAGCCCAGCTAGCCGTCCTTCCCATGGACACTCATCCACAGGCCATAAAGAACAAAATTGGCCCCAAGAATTAACTAAAGGCTAAGTCATTTTCATTGGCCCTATCACTAAAGGGACAAGAGTATCAGTGAAAATAAGATCCTATTATCTGTTTAGTCATAAACAGATTAAAAGTAGAGCAGGATAAATGTGTGTTTAAATCACCCACACTTTAGTTTCCTATTCGTGACTCTCTTTTCTACTTATAATTAACGTGTTTTGATTACACTGGAAATACAGTAGTTGTTCTGGGAAGCTTACACATAAACAACATAATTCTAAAAACTCAAATCCCAGCAGTGTCTACTGACCTAACATATTGATTTGGGAAATACATATAACATCTTCCATTTTGTCAAACAGGATTAAGTAATATGTACTAACTCACCTTCTGAGGACAACTAAAAGGATCTGAACATGAGAAAAATGTTTTAAAAATTAATGAGCTAAGCAGGGCAGTGGCGGCACACACCTTTAATCCTAGCACTTGGGAGGCAGAGGCCGGTGGACCTCTGAGTTTGAGGCCAGCTGGTCTACAGCGTTCATTCCAGGACAACCAGGGCTACACAGAGAAACCCTGTCTCAAACAAAAAGTAAAAAGAGAGAGAGTTGACTGAGGAATTGCTTGGCTGAGGTTCAAGAGAGTTTAGGTTTAGTGGTATACAATAGTAACTGAAGCACTAAGGAGGATAAAGGGGGCTAGCCTGTGCTAGATAGTGACCCCCCCCCACCTCCAAACAAACAAAAGAATCGGTTTCTCTGGATATAATGACAGCACCAAGAGGTAGGTGGGAAGATCAGGACTCTGAGGTTACATAAGAGGACCCGTCTCCAAAAGTATGAAGGAGCAAGCTGGCTCCAAGGGTAAGGAATTTCACACCAAGCCCTTTTCTGAGGTGGATTCCCTGTATCCACGATAGAAGAAAACCAGTTCCCAAAAGTTGTCCTCTAACCTTTACATGCATGCAGTGGCATGTACCACACACACGCACGCACGCACGCACGCACACACACACCACCACCACCACCACCAAATCAAATATGAAAAAGAAACAGTTCTGAGAGAATATGAGAATCCAGAGTTTACCTGTCATTGAAGTTCTACTACCTGGTAGCGCAAGAAGAGCCACACAAAGCACTTAGACTCTGGTCTCAGATAGGGAAGGTTTATTGGATGCCTCTTCCAAGCTGATTGCAAACAGGGCCACAGAAGGGCTCCGGAGCCTAATTGTGACATCAACCTGTTTTCCCGGGTCAGGTTATAAAGGCAAAAACCACAATTAGCACATATGGATGGTGGTCAGTTCTGACTTGTTATATTTGCTAACTAGACAAGGAGTTCTAGTTGACCTTTAATTTGATTGGTCCCAAGTAAAGTTTATGGTTAAGGACAGCTACACTTATGGCTAGGGAATTTCTATGAACAATAAGGCCACAGAGTATGGTGAACATAAGCATAGTTTTTGGTCGGAGATTCTTTTATGTGACAAGTTGAGTTGATATGGTTGGTCGGCCTGAAACAAACATAGTTATACTTATGCCAAAAGGACCAGCTTCAACAGTAAAAGTTTGCTAAGCAGTACTTATGACAGTCTCCCTAAGACACAGAGTTAAACCTTGGAATCTTACATAGCAGGGATACCATGGTGTATCCACTGTATCTTTTTATTTCAATATTGCTATAGGTGTCAGATGCAAGAACCACCCAATGTATTGCACCAAGTCGGTGTGTTAATACAAATAGCAAATTAGATAGATAGCAAATAATCTGTGCCCTAATTTATTAAATATAAAGATTGAGAATATATTGAGACCCACATGCCATATTTAGAAATACAAAGTTAAAAAACAAAAAACAGGGTTTCATGCTGCATCCCACGACAGCCTGCAATTCATGGCAATTCTTCCACATCCTTAATGAAATGAAACAAAGGATTCAGTTTAGCTGGGATTACATACTTGAGCCATCATACTTGGCTTGGAAAGCATTTGGGGACTTCAGAACACAATTCTGAAAAGAAAACAAAACAAAACAAGATTAGTTAGTGCCCCCAAAAGGCAATCAGTACTTACATCTCTAGCAGTTTCACAGTGAAAACTGAGACCAATACATTCCATTTATAACTATTAGTTTGCATTAGTCACTGGGATAGTTAAACCTAGATGGATGTAAAAGGTTACAAATTACCATTTGAGTACTTATTTCTCTTTTAGTAAAGGAACTTTGTTATTTACCTCATTGTTGTGACAAAAGCTAGTTTAGTTTTCCTAACATTTCCAGGGCACTGTCTATCATGGTGAGGGAGTCCACGTCAGGAGCTTTTGGGCAGCTGCCATTGCAGTCAAAAGCAGATAAATGCCTGTGCTCAGCACCTCTTTCTGCTTTTATTCTGCCTGGGACTCCAGCCCATGGAATGGCACCGCCCACATTTAGGGTGGTTCTTCCCACACCACAAACCTAATTTCATAATCCCTCACAGATGTGTTTCCATGGTGATTCTAAAGCCCATCAAATTGACTAGCAATGTTAACCACCACAGAACCAAAAAGATAAGGCTGGATATTTAAGGTTATTTTCATTTTGTGTATATGTATGTCATGGTGTTGGGATGACATAGAGGTCAGAGCAGGGTATCAGAGCTCGTTCACTCTCTCTGTTTTGTTTGTTTGTTTGTTTTTGAGATAGGGTTTCTCTATGTATCCCTGGCTGTTCTGGACTGACTGTGTAGACCAGGCTGGGCTTGAACTCACAGTTCTGCCTGCCTCTGCCTCCCTGAGTGTTGGGACTAAAGATGTTTGCCACTAATGCCGGCTTTATTAAAACAAACAAACAAAAACCAGTTCTTTATACTGCAGCATACAAAATGTTTATGACAGAGCTCCTGAAGCTGTTGTTACAGGTGGTATGAACCACCTGACATGGATGCTAGGTAGTGAACTTGCCTGCTATATTCTGATGACCTGTCTCAGAAGGGATTGCTGCAGGGACAAGGAGGTAATCCACTTAAGAGACACTCAGAAGGATTTTTCTAGGGTGTCTAAAAGAGAAAAACTGGACAGCTATTCTACAACTTTGAGAAAACTGAGACACATGGAAATAGTTTCTAGAAAAGACTTGGCTTTCTATAACCAAGAGTACTATGGTTGACTATATCTTAGTGTAGTATTCCCACTTGTAAGGGCACCAACTACAGGACACAGACACTTAATTCTAAGAAGCTCTGGGCATGCTGCATGAGCTCTTTAGGATTTGGTTTCTTTTCTATAAAATGGGAATAATAAGAGAACCACTTTTTATCTGTGGTGGTTTAAATAGGTATGGCTTCCATAGATTCAGGTGTTTGAATGCCTGGCCACGGGAAGTGGCACTATTAGGAGGTGTGGCCTTGTTGGAGTAGGTATGACCTTGTTGGAGGAAGTGTGTCACTATACAGAGGCAGGCTTTGAGGTCTCCTCTGCTCACGCTACATATAGTGTGGCACCAGGTCTCCTGCTGCCTCTGGATCAAGATGTAGAACTCCTGGCTCCTCCAGCACCATGTCTGCCTTCATGATGCCATGTTTTTTTGCCATGATGACAATGGATTAAACGTTTGTAAGAGAGCCCTGATTAAATGTTTTCCTTCGCAGAGTTGCTGTTGTCATGTTGTCTCTTCACAGCAATGGAACCCTAAGTAAGACATTAGCATTGAGATGTAAATGAATTAATACATAAAACATTGCCTGGCACAGGTAAGTGTTATATAAACATGACTGTTTTGGTGATAATTGAATCATTAAATATGCGTAGAATATGCACCCATTCATCCATCCAACAAATATTTGCTGACTGCCTTTGTTGTGGGAATCTTTTTAGAATAAGCACTCCGACACCAGTGAGAGAAGACACAAGAAACGAGATGTCACCAGAGAATTGAAGCAGGAATAGTTCTGAAAGGCCACTGTCTTGAGTCTGGCTTGCACTCTCATTGCATACTCTAAAACCACAAGTGAGGTGAACAAGCAATATTTTAAGGTGTGTATGTGGCAGTCAGCACATTGTTAAGGACAAACAAGTGATTGTTTCAGCTGTCTCTCCAGGTCGTTCTGCTCCAGGGAGCCAGTGAAGTCATGGTTAGCACAGAGACAGCACAGCAATACTTCAAGTAAATCATTAATAAATCAATAGTATCTATTAACTGGTCTCTATTACCTTAGTCTACTTCACCTTTTCTGCGCCAGTCCAATAATGTTCTAATGTTAGACCAGTAGTATCCAGCAGGAATGTATGAAATGTGAGCTACAGAAGAAATTTACATTTCCTTAATGATCGTATCAAGATGTAAAAGCATACAACTATTTTTAATAAAGCATTTTGGTTATTTATTTTCTGGTTCTGAGGCAGTGTCACACTGCTCTTCCAGAGGAACCAGGTCTATTACCCAGGAGGATCTTACAAGCCTCCTTAGCTCCAGTTCCTAGGGATCTGACGCTCTCTCTGGCCTCCATGGGCACCTAGTATGCAGGGATAAACAGGCATATATACAGGCAAAACACCCATACACATTAAAGAATCATTTTTTTTTTAAGTTTAGTAAAATTTTCAAAGCAAGACGTAGTCCCATCATATGAAGTGACAAATCGTTAAAGGCTTTGCAAGTCAAGGAAAAACTCTTGGGAACTGAGCCCGAGAAGAGCACACAGTGTTTTGCACACTGAGCCATTTCTTCAGCCCTGAATTAAAGTTTTAACAGGCAGAGAAAGTTCTCATCAAGACAAAACGCATGAACATTCGCAAGAATTCAGGAAAACAAAGGGCCTGTTGCAGAATTAGAAGTCAGAGAGGAAAATCTAAGCTATATCAAGGAAACTTTCAACCACAGATCATCGAGTTATTCAGCAGGTGGTGGCTACAGAGGCTAATGAGCAGGAAATTGGTGAGGCTGTATTGAACTGACAACCAAAAGTAACATGAGTTGGAATGAAGGGAGGCAAGATAAATCACTGTGCTAAGACTCAGGAATAGAATCTAAGCAGAGGAAAGAAGAGGAAGGATCTGGTCCTCAGGCCCCAGGGTTTTGCTCCCTTCCTTGTGTGGCCATTGGTGCTGCTTGTTGAGACCAGGTCTCACTCAGTAACACACCTGCTGGCTGGCACTTAATGTATAACTCAGACCGGCCTTAATTCACAATCCTCCTGCCTAAGCCTTCCAAATGTTTGAATTACAAGTGTACACCTTGTACAAGGGTACAAGGCAGAAAAGCTTCCTGGTCCCTTAGTATTTTATTCGGGAAGAATGACAAAACGAGATAATCAGGTTAATAATTTAAGAACTATGAATAAAATAACCAGAGATGAGTAAACAAGGAAAGACAATCTGAAATGACGACACTTAAGCTGACAGCTAAGGGGTGAAAAGGTGCCAGATGGGCAATGAGTCAGTTAAAGAAAGAAGGGGTATGTGCAAGTTTGGGAAAATGAAAAAAACTTGGGGTGTTCACAACCCACAAAAATATTTCTAGAGTATGGTTTGGTTGGGAATGTGTAGCAGGAAGCTAAAGGGGCCATCAAGTGAACAGGTCATGGTATATCAGTAGATAATGAAAAGGACCTAAGAGCAACAGAAAATCACTCCATTTTAGTGTCTAAAAGGTTTTAAGCAAAAGAAAGATTTTTAAAATATGTCATTCTTGTTGCAGTTTAGAAAACTGCTTAAGTATGGCAGAAGTATAGCCTAGGATTTCAGTCAGAAGACAATCAGAGTACAGAGAGTGTGACACATTGTCACAGTCTAGCTCAGGATTAGAAAGGCCCTTGAGAAGTCACTGACCCAGGTTGGGGAGATGGCTCAGTGGACAGAGAGATTGCAACAGATACTAGGGCCTGAATTTAGACTCCCCAGCATTCACATAAAAGCCAGGCGTGGGTGTACACTCCTGTGCCCTCATTCTGAAGGAGGAAAAGGCAAGTGGCCAGAGCTTCCTAGCCAGCCTAGCCATTGGCCAGTTCCAAGTTCAGTGAGGACAAGTTCTCAAAAAATAATGTGGACACCCAACATCAGGCTCTGACTCCACATGCACACGAGAGACACACACACACCATGAAGGAAAAATACGCCCCTCCCTTCAGTATTTCAGCAAAAATAATCCTCTATGATTGGGCTACAACAATCTCAAATGAAGTGATGGATTTCTGTCCTATTATACAAGATTTTTTTGGAAGGAAAAAAATACTTCCTCTCAAAATAGCATGTATTTAAAAATCTTTGTCAGTTCTAGATATTAGAATATAGTGTGTGTGTGTAGACAGGATGTCACCATGGAACACTACTCATGTACAGGTAGGTATATGCCACTATACCTCATTTAACATACCTTTCTTTTTGACATGTCTCACTATGTTCTGGAACTCCCTGTGTAAACTAGGCTCAGCTCACAGATACTGCCCTGCTCCTGGGATTAAAGGCCTGTGCCACCCTGTTCAGTTTTAAAAGGCTTCTTAGTTCCAAAGTGTATTTACTTTCCTCTTAAGGAAGGGGATAAAGTTCTTCCAAAAATGGCTTAAGAGCTTGAGAACTAAAAAGAAAAACAAAAGGAAAAAGGAAGGACATTAGCTCCCTACAGTAGAAAGAACAGCTAAGTACAAAGGTCTGTTGATAGAGACTGCTATAGAAATAGTCTAGGAGCTGGAGCAGCAAGCAGTATTATTCAAATTTACTGAATGCCCAAGACCCAGACCCGCTTTCTAATGCATACGTCACGTCACTTCAACAATGCTTACAACCAGAGAAAATTTTCATTCTGCAGTTGATTTTCTTTTTCCTAGTTGTGTCACTAGAGCTGTTAAAAATGACACTTCTTAGCTGCGGGGGAGGTGGGGGGTTACGCCTTCAATCCCAGCACTTGGGAGGCAGATGGGTCTCTGAGTTTCAGACTGGCCTGCTCTCCAGGACAGCCAGAGCTACACAGCGAAATGGTCTTGAAAACAACACAATGCTACTTCTTGAACTCACAGAGATCCACCTGCCTCTGCCTCATGAGTCTACAAAGTGAGTTCAACAGCAGCCTGGGAAGGGAGGAAAGAGGCGGAGGAGAGGGAGGGGGAGGGGGAGAGAAGAAACCAGTTAGGTGTGGTGGGGCACGCCTTCAATCCCAGAGCTAGGGAGGCAGGGCCAGTCTGGTCTACAGTAAGTTCCATGCCAGGGATATAGAGACCTGTTTTTTGTTTGTTTGTTTTTAAAAAAGGAAAAAAAGTCACGTCTTATGAACTCAGAGCGGAAATACTGGTTTAAAGGGAATACGTCCAAAAGGGACCTATGAATGAGTTCCCCAAAATCTGATGATTAAGTTCTTCACGTTTGAGCCATCACCTCAGAGCCGGTCCCCTCCACTCCATAAAACAGCAATACGTTTGTTAAGTCGGGGAATTTGCTGCCGCCGGGGCTCTTCAAGCCGCTTCACACCGGGCAGCCCTGCTGACCCGAACTCTGTGCTTATCCACCAATCGGAATGCGACTCCCAGTCAGTGCGCGCGGGTGCCAAAGACGCCCCACGGTCGAGCAGACACCAGTTAGGAAAAAGCGCCCGTCGAAGCCGCTCCTAGACGTCACATCCGGTCTCCTGATGTGCTGAGCGTCCACGCCAGCGGAAGTGACTCGTGTACCTGGGCGGAACATCCAGCCGGGAGTTGTCTCCCGGTAGCCAATGGGCTCTGCCCACCTCTGTCCTGTCTCTGTCTATTCGTGACCTGTGACGTAAAGGGCGGGGCGTGAGGCTAGTGACGGGCACTCCGCGGGCGGGGCTTCCCAGTCGCTTGGAAGTGGGCAACCGGAGGGAAGATGGTTTACATCTCGAACGGTGAGTGGAGAGCCCTACCCTGCGCTGCTTCTGTCCCCGCTCGCCGGCCTGGTGCTTAGGACGGCCTCTCTCCGGCGGGGTGGCCGGAAGGAGGCGGGGGCGATGGCAGCGGGACCCGAGGCGCATCCCAGAAGGCCCGTGGCTGCCGCTGGGTGGCCCCGGTGGTAAACACCGGCCCCGGAGCGCCGCCGGCCTCAAACAGCCAGTTTCCAGTAGTGGATTTGCGATCGTGATCTCGGGCTCGGGTATCCTTGGCCCGGTAATGACAGTGTTGCTAACCTGGTATTCATGGCCCTTTTGTTTTGGGCCGCCATAACAGCGTTCTTTGCTTACCGGTCGTTCATCTTTGGAAATGTGTGTTCAGATGGTATTTTACTATCCCTGTTTTTCGGATGCAGACTGAGACGCAGATAGATTGACTAGCACGCCCACGATCACAAAGGCAGTATAAAACTTCGGTCACGTTGAACTCAGGTTGGCTCCAGTATTGCCTGTCATACTGCCTCTATAATGCGTACAGTAATAATGCAGAACTAGCACGAATATGAAAAAAAATTTTGAGGCAGGGTCTCGCTTTGGAGTGTTGTCTGCTGTGTGATTCACTGTACATTAAGCTGGCCACTAACTCACAGAGATGCCCCTGCCTCCCCTGTCTTCAGGGTGCTGGGATTAAAGGCGAGCACCACCACGCCAGGTAATACAAAAATTTTTGATAGGTTTTTCTCCCCTAAGAGTATAGCTAGTTCTAAGCCCAAGATTTTGCCCTAATTTGAAAGAACTTGGGAAGCAAGTCTCTAATTACTGGAGTAGAAAGTCTGAGAAAGACAATTCACAGGGAAACTTGGAAAGAAGAGATTCCGCCATGGCCAGGTCCCTATCAGTGCCAGAACCATCTGCCCACCTGTATGACTTAGTGAAAATCCTTGGTGCAATCCTAGAACCCTGTTTTGCTTGGGTCCCTGGAAGTAGATATGGTTGTATTTGATTCATCTGTTTATCTCCAGAGATTAGGGCAATTATGAGAAATCGTTTGTCTGAGTGAACTTTGAATTTCTTGGCTTTTCAAAATTTCACCACCTGCTAACGAAGCTTCGGGATAGGTGGTGTGATGAGCATTAAAGGAAGCAGCAGTGTTTCATCTTAGTTTTGGCACTTTCAGATTTTAATTATTTGTGATTGAGGTTACTAGCTCCCTGCATTACTAAATAATTATATAGAGTATAATTATTGTAGAGTATGAGTGCAGTCATGTGTGGCACCTGAGTACTTTTTATTTAACAGAATTTTGTAGTTGACAGATGCAACTTTATTCAAGCATCTTTCTACCCTCCGGGGACATGGAGATTGTGTCAGGTTCTGCCTTTAGATTTTAGGAGAGAGTACACAAAGAGCCATGAAGAATGATGGCTATGCATCCAGTTCTTTAGACTCACAAAGGGATAGTTGATGGGCTCCACCCGGTCTGTGTTAGGACTGTAATGGATCAACTTCACAGAAGACTCCTGTACCAGCTGACACCTTTTATCTCACACCAGTATGGTGGTTAGATCTGGAGTAATTTTTCTCAGAAGCCAACAAAGCAGAGCTACAAACAGAAATAAAGCCATTACTCACCCCTTCAGTCTAGCTCTTTTCTCCTCTGTCTCAGTGAATAACTGAAAGGAAGCTGGTAAAGGGCAGAGAACAGTCAACCCTGACTGAGATGGAGGTAAAGTGCTGAAGGCCTTCAGAGAGTGGAGAGGACAGGTGGTTGATGGATGGCCACTCCCCCACCAGAGTGCTCTAGCTTCTTCACATGCAAGCCTGAAACTAACCTCCATGCTCTACGTGCAGTTCTGCTCTAATTGACTTCTTTGCAGTCATTGGACCATATAGATCTTTGTATAAGAACTTTATAAAAATAACTGATTCCAAAGACCTGTATAGCTAAATACAGGTCTTTTTTTTTTTTTTTTAGGCAAGAAACTTTGCAAGTTGGGGGGTGGGGAGTTTCTCTGAACACCTTAAAGAAAATAGATGTTGCCACATGTGTGGTGCTCACTTTTCATCTCAACACCCTGGAGAAAGAGGCAAGCAGATTTCCAGTTTAAGGCTGTCCAAGGTTTCATGGTGAGACTCTGTCTCAAAAGAAAAAAGAGGCAGTGTAAGAGTAGACCCAACCCAATGGTTTTCTTCAAAATGCTTGAATAAACATGTTTATATGTTCAGTGTTCATAGTGGCATGATTCATAATAGAAAACCAAAATGTCCTTTGACAGGTGATCAGATTATAAGTATATATATAATAGAATATTGGCCAATCTTTTTAAAGGAAAGAAATGTTGATAGTCTGTCATATAGCTAAACTCTAAATTGTGCTAAGTGAAGCAAGCTGTTCACAAAAGATGGAAATGGTTTGATTACTTTTATGAGGTTTTGCAGTAATTTACAGAGGCAGAAAGTAGATTGGTGATTGCCAAGGGCTACAGGGAAGAAGTAATGGGAAGTCAAAGTTGAATGGGTAGAATTTCAGCTGGGAAAACAAAGTAGTTTTGGAAGTAGGCAGTGGCGATGTTTGTAGATTGTTCTTATGTACTCAAGAGTTTATGCTGTATAATTGTGCCACTAAAATGTGTACATTTTACCCATGAGGCAGGGAAAGGGAGGTAGAAAGGAGATGCCTAGAAAGGGATCGCCCACTAGAATCACATAGGTAAGTAGGCATTTAACAAAGGAATGAACTCTAGATCCCAGAATTTTACTTCACTTGTAATGGATCTGATGTTGACTATTCTGAAATAGTTGAGCAAGTTAAAACCAGAGCTTATTAGCTGTTGCTCAGTTGATTGAATGCAATGTCAAATTGTAGGCTTGTGGCACTTACTCAATTTTTCTCTTTTAATTCTCTCTGTAGGACAAGTATTGGGCAGCCGGAATCAGTCCCCGTGGAGATTGTCTTTTATAACAGATTTCTTCTGGGGAATAGCAGAATTTGTGGTTTTTTTGTAAGTGTAAAAACATTTAGTTGCATTTTTTCTTAACCTGATCAACTTACATTATGTTGGTTGGTTATCTTTGAGAAGGTCATACATGTTTACAATGTATTTTGATCAATTGATCCCTCTTTTTCTGTTCCCTTCCCCACATGCTGTGCACATGCCCCCTCCTAACTTCATATCCTTGCTTCTTATTTTTATGACCCACTAAGTATAATTGCTGCCAGCCATATGGGTGTGGGGCCATCCCCCAGAGCAGTTTCTCCCTGCGAGGGAGCACAGCCCTAGGGAAACTGACTCTCCCTCCCTCCCCCAGTCATCAGCTATCAGTAGCTCTTCCGGTAGGAGTGGAGGCTTGTGTAGCCCTTCCATATCCATGCTCTACTGTTCACTGGCTTGATCGTGTGCAGGCGCACACAGCTTTGAGGTCTTGAGTGCATGTTTAGGAGACACTGTTTTGTTTCAGTTCTCCTGATTTCTGGCTCTTAAAATGTTTTCTCCCCTTTTTCCATACTGTTCCCTGAGTTTTGGGGAGAGATTGTGTGATACAGGTGTGCACCGGTGGCTTGAGCATCTCTCCACTGTGGCCAGCTGTGAGTCTCTGTGAACCATGGACCACTACACAAAGAAGCCAGCGCACCTCCCAATTGCAATCATTTTTAGCTTCCCAAAGGAAGTTGTTGAATTAGTGAGCTTGACGATGCCTGAACCGTTAGGGTAGCCATGTCCACTTACGGCCAGGCATTCTAATGCCAAATTACTTTTTGGCTTCTGAGACCACGTATTGTTATATAGCCTTATATAGCTGGCTTAGAATCTAAGCTGGCCTAGAATTCATTGTCGTCATCCACCTTAGCCTTCTGTTTATTGAAATTATAGGAGTGTGTCACCACCCCTGGGTCTGAACTCTTAATGAAGACATAGAAGTCAAAAACCAAAAAAAAAAAAAAAACACAAAACAAAACAAAAAAAGTCAAAAACAGAAGAGACAAAGTAAACTTCTCACTCATGAGGGTTTTTGTTGTTGTTTAACTTTTTTATGCTGTGTTGTCAAGATTACCAACCAATTACTAACAAGTCTTATCATGAATTTGAATAAATAATTGAATGTTTCATGTTTAGAAAGTTGTATTAAGTAGATGTGGGAGAATAGTTTCTTCCTTCATTGAGCGCTGTGCTGTCTAGTTTTTTGTCAACTTGACACAAGCTAGAGTTATTTGAAAAGAGGGAACCTCAGTTAAGAAAACGCCTCTGTAAGGTCAGGCTATAGGCAGTTCTGTAGGGCATTTTCTTGCCCTATTAGAGGAGGAAGAAAAGAAAATTGCCTTTTCTTCTGACACCCTGAGCTGCTCCGTGCCTCTGACTGTAATACCCTCAACTAGTCCCTCCCTCGAGTAGGCTATTGGCGGAGGGATTGCAGGCATGGTAAATAAGTTAGTGGAGGGGGGGGGGTGACTATGACACTATAAAAATAGGTTCTGTTGAAGCCGAACAGGAAGAATGAAACTGATGAGGACTCCCGGTTTCGTGCTGACCATTGAGTTCTCAGCAGATGAGAAACACAGGGACAGCTGGCTTTAGTAGACAATGTGGCACACCCTCTTTTAGATGCATGCTTAGGCTAAATATGTTCAGCTGGTATCAGGAAGTGTAGGCTTAAGCTAATAAGTTGTGTTAGTCACTCACACAGAGATAATTAAAACCATGGCAATATACTTGATAATGGTGTCAGAAGTGATACCCCTGTCTTCTGCCCCTTGTTTCAGTTTCAAAACTCTGCTTCAGCAAGATGTGAAGAAAAGAAGAGGCTATGGCAGCTCATCTGATTCCAGATACGATGATGGGAGAGGGTATGTAGAGCCTTTCTTACATTTACTCCTCCTTCATTTTTTTTTCTTATTTTAGATAGTTAGGCTTGCAGGAATCAAATCTCATGTCACAAAATTAAGAATTTACTATAAATTGAAAAGTCAGGTTATCTCTTTTGATAAACAGAGTAAAACTGGCAGAACAGTAAAACATGGTAAATATTCAGTGGGAAAGCTAAGCTAGAGGCGGGGAAGTGATGGCCAGCATTCAAATCGGGACTTCACACTGTACGTACAGCTTCCAGCCCTAGAAAGCAGCGCTGGACTGAGCTTGGTTGACTTCACAGGAGGAGCTGCATTTCACATGCATTGTGTGTCCGATGGTTAAGTGTTGGAAGTTTTTATTCCTGACTTAGAGTTTGCTTCTCCTTTGCTGTAAGAAAGCATTGACTACAAGCAACTCCGGCAAGGGAAGTTTTGTGACAGTCTGTCATCTAGGAAAGTTAAAGTAGGTACTGAAGCAGAGAGCATGGAGAAAGGCTAGTTTTGACCTGCTTCCCGCCTTGCTCAGCTGCCTTTATGGTACAGCCTGGGCCCCCCTGTTCACAAATGACACTGGCCACAGTGGGCTATTAGCGATTAGTGTCAAATGCACCACCCATGTATCCTCTGTGTAGGCCAGTCTGATGGAGGCATTTCCTCAGTTGAGGTTCCATCTTCCCAGGTATGTCAAGTTGGCAGCCAGGGTAACCCACTGCATCAACTGTTAGGTCTCAAACCTGGGACAAATGGATAACTGAGGTGCCCCTTAACATATCAAAGCAGATGCTGGCTGCCAGGTTCTCCTCGTCCCTACCTATTACGGGTATGGCTTGCATTCCTCACCTCTTACCTTAAACTTCACATAATCCAGCCATATTGGTTACTTGTCTGTTTTGCTTAACTCTTTACCCTGTTGGTCCAGGCTGCCCCTCTTGCTCGATGGCTTTTCTCCCCTCTTCCCCTCTTCTCACATGGCCCATCTCAGTCTGGACTCGTCCAGATGTCCCTACCTCTGACGATTCTCTCCCTTTTATCTGCAGTAAACCTCGACCATACCTAGGAGGAGTCGTGTTCTTTTTATTCACCAACGTACACAGGAGTTGCCATTTTAAGATCTTAGGGTTGTTTGCCTGTTTTTGAGATGGGTTTTGTTTTGTAGCACTGTTGCTGTGGTCCTGGCTGTGTGTCCTATGCTGGCCTTAAACTGCTGGTAATCTCTGTCTCCCAAGTGCTGAGCTGACAGTTGTAAGCCACCGTGCTCATTTTCCTGTGTTATTGAAAAAGGTGTAGCTGAATGCTTAATGAAAGGAACCAGTTGGCTAGGGAAGGTGGCTCACACCTCTAATCCTAGCTCTGGGAGGCAGAGGCAGACAGACTCTGAGTCCAAGGTCTATATATAAAATTCCAGCTTAGGCAGGACTACATAACAAGATATTCTAAAAAGAGAGAGAGAAGGAACTGAAGCTGGATTTACCAAACAGTGAATGCCTTCTTGATTAGGCCACCTGGAAACCCTCCCCGAAGAATGGGTCGAATCAGTCATCTCCGTGGCCCCAGCCCTCCTCCAATGGCTGGTGGATGAGGAAGGTAAGTTAAAATCTGAAATCATTTTTCAGGACTTTAATGAAAATGCCACCTTGGGAATATTTTGTTTAGGAAAACAGAAGTTGTATTTTTGGTAGGGGGCTTTTCAAGATAGGGTTTTTCTGTGTAGCCCTGGACCAGGCTGTCCTGAACTCAGATGTTCACATGTATTCTATGTGTGCACGGGGCCAGAGGAGGCCGGAAGAGGACTCTTGGATCTCCTGCAATTGACATTTTAAGATTGTGTGTGTGTCTGCGTGTCTGCTTGTAGGTATTTCTACATAGGTATGGGTACTCGTGGAGGTCAGAAAAGAGTCGAATCCTCCTGGAACTGGAGTTGCCAGCAGTTGTGAGCCTCCTAACGTGGGTGCTGAGAATACAGCTCTCGTCCTTGCAGGAGCAACAAGTGCTCCTAACTGCCAAGCCATCTCTATAGAAGTTGCATATCTTCTTATTTAAAAATATATATCTTAATCCTTGAAAACTTACTGACTTTATTATCAAAATATGAGTTGAAAAGATTTGGCTTTTTTTTTTTTCCTGTTTAGTATCCTCTACTCTTGACCTCCCTGGCTGCCAGCCCCTTCTTTCACTTTTCCTACTCCTCAGAAATTGCATGCTGAAATATGGGGGGAGGGGAGGGAAGCAATCCAATTTCATAAGCAGAGACTAAATGCTAAATGTTTTAACCTCTTTTAGGTAAATGTCTGCTCTGAGAAGCAGACAGCTAGACATGCACATGCGTAGAAGGAAGCCATCAAGATGTGGAGAGCGGCTCAAGCAGGATAAGATGGTGTATGTCTAAACAAGAACTGCTCTGTGTCCTCACAGGTGAATGAGGTCACGCTGGGAATTCCCTCTGCAGGATCTGGCCTGACCGACATGCAGCTCTATAAACGTACATGTTTGTCTCCTTAGCTTTTTGTATAGTTTACTAAAGTATTAATATAGTTTTAATAAGTAAATATTTTTAGGTTGCAAAACTTGATTCTTCATCTTTATATGATTAAACTCAAAATCTTTGTGGAAGAAATAAAGGTCATGTGTTTAGTCCCGATTTTTTTGTTTGTTTGGTTTTGTTTGGCTTTTTTGAGCCACCACGCCCTGTTCCAATGTGTATAGTCCTGTTAATGTTGCCTTTTTTTCTTTTGAAATACTGTTTATTGTTATTTTGCTCTCATTTATAAATAAACTACAATATAATTATTTCGGTAATATACATATTTGTTTTGATTTTGTTGTTTTGTCCTTCAAGACAGTGTTTTTCTATGTAGTCTTTCTGTCCTAGACTCAGTTTGTAGACCAGGCTGGCCTCGAACTCACAGAGCTCTGCCTCCCTGAGTGCTGAGATTACAAGTGTGTGCCACTGCACCCAGCTTGTTTTGAATTTTTAATCTTTGTTTTATGACTACATCCTGTCTGATTTACTACCAGATAAAGTTGTCAGGACATTTAAAAGCCACAGCAAAATTGAGATTCAAATGACTGACTATATGCTGCCCAATTTTCAAAGCCACTGACTTCAGACTTGAGAAACAGGAATCTTTGTAGGATCTACTTAGGATCCTTCCTATTTGCTTTCATGTTTTTCCCTAAGAAGAAGGCCCTGTTCCTCTTATCCCTAGTCTTTACACCCATCTTTTTGAGATTCTTAGCTGCCTTATTGCTGTGTAAAGACTGATCAAAGGCAACTTGGGGAGGAAGGGTTTTTTGGTTTGTTTGGTTTTTTTCCTATCTTACAGCTCACAGTCTATCATGGAAGGAAGTTGGGGCAGAGACCATAAGGAACACTGCTTACTGGCTTGCTCTGGATGCTTGCCTAAACAACCCAAGACCACCTTTTCAGAGCTGGCACTGCCCATAATGGTCCTCACACAGTAATCAAGAAAATGCCCTACAAATGTGTGCATGGGCTGTCTGATGAAATTTCTTGCCTATAGGCTCAGTTGAGGTTCCTCTTCCCAGATGATTCTAAATTGTTGAGTTTCCAAAAACTAAGCAGGGCAAAAGGTCCAGGCTGGCCTTGAGCTGGAGCTTAAGATCTTCCTACCTATACCTCTGGGGTGCTGGGATTACAGGTATGCAGGCACTAGCTTGCTTGGCTTACTCTGGTCTTATGAACAGTGTCTACATGACAAAGGCACAGAAACATTATAAAAATGAAAACCAGTACATGCCAGTGTACAAGGATTGACACCAAAATATTTAGGTGAAATAGGAATGTATCACAAGACACTGATGTTCAGAGAAGAAAAGGGATTATGTTTTTGAGTAAGAACAGTTTTTGACTACTCAGTTATATCCAACCTGTTTTCTGCTCTTAGTTGATTCTTATAATTTAAATTCTTAAATGTGAGGGCTCAGAGCCCAACAGCTCCCTAGATTGTGTGGCTGTGACTGGCAGAAACATTGTTAACTTTTGGCTAATTGTTGTAAGAAGTACATGGCCTTAGTAGATGACTTAGCGTAAGCAGTAGCTTCTCTGTGCTTGTGATCTAAGAGCCTTTTCTGACTCTCAAGATTGCTGTTGGTGCAGCTTCCTCTTTCAGGACTTATCCTCAAGAGTCCCCACATGCAGCTTGTACTTATCTGATCTGTTCTGCACTTGAGGACTACTGTTGCATGTAATGCAGGGCCTATCCTCTTGTACATTCTGTATTTTAAACTTGTCTTTATTCAGTAGCTTATGTAAAAAGAAATCATTAAGGAGTGTGGAACAAAGCCAGGCGGTGGTGGTACACACCTTTAATCCCAGCACTCAGGAGGCGGATGCATCTCTGTGAGTTCAAGGCCAACCTAGTCTACAAAGTGAGTTTCAGGACAGCCAAGGCTGTTAACACAGACACTGTCTCGAAAAGCAAACCAGGTGGACCCTGCTGGACTGGACAGTGATCTTTTGTTTACTGAGACAGTCTCATACAGTCCAAGCCGACCTTCAATTCAGGAATTTTCTGCCCTTCTCGGTTAGATGGGATTACAGGGGCTCTCCCCACCCGGCTCAGATCATTTTACTCCAGTTTTCTGAGGCTGACAGAGACACTTTTTTGGAGCTTACATTCTAGTGCGGGAGAAAGTACAGAGGCAAAGCAATTACACGCAAATGGCTCTTGTGTCTAAAGAACCTCAGTGAAAGGACATGGTGGTGTGGGGGGAAGGGTTATGATCCAACTGAGGGAGGAGCCTTCCAAGCAAGAGAAGCAGCAACAAAGTAAGAGAGCAACAGCCTGATGATGGGACTTGACATCAGAAATTAAGTATATGGGCTGGTGATGTGGCTGAGCAGGTAAGAACAGTGGCTGCCAAGCCTGGCTGACCTGAGTTCTATTCCTAGAACTTACATGGGAGAAAGGGCTGCCCATGACCTCCACATAGCACCTTAGCAGGAGTACACATACACACATACACACAAGCAAAAAAAAAAAAAAAAAAAAAATCAAGTGAAGCCTTATAGACCAAAGGCATGAGAGAGAATGGCACAGGATTAAACATGGCTGAAGGGCTGCTATGTGGATAGGAGTACAACGTGTGCTCTCTTGACGTCTTGAGTTCAAAGCACCCACATAGGCTTTGGTAAAACCTGTACTCACCAAACCCCAGGTGTCAGAGACAGGATCTGGTTGCTTGCTGGCTACCAGCTGAACTCTAGGTTTATTGAAAAACCCTGTTTTCAAAAAAAAAAAAAAAATACTGGAGTAATAGAGCAGGACAACCCGATGTCCTCCGGCTCTGGGGGGGGGGGGGCAGTGCACACAGAAACATGGCAGGAACTAGATCAAGTACGGTATGCAAGGTAGTTGGCCATAAACTTGAAGTCGTCCTCCTGAGTGTTGGAATGATGTGTGTGAGTGTGAAGCCACAATGGATTCGTGTGTAATAAAACACTGAGCCGCTGTCTGGACAGCTCAGGAACTGGACTAAAGAGCCCACCTTAGAGGCTGCTGTGGTCACCCAGCAGGAGTGGGCTAGGTACCATCACATTCAAAGAAGTGAATGAATTAAAGAGATTTTTTTTGTTGTTGGATGGTTTGGGTGTTGAAGCAATGGATGAGCTGCCAAATTACATATTTATTGTTGGGGTTTTGTCATGCCCTGCCCCACCGCCTGCAAGGGAGTAAGAATTAAGAATTCCTGTATTTGCCAGGCAGTAGCGGCACATGCCTTTGAGCCAGCAGGAAGATGTGAGTTCGAGGCCAGCCTGGTCTACAAAGCAAGTTCTAGGTCAGCCAGGGATTCACAGAGAAACCCTGTCCCCCAAAATAAAAGTAAATTTTTTTCTGTAATTTTAATTTTGCAATGCTTCTTAGAAATCTGAAGTGCAGATATTAAGTGGGTAAAGCCATGAAATTCAAAGAAACAAACTCAAGGAATGTGTCAAGAAGAGACCTAGTCCCAGAGAACCCAATCAGAGGCCAGACTGAGCAGGACCAGCAAACTGAGAAGAACTAGGAGTATTATGGAACCTGTGAGCGATGACCTGCAGGGTCAAAATAAGACTGATTAACCTCAGACTCTCACAGAGCACTCAAAATTAGAGTTAGGTGAGCTGGCATACATCTTTAATTTTTCTGATTTTGAGGCTAGCCTGATCTACATAGCAAGTTCCAGCTAGCGGGGCAAAGTAGTGAGTCCCTGTCTAAAAGAAAAAACAAAACCTGTATTACACTGGGCGTGTAACGCTCACTAGTAATAGAAGCATGCTGACCATTCATAAGTCCCTGGGTTCGGTCCCCATCACAAACAAACAAACAAACAAACAAACAAACAAAACAAAACAACGGAAAAACCATACTCCCACCGTCTTTCCCTCCTTCCCAGAATTCTCTAGGGCCGACGCCAGTGGCGGCCATCTTGACTGTGGGCAGATAGGAAAAGGTGCGCCTGCGCGATGGCTCTTCTCCGCTTGGTGTGGCGGCGGTGTTCCTGAAACCACGGGCTGGTGGTGGTCCGAGGTGGCAGGGATGACTCAAGCCGAGAAGGGGGACACAGAGAACGGGAAGGAGAAGGGCGGAGAGAAGGAGAAGGAGCAGCGCGGCGTGAAGCGGCCCATCGTGCCCGCGTTGGTGCCCGAGTCGCTGCAGGAGGTGAGCTGCGGGATGGGGATGCTGGCCTTGGTTAGACCTCGGCTAGCCTGGGCCGAGGGGCCGGGCGTAGGCGGAAGGATTCGCCCTCCCCGGCCGCCGAACGCCAGTCCTATCCCTGTGCGAAGTCGCGCGGAGCTGGGCAAAGCCAAGTCCGGGGTGCACGGGCTCCAGGTCTCAGCTGTGAGATGTCACAGTTTAGTACCGAGTCTGCTCTCAGGCGTGTTCAGGGATGGTTAGAGCTTTATCCTGTTCCTTTGTTCGCGAATCTCAAGACAGAGGAGGTCCTTTCACATTTAAAAGCAGGGGAAAGGTAGCCTTTCCTTAGACACTAAGAGCCTATGTGTCAATAACAAGTTTAAGTCAAAAATTCTATTTAGAATAACATGACTCACACGCTCACTAACCAGGGTAAAGAAAACACATTCCTTAGGGAAAGTGGGAAGGCAGTGCACAGCCCCCAGAAGAAATAGGGAGGGGGTAGACGCTCAGGATTTCCAGTGGACCATTTTTGAGTCTTCTTCCTGTCCCATACAAGGATTAAATGATCTAGCATTTTTGCATTTGCTGTAAAATGCAGTGTGGTGTGGGATAAGCTAGGACACACAATGTTTCCTCCAGCCTTGACAAGGAAGGCAGAGGTCTCCGAGAGGCTAGAGATTTAGTGTGAGGTTAGACCGCTATGTAAGGTTCTCAACCTGTTGCAAGCGGTTCTCAAAAGGGTTGTAAGTCCTTTGGGGTTGCATATCAGATATTTACATTAGCAAATATAAACAGTAGCAAAATTACAGTTATAAATTCTGATATATAACTGTAAATTATAAATTATAAAGTTATAAAGTAGCAACAAGGTAATATGATTGAGGGTCACCACACCATGAGGAACTCTATTAAAGGGTTGTAGGTTAGGAAGGTTGAGAACCCACTGAAAGTTTTGGGAAAGAGAACTGCCTGAGAGACTTGGACCTAGAGAGGCTGTACAGGACTGGAGACATAGACGTTTAACATGGAGAAAGGCTGTAGACCTTCTCAGTATTCACACAAGCTCATAGCCTAGTCTCTTCATTGAAGGTAGTAGAGAATTTTGGAATGGAATGCCAGCTCTTGATCTACGGCATTGTGACACATCATTTTCATTTATAGAGTTCACACTTGAGAGCCACTCAGTTGAGTTGCCCAAAAAACAAGCAAAAATGAAACAAAAGGCAAAATAAAAATTTTAGTGTTTTAAGTTTACGATTTTATATTGGGCTTCAGATTGAGCAGTTAGCATTCCCCAAGGGCTACCATTCTACATCCAAGCTACATCACTAATTCTGGCATCCTCACCAGAGTTTGATGAGGCAGGAACGCCATTAGAGCAAGTGGCAGGCTGAATCTATAGCAGCTCCGTGAATCTTGTGGTCCTTTCTGTGCCCTCCAGTGGGTTGTGTCACAGCCTTTGACTGCCATACCCTCTCTGGCACCTGCACGTCATGGACTTTTCTCAGTCTCAGCTTAAGTAACAAATAATACCCAGGGAATCATGTGGAGTGTCCTGCTAGGTTTCTTTCCTAATATATTAAAATACGTAATTACCAAAAAATAATTGTCCATGCTTTAGGAAATTAATTCACATACTGTGGGTAGTTGCTGAGGTCCAGGTGCCCCTGCTGGGTAGCAGCTATAGCTGTTTTCCCCAGTCGATTGGGGAGATGCCCTCCATAGCACAGTGATGCCAACACCATAAGCTGGAATAGAGTAGTAAACAGGACAGAAGTGTCCCTCCTCACTAGTGGCTTATTGTCTGTTGGGGCGGCAGACAGTAGTAATGATGGAAAGAAGGAACGCTATAAGGTCGTGTTATGAAGGGTCCAGCAGATTTACTCTTGGTGACATTTAATCCATTCTTGAAGAGAAGAGGTAGATGTAACTGAGAGAAAGAAGATTGCAGGCAGCCGGAGCTGCATTGATGAAGGAAGGCCCCAGAGCGGTCAAGTTTTGTAATCAACAGAAGTCTGGACTGAGGTTAGACATAGCAACACAGGGCTGCTAGGCAGAACTTGGAACTTGGGAAGTGGAACTTGTGAATTTTAGCACTGTCTTGAAAAGATTAAGTAGACGGAAAGGACAAGAGTTCTGGAGCTAGGCAAGGTCTTGACTGAGGAGGTTGCAGCCTTCATTATATGTGTGAGCCATGGAAATGCTTTGAAAGAAGATACGCAGCAAGGGCAGAGAGAAGGTACCCAAGAGTCAGGCTGGGATTATGGTTCTCAACAGATAATTCTGTCTTTTTTCTCTTTTTAACATAAGCTCTTAAAAATTATTCTAAAGAATTATGTACATGGATGGGGGGAGGATGTGCACATGTAAGTGCAGGTACCCATGGAGTCCAGAAGAGGGTGTCATATTCATGAAATTGGACTAAGTGGTGTTGAGCTGCCTGACATGGGTGCTGAGAACGGAACTCTGGTTCTCTGCAAGAGCACTGCTCCCTCTTAACTGTTAAGCTGTCTGCCCATTCCAGATTCCCTGCTTTCAGAGGCATAGCCAAGGTCTGTCCTTCCCTTCCTCTCTGCTGAAACTTTGCATGCCTCAAGTTTTGGGGACAGAAAAGTTTTCCCAAGTAAGCTGGAATTCTTTTGCACGGGAATCACACGCCTAAAGTAGTTATTCTATAAAAGCCCACAGCCATTCCCTTACTCTTCTGGATTTGTGCTGCATTGTCAGTTTTTGTTCATTTCCTCTTCTGACGTACTCGAATGGCGTTGTAAACTCTGACTTTTAACCCCTGGGTCTTAGCAGATCAGGTAAATAGCACCCACAGTGACAAACACAGGCTGAGCTTGTCAGTGAATATTGCTCCCAACACAGCGAAGCAGTAGCTCTATGCTTACATTATTTCCTTCCTTGAATTCATACTGGTCACCCCAGAAGCTTTTTCAGTTAGCAGATTCCTAAACCTCCTGGAGCATCTCAGTCCAGATATCTAGAGGGAAGGCTTAGGCTCTTTCCTCTTCTATCCACGGATGCCTTAGCCGCACTTTCCACCATCTTCTCTTTCATCCATTTGAATTTCTTACTAAACAGAAGGTTCTCTGATAGTAGAGACTTGACCCTAACTACCATTCTACGTACATTTTCTGGCGTATGCTCAATAATTATATATTAATTTGCACTGGGTGAGTTTGGCTTTGTTCATGTAAGTTAGGATTTATTGAAGTATGTACTGTGAGTTCAAGTGAACATAAAAGAATTTTCGTTCAGAAGAGCAAATGTAATATCTCACAACTCTTCACTGGATAATTTTGATGCTTTTCAGTCTAATAGTCTGTGCTGGCTAGTTTGCCTCAACTTGACATAAGCTAAAGTCATCAGAGAGGGGAACCTCAAGTGAGAAAATGCTTCTATGAGATTGGGCCGCAGGTATGCTTGTGGAATATTTTTTTAATTAGTGATTGATGTGGGAGGGCCCAGCCCCGTGTGGATAGTGCCATCCTTGGGCTGGTCGTCCTGGTGAGGAAAGCAGGCTGAGCAAGCCAGAAGTAAAAAGCCAGGAAGCAGCACCCCTCCGGGGCATCTGCCTGCCTCCAGGTTCCTGCTTTGTTTGAGTTCTTGTCTAACTAACTTCCTTCCATGAGGATATGGAAGTGTCAGCTAAGTAAATACTTGCTCCCCAAATTGCTTTTGCCATGTTCTTTCATCACTGTAGCTGTAGCCCTAACTAGAAAATATCTTTACGGGAAACACCATGTAAGGTCTTGCCTGCGTGTATGACTAAAGTCACATTTGTTTTTTATGTCTGCAGCAAATCCAGAGCAACTTCATTGTTGTCATACACCCAGGTTCAACAACTTTAAGGATTGGTCGAGCCACCGACACCCTTCCTGCCAGCATTCCTCATGTCATTGCACGAAGACACAAACAGCAGGGCCAGCCCCTGTACAAGGACAACTGGCTCCTGAGGGAAGGCCTGAATGTAGGTCAGGAGGAGCTGGGGATCACCCGAGGGTTATTTCCAAGTGTGTCTGGGAATCTTGAGTAAAAATCCTCAGAGTTCTGCTTTTTAAAATAAGATCATTCAGGGTTGGGAGTATAATTTTCATCTTAGCTAGTTACATTTCCTGTTACTATGATAAAACAACCTAACAAAAGCAATCGAGGGAGGAAGGGTTATTTTGTTCACAAATTCTGGCTACAGTCCTTCAGGGTGGGTAAGTCAGGGTGGCAGGAACTTGAAGAAGCCAGTCGTATCCACAGCATAGAGCCAAGTGAGAAACAGATGCATGCGTGCGTGCTTATGTGCACTCAGCTCACGCCCTACACTCTTAAGACAGGTCAGGCTCACTGCCTAGGGAATGGTGCTACCCACAAAAAATAATTTACAATATTATAGTAACTTGAAATACTTCATGATTTATCAAAAGTATACAAAGGAATGTGATACTGTTACTCATAAAGATAAGTATTATATAGAGCTGTGAAGAGTCTCTGAAATACTTTTTTTGAGACAGTCTCACACTATAGTTCCAGCTTACCTGGTACTCACTATATAGACCAGGCTGGCCTTGAACTCTTAGAAATCTGCTAGCCTCTTCTCGTGTGCACCACCATGCCTGGCTGTAATTTGAATAGTGCTAAAATTTTTTTTCTCTGTCATAAGACACTTGAGGTTATAGGCTTTAGCAGACAGTAGGCTTTTTGTTAGGGTTCCATTTTGACTTACTTTGTTTGAATTTTGAAATAGGATCTGCCGTTATAGTCCAGGCTGGCCTTGCTGGGTCAGCCTCACCAATACTTGGATGCTGGCATGTGCCACCACACCCAGAATTCTTAGGGTTACCATGTCTAAACAAAGATTAAAGAAATGCTACCTGTTGATGAAAGAAACTCTACCCATTGATGGTTTAAGTTAGTAGCGTGCCTTGTTTTCTGTTTTCACTGCTGCTCATCTTTTATTTTTCTCTCCAGAAACCTGAAAGTAACGAACAAAGACAAAATGGCCTTAAAATGGTGGACCAGGCAATATGGTCTAAAAAGATGTCAAATGGTACAAGACGAATCCCTGTGTCACCAGAACAGGTTCAGTCAACTTTTCCTTCAAATTTATTATTTTTCCACCTCTCTTGATTTAGTCATGTGTTTCGTAGCAATGGGGACCTGTCATGTAACCCTGGTGGGATTTGTTGTCCGTGCGCTAGCACCTATGACAGAAGACTAGACGCCGCATCTTCTGCTCACCTGGGCTCAGTGCCCCCAGCCTGTTGCTCCAGCCCCCACATGTGTACAGTGTGTTACTGTGCTGAGTTCTGTAGCCAGTTTTACAGCAGAGATGTCTGTGTATGTAAATATTTAAAAATACAGTAGGGACTGGAGACTTAGTTCAGTACGTAAGAGCACCGGCAGCTCCTACAGAGGATCCACATACAGGTCCCAACACCCACATCTGTAACTCCACTTCCAGAGGATCTGATGCCTTCTGGCTTCCGAGGGCATCAGGCAGGAATATGGTCCATATACATCCGTGCAAGTAAACACTCATACATGTAAAATAAATAAATATTTGGAAGAAAATCCGGGAAAACCACAGTGGAAGCGCTAGGCTACTCCTTATGAGTGGCATTTGTGTGGCTAGAAGCCGCCCTGGGTGTCAGTGAGTGAGAAGCGAGGAATTGTGAAGCCTCGGACATTTCTCTCTACTACTGTAGACTTCATAAACACCATACACTGAGTTTATTTTTTAATGTCTTTAATAATAATTTACAAACTTTAAAATGTTTCAACTTTTTTGGTGAAGGGTTTTGTTTGTGTGAAACATTGGAAAAGAATGCATATACAAAGATTTGAATCATGAAAAAGCATGGACTCAAACTAAGGACTCTACAGTTGTTAAGCTTTGGGGGACTGGAACCTTATTTTAGCAGTTGGAACTGCACCTAAGGTGATGTGTCCGTCAGGACACGAGACAGGTTTTACTAACAGTGCCACCATCCTCAGTGTGCATGCAGTTGAGACATCACAGAGGAGCTCTGTGTGCACTGCCCGTTTCCATCTTGATGTTGGCCCTTCCCTGCCAGGACATTCCTCTGCACAGGGCAGCCATAGCTGCGGGGCAGGGCGCACACCCACCTCAGCATGCGGAGATGCACCACGCGTTATAACTTTATTCTTTCATAATCACTTGTAAAGATACTGGTGTCAGAATAAATTGTTTGAATTTTTTTTTCACTTTTGAACTTTTTGTTAAGGACGAGACACACACACCCTCCCAAGCCCACACAGTTTCAAGACCACCGATATCACTGTCTTATTGCATGGGAAAGTGTTCATGAGCGATAATATATGCAGAACAGCCAATTCCTGTGATGACTGCATTCTTCTGCATCGCCTCCAAAGGACCTGCCTCAGGGCTGGGCCTAGTTAAACTTTTTAAAAAATTGGAAATAGAAGGAATACGCCCCAAAAGATAGCTAGTGCAGACTGAAGCTTGCTTGCTTATTTCAGGGCCATACACTGTGTGTGCCTGTGCATGTACTGTTGTGTGGCTGGCAGCCTACTTACGTCAGCATCACCACACAAGTGAAGCTGTGTGCCATGACCTGTGGGTGGCCGTCAGAAGGTCCACTGTGACCCTTCACAGCCACCGCTGTGTATGTGGCCTGTCACTAAAATGCTATGCTCCTTCAGGATTCACATGTGTTCCCCAAGTCTTTACGCACATACAAGGTGGGATTTCCAGGAAGGGGAGGAGTGGGGGGGGGGAGAGAACTGTCAGTATTTCCCCGTGTGTCTCAGCGTTTGAGAGGAGACAAGGGGACCCTTGCACTGGCTGCCTACATAAATGCAGCTCATTTTCTGCTTTGTCTTCCCAGACACGCTCCTACAACAAGCAGATGCGACCTGCTATTCTAGATCACTGTTCCGGAAACAAGTGGACAAACACGTCCCACCAGCCCGAGTACTTGGTAGGAGAAGAGGTGAGAAACTTTCACATCGGCTGAAATGGAAAGAACACAATGGATGGTCCTGAAATTCACTCTGGTGTTTGGTAACATTCCTGTTCCTATTTTTGAGGAGCAGACATTAACACTGAGATACCCCATGCACAGAATCTAAAGTGTTCAGAAAATGCTACTGACCTTAGAGTTTTGAGTGTGTGTCCAGAAAACCCTTGGAGACAGTTCTAACAGCGTACGTCTTCCTTTCTTAGGCCTTGTATGTCAACCCCCTGGACTGTTACAATATTCACTGGCCTATCAGAAGGGGTCAGTTGAATATCCACCCAGGCCCCGGGGGCTCCCTAACAGCTGTTCTGGCAGATATTGAAGTGATATGGTCTCATGCAATACAAAAGTATTTGGAAATCCCACTGAAAGATTTAAAGGTGAGGGGAAATTCAGTTATTTGGTTTGTCTTTAAGATTCTTGATGAATGCAAGTACTCATTACTGAGGGAATAGGCATTATGGGGTTGGACTTGACTAGACATGAGTTGACACGTTCTTTTGTTTTTCACTGTTCTTTTTCAGTATTATAGGTGCATCTTGTTAATCCCTGATATCTATAACAAACAGCACGTGAAAGAGCTAGTGCATATGATACTAATGAAGATGGGCTTTTCAGGTATGCCTCCTGAGGTTCCAGTGAAACCCTTTAAACTGTCCCTTTTCACTGACAAGGTTAGTTGAATTCACTGATTTATTTAAATGTGTATTCTGAAAGGACTAGTGTCCCTTAGGTGTTTTCTCAGAGATTTCGAGGCTCCTAAGCTGAGCTGTCGTTTGTGCCCTGGCGCCTGCTGCTGTGCCTCTGATTGTCACCGCTCTGTCTCTAATATTAGGGATTGTGGTCCATCAAGAGTCTGTGTGTGCCACATTTGGGAGCGGCTTAAGCAGCACCTGTGTTGTAGATGTTGGGGACCAGAAAACGAGCGTGTGCTGTGTGGAAGATGGGGTGTCTCACCGAAACACACGGTAAGGCTCTTAGGAAGTGTCATTTCCTAACTGCTCTCCCACCACAGTCGGTTCATATTATCACATATGAAATGAAGTGTGCGTAGGAGTCCAGGGAGGCTGGAGGTATAAGTTCTGGCAAGGCTAATTTATTCAGATGACCTTGACCATAGGAAGCTTTCCAGCCTGCATTCACACTAGTAGTTCCTGGGAACAAGTTAGCTCCTTTTGTGTGGTTGGTTACATCCTTACAGCAAAGCTTTATTACTCTTGTAGAAACAAACCAGATTTATCAGGCCTAAGTTCTAGGGTTTTGAATACCTACTGTCCTTATCATAATGCTGCACATTGCTCAGTGGTGAGTAACTTAATGGTGACTGTCTCTTTGTCATGTCGCTGATGCAGAGGTTGATACAGTGAGCACTGAAACAGGTCTGTTCCTCTAATTCTGTAGTTTTCAAACCAGGATAAGTGAAGAGTCTGTGACCTCCCACCAAAACTATGCATTGTGATACTCACATTTCCGACACCTTCTTTTGGTGGACAGTGTGCCTGGTTCCTTTATGTTCTGGTGAGTGAAAAGCCAGTCTGCCATATGGTAAACACACTGATTTATGTACAAACTGGACTTCAGTTTCCTTGTGCAGAATACTTATTTGCAAACAACTGGCAGGTTTAAGGCATTCCACCACTCATTTTAGCTGGAGTTCTGATCTCTAATCTACCTGTTTTTTTGTTTCTTTGTTTTGTTTTGTTTTTTTCAGATCTTAGTACCTTCTGAACAGGTAGATTAATTGCCTTCCCTTTCCTTTCCACTTTAGGCTCTGTCTGGCCTATGGCGGCTCTGATGTGTCCAGGTGCTTTTACTGGCTCATGCAGCGAGCTGGGTTCCCTTACAGAGAGTGTCAGTTAACAAATAAAATGGATTGCCTCCTCTTGCAGCACCTTAAAGAAACCTTTTGTCATTTAGATCAGGTATGAACAAAATTAATGTTGCCGTTCTCTTTGGTTCCAGTAAAAATGTTAGCTGTTTAAAAGGGACATACAGCTTTACCAGTCTCATGGTGTCTGTTCACCTAACTTGGTAAAAGCTAGAAGCTGAAGTTCTTTTGCTGTGAAACTCTTGGGCATAGTGAGGGCGGTGATGACTGTCTCAGGGTGTATAAAGAGAGTTGCACAGGGTCTGACCACTGTGCCAAAGGGTGAAGGTTGAGGGAGAGTGAAGGAGATGGGTGCAGATGTTCGATTAGGTGTGGCTCTATGAACTTTTATATGATGGATTATCAGCATTTAATCATCTCACTGTTGTATGTGGATTGCTTCAGTTTCAACTTTATCCAGGTGATACAATTATGAATCTTACAAAACTTGGGAAACATTAAGACTGTAAATGTCCCAGCTATTGCAGACATATTCTTACTGAGTCTTTATTTATACCGATGGCTGTCACTAATGAAAAAAAAGAAACAACAACAACAACAAAATACAGGTGGCAGAGATCTCAGAAATTACATGAGAAAGTACAGTTGAAGTCTTGTTTTATGAGGTTTACAGTGAGTGGAACAGAGTTGGAGGGTAGCTGTTTTATGTGTGGGCTGTGCACAGTGCATAGGCATCTGCAAAATTTGAGGAGTGTACTTGCATTGTTACTGTCAGCATCTTTTCCTGGAATCAGGACATCTCCGGGCTTCAGGACCACGAGTTTCAGATTCGGCACCCAGATTCCCCTGCCCTGCTTTACCAGTTTCGATTAGGAGATGAAAAGCTCCAGGTATCCAAACAAGTGTGTATGTTCATGGGTAGAAAGAAAGTGATCCCTGTTCAGTGAAACAGCAAATGTGCATTAGCAGAGAGAACTGCTAATGTTGAGGTCAGAATGCCAGCTCCTGGTTGGACAGTTATTCCCCCAAGCCAAAGTAGCCCCTGTTGGAATACAGATTAGAACAGATCTGCCCCATCTTCTTTGTAAAATATTATGTCTTAATTAGATGTAAATATGTATGTCTGAATGGATATGTGTGTGTGTGCAGGTGCCCACAGAGTTCAGAAGAGGGCATCTGATATCCTGGAGCTAGAGTTACAGGTGCGTGTGCGCTGCCAATCTGGGTGCTGGGAACTGAACTCAGATCCTCTGCTGTCTCTCCAGCCTCTAGGCCCATCTTTTAATTATTCAGAACATGGTGGGTTTTTAGATGGGTGCTGGGCTTGTTAGGGAATCATAAAATAGATTATAAGGACCTGACATTTGCTCTGAATGTTTCACATCTAGTTGTGCTGTGAGTTTTCTGATCTGTCATGCAATCCCTTTCCCAGAAGGAATGCTGCCCAGTGTGATGTGGAGCACCTGCTTAGTGGTTTTTGTCTGGGGCAGAATGAAGAGCCACCCTTTCCTAGGAGACAGCATCTTTCCCTAAGCATTCTTCCTTCTGTGCCCAGGCTCCAATGGCGCTGTTTTACCCAGCAACTTTTGGGATTGTCGGACAGAAAATGACAACTTTGCAGCATAGGTCCCAGGGAGACCCTGAGGATCCTCACGATGAGCATTACCTGCTGGCCACACAGAGCAAGCAAGAGCAGGTACACAGCACTCTGGTAGGAGAGGAGACGTTTCCTCACAAAGGAGCACTCTACCCAGAATTAACAGGTCCTTGTGAACAGTGCAGCTTAGGCAGACTGACCTGGTACTGCTTTCAGAACAGTATTTAAAACTTTAATTATTCTGTACTTACTTAATATAGAACGTATTGGTGTAGGCCTCAAAGCTGAATTGTTTGTTGGTTGTTTGGTTGCTTGCTTAGTTGTTGGGTCCAGTAATCGAATGTCTGCTTAAGGACATAAACTAAAGTTCTTAACTGCTAATTTGGTAGCAGGAGCTCATGATGGAGACCAGGGGTTGAAACCTTGTTCGTCTTTGTTCCTGTCCTAGAGGCAAGAAGGAGGTAGATTGAATCTAAAAATAAGGATTCCCTAGCAGCCACTAGCCTGTGAATCCCATTGAAATATTCCAGTGAAAAGTCAGCTTTTAGAAAGAAAATCTTTCTGTGTTGACATTTCAATCTTAAACCAACTGACTGATAGGATAGTTGAGAGTCTGCTTGCTTTGACAGCGTGCTCACCCCCATGCTCAGGTTACCTGGGCGTGGGTACAGGTTGTATTGTACTATGGTGGCTTTTGCTTGTGGCATTCTGAGGTAATCGAAGGGGTAGACTCTTAACTTGGATAGTGCGGGCAATGTCTGTTGTACTCAGACCACCTGCTGCTTTCTTTCTTATTTACAGTCCGCAAAAGCTATTGCTGACCGAAAGTCTGCATCCAAGCCCATTGGATTTGAAGGGGATCTCCGTGGCCAGTCCTCTGATCTTCCGGAAAGACTCCATTCCCAGGAGGTGGATTTGGCCTCTTCGCAGGGAGACTGTTTGATGGCCGGCAACGACTCTGAGGAGGGCCTCACTGCACTGATGTCCAGGAAAACTGCCATCTCGCTGTTTGAAGGAAAAGCCCTGGGCCTTGATAAGGCCATCCTGCACAGCGTAGACTGTTGCTGTAAGCACATCCTGGGTGCCAGGATGCAGTGAAGGGAGGCGGAGATAAGTGAACCGGCTCAGTCGTGCTTGAGATGTGCAGCAATTTCTCTCAGAAATCATCAGGCCTCTTCCATCCTTGCTTTGCCAGGGGCTGGGAATACAGTAATGCAGTGCAGTTGGTTTCTGGCCCCATAGAGAGCTTGCACTGCCATTTAGTCTAGTGCTAGCAATGAAGGTTATCACACAGAATATAAATTACAACTCTGGAAGGTGCTAGAGTTTAACTAAAGAGTTCCTCCTGAGTTTCTGATCAAGATATGTAATAATAATAATAATAAATTCTTCCTTGTCTGGGGGAACTAGAAGTGGCCTTTTTGAGTCATGAGAGATATGAAGATGATTGGAGGGTTAGCATTTAGATGCTGGTGGCATTCTGGGCTGAGGAAGCCTGCTAAACCAGCATGCTTAGCCAGGCAGTCCATACCACACTAGAACCCCCAGGCACCTCCTTAAAAGTTTGGCTCTAATTGTAAGAGTAATGGGATTGTGTGGTGGGCAGAAGGTCCCCGTCAGTGGTGTTGAGGGTGGATTTGGGGGCAGATCTTGAGGCTGTTGGGTTGTTCGAGTGACAGATAGTGGATTGGCCATCTAGGTGGGTGATTGGCAGGATGTCACTATCATTTCAGCATCTGATGATACCAAAAAGAAGATGTACAGCTCTATCCTGGTCGTGGGAGGCGGTTTGATGTTTCATAAAGCTCAAGAATTTCTCCAGCACAGAATTCTCAACAAAATGCCACCTTCATTCAGGAGAATTATAGAAAATGTGGATGTGATCACAAGACCTAAGGTAAATTGTTTCATGATGCAGGTTGGACAGGACTCAAATGAAACCAGCATTGGCTGCATCTAATGGCAATGTGTATCGAGAGTGAAATCTGGGGAGGCATGGGCTTATGACTGCGGAGTTTTGGTAACTTGGAGAAATGAAAACATTAATTTCTACTGGGTTACAAATATGGCAAGAGTTTTGGACTCAGCTAGATTTCTTTTGCTTTGGTGTTTTTATTTTTATTTTTTTTAAATAGTTTATTTATTTATTATGTATACAATGTTCTGTCTGCATGTACACCTGCATGTGAGAAGACACCAGATCTTATTGTGGATGGCTGTAAGCCACCATGTGGTTGCTGGGAATTGAACTCAGGACCTTTGGAAGAGCATCCAGTGCTCTTATCCTCTGAGCCATCTCTCCAGCCCCCTGGTGTTTTTATTTTTAAGATTGATTTTATGTTATATGTTTAAATGTTTTGTCTACATGTGTGTCTGTGCTCATACATGTACATGGTGCCTGCAGAGGCCAGAAGAGGAAATCAGATCCCCTGGAAATGGAGTTAAGGTGTTTTTGGTCTGGCATGTAGGTGCTGGGAACGGAACCCAGGTCCTCTGGAAGAATGGTTATTAACCCCTGCACATTCTCTCCAGCTCTGATTTGATCTTTTGAGATATGCAAATCCATTGTGTATTTAAGGCTGGCCTTGAGTTCCTGATACTCCTGCTGCTACTTCCCAAGTTTTAGGGGTCAAGGAGTATGCTGGTGTGCTTGGCCAACATTGAGCCTGGCTTTCTTTTTCTGGTTTGTGGACTGGAGATCTTAAAGGACTCCCCCGCCTCCACTTGAACACTTTGAAGAAAAAAAAAAAAAAACAAAGCCAGGAGTTTAGCAATAGGTCCTGCCTGCATTTGGAACTCCTGGCAGCGTTCTGATGCTTTCTTGGGGGCGGGGTTCTTAGAGGTCCTCTTTCTCTGCTGGAACCTCCATGTACATGTACATGCATACAGAGCGTGTTGGTGGAATAGTGGACAGGGACATCTTCAGTACTAAAAATTGAGTTCTCAGCAGCTATAACAGAGACGGGTATGTGGGTGAGTTCTGTCTTTTGTTCTGGTTGTCACAGTGCAGGGAATTGTTGGGCAGGTACTCTGCGGCTGAGGCACAGTACCTCAGCACAGTACCAGCCAGTTTCCTGTCGCTGCACACAGATATAAATCCTGCCTTGTTTGCCATTGACAGAGCAGGAGTCCCAACCCCACTTGCAGAAAATGGTGTCGTGCATGTCTTTCCTGCCTTTGCTGAAATAGCTTCGTCTTTGTCTAGGACATGGACCCCCGGCTGATCGCATGGAAAGGAGGTGCAGTATTGGCATGCCTGGACACAACTCAGGAACTGTGGATTTATCAGCGAGAATGGCAACGCTTTGGTGTCCGGATGTTACGGGAGCGCGCTGCTTTTGTGTGGTGAAAACCAAAACCAGATCTCTGGACATAAAAGACTTAAAGAATATATGTACTTTAATTTATTGACCTTGAAGCTTGTTTCCCAGAATTAAATGAATTCAGCTTTATGTTAAAGTATGACACTGGCTTGAAATTACAATCTACTTTCCTTTGGGTCTACTCCCTCCCTGATGCGGCCTTCTAGCCTGATGAAACATGAAGCCCCGTGCAGCCACAAGGGGTCCTGTGTGAGTGCTGGAAACCAGCTGTGGTGTGTTTTCCCTTTTTATTCTAGCACCAGATCCAAAGTGGTCTGTCTGGGTTCTGTGCACATCATTCAAGGTCCCCTTGGAACTAAGCACTGTCTTTGTAATACCCCACCCCCAACCCGTGTGTGTGTGTGTGTGTGTGTATCTGTGATGTTATTGTTTGATACAACATTTGATAACAAAGTTTGATTTACAGAGTACCGATGCAGAGCCTAGGTTTCCAAGGCAAGGCTTTAAGGCTAGGCTGGCTGGTTTTGTTACCCTAGTTCCTCTAGGGTAGGCTTAGGGAAAGGAGCAACTCAGTACCTGAAAAGGAAACCTTGTTCCCTTTCTAAAGCTAAACAGAAATGGTCTAGGAACAATTTAGAGTTGTTAGCCTGTATTGTACAAATAAAACAGGTGGCTGCTGTAATTAATAACTTCATCTTCAAGTGTCTAGTTTGCGTTTTCCTGAAGAACCAAGTAAAAGCTTTCGGACTACGATCAGCTGATTTGACTCTGAGCAGTGTAGAGAAAAGTTAAACAGCCATCCATACCACTGGTCCTGGGCTCTTAGGGAGCCTCGGAGCTGCAGCAAGGGAAAGACTGGACATGGTGTAGGCATGGCCAGGTCAGGAAGCACTACCTGGGGCTACAGCGCCAGGGAGGGAGGGGACGTGGAGCAAAGTTGCCGAAGCTGGCTGTTAGGCATCTCCTGTAATCTGTCAGCTTGGCTTGGGGAGGACTGGGAGGTAGAAGTCGAAGGTGGGAGAATTGCTGGTACTGTACGGATAACCAGGAAAAGCTCAGTAGGTTAGGAGCAAGAGAAGTCTGCCAAACTTTAACCTGATAATACTATTTGGATATATACTTCTAAATTTGAAAAGTATCTGTTCTTTTACAATTTGGAATGCTTTTATGTTTCTGGGTTGTTTGGAGCCTGTGTTTTCAGAAGCATAGGGTACCTGCTGTGATCGTTCTCCATGTGAATGTCTCTAATAATGTTGATTTGGAGGAAGACTGGCTTCTGGTAGCTGAGCCTTGCCCCCTGCCTGCCTCAGCCATTACAGAGTATGTGCTCATGAAGCTGGATGCAGGGTGTTTGTACTTCATGCACCTTTGGGGTTTTATTTGACTCATAAGACGTGTTAGAATGAATGCTGTGGCCTTTTACATTGGTCCTTTTTCGCGTGCTTTTTGTGTTGTTGAACCCAGGGCCTTGTGCATGGTATACACATGCTCTGTCACTAAGCTGCAACCTTCGAGGATGATATGCAAATACAGGCATTTTAAAAGATGGTCTTAACCTTCACCCTTCAACGCACAACTCTGCCTGCTTCCCTCCCGAGCACTGTGGTATAAGATATGTGCCACCCGGGCTGCAGAGACAGCTCAGTGTTTAATAGCACATGCTGCTCTTCTGGAAGATCTGGGTTCAGTTCCCAGCACATGTCAGGCAGCTCACAGCCATCTGTAACTTCAGCTCTAGGGGATTTGAGGTTTTTGGCCTCTTTTGAGTGGATATTTCTGAGTGGGTACTCACATGCACATACCCACATGTACACACAAACACCTACGCATAATTAAAACTACGTATTTTTAAAAAGTGTTTGCTACTACTCCTAATTAGAGACTTTTGCTTTTGTATTCTTTAAACAAGGTCTTTCATTATGTAGCACTGGCTGTTTTTGAACTCACTACGTAGACCAGACATGCTCAGAGATTTGCTTTCTTCTGCCCCTGCCTCGGAGCCCTGGGGTTAAAGGCATGTGCCTCTGTGCCCAGCCTCGAACTACAAACATTTTAACAGTCAACTACCTGAAACTAGATCACATCACAAAACAGATTTATTATGCTGTATGAAGCCTTACTAGACAAATATATACTCTCATATAGGTACATTTTTTTTGTGGTTTCTACATTAAGAAAAAGCTGCTTCAAGAAAGTAAAGGGCTAGAAGACTCAAAATGTTATAAGTGTGTACTCTTACCATTTGTTCTGGTTTTTTGTTTTGTTTTAAATAAGATTTATGTTAGGGGAGACAGAGAGATCGCTCAGCAATGAAGAACATTGTTCATGCAGAAGACCCTGGTTTGATTCTTAGCATCCACACAGGGGCTCACACCCGTCCATAACTCCATCTCCAGGTGCTCAAGCACCCTCTTCTGACTTCAGGCACCTGTGACACACCAGGCATGCCTGTGGCATACATGTAAGCAAAACACTACCAGAGTGTTTTCTATGTAAAGTGCCCTTAGAAGCCAGAAGAGAGTATCATATCCCTCTGAAACCAAGATGGTTGGTTATAAACTGCCATGTGGGTGCTGGGAACTAAACCCAGATCCTTTGGAAGAGCAGCCAGTGCTCTAAGCCATCTCTCCAGGCCTTGGTGTTCTGTTTTGTTTTTTTAATTTAAGTAATTGATTATAAAAAGATACATAACTTAAGGAGAGCTAATTTCAGTTTAAGAACTCGCTTTGACTTGAACAGGAAATGTTCTGTAATGACCAAGAACTCAGAATTAGGACAGTGGACAGGCAACTGGACAGACTTACAGGTAACACGTTTTTGTTTGTTTGGGACAGTCTCACTATGTATCTCTGGTTGGCCTCAGACCTACAGAGTTCCTCCTGCCTCTTGAGTGCGGGAGTAGAGGTGTGTGCCACACGTGCAGCTGCTCACCTGGGATAGATTTCGGTGGGAGAGCATTTGTCCAGGATGCACCATACCCAGGATTCAATTCTTGACACTTTAGATAAAAAGTAAAGGTTGCCTGTCCAAAAGTTCGGCAAGGGAAGGCACTATACAAATAACAACCAGTACAGCAGTGACACATACATGGGGTCAGGCAAGCTGGGTCCGGCTTGTGTGCGTGCTAGGCTGTTTCTCTCAGGAAAGCACAGAATTAGTGAGTGCCTCTCAAATGGATTATCTATTAACAGATTGAAATGTTACAGGGCTAAACAGTCCTACATGCAGCGTAGGGCATGAGCAGTGAAGACTGGGACACCCGACTGGGGAATGCCTTCCTCCTTCATTGCCAGAATGCTTGCTTTTCAGTGGTGATTATTATTGGGCTTCGGGTATGTGATTGAGCTTTGCAAATTTAGGGTTCTACTCACTAATGTGTATAACTGCAATATCTCCATAAAACCGGCTAGTGACTAGCCTCAGGCACATGTGCTCAGGTTCTGACCCTGCAAGCTGCAGTTTTAAAGCAAGTTCAGCCTGTACAGTAAATTCCAGGGCCATCACAAAGCTTTCCGTCACTGGTATTGGTAGCGTAGGAAGGCCCCAGGGTCTCTTCTGGTGGGCTACAAGGGGAAGCAGCTGCCTTGGCAGGCTTGTGAGCGTTTTTTCATTGACAAGTTTCGTGTCGCTCTGAGAAGGTCCGTGTGGAAAGCGGTGGCGTCCTTCATGAGATGATACTGGGGGCAGACACTCAGAGCATCGTAGTCGCCTTTGATGTTGGCTCCTCCAAGACAGACCACCAGATATTTGTGCAGATGAGTCTGGCTGCTGAAATCGCTACAGAAAAGGTTAAAGGCAAGAGGGAACAGGTCCTGGGAGTTCTCCCTGGTGCTGCCCTCACCCTGGCCACAGGCACTGTCACAGAGGGTGTGGACGTCACTGGCGAGAAGGAAGACCACTTTATCTGCTGCCTGCTTCTGACTGGTCAGCCACTGCACTGGACCCACCTCCGCTATTTTCCTTTTCTGCCACTTTTCGAGGATGACCTCACTTCTGCAGTGGTTTTGAAGAAAGTCAGTGAAGCGACAGACTGTGTGATGGAAACAGACCTCGGATGGGTAGACCACCAGGACCTTAATGAGGGGCAGGAGCACGGTGGTAACTGGGATAGACGTCTTGGTGCTCCTTCCTGTGGGGGAAACCTTGGTAATTGAACAACAAATAACAGGCCTTTCCAGTCGGCTAAACCACCACTAAGGGATCCCCACCAGAGAATGTCAGCAAGGAGCAGGCCTTTGTTCCTGCCAGACGAAAAAGAGCCAATTGTCCTTTTGAAGACCTGAAACTCTGAGACTTAGCTCTTAAAAGCGTTTCTAAGTCCCTATTGGCCTTTATAGGCAAGCTCTGTTTTTTTTTTTTTTTTTTTTTTCCAGATAAACCCATAGCAGCTGTTTAGGTTTGAGGGCAGCGTGTTTGAAGTTAGCATTAAAACTTCTGTACTTTGACAGAGATGTGGCCTCTATACATAATATCAGGAGTTGAGTCAACTCCAGTTTGTACTGTTTCCTACCTGCAGGTGGTAGAGTTCTTTAATCTGCTTTAAAGTTAAGCCCCACACTGCGCTACGCAACAGGACCACGTACAAAGCTCCTGTAACCCTGTAGCTAATACGGTGCCAACAACATCCTCTAAATGCAAGTACTCTTGAGGTGGAAGTTCATATGGCTTTCTTAGCTTAAAGTGTAAAGTTAATCTTCTGCTGTGACATAGGAGTAACTCACAGGGTACCCTCAGAGCTCCTTTTTGGTTTTTTGAAACAAGTCCTCATGTGGCTCATGCTGGTTTTGAACAGTAGTTGATGTCCTTGAACCCCTGATCCCTGCCTCTTCCTCTCAAGGGTTGAAAGTACAGGTTTCTGCTGCCACTTCCAGCTGTTTTCTTTTCTACACATGCAGACAGGGAGGATCTCACTAGAGTATCTTCAGAGAGTCACCATCCTTACCTTGCCTCCAAGTTAGGTAGATCCCAGCTGCCAGCACCCACGTCGCCACCAGCAGCACCAGGAGGAGAGGCAGCCAGCCTCCCAGCACGCTTCTGTCTGCAGGAAACAGCTCAGTCACCCTAACAGGCAAAGCTACGTTTGCCCTCTATTTTAAATGGGTTCTTTTACTCTCCTTCGTGGAAGTTTAGACCTTTCCAAACCAAGGACTAAAAGGTCTTTCAGGAGTCTGCTGATTAAGGGCTCTTTCCCAATATCCAGATCACTTACAAAAATTTATTACTGTGGGCTGGAGTGATGGTTTAGTCATTAGAGGTAGGCTCACAACAACAATAAAAAAATATGTATGAATGCAGGCACACATGTGCCACAGTGTATGTGTGGAGGTCAGAGGAAAACTTTAGGGCATTTGTTCTCTCTTTCACCATGGGTTCCAGGTTCTAAGATCCATATAGCAAGTGATTCTATGTATTGAATTAAGGGCTATTCTCTAAACTCAGGTTTCTATTCCTTAAGCACACAAGTATTTTTAATGTGGCAACTAGAATATGAATCTTGTTTTTTTGTTGATTGAATAATTTTTGTTCCTCAGGGTGAACTTAGATACATAGTTCACACACAGCTATGTGCCCACATAGAAGTCAAGGCACTGGGATAGTTATCTAAAGCTTGTGAGGCTGTTTCTTGTCTTTTGGCCCCACCTCTGGGCTAGTGTGAGAACATCTTATTTGTCCATTGTTAGTAAAGAGAACTGACACATCTCTAAATCCAGAGACATTTTAAAGAACATGCTGTCAGGTGCCAGCGAGGTGTCTTTTCATGCCAGTATTCCTGATTTGTTAACCAAATAAGATTCAGAGAGAATCGGAATGCCTTGAAATGCATACTCCCTCATGGACCCAGCCTCTGCTCTCACACCAGTCCTTGGTTCCCATTCCATAGCCTTGTGGCACTCTGAACAACCATTTTGTACTCTTTTTTCCCCCTTCTGTATATCCTGTGTTTGAAAAGATAGTATTTTTATTTAAACAAAAAAAATCCTTTCTTCTTAGTTATGAGCTCTCTGGGGTATCATAGGCATTGTTCTGTCACACCACATCCGGGTACACAGGCAGGGACCTCCTA
>CM053753.1:20340016-20445624 GCA_028658305.1 Pachyuromys duprasi | reverse complement strand
GCGTTATTCGTGTTCCCCACAAAAAGGGCCCATCTGCCAATGACAGCCATGTGCCTAAAGTGCTTACTTTGCCACCAGATGGTCTGGTCTGACTTTGGAAGGCCTCTGTGTAGTTGCACCTCACACAGCTATAGGACTGCATGTTGTTTTTGCCAGTCACACAGATCTTGGTGGCCTTCAACAAGCGGATGCTGGCTGCAGAGACAGTAAAGTGGGAAGTTGTTTCATCGGCTCTTATATGACACACAGGGTACGCAACAGTTTAAAAGCTTCATTCCAGCTGGTGTATACCATGGTATCCAATATGCTGATGTGATGGATGAGGCTTTGGGAGTCTTGGGGATACTTCTGCCTGAACTTCCACAGCTCATCAGCAGTAGATGCAAACTCAAATTCTAAAGCCCAAGACCCCTGTTGCTTCTAGGTTGGCCTGAGTTGTACAAAGTGCCTGTGGTCAGTGATGCACCTGCCCATTCTAGGTCTCTTGAAGAGGACAGACTTTGGGGCTAGCACGTATCCTAGGATGTGTCTTCCAGTGCAGGTATATGGGTGCTTCTATTAGGTGTTCCCAGGAATGGAAATAATGGGTCCTATACACTACATATTTCTGGTTTAGTAGATGCTTCAGGCTTTAGCTTTGACTTTTTTTTTTTTCTACAAAGACTCCAAGCATCAGTATGCCTGTTTTGACTGCCCTATATCTACACAGACCACTCTTTCTTGTGTGTCTGTTCTTCCATCCCTACCTTTCTAAAGGAACTTTCCAAGTTCCTCTTAAAGTCTGTAACATCATCAACCAAGACCTCACCCTGCTTGACGTGGGGCCAAAGCCTATTGCTGCATCTCACGGGAGTCTGGCCCCATTCCACTCACATAGAGCACAGCTCCCTTTGGGGCATCCCTTGACATTCCTTGTGGCTGCCTTCCTACTCCTGTGAAAAATGTATTGATGAAGCCCGTCGCTGACTCATTTTCCCTGGTCAAAAGTCATGGTTCTTCACACCACACCTTGAGTTTTTAAGACAAGGTCTCACGCTGTAGTCCAGGTTGTCCTGGAACACAATATACATCTTAGGTTGGCCTCAAACTTGCAGCAATCTCCTGTTTCAGTCTCTCAAGTGCTAGGCAAATAGACTCTTGACTAAACCAAGTTTAACTCTGGCAATTGGATACCACAAACATAGGCATTACAGTCCCAGGATTGGCTTGTCTAAAGAACTAACAGGTTGCTTTCAGCACAATCTGGAGGAAATGCCAGGGCTTTCATGATGTCATTTGGGATTTGGGAAAGCAGTCTAAGCTGGAGCTTTTTTTAAAAAGGGGAATCATCTCTTCCTTGAAGTATGACTGCAGAAAGCTACTGCACACTTATATGTATGACCTTGCACACTTACACAGCCATATACACACTTACACGCTTCTTCACTCACACCGCACCTCTCCCGGCGCTGCCTGTGCTTCCTTTAAATCGCGTTTGAGCCAGAGTAGCTCCCAAACCCTCATCCAGACTTCGAACATCTAGCTTAGTTTTGTTCTTGTGTATGCTACCCTAGGCATGATTACAGACAACTGGGTGCCCTCTGGGTACTTGTGGTTGTGACTTCCATATTGTTATATCCACACAGAGAATTCTCACTGCTGTGTTGCGTACCATTGCTGTGTTGGGACTCAGCCACTTTTGTGATTCTTTTTTGCTCTTGGTCATCCGGATTTCGTTATGAACAATGCTATTATAAACATCCTCCGATGTGTCTTTCCGTGTATACCCATGTACTTTTGTGGTGTGTGCCTAGGAGTGAAATTAATGGGTCCGATATTCTTCACATTTCTGGTTTAGTAGATACTTTGATGCAAACTTACCATCTGCCCGGAGTATCCAACTAATGTTCATCAAAACAGAAAAATCCTCTGTTGCAGCACCTGTTTTAACAAGTTCCACTTGGAGGTCCCTCAAGTCTCCTGGAGTGAGTGTGTGTTGGACCATCCACTCTGGAGATGGCCCTGGGAGAAAAGGCAAGAAGACTTCCTATGACACTTGTACTGGCTGGTTTTGTGTGTCAACTTGACACAAGCTAGAGTCATCAGAGAGGAAGGAGCCTCAGTTGAGGAAATGCCTCCGTGAGATCCAGCTGTAAGGCATGTTCTCAGTTAGTGATCAATGAGGAGGGCCCAGCCCATTGTGGGTGGTGTCATCCCTGGGCTGATGGTCCTGGGTTCTATAGGGAAGCAGGCTGAGCAAGCCATAAGGAGCAAGCCAGTAAGCAGCACCCCTCCATAGCCTCTGCCTCTGCTCCTGCCTCCTGCTGAGTTCCTTCCCTGACTTCCAGCAATGATGAACTGTGATCTGGAAGTATAAGCCAAACAAACCTTTCCTCCCCCACTTGCTTTTTGGTGGTGGTGTTTCATCACAGCAATAAAACCCTGACTAAAAAAAAAAACATTCCCGTATTTGACATGCTTTCTTCATAGCTGAGCCCTGGGCTCCAGCCAGCTAGCCCACACTTTCTCAACCCCTCACCTTTACTGCTACTGCCCTTCCTGCTCACTCTTTATTCACACTCTTAGGCAAAACCCACTCCATCCTCAAAGGCTACCACGTCAGGTACCTATGTGTAAAACATTTCCTTCTTACTCTCTACAATGGTGTCCCCTCCCACCACAATCGCTGTCCCTCTGTGGAGCAACAGGTACTGCTTCCCTCCTAGCGTGGTGAGTCCCACTCGGCTTGTGTTCATCGGGATGCCAGCCCATCTCACATCCGTCCTCTCAAAATTCTGCCGTTAAAGCCCTACTCCTATTAGTTAACAAGGCCTGTGTCTGGTCTCCCATGACCCACAGCCTGATTCAGACCTTCTTAATGTTTGACTGTGCTTCCAAATACCCATTCTCTAATGCACCTACCTGTCTCAGAGCCACACTGAACAGTCTGCAGGAAAGAGAGAAATCAAATGTCATGTTGAAGCCAGTAAACCGCAACACCTTACCAAATTAGGCAAAACATCTTTTTCCTTAGATGCATGCACAGGTGACACATTCTCAAAGAAAAGATGAGCTGGGAACTGGAGAGGTGATGGGTGGCAGCTGGGACAGCTGCTCTTGCAGAAGACCTGCATTTAGCTTGACAGCTTGAGGGAAATTAAGCCACCCCACTGTGGGCTGTGATAGACCACGAAGGCTGTGATGGACCATGGTTTGGCTATTGGCGTGCCTGATTTCCTGGCAGCTGCCCACCCACTTGAAGACCAGGTGGGCTTCATATGTATGATCTTCCCCTGCCTCTGATTACTGAGGGCCATTGTGAGGTCCCTTTCCCATCTAATGTTTAACTGTTGGTTTTTCAGGACAGTGTAGTATTTATTAATTTCCCAAGTTAAGGATTGGCTGTGCAAAGAAGAGAAGACAGCAGGTAGCAATAAATGCGACCCACAGAGCCTTCTTGGGCCCCTATCATACTTCTTTTCTGATCTAGGACTCAGCAGAGCTACATAGAAAACCAGGGGCAATGTGATTTCATCACATCTTTCTAAAACAGCTTTCAAAAAAGTAAAATTCATTAGTTTCTAAGAAAGGCCTTAAAGTTTACATGAAGAAATAATAAATAGTATGGCTTGGAAATAGTATATTGAGTCTAAAACATTTCTTTTAGTTGTCAGCAATCTTCAGTGAACAAGACAGACACAATATAACAACCCAAGGGACAAGGATCTCAGCTTCCTCACTCCAAAAGCCTTCAGAAGGCAGAAAGCAAAGGTTTTGATGGAGCACATTCGGTTTGTCCTTTGCATTGTGACCTACTTTTATTAAACAAATAAACCACCTAGTAGGAACTAAGATCTAGTTGAATGGTAGTGAGAGAAGACGTAGAAAAACAGCCAAGCAACAGCTCTCCCCTTCACAGAGTCCATTGAATTTTCCTCACAGCAGCTGCTCTCAGGACAGCTTTTCTTTTGCACAGGGAGGGAAGGACAGCAGCTGATGGCTTCAGGACATCATCAACAAGCTTTGACTTTCCACGTGCATCAAGGATGCCTTACGCTGTGTGAACCGGGCAAGGATTGTGTCTAACTAACTGCCTTATTGCGGAAGAGCGTTTTCCTCTTGAATGACCAGAAAGATTCTTTCATTCTTGGGGACTGGAGAAGAAAGGAAAGCTGCTTTCGGGAATCAGCGTGGCCCAAGACGGAAAAGAAAAGCAAGCCGACAGGTGCAGGCTGTCTTTTGTCCCAATAGGTGGGCAGCACAGGCTTGAGCAGTACCACCTTGTCGTCATGAGCCAGGAGACCAGCCACGCCACTTGTATGAGTTGAGTACCACCCTTTTACTGAGGAGGTTACTTAGATGAGCTCAAATGTGCAGCGTGGCATGTGACAGATCTAAATCTCTTGCCCCCAGGATGCAGCCTGACAGCAGTTATCTTCCAGGCGGGAAACTGAGGGATGATGAGGGATAACCACTGCGGTTATCTCAGGGGTGCAAATCTGGCCCCGTCCAGAGCTGTCCATGTCAGGGTTCAGCTAAAGGGATGAGGGAAAGGGTGCTCACGGGGGAGGAGGATGCTTACCGGCTCTCGGGGCAGGGCGCTCCTGCACATTGCAGCCAGGCTCAGCAGCACTAGCAACATGTCCCGGCTACGCGCAGAGCTAAGGCAGGCGGTCCTGGGTCCTCTTATCCAGGCTCCCGGCTGCAGTTCTCTCCGGGCTCCGCCTCCCGCAATACCGCCCTGCCCTAAGCGGGGCGGGGGCTGGCCTGGCCCCAGAACCGTACGCCCGGTCGCCTGCGGGGCTCGCGGGGGTGGGCGGGGTGCGAAGGACTTGGGCCGGCAGTCCCGCGCACAGGTGAGTGCGGCAGGCCAGGTGGGGCGACCGCACCCGCGCCTGGAGCTGGACGGAGCTGGCCCAGCCCTTCCCGAGGAAAGCACGCGACACTCCAGGGCCGCCAGTTAAGGCGCAGCGGGCGAGGACGGACGGCCACCGTGCCCCGGGTTCCTGGTCTTCGGCGGCCGACCGGCGGTCCAGGCGCAGAGCTGCCCAGGTGAGTAGCGAGCTTCGGGCCCTAGGCAGGGTGGACCAGGAGGACCTGGAGCCTACTTTACCAAGAAAGGGTCCCAGAAAGAAAGGGGGAGGTACTCGGAGCCATCGAAACCTCCTAGGCTTCCTTAAAGGAACCAGAGACAGGAACTTACAGTTACAAGGTAATAGTGATAGGAATCTCTACCCCCTGGCCTCTCAGGCTTTCTGGTAAAGTATGTTTCACAGAATGAGGTCTGGCGGTTACATCTGGGGTCCCGAAGCTGGTGGTGTCTCAACACTGTGGGTTCAGAGCTGAGGTTCTGACATTTGAGAGCACTGCCCAGGCTCTGCACTTCTCAGACTTTAATTCTGGGAAGGCGGACTATGGGCCGGCTTTTTGAGATGAAATAGCTTGAATTAGTATCATTTGGGATTAGAAAAGGACTACAGAGCCTGGAATTCAGCTGCTTCAGCCCTTCATATGTCAGTAGGAGTGTTGGGTTCACCAAACTCGTACGGAGTGGAATTGGAGGGAGCCCTAAGGCAGAAGTCCTGCAAGTTTTGTCCCTGCTGAGACTCCCTGGGCGGAGTCAAGCAGCTGTGTTTGCTGAAACCCTACTGGGATATAGACTTAGATCATCTGTGAAACTCAAGTGAGGGTTCTGTTTTTGATCCACACGGAACAAGCCCAGTGCCCAGCCTCTGTGGGATTGCAAGGAATAGTTTCCTGAGAGAATTTTTCTGGTTCCTGACCGAGGAGGTTTACAAAAGGGAGGTTGCAGTCCCACCTGGACCTGGTGCTGGGGCCGCCCTGGGCCCCTCACTCAAGCTCTGTTATCTGCTTGCGCCCAGTGGTCCCTGAGAACCTTGCTGGCTTTCATAGTGTCCTTACTGAACAGTAAACACTTGCTGGCTACCACGGTGCAAAGGTGAGCAGCTGATGCATGCCCTTGGAGTGGGGATGAGTACAGTGACAGGAACATTCAAGGCCACTGTGCCTGCCCTGGTGCCAAAGCCAAATGGAGATGGCCTTGTTTTCTGGTTTCAGTCTGAGAACTTTGTCCCATGGGGCTGAGGAACGGGGCAGCTGTCTCGATGGCAGTCAGTCTTCAGTTCTGAAAAACAACCTGTGTGTTTGTGCAGAGCAAGTAGGGGAGCACTCCCTCTCGGATGAGCCAGTCAGAGCGACTGCCAACATGTGTTCATTCAGGGAGGAGCTGGGTGCCAAGGCCTGGCCAGGCTTGGAGCTGCCCTGGCAGAACACACCCTGTTGTAGTAAGCTCAGAGCAAAGGGCAAGAGCGCTGTGACAGTGGGGATAGAGAGGTCGGGCTCAGGGACAGGTCTGCGAGCCAGCCATTTCTTGGCCCTTGAGGCGTAAATGTGGGTAGGAGGTGCTTCAACTCTAGCACAGGAGCTTATGGTGTCACATGAATGCAGAAAGCAGCAGGGGCCTCACCTGACCTTGGCAAGAGAAGGTGGGGTAAGCATGAGGAAATGGCTTGGAGTAGTGGGTTTGGGATAGTTTTGTTTTGAGAAAGGGGTCAGGCAGCTAGCTGGGTTCCTTGTCCAGGAAAAGAATCTGGAGAGAATAAGAGCGAGGTGAAGGTGATGGTAGGAAAGGGGTTGTAGATATGGGAGAATACCTAGGCAAGGGTGCCCACACAGCTTTCTGACACAGCCTGAGCAGTTCCCCCACCAAAGGCCAGTGATGGCAGGCTTAGAGAGGACGCTGCCTGGCTCTAGGACAGGAGTGTGTACCTGTGGCCTGTGGACAGGGCTGCAGAGTGGGCAGTGAAAGGAAATATAAGCAGGGCCCTTGCAGCCACAGATGGGGGTCACACCTGGGCAGGGGGCTGTATCTGCCTATCTTCAGGAATTTCTATCCTGCCCCAAGTGCCCTCCTCACTCCACCCTGATCCTTGTTGATTGAACATTCGGCCTCCAAGGTGACCTGCCGGAGTTGGACCCACTTACTATGCCTGGTAACCAGAGGCAGGGCCATAGATGTTAGGAGAGCTTTGCTTTTCCTGGGTGTATGGAAAGCCACTGCTCTTCTTATAGCCTCAGTTTCCTTTCCTGTACAATGATGTGCCGTGAGTGAGCTACAATAGTGAAGAGGTGACTGGAATCCAAAGGAGGCAATCTTTAGAGCTTCCCACATGCTGCCTTGAGTCGTGCATTCAGTCTGCAAGTCCACAAGAGCCATCACGTAGAAGGTCACAGTGTGGTCCAGAGCCTGGAAGACATCTTTGTCCAACACTCATTCTTCCACCAGGCTCTGTGTTCACTGCAGCTGAGACGCTAAGCCTCCAAGCTTCCTGGTTCCAAGACTCACTTGCTGACTCCTGGCCATGGCCAAAGCTCTTGATCTCTCACTACCTCAGGTTCCCCATGCACCTATAACATGGAATGGACATTAGCTCTGTCACTCTAGCATCAGGAAACTCAGAAGAAACCAGAGTCGGGAAAATAAGCTGAAGAGTTTAAATTTGCTGTGTAGATTTAGAGCAGTGGAGATATTGAGATATTTTTACTCTAATATCTCCATGTTCCTATATGGGAAATTTACCCTGGACCCATAACCTTTTTTTTAAATAACTTTTTAATTATCTATTTTCATTTTTAAATTTATTCTTCTTTCATATATATTCAAACCCCAGTTTCCCCTCCCTCCTGTCCTCCCAGTCCCTGGATTTTCACCTTCCTTCTCCCCCAGATCCACTCCTTCTCCATTTCCCTTCAGAAAGGGCAGGCCTCTCTGGGATAGCAACCAAACATGGATTAATAAATTACCATAATTAGGCACATAACCTCATATCAAGGCTGGACAAGGCAACTCAATAGGAGGAAAAGGGTCCCAAAAGCAGGCAAAAGAACTAGAAACAATCCCTGCTTCCGCTGTTAGGAGTCCCACAAGAACACCAAGCTATACAACTATCACATAGGCCGAGGACCTAGCTCAGACACACAGGCACTTCTCTGACTGTCTGTTTAGTTTCTGTGAACCCCTATAAGCCATGGTTAGTTGGTTTTGTAGGCCCTTTTCTTGTGTCCCTGACCCTTCTGGCTCCTACAATCCTTATTCCCCATCTTCCACAGGATTCCCCAAGCTTTGCCTAGTGTTTGGCTGTGGATGCACAACCTTTGTTACTCTGCTGTGTCTGTCCTGGAGAGAACAAGTCTGCAAGGATTGTTGACATACCCTGAGTCTAGCTCCCACCCACACAGGTGGAATTTTCCACTTTTATTTTTGCAAATATTAATCAAGTCTCTGGGCAGTTGACAGTGGATTCATTGTCTTGTGAAGAGGGAGCAGGTTCTGGTGAATAGCAGCTGCCTGCCAGGGCTCTGTGGCCAGCCCTAGCTGGGACAGCGGCCACTGGAGCATTCCAGCCTCTGGTGCTGTCTCTGCCCTCGGTTCCGCTCCAGCTGCTTGGACTTAGCCATGACTAATTTAATGCTATCTTTGAGCCAGAGACCCTGAAGGCCACGCAGGGCTTGCAGTCCTTGATTTCCAGCCTGGGCGTGGAACTCCATATATTCTCTGCCCAGTAGGAGGGGCTGGTACAGGAGTACCCCAGACCCGGGCATGATTACAGCTCAGTGTTAATGCCACCCCAGCCAGTTCCAGGGGGTGAAACCATGTGAGGTCATGACCTGTTCATGGCAGTGATCTCGGTCCCATGGATACTTATGCTGATTTACATGTTTGTTATCAACACAAACCACAGAAGAAATGGATATTCTTTTTCCACTCTCAGAGGCCTCATCACACATGGAATTAGCCTCATGGAGTTGCAAGGAAAGGCAATTGGCACTGCCTTAGAAGTAGACAGGATGTTACACTCTTTGATCACCGACAGTTGGATTAACCTGTAGTTGATATATTATTATTGGTTATAGTTAAAGGGTCACATTCTGTGTAGTATGGAAGAGAAAATGGGATACATCTATGAGGTTAAGAAAGGGGGAAGGGCCAGGCGAGGTGGCTTACACCCGTAATCCCACCACTTGGGGAGGAAGAGGCAGGTAGATCTCTATGCGTTCGAGGCCAACCTTGTCTACAAAGTGAGTCCAGACAGCCAAGGCTACACAGACAAACCCTGTCCCAAAAGAAAGAAAGGAGGATGGTGGATGCAGTTCAGGCCATGTACTGTGAACTGGATGAAATCTTCATGTGCTTTGAGATTTGTATTTTTAAATATTTTAGATATATTAGGTTTTTGTTTTCTACAAAGTCTCGTTATATAGCACAGTTTGATTTCAAAATCTCCTACCTAGCCTTGACTTCTTAAATTGTGGGATTATGGGTTTTTCTTTTGCAGGTTTTTCTTTTGCCCTTGTAAGCACAAGAAACTATGAAGTAAATAGCTGTTTCCATTTTAAAGATGTGCTTATTTTATTTTGTGTGTATGATTTTTGCCTGCATGTATTATGTGCACTGCATGCATGCCTGGTGCCTATGGAGGCCAGCAGAGAGCATCGGTTCCCCTGGACGTGGAGCTATGTATGACTATGTGCCAGCATGTAGATGCTGGGAACTGAGTCCTGGTCCTCTGCAAGAAGGGCAGATGCTCTGAACCACTGAGCCCTCTCTCCAGCCCCATTCCTATTTTATCAATGAAGAGACTGAGTCCTGGGAAGGCTGCATCCTGGGTGTGGCTGAGCTGTAACCATGTGGCCTGAGGAGCGTGACCACCAGTTTTCAGTTTAAAGTATGGGACTGGAACCACGAACCCCAATGTATAAGACATATCCAAGTGTGCACTTATTTTACAAGTTGATGTTTGCGTTGTGCAACATTTTCCACTGAGGGAGAACAATGACAGCCATGTTCAGGTGTGAATTCTAGAACTTGGGGCTGTTGGGAGTTGGGCGAGCTCTGGCCGGATTTGTTTTCTGCAGTGAGTTTAGTGATAGCACGTTGTCGCTGACTGCAGTGGAGAAGCTGGGCCCTTTTAAGCTGCTCCTCTTGCTGTCTTGGGACCTCCTGTGGTTACACTGATTCAGAGGCTTAGAAGGGGACACGCATGTAAGTTGGAGGCATGATCATGGTTGTAAAGGGCCTTGAGCAGAGCAGGTACTATGGACCCACATCCTGCCCTCATTGGACTTGAAGGTGGCTTGGTGCTCCATGGCTGATGGTATGCAGGTGAGCATGGGCTTCAGACCACATAGTCTTCATGGAAGTGTTGCCCTTAATGTAACCAAATTTTTAGGGCAAAAGCCTGGCTCCGGCAGCCCCAGCAGGCTAGGCTGAGCCACTCATCCCCGTGTGCCAGTTAGAGATGAGTGATGGTGAAATGCGAAGAGAGGATGTTGGATCAATGTGACCATGTTGGGAAGAATAGGTGAACAGCCCAGTGATCCCCAGCTTGGCAGGCTGCATCTCTAGGTTCATGAGGGCAAGAAGGCTGAGAAAAGACATGTCTTTAACAAGCATGAGTCTAGAAAGGAAAGCCTGCCTTAAGAGAGGAGGCAGCTATGAAAGCCAAAACAGAGTAGAAGCATTTGTGTTGGATTTGGAAAACCTGAGAGTAAGGTCGCAACAACAAACCTCCATTAGGAAGGATGTGATATGAGACCCACTTCCCAGACATACACTTTGCACAAACTTATCCTACTTCCTTATTTCTCCTATAGAGAAACAAATAAATTTAAAGAAAAAGAAAGTAGGAAGAAAAGAAGGAAGGAAAGAAAGGAGGAAAGAAAGAAAGAAAGAAAGAAAGAAAGAAAGAAAGAAAGAAAGAAAGAAAGAAAGAAAGAAAGAAAGACAGACAGACAATTGGGGCCCAAGACTAGAGGCATGCAGTCCTGATTAAGGTGTGGTCTAGTTGGTCAGTGCTTCAATTTGGGTTCTGTAATGTGGTCTGAAGAAGTCTTTATTGCTCAAGGGGACAACAAAGTGGTTCTGATTGCTGGTCCAGGACATGGTCTCACCCAAAGATAAATGCCTTCCTCTAGGGTTGATCTGCCCTGGGAGGTTCTGCTATTATTGGAATCCAGGGTGACTGCAAGCTCAAGACAATAACTAACTTATCTCTCTGTCTTCAGTCTTCAAGGGGTCCAGATAGGCTAGTTGGATGGGCAGGCCTTAGTCATTCCCATACCTCTACAGAGTCAAGCAGAACTGTGACTCAAAGTAACAAGACAAACAGTATGAAGGCACGAAGCCAGGCTTTTATCCTGATTTTAGTTGCTCTGTGAGCCCAAGTGCTGCATGAGTTCTTTGCAGTAAGAGCCATTTTCACACCAACTACTATCTTCTGTTGTATCTTAATGACGTGCTGGAGAGACAGACATCTCTCTCTGATGAACAGAACAGGTCTGGGGAGGCTCCAGCACTTAGGGTGCCGTTTGTGACGCGTTCTAACTTTCTGTGGTGAACGAGTAGGTGTTGGCTTACTTAACTTACTTTCAGATTTTTAATTTCTCAGGGGCTGGTCTTAAAACACACTGAAAATTAACCCGACAATAAAGCAAGCCAAAGAGTAAAAGCTATGTCCATTGCAAGACCAAAGGTAAGGTCGCTGAAACAGACACCTGGAGAAGTTTCTCACCGCTGCCTTCCTTCTGTACTTATCTTTCACAGAGAAGCAGGAAGAGTGTGTGGGCTGCCCCAGTGGAGACTGCACTGTGTCCTGTCACTTCTGACGTGAGGTGAGTGTTTGCTAATTCAGACTGAGAATATTCTCTAACTTGAAAGAGCTGCAGCAAAACCTCTACAGAAGGTCCCAGCTCCTGGGAAGTGAGCTTTGCCCCGCCTCTGCCTCTGGCCTTGGTGCTCTCCCTCCTCTGTGGGTGATATTTGAGATTCTAAGTCAACAGTGGCTGAAATTCTCCCTTGTGTGGAAATTTGAAAGCATATGCAAATCTAGCTAGAGGGAAATGAGGTGGGGACTCCAGTTCCCTTCTCTAAGCCTTCCTATCACCTGTGGGTAACCCTGTTTTTAACTTCATTCTAGTCTTTATGACTTTTAAAAAAAATTCATAATCTGCAATGTAAATGTTATGCAAATACAGTGTTGATAAAATAAAGACAACAAAAAATGTCCACACATGAGTATTTTTTTCCCTGTTTTTCAGCTTGTATTTCTGAAAGGCTGTTAATTAACATCACCACCAAGACCATTGTCATATCTGGCAGACAAGGGTTTCTTATCTTCCTCAGATCTGTCCTCTAAATTCCAGTCCCAGGAACTAGCTAAGGACCACATGACCTCTTATTTCTCATAAAAAACCCTACCCCCCCACCCCACCCCTCACATATGCCCACACGCATATACACCATTTTTATTTCCTTGAATATATTTTTAAGAAATATGAGCCTGGTGTGGTGGCTCATACCTGTAATCCCAGCACTCAAGGAGGCAGAGGCAGGTGGATCTCTGTGAGTGCAAGGCCAACCTGTTGTGGAATCCAGAACCTCTCCCACACACCCTGGACCTAGAAGGTATCGTAAAAACAGGTCATCTGGTTTACGTCTCACCCTGCCCAGATGAAGCCAGGCCTTCCCTCCGTCCTAGTTCAGGGGATGTTGACTGTTATGGTGGGGAAGGCATGATGGCTGAGTGCGTCAGTTAGTTGGTACCAGAGCTTGTAGCAATGACTTTGTGCAAGATGGCAATGAAGAGTATTTCAGGCAGAGTGGACTGGGCTAGAACCTCAAGGCTCATATCTAGGAACGTACTGCCCCCAGCCATGTCTGCCTATCCCAAAGGCTTCACAACTTCTTCAAACAGGACTGTTAGCTGGAGACCAAGTGTTCAATCACAGGAGATCATGGAGGATAGTTCACAGTCATACTATAAAAGGCAAGTGGGAAGCTGGGCACAGTGGCCCATGCCTGTAATCCCACCACTCTAGGAGGCAGAAACAGGTAGATCTCTGTGAGTTTGAGGCCAGGCTGGTCTACAAAGTGAGTTTAGGATAGCCAAGGCTACACAGGGAAACCCTATCTCAAAAACAAACAAACAAATAAACAAAAAAAGCAGGTGGTCTTCTACCGCATGTTAGGTCCCCAGGGTTCCTCACCTGCTGGTCGCAGCTATTTTGGTTTTGATGACAACCATCAGAGAGAAAAAAGGGAGATCAGCTAGACAGTAGGAATGGACACAGAGATCATATTCTTGATTGCAGAACCCAGAATGTGGCAGGTGCTATGGGAACGGAGACAGAAGAGCAGCATTAAGTCCAAGGAACCCAGGGCAGGCAGCACCCACCCCTGAAGTCATGTGGGTTTCCAACTAGGAATCACTGACCTGGGGCCATCGGCAAAGGCAAGGCCCTGGGACATGTGGCATCAGCCTTGAAGACTCCCAACTCTTAAGCGTTTTCTTGGCAGCCTCTGCTTCATGTGCAGAATAAGCGAGAGGTGAACAGTGAAAAAGCAGACTCTGTTCAGAATGGTGAACTTTACCAGGGTCTGAGGATTTTTGTAGTGGAGAGAAGGAAGTAGGGAAGGCCCGGCTTTACCTGGGCAGGGTGAGAGGTAAACCAGATGGCCTGTTTTTGTGATACCTCCTGGCTCCAGGGTGTGTGGGAGAGGTTCTAGATTCCATAGACAACAGGTTTTATGGCCCTGATTTGGGGGATAAAGAATTTCCCCTACCCCACTCATCCCGTCCACAGTGGCCTCACCTGCAGAGTGAGTGTTCCGCATGTACCACAGGGGTGGAGAGAGCATGGCCTTGTCTTCTCTGTTCAGATATCATCTCTCAAAGGCCAAGAAGTTCTCTGTTGTGGGAGATGAGAATCCCTACTGCAGTTGTTTTCTGTGTGTGTCTGTGTCTCTTCTTAGGAAGAGAAATTTGAGTTTAAGAAAATTTTGGTCCTTTGTTAATGATATAAGAAATGGAGGAAAAATGGATTTTTGAAGAGAATGCCTTAAACTTTGTTAATGTTTAATTTTATTTGTTGGTCAAGTCATTTATTTAGCCTACATAGACCAACCTCAAACTCTCTGTGAACCCCATTGTGACTCTTCTGTCTCATCTTCCTGAGAACTAGGATGACCGGCGACATGCAACAAGACTGACAAAGCTTTTTAGTTGATTAGGCTATACTGGGCATTCAGTGATGTGCCTGTCATAGGTGCTTTATCTGTGTATATGTCCAGGTAGCCATGGCTGGGTTAGGACTCTGAACTTGTCCCTCCTGCCTTGTGCTTCCTGTCTGTCCTAGCACAGATGGATATAGGCTTGGCCCCAAAGTCTCAGACTGCCAGAAACAGTTGGCTATAGGCCATGTACAGGTTGATCCTTGAGTGTCTCTTTAGAGCCAGTATCACAGAGTGCAGCCTCTAAGCTAGGCTCAGCACATGGAAAGTGGAACATAGAAAAGCCCCTGGGTGAATGTGGCCAGTGTAGATAAAGGCTTCTGTACAATGTTGATATTTCTGTGAGGCAGGAGGAATGGGAGGAGTGAGCCAGTTGAACAGAAACTGGTATAAGCACTGGAGGAAGAGACACTACATGCCTGTGGAGCTAAGGAGACCCTCACAGAGAGCAGGAGGTGACAGGCAGAGACAGAGACCAGCTTAGAACAATAGGGCCTCTGAGGCCATCAGGAGGCTCCTTGTGATATTTTACGGGTTCAGGTTGCCTGGAATGAAGGTAACAGTGCAGTTCCTGTTAGAACCACTAGACCATAAGTCGCAGCTCAGAGACTGAGGGTCCACTCTCGGTTGCTCCCGAACTCACCCAGAAACACTATAGATCCGGTGATGAGGAAGTGGTACTACCGGCAAGGATCTGCTGGGCTGCAGGAGGGCAGCCAACCCTTTACCAACTCCTTGGCCTCCTTTGCTCTGGCATGGGTATTTGGTGCTTCATTGCCCATCCCATGTTCAGACTGTGACCTTTTGGCTGCTTCAATGTGGCTTAATTGTTAGGGACTGTGTTGGAGGTGGATCTGTCCTCTGACTTGACATGGGGCATGGGCAGGGACTTGGCTTCTGGGGCTTGCTTCCCTTCAGGCAGTGATGGTAAAGATTCTTGTATTCCCTTGTACCTTTGGGGGACTCAGTGACATAACCCATGCCCAGTGCTCAGCACAGTTAGCTGTTGCTCCTCTTGTCAGTTTGGTACACTGAGAAGTATCAAATGGCACAGTGTCCCCGCCTGATGACATAGACTTTTTCTACCCCTACACACCCATTCTCAGTTGGCAGCCTCATCTGGGTTCTCTGGAAACTACAAATCATAGCCTGCACTAGAAGGCCAGGTGACAAAGTTCAGGTGACCTGCCCCAAATCCTCCAGTTCAGAGAGTGACTCCCAGATTGGTGAAAGTGACCATGGCCTACAACATGGGTTTAGTTGCTTGCTGCCTTGAGGATCTGTGCCCTAGGACAGTGACAGATAGGAAGGCCAAAGAGCCTGGAGCAGTGCTGGCACTCACTGGGAAATAAGTGACCTTTCTGAGTCTTGACTCTCCTGAGCAGCTGAACAAGTCGGCCTGAGCCTGTCTAAAATGCTAGGGCCATATGGCCACTGTTTAAACACGTCTACAGGATGCTTTTGTGTGGATAGACATGCTATTAAGCAGAATCCTGTTAGTGGGCATTCAGATTGTGCCTTCTTTGTGGTGTTTAGGACCCGGATGGACCCCCTGGTGCTTTTGGTCTAGCTGTGCAGCATTCTCTTTTAGTTAATCTCCTGGAAGTAAGACAGACTGTGCCTTTAAGAACCCAGTGTGCTCATTGTTGCCTGGAAAGGCTTACTACTCCCAACTGGGCCCAGAGCAGAATCCGTATTTGTCCAGGAACCCAAGTTCCTTGGACCAAACCAGCTCCTACATGCTTGGCTAGGCTGTGGGCCTGGCTAGGTGTGTTCAGCCTACTTCAGAGCTCGCCCTTTTCAGATGACCGAGAGCCAGGAGCTCTGGGGTCTATGGGTCTGACCCTAGTACATATTATGTACTGGGAGAATATCAGAAAGGAAACACACACATACACAAATGGACAGACTGACCGAGTGATGAGAAAGGAACCCTGTTCAAAAGGCCCTTTGAGATAGTTTCCAGCTGCACAGTCTGAAGTCAGATTGTATCCCAGAGACTCCTGAAATGGTGGGTAAGCACTTTATTCTGGCTCCAGTTCCTTCGTAGCTTAACCCTCCCCCCAAATCGCCAGACTCGTGTGACTGGTCACGGACCCAAAACCACGAGCAATCTGAATGTTCTGACCACAGAGTTGCACATATTTTTAATACCCACTTTCAGGTGCTGATTTGAGAAGTCTTCAGTCATGCTATGGAGGCCTGTGACAGCAAAAGCAACAGCAAGACAGCAGGGTGTGGTGGCCCTGTATTTAATTTCTTCTCTGTATTTGATCTACACACCACATCCAGACAGATCTGTGTCTCAGATCCAAACTAACCTGAGGTGGGGGCAAAGGTGTCATGGCGGAGGAGTTGAAGGCTTGCACGTGGTAGGAGACACATTCTGCAATGCCTCCAGCAAAGGAGAGGAACAGGAAACTCAACCCTGAGATACAGCCTCTGTCTACTTGCTTCCTCCACTCCTGTTAAAGGCTCTTAAATCTGTCCGACTTTAACTATTGCCCTTTGTGTCAGACCTTGATACTGGTTGCCTCGATTAGGAAATAAAGCACAGTAGATGCAGACTGAAACCCTGGGGTTCCCTGCTCACAGTGACTGCTGCTCTCAGATCTGTTGGGTTGACATGACTGTTTGACTTAGTTTTTAATGTCTTTAGGATGTGTTTGGCTTTGTACCGAGATGCCTGGAGCTGCATCACTGAGCTCAGCCCTACCCTGAAATCTTTACGCTGCTTCACAGCACCCACCCACACACTGCTATGGGGCCCTGGTTTTTGCTTTGTTTTTGTTTTGTTTTGTTTTCCCTAGTTTGTTTGGCAAGGGGTGGGGAGTGGCAATTTTAATCACTTTTAAGTTTACTGTTCAGTAACAACCTTCACCACCGTTGGCCATTTTCACAGTTCTTCAGCTAACCAAACAGAAGCTTTGTTCCCAATAAACGGTTTTCTTTCCCTCATCCCTGGTAATGTCGAATCCACTTTCTCTACCTACAGATTTGTCTGTCCTTGAGCATCTGGCTTATTTCACTCATCATAATGCTTTCAAGTTTCATGCGTGTTTTAGCTTGTATCAGAATTCCATTCCTCTTTAGAGATTCATAATATCCCACAGTCTCTGTGTACCACATTTTGCGTATCTATTCATCTGAATACACGAGTCTGCGTTGTCCTACCTGGTTATTGCCCTGAGAGCTGCCTCAGCACTGGTGTGCCGTTGCCAGTCCGAGCCTGTTCTTTCACCTCCTCTGTGAATACCTTCAGGGAAGGATTACTAGACCATGTGGTAACTCTGACTTTTTGAAAAACTGCTAGCTTGTATCCCCCAGTGGCTAGCATTTGACTATCACAGCAGTGTACAAAGGCTGTAACTTTTGGAAGTCCTTGCTAACTCCTATTATTTTCCATTGGTTTCCATTCCAGGTATAGTGATGGGCATGAGCTGATATTTCTTTGTGGCTTTGATTTGCATTTCTCTAATGATTGGTGGAGGCTTGCATGTCTGTTTCTGCTTCACTACCATCTTCTTTAGAAAAATGTGTATTAAGTCCTCTTCTGTTCGTGTCTATTGGGATGTTGCTGTTGTTAAGTTCCAGGAGTTTTTGTGTATCCTGGATATCATTGCCTTATCAGACATGAGCCTGGTAGATGTTTTTGTTCTGTGGGCTTGTCATTTCACTTGGATTTCATTTTTTGAAACAGTGTCTTGCAATGTATCCCTGGACCTAGATCAGGTTGGCCTCATACAAAGATCTTTTGTTTCTACCTCAAAAGTGTTGAGATTACAAGAGTGTTCCACCGTATCTGCTTTTCATTTCACTGTTACTGTCCTTTGATGTGCAGGAGTGTTGTTTTGCGGAACTAAAATTTACCTATTTTTTTTCTTTTATTACCTGTACTCTTGGTATGATTTCTGAGAAACTGCTATCAAATGTAATATGAAGATTTCTCCCATGTTTTCATTAGGGAGTTTTATAATTAATTTCTGTGTATATATGGTATATTCACGTGTGCATGTTCATGTGTTCATGTGTACATGTGTGTGGCTGTACATGCATGAGGCCAGAGGTCAGTTTCTGGTGTCTTTCTTCTATAACTCTCCACCTTATTTCTCTCCCCATCCATTCATCCATCCATCCATCCATCTGTCCGTCCGTCCATCAGTCCTATCTAGTCTAGGCTGGGCTAGGCTACTTCAAACTCACAGAGATCAGTGTGATCTGCCTGCCCTCTACCTCCTAAGTGCTAGGATTAAAGGCACATGCCACCACACCTGACTCTAAGGTGTGAACCTAGAGCTCCTGATTCAGCTAGCCTGGTTGGCCATCAAGTTCCAGGGACCCTCCTATTATGTGCATGCACTGCCTCATCTGACTCTATGTGTGTGTGTGTGTTTATTATGTACATAAGTGTTCATGATCACCAAATGAGGGCATCACTCTTTACCTTTTCCCCATGAAACACATGAACCATAGCTAGGTTGGTGGCCAGCAAATTCCAATAATCCCCTGTCTCCATGTTCGCCAGTTCTGAAGTTCCATATGTGACCATGCCCGGCCTCTTCCATGGGTTCTGCAGACTTTAGTTCAGCTCCTTATGGTTCTCCATCTCTCCATCCCCCTTAACCTGGCTTTTTACATAGGTTTTGGGGATGTGAACTTAGGCTCAGGCTGGCATCAGCAGCCACTTTCCTAAACAAACACCTCCCAATTCTTAGATTGACTTTTGTCTGCAGCAAAAGGTCTGAGCTCATGCTCTAGCCTGTGGCTTGTGCCCCATCCTAGCATTTGTTAAGAAGACCATTGTTTCTTGTTTGGTTTTTGCTCTGGTCGACAGGCAGTTGGGCCGTTTGTGCGAGAACTCGTTTCTGCTGTACTGCATTAGCCCACATGCCTCTGCTTCTGACAGTGCTACCGTTTCGGTGACTACAGAGTTGCAGCAATTTTAAAATCCAGAATTGTGAGTCTTCTAGTTTTGTTATCTCCCTTGGGTTTCAGTTTGGTATTTTTGTTGTTGATTTTCTGCTCTCAGGGGTGAGAGCCCACCTAATTTCTTAAATGATTTCTTTTTTTCTTTACTTTTTATTTTTATTTTATTTTTTATCTATCATGTCCATGTAGCACTGCGTTCATGTGAAAGCTACAGGACAACTTGTGGGAGTCATCTCTGTTTTCAGCATTCGGCTGTAGGCTCACACTCAGGCTGTCAGGCCTGCAAACATCTCACTAACCCCCAAACAGGCTTTCTACTGCAAAAAAAGAAATGCCATTGAAAAACTCTGGTAGAAATGCCATAGGATCTACCCATCACATTGGTATCTTGACAGCAGTAATTCTTTCAGTGTGGGATGTTTTTCCAATTTTTATACCTTTGTGTTTTTTGTTTTTTGTTTTTTTATGTCTTTAGCAACATTTTATGGTTTTCAACAACCAATGTGATGGTGAATCTTGACTGTCAACCTGACAGGATTCAGCATCTTCTAGAGGCCATACTTTTGGTTGTGTTGGTGGGGGCATTTCCAGAAATTTGACAGAAAGGCAGGATGTACCTCCCTTAAATGCGAGTGGGACTATGTCACAAGCCGAGATCCTAGACTGAATAATAAAAAGTGAACAGAGGCCGGTATTCATCTTTCTGCTGCCTGAGTGCAAATTCACTGTGATCAGCCACTTCCCGCTCCTGCCTCTATCCCTTTCCCTTCATGATAGACTGTATCTCCTCAGGCCATGAGCCAAAGCAAAACCTGTCTTCTTTTGCTGAGTTTTTGTCATAGCAATGAGAAGGTAACTAATACAGAATTTCTTTTAAGTCTTTGGTTAAATTTAATCCTAATCTCTGTGTCTCTCTGTCTGTGTGTGTGTGTTCGTGCTTGCATGTACATGCTCATGCACACATCCATGCGCACACACACACACACACATCAGATGTCCTACTCTTCTGGCCTTTCCTTCCTCTGCCTTATTCCTTTGAGACAGGGTCTTGTACTGAACCTACAGCTAGCTAGGCTCGGTGAGTCCCAGCCCCAGCAATCCTCCTGTCTCTGCCCACCACAGTGCCGGGGCTACACGTACAGACACAGACATACCTAGCTGTTTTGGTTTGTTTTTCACATGGGTGCTAGGATCTGAAGTCACCCTTCTCTATAGCCCCTATTTTATTATTTTTTATGCCATTGCACATGGGCGTTACTCCTTCATTCTTTAGATTGTCATTATTGAACAGAAATGCAACTGATTTTTGTTAATTTTGTCTAACTACTAAATTCAATAGCTATAATCTCTCTCTCTGTGTGTAGTTGTTTTGGCAAGAACTTGCAACAGTGTGTTGATTCTGTTCTTAGCTGAAGAGCTTTCTTGCTGTCAGCCTTGAGCACAACACTAAAGCTTATTGATTTTGCTTTATGGGCCAGCTTTTTTATCTTCATCAGTTTCCTCCATTGTTTTTCTTTATCTCTGCTCTGATCTCCAGTATTTCCTTCCCTCTCTAGCCTTGGTTTGGTTTGTTCTACTTTCTGGTTGTCCACAGGATAAAGATCTTCCCTCTGTTTGAAGGTAGCAGTTGCAGCTCTGGACGCCTTGATAACGCTGTTTCCACCTTGTTGCATAAGTCGTGGTGTTTTGTGTTTTGTTTTTCATTTGTTTCTAATTTCTAATTTCTGCTGTGATTTCTTTTCTGACGCACTGGGATTTTAGAATCCTTACTTTCATATTTTTGTGAGTTTTCCTTCTGCATATTGATTTCTAGTTTTGTCCCACCATGTTTTCTGTCTTTAAAAATGTATAATCTGTTCTGGAGATTTGTGTACACTTGAGAGAAAAGGGTTTCTGTTGTTGGGTTGAGTGCTCTGTTTATTTCTGTTATGTACAATTGGTTCATGGTGTTTTTCATCTATTACCTTATTAATCTGTCATTGAACTCTCACCATTGACATCTTTAGTTATTGTAGAACTATTTTCCCTTGAAATCTCTCAGGCTTTGTTTCATAAATTGTAGAACTCCATGCATATATGAATTCTATGGTTTAAAATTATTCAGACTACAAGTGCATGTGGTTTTCTTTCTATATTATGACTATACTTTTAGAATCTTCCGTACTGAACTGAGATACTGTGGTTCATCCACTGCTGTGTGGGATTTATTCTCCTCACTCTCTCTTCCCCTCCTTTTTTCCCATCTCTTTTCCTTCCTTCCCTCCCATCTTCTTTATCCCCTTCTCTTTCTTTTCAGAGATAGGATCTATGTAGCCCTTGCTGATCTTAAAATGCTGTCCTTCTGCCTCAGTCTCCCATGGACTGGAATTACAAACATGTATCACCATACCCAGATGTGTTGGCTTCTTCATGTGACTCTACTACACTACTCCAATAGCCTGTAGACCACCATGATGCGTGTACAGCCGAGTCCCAGGTACTTTTCAGTTATGGTTCACTGATGGCGCTGGTTGTGCAGCTTTTCTTCAAATGCTTAAGAGCCAGACATGAGTATCTTCTTTGCTGAAGTGTCTGTTAATGTCCTTGACCTATTTTAGTAGTCAGGGCGTTTGTTACGGATGGCTTTAGGAGCATTATATGATGTGTTTATTTTATGAGGTAGTCCCTCATCAAAGTCCAGTCAGTTGTTTGTCCTTTCATTCCCTTCACAGTAGAGTAGACATTTTTTATTTTGATGAGATCTAGTTTACGAGTGTTTTGTTTCAGTTTTTAGTTTTGGCCTTTGGCGTCCTATCTTAAGAAGTCATCGGCAGCCCCCTACCTTGAGCTTTCCTGTTGTGTTCTAGGATTCTTTATAGCTTTGTGATTTAGACTTGGGTTTGTGATCCATTTTGAACTTTGGAGATGCATCCAGGTCTCCCTAGCTCACTTGTGCCCATGCAGCGGTTCTGGCTCCATTTCACTGCTTTGTTTCTTGGTCAAAGATCAGTTGGTCCATTTCCGTGGTTTTACTTCTGGGCTCTGCTCTATTCTGTTAATCATTGCTTGCTCCTTTGGCCACACTCTGTGCTTTGCAGCAAGGCTGGGGTTTTCAGGTAGTGCCAGCCCTATAACTCTTTGAACATTGTTTTGGCTGTTTTGAGGTCTTTTGCCTCTGCATATGAATTTCAGATCAGGTTGTTAATACTCACAAATCTTTGTGGGGATATTTATTGGGATTTCATTGATTTATAAATCATTAAGAATACAGACAATATTAAATCTCCCTACCCACAAATACAGAATATTGCTCCATGTAGCTAGTTTTTCTCTGATTTTTTTTAAACAAGAGCTTGATAACTCTCCATTGCAAATTGTGTTTTAGAGTTATTCCTATTTATTTGGTACACTAAATTCAACGGCATTGTTTTCCCATCAGGTGGCTTATGCTCATTGCTGACATATCAGAGCATAATTTTTTTTTTTATCTTGGCTTTGTCTCCTGTAGTCTTCTCAAACTGCTTTTTTTTTTTCCCAGGAAATGTTTTGGTCAGTTCTTCCAGATTTTCTACATAGATGATCATGTCAGGTCTAGAAGACTTCATATCTTTCTTCCCAACTTGAATGCCTTTGAATTTCTTCCACTTGACTGTTGAGTTAGCTGTAATGTCCAGTGTGATGTTAGAAGAATTGGTGAAAGAGGGGGCCTTTGCTTTGCTCCTGACTTTTGGTGGGAAAGCTTTTAAGTCCCTTATCACTAACCTTGGAGTTTACAATAGGAATTTTGTAGATAATCTTTTTATATCTTGTGTGATTTTTTTAAAGAAAGAATCTCAGTATGTCTGGCCTGGAATTTGCTATGTAAACCGGACTGGACTTGAATTCACAGAGCTCCACCTGCCTCCCAAATGCTGGAATTAAAGGTGTGTGCCACCACACCTGGCTTCATGAACTGGTTTTCTCTTTTCTGCTTCCTCTTTTTTTCAATGTTCTGTCACTGTTTTAATGGTGTTTCAGAACAAAAAAAAATTCACATTATTATTTATATATTTAAGATCTGGTAAAAAGGCATAAGAAACTGTTGCCAACAGAATTTTTTTGTCTCCACCCCTATGTAGATGGTTGCCAAATATCTGCAAAGTTCAACCTTGTGCTATGCATGTCATTTCACACTTGACAGTTTACACAGATGGAAAATTAAGAGTATTTTTTTTTAAATTAGAGACATACTAGTGTGTAAGTTAGCCCTTACTAAAGATATGCAGTAAGAAAATCTTTTAATCTCAGCGCCTCGGTGCTGTTTCCCCTCTTCACTGAGTGGTACTGCTGTGCTCTACTCCAGGATGTTCACCGTGCGCTGTCTTTTCTGTAGCCATCAGTGCCCTGGGTTCTGGTGACCTTCCCTCTGCCCACTCTTCACTGGGACTCTGCTGTGCTCAGCTCCTCAACCCCCTTTGCTTGTGACCCCCACCCCCACCCCGAACTCCAGCTGTGGCTTCTCCTGAACCTCTCAGCCCTGCGGAGACTTCAGCTTACCTGCCTCCATCAGACTCTTTCTTGTGTGGACTAGAATGGCTTCTGGACTTCCTGTCAGAACAAGAACGACCTCATTTGCTATAATAGCCTCAGGACGCTTTTGTTTTAGAAGCCTCAATTTTTTTTTCTTGGCTTTCTCTGATGCTATGACTCCTAGAAAGTTCTTCACAAAATGTCTTCCACCCTTGTGCTCTTAGAGTCACTGCTATTAGTTCCTGAATATTTTTCTTCCTCTTTCTCTTCTCTCCTTTCCTCTCCTCTCCCTCTCCTCCCTCTCCCTCTCTTTCTCTCCCCTCCCCCCTTTTCTTCATCATTACCTTTACTACTGCTAGAAAGTTCTTCACAAAATGTCTTCTATCCTTGTCCTGTTGGAGTCACTGCTATTCTTGAATACTTTTCTTCCTCTTCTCCTCTCCTCTCCCCTTCCCTGCCCTCCTCCCCTCCCCTCCCTTCTTCATTATTACCTTTACTACTGCTTTTTGAAGTCTCAGCAAAAGAGAAGGAGGGAGGAGGAGAAGGACGAGGAGGAAAAGGGAATTTGTTTTATGCTCTGTGTGTGTGTGTTCCTCTGCTCTTCTGTAACTTTTTCTCTTTCTTATACCTTTTCCTTTTTTTTTCTTCTTTTTAAATCGATCCGGTTTCCTGAGAAGCTTCTGTATGGTGGTCAGTGACTTTAAGAATTCAGCATCAGGGTTTTCACCATCACCGGCCACATAGTCCATGATAACTCCCTTGCAGTAAACTCTCTCCCCGGCGCGTTTCATTTCAGTGCATACCCATTGTTTCTCATCTCCCCTATTATTAGCTCCAAGGGTTATGTCGATGGCCCCTAGACCTCAGTGGAAATTAAACTTGAATTGATTCCAGGAAGACCAGTCTCCCTCTATGCTGACATGACCCCACTTGTGACCTTCAGTGCACCTTACATTTTGAACCTGAGCACCGGAGGGCTGATCTCTGATGTTCTTGTCATTGTTGGCATATTTTCTCCTGGAGCTCTTTTCTGCCATTCACATTTTTATTATGTGTCTCCTTCCATCTTTCTATCTCTTTGTGTTAATTCCTGGTGGGGCGTCATTCATGGCATTTAGGCCATTCTTTATAGGCTCTTCTCCCACAAGAATCTACCATCACATGACTCTTGTTCTTGAAGGTACTACTGCATAAATCCTTGTTTCCTTTTGTCACATGATCTCTTCTGTTCTGCCATCCATGCTTTCTTGGCGTTGGATTTGGATGCAGGATAAAAGTCCTTTTTGCACATGAAATGGATGAATGATTCCCCCATTTTGAAATCTGAGGTAGGGAAGCTAGCCTGTAGGTCTGTGAGGGATGTAAACAAGCTCAGGCCACCATGAACTGATTTTCCAATGTGAAATGTTTCAAATGAAGAACATGCTGGGGTCAGCCCCACTCAAATGTGGTATGTAAGACTTCTTAGATGGAACTGGATTCAAAACACTAAAAACATTTTAAGTGTGTGTGTGTGTGTGTGTGTGTGTGCAAGTGCAAGACAGAAAGTCATGGCATGTGTGTGGAGGTCAGAGGTCAGCCTGTGGGAGATGGTTTTCTCCAACATATGGTTTCCAGGGACTGACAAGCCATCATTCCTGACATCAAGTATTTACCCTCTGAGCCATTTTGCTGGTACAAAATATCTGGATTCAAGTTACTAATATTTGAGGAATTTTTTTGCCTGCCCCCCCCCGGTGGATTGGCCCACTGTAAGACCCACACCAGAATATTTATTAATCTTTGTTCATAAGAGATACTGATCTGTAGTTTTCTTTTCTTTGATGTTTTGGCTGGCTTTGTTACTAGTGTGATACTGGCCTTTCAGAATGGGTGAAGATGTGTTTTTTTGTTTGTTTCTTCTCACAGAGACTGGAGAGAATCTGCACACGCACACCCTTAAGTGTTTGATCGAACTCTCCCAGTACCCATCTCTCTAGGCTTGCTACTTTGTTTTGGACTGCTGTTATTTATTACTTATTTACTATGTATTTTGGCTTATTCTAGTGTCTTGTGTCTTCTTATTTTGGCACATTGTATTTTTCAAGGAACTTACCTATTTTTGTCTGGTTATCTTGCTTAGACTCTACTTACCCACCTTTTAGTGTGATGGTCTAAAAGCTACAGAGTCCCCATTCTTTCTCCTCCACCCCTTCTCACTTTTTTCTTCATATTTTCTCCTAATCTTCAATTTCACTGATTTCCTCCTGTTACATCTTTGTTCCTAATATTGTATTTTTTTCTTACATTTTTGTTTTCAAGTAAGAGTGATCATTTCAAATTTCTATATTCATTAGTTGGGTGTAGGAGAGTATACATTGTCACAGTGTGGACAGCCCTTGGGAGCTGGGACTCTCCACCCATATATTTGAGGCAGGGTCTCTCTGGTTTCTGCCATCCTGCGTACTCTGGGCTAGTTGGCTCACAAACTTCCAGGTGACTTATCTCGCATCTTACTGTAGCTGTGTTGGAATTAGAGAAGTGTGCTACTGTGCCTGGCTTTTATTTACATGGGTCCTGGTCACCAAGCTCATGATATAAGTAGAGCCATCTCCCCAGCCCACCAATGTAGAGCTCATTTTTAAAACTCTACTTTACTTGGGGTGTTTAGGCCTCTACCTCCCTTCCACCAACCCCCCAACCCTAGGTAGAAAAGAGAAGGTTAATGGGGCACAGACTCCTTTACTTTGGGGGATATACCAATCTCTGTCAACAGCAAAGGCAGCCAGAAGTCTCCTCCAAACCACTGTCCCCAAGGCATTTCTCCTGTCTGTCTGCTCCAACCCGCCACACTGTCTCTGGTCTCTCCAAACTGCTACAGGCCACATGCCAATACCACACACCACACCTTCTCTTTCTGGGTTCTTATTTTTGTCCTCAGAGTTCTAGACCACACCCCTCTTCTTGCTGCACTAGGGAGGCTGTTACCAGCTGGCAAAAGCCATGCCCCACACAAGACAATTAATAGCTATCGACAAACTAAAGCTCAAGCTAAAATCCCACACTAGGGATTAAAACAAAAACATATGTACACAACATAACTGAGTTTACAAAGAAACCAAAACTTCCATTGTATACCAATAGTTTCTTGAAATTCTTATTCTCAAAATGTCTGCTTGTCAACAAAATCATTTCTAATGGCTGTTATCTTGACTCCTGTGATGTCTTTGTTTGACGGCTCTGACAGGAGCAGGTCTGGTTCTGGTGCATGTTTTCTCGCTTTGTAAGATGTTTCTCAGGCCAGGGGTGACTGGGCTAAGTGGTGTTTGTTTATGGAGGATGTAGCTATACCAGCAGGCCCTTATGCGGAGGATGAGTCCATCCACTGGAGGGCTGAGCACTGCTGCCCTGTGCTGACACGGGGGCCAGAGCTGGAGGTGGGGGCCTCTTTGAAGAGTTCTGCTTCAGACATAGTGTTCAGAAGGCTCTGCTATTTCTTTTTTTCCTGTACCTACAGGCCTTCCTCTGTTCCCTCCCTCTGCTTCTGGGGAAGGCCCTGGTTACCTGATACAAGGCTGAGAGAAAGCTTGGGGCATTCATCACAGTCTGCATCTAGGCATGCCAAAAGGGACAAGGGACTTTTACAGCCCTTTAATGTCAGCTTCAGTGTAGATAGACTAGAGGTTGTTGTGGGGTTTTCAGATGTTCTTGTCATCAGGAGTTCAATGGCATACCGAGGCTTTTTTCAACTCTGCGGCAAGCATGTTGAGGCATGGGTGAGAGAAACCTGTCAATGTCATTGGCATATCTATACATGCAACATTGTGCTGACTGAGAGGTTGTACTTAATTATATTACAATCTCAAAAAAATACTTTTTTAAAAAGCCACTGGCATTTCTCCGTTAAAGCTCTACTACTCCACAAGGTGGTCTTGCAAAGTGTGGCGGTGGGGAGTCCCAGATTCTCTCAGGCTGTGCGTTCCGGGGATTTCAACCCTCTCCATCTAGAGACCTTTTCTCTTTTTCCCTCCAGTGTATTCCTGTAATACAATGCAATGTCCTGCCTGAAGAGGGGAGCACAGCCCCTTGTCTGTCAGGCTGGAGAGCCTTCCTCCCCTTCATCAGCAAGATGCCCAGTCTCCAAGTTCCTGTGGATATCACAGGGAAGTTGGCCAGGGATGCCCCCCAACCCCCGCCCCAAGCCTGTAGGGGGGCCTCTCCTCTTCCCCAACTCCAGTTCTGGACTAAAGTCTCCATAATGAAATTCCTACCCCAGCTTCCAGATGCCCAGGGCCGACCTTGCCCAAACTAGGCAGGTTCTTTGCTGTGTCAGGATGGCCACCTAGCTCCAGACTGTTTCCGCATGTGCCGTAGAGTTTAGAGGCTTAAAACCATTTTTTTTTTTCCTGTTCTAGGAAGAGTCTTCCGGCTCCTGTCCATCTGTGAACAAAGGAACTGGGCTGGAAGCATGTGGCAGGTCCTGAGAGGCTGGAGGAGGGGATGTCTGAGTCCACGTGGAGCCCTGGCATGCGCGGTGCAGGGCCAGCCATGGCCGCCCTGCACACGCGCAGCTGCCAGTGCGACCTCTGCGGGCCAGGATGAGTACAGCTTCGTGGTGGTAGGCGCAGGCTCTGCCGGCTGTGTGCTGGCCAATCGGCTCAGCGAGGACCCGAGTTATCGGGTGCTGCTGCTGGAGGCAGGGCCCAAGGATTTGCTGATGGGGAGCAAGCGGCTTCAGTGGAAGATCCACATGCCTGCTGCCCTTGTGTCCAACCTGTGTGATGACAAATACAACTGGTACTACCACACTGAGGCGCAGCCCGGCATGGATGGCCGTGTGCTGTACTGGCCACGAGGCCGGGTCTGGGGGGGCTCCTCATCCCTCAATGCCATGGTCTACATCCGCGGACACGCCGAGGACTATAACCGCTGGCACCACCAAGGTGCTGAGGGTTGGGACTATGCACACTGCCTGCCCTACTTCCGCAAGGCACAGAGGCACGAGCTGGGTGCCAACAGGTACCGCGGAGGTGATGGCCCGCTACACGTGTCTCGGGGCAAGACCAACCACCCCCTTCACCAGGCCTTCCTGCAGGCAGCACATCAGGCCGGCTACCCCCTCACTGAAGACATGAATGGCTTCCAACAGGAGGGCTTTGGCTGGATGGATATGACCGTCCACCAAGGTACCAACTTTTAATCATTTCCCTCCTAGTTATAGTCATCCCTCTTGATTCTATCCTAGTCAGTAAGTGCCAAAATAATGCTGGTGTTAGGTGAGAGGTTGTTCCAGGACACAGTCCAATTACCTGGGTGTTCGCTGAGCCTCTAGGCCATGTGACACAGCAGGGGTGACTGCAGAGCCCTCAGGGGCCTGCGCAGCCTGGATGGGGCAGTCAAGCCCTACAACCACAGATTTAGGAAGCTGAGAGAGGTAGGGATTCCAGTCCTGTGCTGCCTAAGGCCAGGGCAGACACAGCAGCCTGGCTGAGGGCAGGAGAGGCTCCGGAAGAGTGATGAATGGCCCACGGGGTTGAAGAGACTTGCAGATGAGCAAGCTGAGGCAGAAAGAGATAGCACAAGACCACTTATCCTCTCAGCCGTCACCTCTTTGTAGACACCAAGCAGGGAGTTCTACAGGGCCTCGTTCACGTCAGGGCAGAGCCATCCACGGGGCTGTCAGTAGCCCGGCTGCAGGGTGTGGTATCCACATCACAGGCACTCCTTGAAGGCAGGCAGGATAGATTTGCTTTTTCCAGCAAGTTCGTCCTGCCCAGGTGTGAGGGGAATCTTGCTCTGCCCTTCAGGGAAGCGCTGGAGCACAGCCTGTGCCTACTTGCACCCAGCCTTGAGTCGCCCCAACCTCAGGGCCGAGACCCGGGCGCTCGTGAGCAGAGTGCTGTTTGAGGGCACACGCGCAGTAGGTGTGGAGTACTTCAAGAACGGCCAAAGCCATAAGGTGAGCTGACCCTGTGGGAGGGACTTACAGGGCAGGAAGGGATAGGCAGCAGGCTGGCAGCCAGGCTCTTGCCCTTGTCCCTCCGATGAGTTGACAAATGGTAACAGACGAAGGATTGTCCCTGGGGTCACACGAGACACAGCAGTTAGGAGCCCCCAACTCCTGCCACCTACAGACACCCCCCTAGTGCCTCCATAAGCCTCTGCCTGCCACCCCCACCCCCACAGCAGTCCCCTAGCAACTTCTACACGCTTTCAGGGTTCTGGCCTGCCAGAAACCATTAGAATGATCTTAGAAGTTTAAAGACCCGCAAATGTCACCATATACTAAAAGCACCAAACACATGGTGCTTTTCTTCACTCAGCAGTGTGCCAGAGACAGCCTTGCCCCATCCTCCCTCTCGGGAGACCTGGCTGTTTGTGCCCTCTAGTTATAGACTCACCTTACTTGAGCTCTGCCAACCCTGCTCCTAAGGCCCCTGTCACGGTTACAGCTATTGCTGAGAGTCATACCGTGGTGGCTGTGTAGATTGCTTTTAAGTAGCCCACCAGCAAGTTCCCTCCTCTCTACTCCGCTAGGACCTGGGAGCAGCTTCTCCATAGTGGTGTAATTTCCTGGGGCCACGTTCTTGTGGTAAAGACTAGAACTGGGTGCCTCTCCACAAGGCAGTATAACAGCTGGCTTTCTGAGACGTGTGATTGGTGGTTCCCTGCCTCTTCCAGGCTTACGTAAGCAAGGAGGTGATCCTGAGCGGGGGTACCATCAACTCTCCACAGCTGCTCATGCTCTCTGGCGTTGGGAATGCAGATGACCTCAAGAAACTGGGCATCCCTGTGGTATGCCATCTGCCTGGTGAGCTCCCTCTCCGAACTCAGAAGCCTGCTGGTTGGAATGAGGAGGTGCTACTACTTGCAAGTGTCTTGTCCTTCCTTCCCATAAATCTGAGGGTCTCTGGACCTCACTGGACACTTGCAGTATTGCGTTCTGGGTCTTCATGCTGTTTTCCTTCACCCTCCCCCAGTCGGCCTCTGCGCCCATTAGTAGAGCATCCTGTACCAGGAATAGGGCTGAGACAGCTGCCAGGAGAGGTCTGTGGTGCTAGAGGTCCGGCTCCAAGATTTCTAGCCACTCTGAGCACAAGGGAGGCCAGCTCAGGGCTCCAGAGCCACTGTTCATGTAAGACTGAGTTTCATCTTGGAACTTCCTGGGATGTCCTTGAGGGCTAAGCTTGTTTCTTTCATCATCCTCCCTATACAAGGGGCTGGCCTTTCATGGGGAGCTTTCCTAGAGAGGCCCATGAAAGTAGTCTGTGCCTTGACAGCTTAAGTAGTGTTTTCATAGCATGCTGGGACTGTTTCTTCCTTCAGCAGACTAGGGGAGATGATAAGGCTGACAACTGTCAGTCTGGACAACAGACACACAGTGACGCTTACCAAGCAGTACCTGTTGTAATTGTGGGCCCTGTCCTTGGAGGGTGCTGCTGAGGAGGGCTGGTCAAGGGCACCTGGCTGGCTGCTGTAGAGGAAATGACAGGGAGGGCGGCTTTAGTAGCATTTGAGAAAGGACCAGACTTGTCTGAGAGAGTAGAAGTGGTGTCTCAGAGAAACAACCTGTAAGCTGGGGCCGGGGCCAGCAGTAACTGGCTTAAAAGACTGGACAGAGGAGAAGTTTCCAAAACCAAGGGTTCACCCCCGCATTAGCCAGTTTTTTCTAATCACTCCTTCCTGTGTCAGGAGTTGGCCAGAACCTGCAAGACCACCTGGAAATCTACATTCAGCAGGCATGCACACGTCCCATCACCCTCCACTCAGCCCAGAAGCCTCTGCGGAAGGCCTGCATCGGTCTAGAGTGGCTCTGGAAGTTCACAGGTGGGCCTGCCTTCCGGTGAATTTGGTGGCTATGGTCTGTGGGCATCATAGTTTTCTTCCTGAAGAGCTGAGAAGGGCCTCTGGTTGCTAGGTATAAAGACAGATGACAGTCACCCAAGCCCATGTTCCCTTCTGTGAGATGAGAGCACAAAGGTCCTGTTTGACAGGCTGCTGTGAGGGGACAAGAGGCAGAAGTATCAAGGGAGCACAGGAGCCTGCTCCAGGTGACACGCGCAGAGCAGGCTGTGGAAGGGCTCATAAACCAGGTGGCCTTTGCAGACCCGAAGCTCCTCACTTAGCATATAGCTGCTCTTTGAAGTTGTAGTGCTAGGTGTGGGCACCTGGTGAAAGAAGGAAATTATGTACAAACCTTGATGCCAAGCGCCAAGCCTAGGAAGACAGGCAGGGGAGGAGAGGGACGCTGGGAACAGCTGGCCCACCTGCCACACCCCGACTGGCTCCTCCGTCTTGTCCTCATGTGACGTTCAGGGGATGGAGCCACAGCCCATCTGGAGACAGGAGGGTTCATCCGCAGCCGGTCTGGGGTCCCACATCCGGACATCCAGTTCCACTTCCTGCCATCGCAAGTGATTGACCATGGGCGGAAACCCACCCAGCAGGATGCTTACCAGGTATGCAGAGAGCCAGAGACTATGCCTGCTTTCCTGCTTCTGCATTAGAATGGGTTTTCATCAGGGTATCTGTCCTACTATGTAGACCTTCATTTGGTACTCTGACCCCAGTGGCGTCTGTGTGAATGGAAGAGGAAAGGGAGCCTAAACATGACCCCAGGGAGAGAGCCTAGGAGTTAGTCTACAGGATGTGTAGAGGGCAACATCTGTACCAGTGACAACAGGCAAAACTACCCCAGCCCCGGGATCATCTCATGAAAGTTTCAGACAGAGGAGTAAAGGCCGGACCGGGGATGGAGTGGTTGGAAGAGGGTCAGACATTAAACCCTTCACACATAGAGTGAATGCTGAGTCCCCACCCACAGGGAACCTGGGGCTTCTCTGAGTTTCTGTGCTGTAGTTAATGGAGATTACTTTGAACTGTTTCCTCCGGACCCTTCTAGGTACATGTGGGAACCATGAGGGGCACAAGTGTGGGATGGCTCAAACTGAGAAGTGCCAACCCTCGAGACCACCCTGTGATTCAACCCAACTACTTGTCAACAGGTGACTCAGAAGCTTCGCTTATGTCTCCTAGGCCTGGCGTAGAGGTATAGAATTAAGGAAGTATGGTTCCCATTTGTCCCTAGTCCTTACTCTGGATCCTACTTCCTAACAGGGGGGTTGCCCTCAGTTCTGGGCCACACAAGGTAGGCTGGGGCCCCACTTTGCATAGCAGGACAGAGGTACCACTTTCAGAGCCATCTGCAGGAGGTACAAGCACCAGGCCTGCGCCTATTACCTGCCTGGTCTTTCCTCCTCATACTTTCAGCATTAAGAGCAGGCTGCATTCCCAGGCCTCTTTGCATATAGCACAAATACTCAAGAGGAAGGTTTTATGCACACACACACACACCCGCCCCACCATGGTATGAGGGCTCGACAGCCACAAGGTAGCAGAGATAGATTGTACATCCTTATTCCTGGTTTACGGAGATACCAGAACTCAGACACAAACCTGGACCTCTTGTGGCATCGTTTGTCTTGGTTGCTAGTAGCTGCCTCTGGGCAGATGACAAGCATTTGCAGCCTGGTTCTCCTCGTCCCTGATCTTTGTCCCCTGATTTGACTTGGCCAGCAGGGTGAAAGGAAGAGAGCCTCATTTATTTCTCCTCCACAGAAACCGATGTCGAGGACTTCCGTCAATGTGTGAGACTGAGCAGAGAAATTTTTGCACAGGAAGCCTTCGCTCCCTTCCGGGGCAAAGAGCTGCAGCCCGGAAGCCATGTCCAGTCAGACAAAGAGATAGATGCTTTTGTGCGGGCAAAAGCGGACAGTGCTTACCACCCCTCCTGCACCTGTAAGATGGGCCAGCCCTCTGACCCCACTGCCGTGGTCGACCAGCAAACCAGGGTCCTTGGGGTAGAAAACCTCAGAGTCGTTGATGCCTCCATCATGCCCAGTGTGGTCAGCGGCAACCTGAACGCTCCTACTATAATGATTGCAGAGAAAGCAGCGGACATCATTAAGGGGTGCCCTGAACTCTGGGACAAGGATGTTCCTGTCTACAAGCCACAGACTCTGGCCACCCAGCGTTAAGGCAGCCACTTCCTGAGGATGACAGAGAAGCACAAGAGATCCAACTAGTACAGCTCTGCCCCAGGTTATTTCCTAAAACTGTGTAGAATCTTGGGACCTAGATGCCCCTACTCCTGGCTAAGACTTTCATGGTATCTGAGGAAATAAGGCCATGGTAGCCACTGAGGCAACTCCCCTTTTAGTGTCTGAGGGCCCTCTTCCTGACCCCTGGGGTTAGCAGGGAGGTTAGCTCTCCCCATGGTTTTTGTCTTTCTTGTCCACTAGCCATCTCCAGCCCAGCATTCTACTGTCAGGAGTGGCATGATCCTTCCCCTAGTCTCCCACCAAAAGCCATTTCAGCAAATGCAAAGTGGTTGAACTGGCCTGAGCTCTCCAAAGAAGCTTTAGTTGAGGCCAAGAGCAAGACAGAAGCTCAGCCAGGGCTGGCACCTGAGCTCATGTCCCTGATCAGAGGGAGAGGCAACCAGCTGGAGGGTACCTTTTCTTCACTTCTCTCCTACCCTGATTCAAATCAGAAGACTGAGGTGCACAGATGCGGGCTCAGGTGACCACACAACTCGTGCCCACCTCTCTGGTTCTGGTTGTTATGAAACCGTCTAGAAGAGGCGGCTTGCAGGACATTTGTCAAGAAAAGGTCATTTTGACCTTACTGCCAAAGATTTTATCATTTAACCCTTGCCACAAAAAAATGCAGTAATATAGAGCCAGTCCTGCAGGCCAGGTAACTACTTCATGCCAGGGACATGAGCCTAAGAGGACCTTTCATCGTGGCCCTGGAAGGGGCACAGCCACCACAGACACTCTGCAGATACGGTTGGCCATTCCTTATTCTCTAGACATGGGGACAGTCAGCATGGCCCCGAGGATGACAGAGAGCAGCAAAGAACAATGGAGTGAAAGACAAATCAACCAGTATTTGAGCTTGGGTTGGGGGAGCAGATGTCAGCAGCATTTGCAAGAGCTCTTTGATTTGTAACACCCTCATGGTTTCGATGTGATCCGCTAACTTGTTTTTGGACCAAGATGCCTCACACCCTGACTGTTCTTACAAGAGAATGAAGACAAAATGCGTTTTGGATTAGATTATTTTCTGAATATGTCCAAAGCCACCACATGCAGTGGGGAAGGAAAGGTTGGAGGGGGAATATCAGGGCTCCAGGCTCCACTAGGATTGACTGGGCGTGGCAGGAGCCGCCCTCTGAACTTCTGAATCCAGATCTGAGAAAGACCCTTCTAGAGGTTAAAAAAGGAAGATATCAACCACTACACTTACTGTGAACACCAGGCTCCTCTTGCTTCGTCTCACCTGCACCTTGCCTTTTCTTTTTTTCCTGTTCCAAAAGAAGGCCAAGAAAGAAAATCCTAGGTCTGCCAAGAGATTCTGAAAAAGCACGTGTCACACGGCAGTCATCTGTAGCATCATCAGCAATGTAGGCACCTCCCTGGGAAGGCCATGTTCTGCTCTCACGCATGGCAGTGTTCCATGACAAGAGAAGGTAAACTCTGGCATGCTTCCCAGTCACATCCAGGTCTTTCTCTCATCTGGCATACCAAGCCCATTCCACATGTTGACATGGTTTAGCCACATAAGGAAATGAGTTTCTGGAGGTAAACATTCCATGCCCAGAACTCACAGATGGAGTTGGGTCCCTTGCTGAAGCACGAATGGCAACTCCTGCTTGCAGCCCAAGCAGAACAGAAGAACATACAGGACAGCCCTGCCTTCAGCGTCTGGGCCAAATGCCAGGGCTGTCTGGAAGGCCCAGTGGCACAAGGAAGTCAGAATGATGCAAGCCTGCTTCAGTTATAAAGTGGGCTCACACAGGCCCTGTTAGACTGAGTCTCATGGGAAACTGGACAGACTTCCTTAGCTAAGTAGGCTCCTTGGCAAGGGGCCTGTAATACCTAAAACATGGAAGGCCAAATGTTGCCAAAACTAGTGCACATGCCTCCTAGTGAGCATATGGCCCAGAGTTGACCCCTAGCACCAAAAAGAAGAAAACTGCACATGTGGTCACAGCTAAGTGGGGAGCCCTGCAGTGGTGGCAGAATTTGGGCCTATCTCACTGCTGGCCAAGTGCCTGACAGGGTAACAGACGGATCATGGAGGGAGACAGGGACAACTTGTCAGCAGGACCAGAAATAGTCACAGAAGCAGGAGGTGGAAGCACGCAAGCCCTTCTGCCTCCAGTGCCAGCTGCAGGGTAATTTCCATAAATTCAAATTGATTCTTCTCACCCACCACACCACATCCCTCAGGCCCCAAGGTTTTTCATATTTCCACTGATAAACTACCACAACATCAAATCTTATGCAAAGATTTTTTTTTTTAATCTTCAAAATTCGTGGGTAAAAGAACATGGTCTCCCCTCTCCGCTAGCTGCTGGCCTGCCACCTTCGCTGTACATTCCAGTCCTCACCCTCGTTCTGCTCTCAGAAGCCAGAGACTGAGACCCTCCCCGTTTCTCCACTGCCCTTCCAGTTCCCAGAAGGAAGAGCTGGAGTGGGTATTTTATGGGGGAGGTGTGCCCATGATGTGTAACTGTTTTTACAAGGAAACCCCAACACTCCATCCCCCAAATAAAGGCGGAAACAACGAAGATCTTAGATAGTAAAAAGCACACAGCATGGAATCAAGCCGGTCTAGCGTGTAGTTGTACCCCGCTAGAGTCTCCTCAAGTGGCTAGGGCTACAGCCTCAGAGTGCACCCCTCTAGATCTGGGGGTGTCTACGTATCCAGCGGACATTCCAAGTGAGGTTTCTGCTGTTGGTTACAGATCACAGCGATTTCCACACTTCCTAATGTCCTTATAAGCATGAGCTTAAACTGAATGCAGTATTCCAAAGAACTCAAAATCACCTAGGGGGTTGGGTGGGGTGGGGTAGGGAAGCCAAAAAGCAGAAGCATTTAGTCTTAAAACTTCCTTAAAGAGGGGGAAAAAAACATGCTCTACAACTTCAGATTTTTCTTACAAAGAGAAATTTAATATTAGATGAGAGGTTGAACCAGGCTGAAAGCAGACATACTGTGAAGTGGTGCAGCCCGGAAAGCCAGGCAGCAGTGACGGGTGGACTCTGGGAAAGATAGTCAGCCGTTCCAACCGAACACGTGGTGAGTGTGGGCTGCTGATGTTAAACACAGTCGCACAGTCAGACACCCAGCAAGACAGGAGTCCAAAGTAAATGCTGATGGTGGTTTAGCCCTTTAGGAGAACAGCACTCTCTGCGGCTGGTGTGAAGTTACCATTAGCCTCGGGGGAGTCCGAGGGCAGAAAAAAAGCTGCCTAAAGCTCTCACGGCAGAGCCAGCTGTGTGAAGAGAGCTCCCCATACAATGAAATTATTACACAGTTTATTCTGAAGAACAGTTTGCATTTTAATAAAAAAGGCTTTGTGTCAGGAAATAGTCATTTACAAACCTTGAAGTGTTTTGTTTTGTTTCCTGCATCTGGAGTAAGAATGTCTTCAGAAGAGGTTTGTGAGGTCTTTATGACAAAATTTATTTACAAAAAAAAAAATTGTTTCCACAGGTTGTCTGTGTACTAGTTAAAAATTTCGAACCCAAACTGCTACCTGTAGTTTTGACTGCAGAGAACCCTTAGCAAAGTAATGGGGTGATATCACATGACTGTTGACAGAGAGGGAAGCCTGACAGTTCTAATGACCCCAAAGCTCACTGTCCCCAAGTGTGCAGTCAGTGCGTGTATTCTCATGAGAACTTCAGCCCTCATTCAGTTGCGTGTAACAGCTCTCAAAGAGGACACACTGCACAGCAGCCGTGCAAGGCAACAGGCCCCGAACTGAACCCAACATTCATAGGTCGCCACAGTGCTCCCCTCCCCCATGCCAGGACTTCTTATTTAAGATAAGCATCCTCGGGGACATGAGCAGGTGTGTGCCACTTGCCTGTACGGTAACTCCTGCATCAGAGTCCCAGAAGCATCCTGCATGGGTAGCTGAGGAAGCCAGGCCAGTGGATGCCACTGGGCCGAGCGGCCAGCTGGACCTGCTATATAACTAACTGACCAGAGAATTATTAAAGTGAAGCCAAACCAAAGACAATTGCAACCCATGTGGATAAGAGGTACAATAAAAAATCAGAGAACCCAAAGAAAAGACTGCAAGTAGTCGACAGTATCTTATGGAAAGATAGGTTTATAGTGACTCAAAATAGTTTAGAAAAAATTCTGAAGTGTCAAGTTCTTTTGAACTCAAAAGTTTATCCCCCAAAGATTCTTTTACTGAATATGTGAGGATTGGCTCTAATTCTCCAAGTTCTGTTTAGCCCAAGTAAAAATACTAATAATTTCTAGATTTTGGTGGGAAACTACAATTGTTAGGACCCATGGATATTGCTGCAGTTCAAATACGGAACGATAATTACAAAATATAGACCATCTCTTTACAAATACAAATTGTATATTACAAGTCATGTACAGTAAATCTATAATTTTTAAACAAACTAACATATCTAAGTTTTACCTGGTTTGCAAGTGCGGTACTCTTCCAGTTTACAGTTGCCCTTAGTATGACAGAACTGACCGTCTGATGTTCTCTTATGTAAACTGGCATCGCTTAATGAAACTGTCCAGTCCCACTCCCCTTGTCATGACCGCTAGTGGCTGGGTACTCATGCGTACCGTTCAGAACAGCTGCACGAGAACTAGGAAGCAGTGTGTTGGGGAATGGGATGTTGGAAATGGATTTGCTGGGCCCAGTGAGTGTCTGATATGCTAGACCGATGGCTGAGGTAATGACACAGGTGTGGTGATTGTCATCACCTTTAACCTCTCTTGCCTCTGTCTTCAGGCTGGTGGGCGCGTGCCCTGGGTGTGAGACGTGGACTCCTGGGCAGCCCTTCTGGCCTCCGTGCAGGCCAGGCTGCCCTCCTTACCCATCCTCTCAATGGGCCAGACGTACTGTAGTCTTTTGAGGCTGGGCCCGACTGTGTGACATTCCACATGCGTGGCCACTCAGAGCCTGTTCCTACCAGGTTTATGGCTTCCGTGAGGCATGGTATCACTTGTACAAAAGTCTAATTGAGCATCTTTCTCCTGATCGGTGCCTAACCTTTCCTAACTATGAGGCACTTTATCCCTGGCCCTCCTGTGCCCATCTCAGGCTGGAGCCAGCCTGCCCTCACTGGGCTACAAGGTAGTAATGCAGATCATTTCGTCCGCCAGGTCCTCTTCCTCTCGCCCAGGGTCTGGCTCCTCATCACTATAGCCAGGGCCAAAGTCCTGGAGTTCATAGTCCTGGCGGTGTGAGATGGGGCCCATGTCCCCATTGGCTGGAGGGCACACGCTGCCGCTGAGCAGAGTGCTTGCTGCACTCTCCATTTCATCTATGGTTAGGTCACAGGCATCGGCAATTTCATGTTTTGTTGCTGATACAAATTTTGGGTCCCTTGCATAGCGTCCCAAGCCTTCAGAGATCAGGACCTGCACAGGAAAGAGGGTCGAGGGAGTGGAAAGAGCCACGTCAGCCCTCACTGCACGGCATGCTGTAGGGACCCCACCAGCCACGTCTGCTAGACTTTACACACGACCTCAGCTCTGCCAATGTCAAAGAGCTGACCAAGAGTGGAGCCACTCGGGAAGTGTGGCACAGACTGGTAAATGATGGGACTTGACAGTGCCAGCCGGCTTTCACTCCGGTCTTAAATACCACACCTGCTGCTAAGAAGCCACCGTCAGGTGACGGGGTCGCAGAGCCCACCATGTCACCACCGCCCCCTCCCTCTGTGAGGGTCTCGTGTTTCTGTTGCTGTTTTGGGACTTGTCCAGAGGTCAAAAGCCACCCATACTCACCGCCTCCACCAGGCTGTCTGCACTCCTCTGCTTGTCACTGTTTTTGTTCCGGAAGCTGCTGGGGACAGTCAGGCTGGCTGGTGTGAAAGTCCTATAGGAGATGTCTGGCTCGTCTGTGTACCAGGAAGTGCGGTGTAGGGATGGCAGGCTGCCATTGACCTGGTCCAGAGACTCTGAGCGGTCTACCTGGATCAAGGGAGTGTAGCATGGGGTCCAGTCTCGGTAAGGAGGGGTTGCTGGAGGGGTGGCCCATGACCGTGTAGAGTGGCTCGGTGAGTACTTCTGGGCTTTACTGGAATCGAGGCCTGCAACGGCCATGATCTGAGGAAGGAAATAGAGAGAAGGAAGTCTCAGAGGTCTGAGCCTTAGCCCCAGTCTGGCATATGGCTGGCTGCTTTGTGGTTCTGCTTCTCAGAAGAATGGGAAAAGATGCAAGCCTGGCAGAGAAGCTCTGTGAGCTTGCAGGGGACAGGGGCCTCCTAGCAGTGAGTTTCCTCTTCCTCAAAGCCATTGACTGAGTTGTCAGTTACTAACATATGTCGTTGCCTCAGGATGAGGAAGAACTGGGAAGATGAATAAGCTAGGGTATGGGAACACACTCCCTAGCTCTCTCTGGGCTTCAATACTGAAATGCACTTTGGAGAAATCCGAGGACTCTGGCCTTGCAGGACAATCCCCATTTCCCTCTGCTCTAATGCCTCTCAGCCTGCACTGAGCACTCTCTCTGCCCTGAAATTCTGGGCACAGCCTTAATTCTCACATGCCCTCCACGGGAGAGCCATCAACAACCTGTTTGCATTGACACTGTAGTTGCAGCCAAGGAATCCAGGCCAGCCCAGGCCAGTGGCTGAGACAAGACCTGGGCTTGCCCCTGGTGGATCCCAGACCCTGTAGAGACCACCCTGACTGTGTAAGTTATGGTATCAGGTGTTCTCGGCTTTCAAAAATTTCATCTTTCTTCCATGATGATACAGGCAAATGGGATCATTGTCAAGAGCACTGATTTATCTTCCCCCAGATTCAATTCCCAGAATGAACATGGTAGTTTACAACCATCTGTAACTCCAGTTTGGGGATCTAATGCCTTATAAACCCCAATGGCACCAGACTTACATGAATGCAGGCAAAACATTCTTATGTGCAAAACAAAAAAATAACTCCAAAGTATTTTTTAAGTGCTGGAAGAAGTGACTAGAAAATCTGCAATGGCCACTGAGAACTAATGGGTTCAGAGCTTGGGGTCAGAACCTCAGAGATCTGAGTCTGTAGCTGGCTGGCTGGCTGGCTAGAGGTTTCTGGCATCTCCCTTGATCAGTCACCCCACACAGCATCTCTGATGAGATAGTTCAACACACACCTATTCTTAAGACCCTGGTGAATGGGCCCTGATCTCTGGCTCAGTTGCCTTTCTTGTGGGCTGGTAGCCCCCTTAACCCACAGAAAAGGTTACCCACTCTTGTGACCAGAGGGCCCATGCACAAGAAGCTGCACAAGTGTCTTAGTGGAGGAACCACCTCTCTGAGGAAATAATTACTAGCAGCAGCCATTGGTGGTAATACTACAAGTAGCTGCATTGCCTTATCTTCAGGCTGGGCCAGCCCCAGTGTTCTATGATGGGAAGCGTAGGATCCAAGGATGCCCAGGTCACCCTTTACTGAATGTGGAACTCCAGCGGAATGGGCCCTGGAGGATCTACCAGGGAGGGCTGCTCCACGTCCAACCAGATTGAAAGGTGCAGGCTCTCTGCTTCCTCCATGGAAGAGTGAGTGCATCCCAAGTGGGGCCCTGGGAAGGGTGGCCAGAGGGGTTCACCTGCTGCTGCATCAGGTGCAGAGGGAGGGCAGCGCGGTGAGGCAGGGCAGGCGATGGAAGGACATCATCTTGGCTGCTCTGCCTGCGCAGACACTCAAAGTTGAAGGAGGACCTCCGATGGGCTGAGAAGTGAAAGCACACGCAATATGTGGTGAAGTGAGCCCTGTCAGGACAATGTGTCTCAAGAGTCAGGACCACTTCCTGAGGCATTCAGCAAGGAGCCCAGGAAGAGGCAGGCTTCCTGTCTCGTCCAAGAGAAACAATTATACAATCCCCAACTAGGCATGGAGGACCGAAGGGAGCAACCCAGTGCTGCGATGTTTCTATAAGGTAGCAGCAATGAATCACTTTTCAAATGGTTGCCTGCTCTCAGACAGCCCAGAGGAATCTATAGAGAACACAAGACCTGAGATGTACTGCAGAGACACCATTTCATGCTGTACTATCCCTGCCCTCCAAACACTCTGCATCTTTCTGCGGTCCCTATTTAAGCCCCTGTTTTAAAATGAGAGATCCGGCTGATCAGCTTAACCAGGCAAAATAACCAAAGTCTTTGCCTGGAAAAACAAAGACTGGCCTAGATGTGAGCACATCTAAGAACTTGCCATGTGCCGGTAGTTGCAGATAGAAGCTCCCTGATGATCCACATCTTTCGAATTTATGGTACATCAGGCTTAGAGCTTTGGCATCCTTTGGCAGAGCCAGCAGGGTCCTAGAAGCCCTTCCACTCTGTTGTGGACTTCAGGGAGCCCTATCTGTGCTTTGCATTGATCCAGCTACACCTTTTGAGCTGCTGGGCTTTCGTAGCCCAGCAAAGTTCTGCATGACCTCCATTCATGTATGGGAGATCCTTAGGGACTTGGCCCAAAGAGGCCTCAGGCCTCCCAGACATCCTGGACTTCATAAAAAGCTTTACAAACAGGTTTGCAATGAAGAATTGGCTAAGCCCTTGGGTGGCAATGAGCAGTGGAGACAAAACAGAGTCAGTAATGTACTCAAGATCAGTGCTCACTGGTATGCTGGGACCTCCCAGAAGAGCTGCCACTGCTTATAAAGAAAGCTACTCCTTGCCTGATAACTGGTGTGACCACAGAAAACGGGCCTCTTGGTCAGCACAACCTCTAGACCCCAACACCTGAACAGGCCAGCTGTTCAGAACTGGAAGAAAAACAACCCATCCCACATATTCAGGATCTACCTGTAAAACAAGACCACCCCAGGCTCCCTCACCCAAGTGAGCCCAGCCCTACTGTCTCTGGAAGATATAGCTCTTTCGTCTGCCCTCCCCCACTGGCTAAGGATACAGGCCAGTGCAGCAAGCTGTTCCCCCCGCCCCTGGTCTGCAAACTGGACAGCAGAGCCAATGCCCTTCCAGATGAAAGAGACGGTTGGCCCTGCCTGACCAGGCTATCCCCTGCTATGGGCTCAAGCTGGGCCAGGCAACAGGGCACTCAAGTGTCGCCCTAGGCTGTATGGGAAGGACCTGAAGAAGATAGCAGGAACCAAAGAGCAATGGACCTCTGGTGGGGTCCTGTTTCAATGGCTGTCTATGGGGAAGGGAAGGCTGCTGAAGGGAAGGCTTCATTTAACAGTGTGCATTAGGAGCTAATTAAATATTAAATACACGAATGGTTGTGACTACACTCCAGCAGGCTATGACAGCCGGAGTGGGACATGGCCAACCATGTTCTTTCCTGTACGTGCAGTCAGGTTCAGGAGCTCCTGGGTTTCAGCTGTTTTTGGTTACTAAACAGAATCCTCAATTAAGCTTCCTATTCCCCAGAAACACAAGAAATGGGTATTCTTAATCATCATAAAACACCCACACTTGGCAGAATTCAACTGCCCTTCTAGGGGTTGGCAGAGACTTGGGGATAACCACAGCTACAGGAAAAAGGAGAACCCTCGTTTTTCCCTGGGCCAGAAGGGGCATGATCCTTCTGGAGGTCAGCCAAGGCCCCATACTGCCCTGTGAGCAGAGGACAATGGCAGATCTAAAGCTGTGCCTGAGTGAGGGGAGGAAAGGAGAGGGGCGGGCCTGTCAGAGGCAGGGGCTGTTAAATCAGTCCTGGGCCAGGAAACTCTGCATCTGAATTCATCCTTGCCCTCAGACGTTCAGTTTCCCCAGTGTGGAGTGGGAGAGTTGGGCTGACTATATGAATCTCAGGATGGACACAAGCTTAAAGGCAATGCCCTTGGACACAAAAAGCCTCTTGTTGGGTGTGTGAAAGTTTGGGGCTACAGTGTACCTCTCTCTTTTCTCTGAAAGAACCAGTACCCATGGGGGTACAGAAGACAGACGGAAGAGCACTGTTTTCTGGAGTACTGCTAGTCCTAAGAGTTAGCCACCTCTCCCTGGAATCATAGATCCGCCATCTATCCCAGGGGCAGGACAGGGGCAGGCATGGTGCCCTCTGGGAGGCTTCACCCTAAACAAGAAAGCTGGCCTCACATGGTGGGGTGGGAGGTAGAAGGCGTCTCCTGGGAGATCTCCGGGAATCATAGCCGACGGGCGAGTCATCATCTTCTGAGAAGCCTTGGGGGTGATGGTAGCCACGGGGCCTCTCAAAGTCCATGGAGCAGCCTGGGTACCTGCTGTAATAGCTGTAGTTTTGCCTGGCAGTTGGTAAGAGAAAAACAAGAAGTACAGATGAGGTTCTGGGCAACAAGCCTTAACCTAGCTCTGACAAGCCCTGCCCTACTCTCTCTGCAGTCACTAGGTCATGGCAGGAAGCTTCAAGGTGGAGAACGAGGACCATGTCAGGAAACTGATGCTGAAGGCTTGTGATAAGTCACTCAATAGGTGTTTTCATGCCCAGGCAGGCACAGGCCCAAAGCAGATGATCACACAAACCCTGTTAGCCTGGCTACGCTTCATTTATCTCCCGAAGACCTGGCCTCTGCAGGTACCTGGCAGGACACGGAGCTTGGAGAATGCCTCAGCATGCAGGTTTAGTCCAACGTGAAAAACAGAGGAGGCCGTGGTGGGCTCCTAGGTCGGGTTGTTTGAGGGGCATGTCTCAATTCCAAAAAAAAGAAAATGGAAAGGCTTTCCTGTTGCTGCTGTTAGCGGAGACTGAGACCAGCAGAGCTAGCTAAGGATCTGGGATGAACAAGCCCCAGAAGTGGGATTCACAGGTCCATTTTGGCTCCAAACTACTGAATGTGGGAGTTGGGTGTTGAAGGGAAGTGGTGGGAAGGGTCTGTTAGAGCACAGGTGAGGATCAGGCTGTGTCTCAGGTGTGAGACATGGCCTTACTGTAGCACCATTTCAGGTTCATGGCCCCAGCCTGAGAAGGCAGTGAACTGTAGGTCAGGGAGGACGGCAGGCAGTAGGTGATTTTTGTCCTCCTGAATTGGCTGCAATGTCCTAAAGCAAAGTATCTGTTTCTTCTCAAAAAAATACTTTTTAAAAAACAATTTTATACATCAGTGTTTTATATGTACATATATGTGTGTGTTGTGCATGTAGTGCCCGTACAGATCAGAAAAAGGCATGAGAACCTCCTGGAACTGGAGTGATAGTTAGTTGTGAGGTGCCATGTGGGTACCACGAACTGAACACCATGGAAGCTCAGCAAGTACTCTACCCCCCGTGTCTCCAGCCCCGCAGAACGCCTATTTTGCCCAGCAGCATTCTTTCTGCAGGACAGAAGTTGGGAGAGGCACCTCTGCTTGAGGGAGGCTGTTCTAACCTCTTGTCCCCTTACTCTCAGGAGAGACCCTTTCATTGGAGCAGGAAGCAGGGGGCATTTCACTGAGATACCAGCCAAGTTGCTTTGTAAACAATCACAGCCAAGGTTGGTGTTCCCAAGTCTGTTAATAAGAATGCACCTCTCAGGCCAGGTGTGGAGGTGCACACCTTTAATCCCAGCACTTGGGATCTGGAGACAGGCAGATCTCTGTTGAATTCAAGACCAGCCTTGTCTACATAGTTCCAGGCCAGCCAGGGCTCTGTAGAGAGGCCCTGCCTCAAAATACCTGCCCCCTAAACAGAACTCATCTCTGAAATGACAGGGGTCTGTCAGCTATGGCGGGTTCAGAGCCCTTGTTGAGGGTTTCAGAAGCTTCTGATGAAATAAGGCAAACTTAAGCCCCTGCCCTTGATGCTTGGAGGAATCCCATGTATGGCTGAATACTGAGTGGGAGCAGAAAGTGGGGGAGGGTGGGTTTCCTAAACTCAGCCCAAGCTGAGGCCCTCACCTGCACCAGGTGGGAGAGCTGTCCTCCTCACAGCACTCCTCACTACTGAAATACTCCTGTTCCCCCAAGCAGCGGGGGTCTCGGAAGCAGCCATGTATCTCAGGGTCTTCTCGGCAAATAGTTGGAAGCTGCTCATCTCCCGACTCTGACCTGCAGTTGGGAAAGAGATCTAAGAGCTTGAGGAGGTGGCAGCTTGATCCTCCAGCCATGCCTCTGCGTCAGCCTGGATCCTCCTCCAGAGTGCCTGCTTCTTCCTCCACACTCCTGCCCCATGCCGGTGAGACTACTCAGGCCCCGGCCAAGATGCTCTGTGCCTGTGTGCTTGTGCATGTATGTGTGCTTGTGGCCTCAGTATTTTGCAGAGTGCTGTAGCCAAATCACTGTGCCTAGAGACCTTGAGACACAGCTGTCATTAGAATAACAGAGCAAGACAGAGTGCTCCACTCTGTAGTCTGTGGTCCCAAGACATCTCCTCCCACCCCACCCCCTCCCTACCCCAGTGCCAGCTAGTGTGAATTCAGAACCTGGGACAGATACCTCTGTCCTTATGACTGCATCCTCTCAAATGGAGGCTGCTGGGAAAGTTCTGGCTTTTGTGCCACTGGAGAGGTGTTCCTGAAATTTGCATTCTGAGGTTTCCACAGGCTGCCCTGCCCTGGGTCAGCACACTATTTCCATGAAAGAGCCTGCTTCCTCCTGGTCTCAAGCAGCCCAGTGGGCTCAGTGACATCAACCCAGCACACCTCATTCACTCATGACCATTCCACCCAGGTTAACACATGTACATGAGGCTATCCCATGTATACCACACCAAGGGTTACAGGGAAGTCAACTAGAGGGATCTAGTGCCTGGTTTCCAGAATGTCTGAGCTATGTTTCTCTTAAGTTCACAGGAGAAGCTGGACCCCTAAAGCATCTAGACCTGCCCAGCTATGCTGGGACAAGGAAAGAGGGGAGACTGGTAGGCACCAGTTCCTTTTGGGGGAATGGGAACTGTGCTTATGAAAGCAAAGCTCTGGCATTTTGAAAATTTATCAGGTGACTTGGCTAAAAGACATTTTTTTTCTTCCTTGCCACTGAATAAATACAGTAGGTAACAAGACAGCACAGTATTTTAAACAAAAGACATTGGCAACAGCACCTACCTAATGTAAGTTTCATAATAGCGGGTTCTATCCAGGAAAAGCATATCATGGGAGGGAGGGAGAAGAGAAGAGTTAAACATGTCCAAAAGCACTGGAAACGCAGGTAACAGCCCCCCTTTCAGGAATATGGGTGGGCAAACTACAGTTTGCTGGCTGGCCAGGTCTGGCCTACTGTCTGTTCTCAGGTGGCCCATGAGCTAGGAAGAGGTCTTACATTTATAAAGGACAGAAAATGAAGTAAAACCCTCCTAAGCTTACAAAATTGAAACTTCAGTGTCTACACACACAGCAGTATGGGAACACAGCTGCATTGGCTCACTTAATCAGGTGGCCCATGAGCTAGGAAGAGGTCTTAACATTTATAAAGGACAGACAATGAAGTAAAACCCTCCTAAGCTTACAGCAGTGTCTGCACACACAGCAGTAGGGGAACACGGCTGCATTGGCTCACTTAAGAATGTTCCCTGGTTGCATTCACCCTGCTATGGCAAAGTTGGGTAGTTCTCCAAGAGAGACTGAATGGTCTTCAAAAAACTAAAATGCTGGCCCTTTACAAAAGACAGTCACCAACCCCTGGCCCAACGCATGTTGTTATGACCAGGGAAGGTAGAGTTGTGGCTGCTGTTGTTTTAAGAGAACACCCCATGCAGCAGGATGGTAGAGTGGGTGACCCCTTAAGTGGTAGGGCCCTCACATGGACACTGCATGGAGAGGCCAAGAGATGAGTGGCACTCCAGTTCAAACGCAAATGTCTTCGGGGGATTACTGAGAGACAGAGCACAGGGTGGACTCGCCTCTCTCTGTGGAATGGGCGTGGCATGGGCAGACTCTGTGTCACCTTTCCAAGGTTACCTTTTAATACTGGACCTTCTTTGAAGCTCTCGATCATGCTTGTAGGAGTAATGCCCGTTTTCAGACACATGCTCAAGGTTCCCAATGCTGGGCCGCTTTCCGCTGGCAGCTTTGGACATATTGGCATTATTGAGATTGGCATTTGTTGAGGTGGGAACTTGCTTCCCTATGGAATTATGGTTATGATGGTTATGACACACCGAATTTCCTGCTGGAGGAAACAGCGGTTTCTCAGTATCACTTGCAGGTGGAATTGAAGGCCTTTGGACATGCAGGGGACGGTGGGTGGTATTGGTCTGCTGAAGGGAATCCCTCCTATCACTATTAACATGATTGACATGGTTTCCAAGCAGGGCACCATTTCTCTGCAAAATAATGGGAGACAACACCAGGTAATTTAACAAATATTTGATGCAGGCTAGCTACGTTAGGTCATTTTTTTCTCTACATGAAAACACAAACTCTAGGCAAGCTCCAGAGGATCCCTGTGAGACACCGAGTGTCTCGGTGGTCAGGTGAACATATTCGTGTGGCAGTTGGCCCACCTGAAATGGAGGAAGGTTACCAAGTCCTGAGCTGGGGAGCAGTTTCTCTGCTGCCCCTTGGGTATGTTCTTCCAGTCGCTCCAAGATGAGGTGACTTAAGCCCAGCTGGCTTGGTGGGCAGCCCCACGGTGGGGTACTTGACATTTTCTCTGAGCTGGGAGGTTGAGGGCTGGCTGGCAGATCAAAGAACTGGGCTAGAGCAGAAGGAGAGCAGCATGGACAGCTGCTGGAAAGACCCAGACTGTTCCTGTACTTTGGCCAGTTGGCTGTGGCCAAGCTGAGAAAGCTGACAGCTGGGGTGGGGGGAAAGCTCAGGAAAAAGGCTGGTCTGGCCCACAAGAGGTGCTGGTGAATGGAGAGATCCCAGGGTAGAGAGGGGCAGGATATGCCATCCCCTCGAGCCCGTGCCACTGGCTTGTGTTCTCCACACTCCTCTGTGGATCAGAACCACCCCAACCAAAGTCCTGCCCCACTATCTCCATGTGGCCAGTGAGTAGCTAGGCGTGGAATAATTACTTTGAATACATCTTCATCTTCTGGTTTGGATTCTTCTGGCTCATCATCTTGCAAGTCACAGGATATAGCACGTCGGATTTCTGGCCCAATGTCATGCAGAGTCCTTAATCCCGCCTGAGTCAATGAAAATGGCAGAACAGGTTAGACATCAAGGAGCCCAGGTCCAGCCTGATGGAGCAGTGGGGAGGAAGCTTTCTCCAAAGGCCAATCCAAGGAACTACTGACTAGTTGTAATTGCAACCTAGGGTGTTTGAGATGTGGTCAGGTCACAATGGTACCAGGCTGGGCTGATTTAAGCCTGTTGTCAAGTAACTTTCTCTGCAAACACCTCACCTATAGCATGCTGCCTGGCTACCAGCACTATGGACAGTGACAGCCAAGAGTGCACACCCCTGACTAACTGACAGGCTTTAGAAAGGCTGCTTGCAGAGAACCATGTCCTGAGCCCTGAACAGGACAAGGAATATCACCTAGTTATTTTAATAAACAAACAAACAAAGAGGTGACAAGAATTGCCTGGATGCATGGAGGATGAGCTGGTCTTGGTACAGGGAAGCAAGCGGCCATTGGGGCCACTGACTCACTGTAAAGTATGGAACAGGTGAGTGACATCATACACTGCAGTCACCAGCACACTCAGATCACAAGGAAACAGAGCGACAGTCACACAGGCTTAGGCTGCTGTGCAATGGGACCACACCGGCCATCAGGATAGAGCCTTGGACTATAGCCATGCAGGCTGAGAACTCAGCCAGCAGAGGGATCAGGATTTTGAAGCGCACACAAATTGAGGTGTTGCTACCATCTATATGCAGTACAAGAGCCATGGGTAACAGCTCCAGGGTCTATACTTCCCCAGAGACCCTCTCTGCTGGCCCTCCTTAGCCGAAGGGATCTGTCCAGAAAGACCTGGGAAAGTCTCTACATTGTCCACAGCTGTGTTGGGGAGACTGTAAAGTGCACAGGCTGTAGAGAGGGAAAGGTGGAACCAGTAGCCCTGAGAGAATTTTCAGCATAATTTGAAGAAGGCCATGATGCTGGCTTCAGACTAATAGGGGCTTTATCCTTTTCCACAGTTGCTCCCTGGTCTTAAGTTCTGCTTTCAGTATCCGGGCAGCAAACAGTAGCCCCTACAAGCTAGCAGAGAATCTAAGACACTGGCTGGGTAAGGTTCCTTCAGCAACTTGTGCTCCAACCCCAGGGCCATTTACAGAAGAAAGCTGTAGAGCGCTGGGTTCCTGGGTGGAGACCACTTTCTCGTCCTTTCTCCTCAGTGCCACACAGAAGGCGAGTAGCCTGGGGAAGGACTGAGAGAAGCAGTGCTCCTACCTGAGATACACATGTGGTGGGAAAGATGCTTGGGAGAAGGGAAAGGGAGGGGCAGAAGAGGAGGGAAGGGAAAGAGGAGCTAAGCGGCTGGAAACCCTGTATGAGAACACCTATAACTGGCCATCTGAGGACAGCAGCGGTGACAGTGGCTAATTCAAGATATAAAGTTGTTCAGAAATTTCTCAAATAGCCCTTTATAAAAGCAGCCACAGCCACAAGGACATCTGGCTCATTAGATGATTCTGAAAAAAAAAAAATGGCAGACAGGGCTGGCTTGGTCCAAACCCTTCCATCACTGGAAACCAGTAGGTCATTTCAGTTTCATGAATTGCAGGGACAAGGGTCATACTGGGAATGGAAGCTTTATGGGTCCAGCCTAGGAGTAGTAGGCAAAGGAACCTTAGTTCCTGGGGTAGGGGACAAGCACACACATTCCTAACTAAAACTGGCATGAAGCTTAAGCATGGCACCCTAAACTTATTATAGACTACAGAGTGTGGTTATGAAAAATTTCTAGCATGTATATCAGTGTAGAGGAAGGGAAAGACAGGCATATCCCAGGGATCCAGAATAGTTCATGATGTGGCCACAAAAGCTACTTCCTGCTCTGTTGCCTTTTCTAATCATAGGCACCAATGGACACATGCTTTTAAAAGAGCACATATGTACCTGTTGGCATGCATGCACACACATACACACACGCACACGTACACATACACAGGCAGGCAGGCATGTACATATGCATACATACATACACACACAGGCACACACAGGCAGGCAGCCAGGCAAGCAAGCACACACACACAGGCAGGTGCACACACACACACACACACATACATAAACACACAGGCAGGTACATACGCACACACCCTCTCTTAAGATTCCTAAGTCCAGCATACTTTCTAGGTCTATAGTGGACCCACCTCTAGTCCTCAGAAATACCATGAAGACAACTCCAGTGTTGTCTCGGTAAGGGGTGATCACTGAGCACAGCTGTAGTTTTCTAGGGTGCAATTATCAAGACACAATAAACTTGGTGAAAGTCCCCTTGTCTGAATTTGGGAGAGAGGTCTGTTACATAGTTGAGGATCACACAAGAAGACACAGGCTTGAAACCTCCGTTGTTGTAGCCACAAAAATCAACATGGTTGTATTCACCATGATCAACACTCGCAAGGTAAACTGTACACATTAAAGCATAACTTGCAAGGCAGAGGGGCCAGGGTCATTCCCAGCTCAAACAACAGTCTTGCTGTCATTTAACTAACTGGACTAGGTGTGAGTAAAAGAAATAGAAAACTATTTATTTGGATAATTTTTAACATCATCCTCTGTTGATGAGTTGACATTTCACTGAAATACACATATAACAGTTGCATAATGAAAACAGAAACTGTCTCCAGCACATCTTCAGAGTTACACAAGATTAGGATTCAGTTGACAAGAATGGGCAGTAAACAGACACACGACGAAGGATCTGTTCGCAACGTAAATCATGGAGAGGGTTGAGAGGTGGCTTGGTGTACCACTTCCCAAAACGAATAATGACAAGACATTTCTTAAAGAGACACCCAAAGGGGAGAGAAGGCATCACTCTTCCCAGATGTAAAGGTGGAGGGTTTGGGAATCATGATCCTAGTTTGCAAAGCACACCTGGCAGAGTGGAGCTGACCTCGCTCTCTTGCGTAGGACCTGGGGGCAGAGGACCCACACATGGGTTTCCAGCTAGAATTCAAATGAAGCTTAAGCACAGCACCCTGAATTTATGACATATCACAAAACATGAGAATGAAAATTGTTCTAGCACACATATCAACCTAAAAGGTAGCTTAGGCTGTTCCAAATCCCATAGGCACAGAACCCAGTTCCAGAAGTACAGACAACTGCCTTAAACCCTCAGAGAAATCAGTCATTCACAACTTCTTTTTTAAAAAAGTTTACAGCAAGTAAAACTTTCTTGTCTTTCATATTTTGTGTAAGTATTATCTCTATCAGCAAAAATATTGTTTTAATTTTAAATGTGGTCAGCAGTTAAATCCACACAAAGCCATATAAAGTCATTCCATTAACATCACAGTAGAGTTATGGTTTTGAATAAACACAGAATTGCTATAAAATATAAATATTATTGACTTATTTTAAGATGTCCAATCTTACAAAATATTAAACAGGATCAAGCCTAGTTTCTGTTTGACTTTAAAATGCTAGCTATTATCATAAATATTTGTTTAAAAAAGAAATGTTGGCGCTTTGCCTGTAGATTGCTCCTTTAAGTTTTAGACACCATTTAATTGGAATTTTATAGATATTTACTCTACTTAATGATTAAGTCACTAAAAATAAATTCTCTCTAAACATCTCTGAAGCAACAGCATAAAACAACGCTCGGCTGAGGAGCAGGGATGCCCATTTACCTTCTTTGCTCACTCTCAAGGTTGAGTGCAGTATACATTTGAAAAGTGTTTGTTCCCTGTGGCACACCAGCCATCTGCCAGCTCTCTCTCCACAGCACGCATACACAAACACCCAGAGACCCACCCCAGACCTACGCTGTAGCAGTGAAGGAGAGAAAGGCAAGCCTCCAGGCGGCCCTGGGAGAGACCCTCCATCTTCACAATGTGGGTGCCAGGACTTCAGGCTCCTGCCAAAGAACGTTCGTTACCCTGGCAGAGCCTGCTGCTCAACCCAGACACGCCTCATTCAGCCAAAGCTGGCTCTACACAGTCATCTCACTATTGATTAACTGGTTAATTTTCTTGGGGGCGCACAGGGATTGGCCCATACTCAATTACAGGGGACAGTTTTAGATTAGCTCTATTAGAAGACAGGGCTGGAGATTAAATTCTGATAGAATGAAAGTGCTTCTCTACATGCTGTCCTCTGCCTCCCCTGCACACTTGGACACACACCTTATTATCTCATCACTTTCCTTCAGGAAAAATATCATGGGGTGGCCTCTGTGCCCACTATGAACCACTCTTGTGTTAGATATAAAGGTTAGAATCATGGGCATGACACCCTGTTACTCATCTGCAGAGAACCCTCCTCTCCTTGAATAGTCTGAGGTAACTTCACACCATGAGTTACTGAGGGGCAGCCCTGGGCTGCACAAGTCCTGTGTGCCACCACATTCTGAAAGCTAAAGGGGAGATTTAAAAAAAGTATCCTATGACTCTCCCCCTGGAAAGGACCACAGAGACTTCCTGTCTGTTGCAGATCCACTTTATTTTTTATTTTTTGGCTGGGAACTAAACCAGGGGGTCTCATGCATGCTAAGCAAGCAACACTGAGCCCTTCCACCTTGATTCTTGGTTTAAGTTTAATAGCAGAACCAGAGACATTTTTGAATGGTTCCTAAAAATACAGACACTATAATATATAAAATTTAGGTTCCAAATTTTTAGACTCCTTTGACAGTATCATATTCCTGTTGTTGTGAGCCCATATACCGAGGAATGATGAGCCAAGATGATGTGCAATTGGCTAAATGGTGTTCTGGACCTAGCTAAAGGCTAGCCAATGATTCTTGATTCCCAGCTTTGCTTGTCCCAGGATGCAAAGTCAAGCAGCCAGGGTAGTAACCAAGGTTACCCTCCTAACTCAAGCAATCTTACTTCATCACCCCTACAGCACGGAAATGACAAATGATCCCTTGTTATCACACACACACTCTCATTCTCACTTACGCTACCCAGAGGTGGTGAGGATTTCAAACACATTTCTAACATTAATTCTAACCATTGTTCTTCCGGATCAGCACACGTAGTGAGGCGTGACCACACCGCTTGATCCTTGGCCTAAGTTAGGAGGGCGTGTGGGCTGCATGGGCAGAGGAGCAGAAGCGTTCCAGTGAGAAGCGCTGCAGCTGCGCAGAAGCCTCTTGAGCACAGATGGTCATGAGGCTCCGGCATCTTCTGCCTTTAAAGGGAACTTTGGGTCATCGCCTCAGAGCGATGTGTTTCAAGGTGTAATTCCTGGACCTCAAGGCATCCTGAGACTCCTTCAGGGGTCCATGAGGTCACTGTGATTTGTGTAACACTGGATGTCCTTGGCCTTGTGTACTCTCATTCTCTCGTGAGTGTGCAGCGAGGTTTCCCAAGGCTGAGTGACATGGTGATGTCACCACCACCTGGCATCTTTGTGCTTACATATTCTTGTGTTTATAAAATTAATCAGCTTTGATTTATAAGACAGGAAATACTGATATACAAGGGTTCTTGATAAATTTTGAGAATAGAAAGATCCTAGGATCAAATGTTTGAGAACTGCTGAACCAATCCATCCTCCAACAAGTTGACACCGCCGTGGCCTCAGTCTTAGCTTTCTGCTCCTGTAATCCTGCTACTTTTCTCCGCCTCTGTGTGTTATGTGGCTTCTCTAACCCAGCCTTTGCCTCTTCCTCTCAAGTTTCAGTACAACAGGCAGGATCTGCCATGTCTGGCTGCCTTCAACACTTCATCATGGGTTGTTTCCATGATGTTTCATTATCCCAAAGAGTCAGCTTTCTCAAGCCTATAACATAACCAAGGAGAGCAAGTTCACCCAGGTACCCACTCACCTGGAAATCCTAAGTATTACTTACCAAGCTCCTTCCTGAAGATAATGGAGCAGTGATACATTAGGCTACTGAGGGTTACTGGGTGCATATTACTAAATCACATGCGACATACTAAGAGTTTTACTGTTAGATTATTTGCCTTTTTCATTAAGGACTCTGGGATATAATGGTGACTCCTCTCAGTATATGGGGACACAATGGTGACCCCTCTTCCAGAAAGCTGTGCCAGTCATCCTCTGGACTAATTCTGAATTAGGTCATACCATGACATTTGATTCTAAGAAGACCCTACTTCCCACCCTACCTTTGCTTCCCTTTGACAGACGCTGGTCTCTGTCGCTTTTGACCCAGGAGCTAAAAGTTTAGCACCATGGATACAGGTACTGGGTACCAGGTTTACTGCACTTGTTTTGAAAGATTTTGAACATGAAGACTGACTAGTCTCTTAAATCTTCCTCTCTGCTGAATGCTTACTCTTCTGCCAGGACTGTAAGGAAAATGACAGTGGCTTCTGCAGTTTGACCTGAATGTCAGAAAGCCTGGCTCCCTGTGTGTGGAAGCTGAGGGCAGCCCTCCCTGCTGTTGGCTGGCTTCCCTAAAGTAGCTTTGGCTGCTAACCAACCAATTCCGTTCCTTAGCAACACAGCCAGGCCCATAGGGATGTCATTCCCAGGGATTCTTTAAATCAGGCCTATAAGCAAGTTAACGTTTCCCAGCTTCTATGGGTTTAGGTGATATATGGAGAAATGCTTGTACAACCTAACCCTCTAGAACTACATGAGGATCTAGAGACAGAAGTAATACCAAGGCCGGGCTCGGAACGATGAGTCAGGAGAGCTGCCTGCTTAATAGACAATCTTTTTTTTTTTTTTAACCCATGTTCTGCAAGGCTGGGTAGTTTCCCTCTCAGGGGTAATATATCAGTTTTCTGTGGATTCTGATAAAGCGTCTCACCCAGACACTGCCCATTCATCAGAGAGGTGATCCCAGAGATGTGGAATAAGTGTTTAGCCCCGTGGTTGCTGAAGCATGGAGAAATGTGGGAGAGGGACCAGGCTTCTGGCTGAGAGACCTGGATGCTAGAGGCAACAGTTTTGGGTACCACAATACTATCAGACATGAATGGGCTTTGACCTTTCCCAAGGGGCCAGGAGTAGCAGGGTGTATGGCTTGGCTCTCTTCCATTCCCACACCACCACCCATGGGGGCCTTTAAGCTATGAGAATGAATAAAAGCCACATGAGCTCTCAGTCTTACTATCATCCATGCACAGGCCTCAGCTCAACCTGTCTCCATAGCAAGGTCAGGAAGTCCACCATGGTGTACGAGGTTTGAGCCACATGTCAGGGAACCTCCGTGGTCAAGAGCAAATGTCATAGGCACAAGATGTCACTAGAGGAAGCCCTTCTTGGCTTCCCTGGGATAGGTCTGCAGGAAGCATGCTGCCCACTGGGGGTCCTTCCCATCTCAACCTGGCTTTCAGGAGAGCCGCATCCCAACGATGCGTGGAGGAGTACCTCTTCCCGCCAGAACGGTGCTGCACAGAGTCCTAGCTCCTTTTCCTCAGTTCTTCACCTCAGCTCATCACCACCCCTCCCCACCACACCCTCCCACTCACGTACACGCAGACTCAGACACACATCACTCCAGGCTGGGCACTCCAAGTGGAGACCAACGAATTGGAAACCCTTGCTCTTTGAATATGGATCCTCCTTGACCATTTTGGGCATCTTAGAGTAATATCAGAGGTACAGACTTGACCCCCTCTGGGGATGAGTTTAGAATTTGAGGGCAAAGCTCTCATCAACCAACATTTTGGGCAAAAATCTGTTGTTAACTATGTGGAAATATGGCCTGACAGGTTACCCATTTGCAACTTTATGCATTGCCTAGTATCTTTAAAAAGGGGAGGATTCCTGGTGGATAACTACAGTACAGAACAGAAAAGAGATCAAACCAAAGCGAGAATTTCATAAAGTTCTGGTGGTAAACAGGCATATGATATTATTATTGTAGTACTCTTAATAATAAGCAATTACACGTCCAAGGAGCTTTACAGTCACTTAGCCATTCCTCACAACAGCCCTGTGAGGTAGGTCGACATGATTACCCCCATTTTACAGTTGGGGAAACTGAGGCACAGAGAGGTTAAGTGTCTTGCCCAAGGTCACACAGCAAGTGAATGCTGGAGCTGGGACTAGAACCCAGGTTCCCTGACTCCCAGTGTCCTTGAAACCAGACCATACTGTTTCCAAAGAGGCATCCCAGACTGGCTCTGAGCGCAAGTTACAGACGGACAATGTTAGATGAGGTTTGGGTATGGTGGCATTTCCCGCAGACACGGTAAGATGGAACCTGAGGTGTTGCCTGGTTGGTTTTGGCATGCGGGTGTATGTGTTAGTTTCAATGGGTGTGTCTGAGCTTCCTGGCCTTCCACTTATTAGTGCATTCTGGACTGGGCCACTGCAGCAAGCAGGGCCGGGCGGTCAGGAGGTCGTGACGTACTGGCATAGAAAAGGAACTCTGTCTGCTCAGTTCCAATCGGCCTGCCAGTCTTTGGGAGTTCGGGCAAACTAGGGATGCAGGACTTTGGGACAGAGTCAGCTGCCCACCATAGGCAGGTCTGCTTCATCTTTTTTATCATCTATATATACACATCTCTGTATATATATAGCGTTTAGTTTATTTTTTAATTTTTTTACTGGCCAGCATCAGCAAGTTGTGTTCATCTCATTTCCCAGTGGGACAGCTGCCCTTCTCCTTTGCTTTCTCTCGCTCTCTCTCTTTCTCTCTCTCTCTCGCTCTGGCCCTTTCACTGAGTCTCTGGCTTGGAATGGAGAACCGTAACTCATACGTTCCCTTTCATGAAAAGGAGCCACCATGAGCAGTGTCCGCAACAGGCAGCCATGGCTCCACAGATGAGCCACAGCCCCGCTTCTGCCTTCCGGAGGAGTGCCTTGCTCGGAAGGGGTCTCCCCGGGGCTTTGGGATTGCTCTTGCCTGCATTTCTCCTGAAATGCTGCGTCAGTAGAAATAAGCCCGAGTGAGTTTGCCCTTTCAAGGCCTTAGCCACAAGTGCCTTCGGACTAAGCAGCTTGGTGCGGTAGCTCAGGCAGGGAACTCTAAAGCATCCGTTCAAGCATCTGAAACAAACGAATCAGCCAGTGAAATCCCATCTGTTAGTGTCTGTTCTCCTCTGACAGTGAAAAAGGAAAACATATATATATTTTTAAAAAGGAGCAGTGCTTTGGGTGGAATAATACTTAAAAAAAAAATCTTACTGCCTTCCAGATTAAGGTCACGTGATTAACAGGACCACACATAGGTCAGGTCTCTGGAGGATCCTGTTTTCCTCTGTCTTTGTGCACCATGCCTCTCTGAGAAGGCCACAGTAAGGGACACTGAAGACTAACGCTAATGGCTACTTGTGTAACACCCACATCTCCCAACCACCCCCACCTTTGGCCACGGCACAGCCATGAAAGCCGTTCAACTTAAACCCCTAATCCTGCAGAATTATAAATGATGGGCTCTTTAAACCAAACTGCTAAACAGAAGAGTAGCTGCCTGGGATTCCCTATGGTCTATTCAGGTGGCCTCTCAAATGGGGGACATGGAGGACAGTCTCCTCAGACTCCGTGAAAGCAAGCAAAGGGCTCGTGCATCAAAACAAAGAGACATGAACAAAACTTTTTCCACTGTGCGATCTTTCGTTATCACTGGGACAACAGAGTCATCAGCGTGTGTGACATCCCTGCAGCCCTCATCTCGACGTACAATGGGACCCTCTAGTTGCAGGAAAGGGGACTATCACTACAGCTGTGATGACTACTACTACTTGTCAAAAAGGGGGCTGAGAATTCTGTGGCTGCATGACTATGTTCCTTTATTTATTTGTTATTTTTTGTTCCTTGTGGAAACTTGCAGGTTGCTTGGATGCAGCAACATGGATGAAGAGCAAATGCTGAGTCAAATTAAAGGGAATATGTATATGTCAGATGAGTGAGAGAAAAGCAAAAGGCTGGATGCAGCTTCTCTCTGGCTCCCATCATAGAAGGGCTAGAGAGAAGTCAGGTTTTAACGATGGGGATGAAGGGGCGGACTGGGTGGATGGATGGAAAGTGCACACTCATTCAGACCACAGAGGCCAGAGGACACAGGTGTCCAGCTCCTCCCCATGTACAGGCAGGAACACCTTCAGTCATCACCCACCACAAGGAAAAGTAACACTGCAGTTGGTCTGAACGCAGGCGGATCAGACTGAGCCACGACATGGAATGGGGGTGCAGAGCTTGGGTGCCAGTTCTGGAGAGCTCTTCAGACAGACCTCACTCTGCAGGCTAGCGCACACAAGCTCGGCTGTTCACTTCTGCTCACACAGTAATGCCACACTCCACTTCCCACTACAACAGCCTGGGAGCCTCACTCTGGCCCATCCCCACCCCCGGCTCTGTCCCTTCCCCACAGTACCCTGCTGTTAGAAGCATATTTCCTTCTCAACCAGACAAGGCCACCCTCAGCAGCTGTCTCAAGGATGTGTCTTGTCCTAGCTTCAGTCACTGCCTTCCTTCCACGACCCCTCCCATTTCCCTAACTGTTACATCACCCATGATATTTCATAATGCAGAAAAGGAGGCCTCCTTAGGCACTAATTAAATGTAGAGAAACAAATCACATTCAAAGCATTTCTACAGCAGAGGAAGCCAAAAATATAATTAGAATTATCCATCAAGGAGACAAACATTTTCTATTTTTAATGCTTGTTTCAGAATCAAATGCCTTTTTCAGAATTTAACTGTCAAGATTATGAACACAACTTAATTTTCTATGCTGTGCACCTAATATAAATTACAGGCCTAGCCTCAATTCTCAATTGAACCGCGGGAGAACGTATTTGTATTGTCTAACTAGACATATTTGACTTCTGCCACTGAAATGAAACTCTCTAAATAACAAAATGAAAAGTCTTAAACAGGAGAAAACCTGTTTTCAATGTCATTTTAGCATAATATGGTCATCTTTTACCCAAAACCTTTATAGCGTACTGTTAATACCCCCTGAGGCTTCAGCTCAAGGTTCAGTAAACTTCACACGCAAAACGTGGGGACTGCTTAGGCCACGTGTTGTTTATGCTATTTCAGAATACCAAAACACAGCATCTGGCCAACAGAGTGAGCCTCAGTGCTTCAGAAAGGCATAACCCACCCCAATACGCACATGCACACACGCGCGCGTACCCTCCGCTGACACCTGAAGAGTCTCTTAGCTCAGAGACAAACTGACTGCTACAAATTGTGACGTAAGCTGCAGCAGAGATTGAGTCCCCCCTTGAAAGCCAAGTTTTGATCCCATCCACTAGACTTCTAGAGCAGAACCCACAGCACTCAGAAATCCAGCCAGCCTCTCCGATGAGCCATAAGGACATGTGAGGAGGGACAATCTTCAGCACATGCTAATTCTTTGCTGGTGACCAGCCTAGTCTGGCTGCCACCAGAAATGTATAGACCAGGAACCTACTCATATTTGCAAACTCAACTTTTTAGTTTTTGTCATCTGAGGCTACTTGTCTACTTGTGATCTGTAGTAATCTTACAGTTAGAGCTGTCATTTTTGCAAACCAGATGAGCAGGAGGTGAAAGGCCTTAAATCAAAGCCTATGGCCTGAGACAACAGCGAGCCCAATTGCTGAGCCTATAACTCACTGGGTTACAAAAGGTCACATGATCAGGGAATGAAAGAATACAGACTGGCTCCAAATGCCTGCCAGCCCCTGGGATCTCACCACGAGTTGGCTGGTCATTGCCCACCCCCAAGGTGATCTAGTAACTTGCGATATACAAGCACACCTCACTTTCTTCATTCACCAACATCCTTATTCATACTCTTTCTCACAGCAAGATCATGGTCAGGCCTTGGCTTCCATAGTTATCAATCCTCTGAACACACAACAGGGCTGGGAATTTGTTCCTAGAACAAGGTGCAGGACTGTCCCAAGCTGTACCTTATCAATACCTACAAGCCACATTTCAGAACCATGAGAACGGGGACATAAAAGTCACGTTCATGGAAACTTTTTAAAAAGCAAGGGAATGTCTTTATTTGTGGCAGACTTAAGGCACTCCGGTAGCATGACAGCAGGGCTTCGTGGCAGCTCGCCAACTTCTGTACTCCCCTCTCTGCTTGTAACAGACATCTGTCCCGGCTCTCTTTAAATACCACCAGCCCCTAAACCACCCTCCCTAGCTCCCATGACTACAAGGTCTAGCAGAGGGCTGCTTCCCACCCAGCTCTCTGGGCCTGTCTAGGAATCTATTGCCTGTGTATGCCTGAGCCGTGACTGGAGCAGATATTCCTAAATGCCATACTCACACTCCAGGGGCCTGGTGGTTGCGTGGATGTGCGCTTGTGGGGAGGTCAGAAGGACGGGGTTGGAAGAAGGGAGCTGGGCTAGAGGTTGGCCTGTGTGTGTAGCACTTGCTCAGCTAGCCTTACTGCCATCAGGAGACAGCACACAGAGACAGACACACCACACATACGTGCACACAGCACATACTAGGGGGTGATGAATGTTATTGAAATGGACCAAAAACCAACAAGGCGTGGGGTAAGAAACAAACAGAAGCAAAACAAAGCACTTGCGTTCAGATGGAAAGCTGTTCGCTGGGCAGCCAGACCCTGAGCCCAGAGCTATGGGAAGGGGGGCCTGCCTTGAGGATGCTGCCTTTGGAGGTGAGCATTCACTCCTTTCCCAACATGGCTGTCCCGGGGGCCTCGCACACAGAGCAGGTGGTGGCAGGTGCGAGGTTCAACAGAGAAGACAAGAAGAGGGGGAGAACTTACCTTGTGGCCCAGAAATGGCTAGTCCACAGTGGGAGGGGGCAGTGTGCAGTATCTCAGATTAAACAAAATCCTTGTGGCACTGCTCAACCATGAATAGTCAGCTCTCTAGTATTTCAAATTAAAGCTGGTGACATTGTTAGTGAAAAGAGAACAGAACAAGAGGACACTTCACCTGTAGGGCAATTGTTGTGTTCTTCGAAGGGTACTTCCCCACCAGGCCTTGTTCTTTCCGTTTCTTGAATTTCCTAAAGTAGTCCTGTATCAGGAAAGTGGCATAGAACTTCCCCACGGTTACCTCATCATCTAAACGGAGAGACCAGACACAGCTCTCCCGAATCAGCACATTTGGACCAAGAGCCTAAACCCTCACTTCTGGCTGGGGCAGGGGTGGGGCGGGACAGTGCACAGAAGGCACTGGATTCTCAGTCTATTACACAGCTTTCTCAGTCTAGCAAGAAGCAAAGCTTTGCAAAGCAGTTAAGGCTCAAAGTTAGAGTCAGTTAAATAAACTGATCCTTAAAGTTGCAGAGAGTAATGTATATTTATCACGAGTTAAATAAAAATAGCGTATTAGTAACGATATGAAATGCCACCTTGGTTATTTACTTAAAATAAACATTACAAAACAGAAAGGCCTTGCAGGCCACATTTTCACCCTGTGCATAGAGATTTGCATGTGTAATTACTATAAGCATCAAGTGCAATTAAGCATCCAAATCCCTATGTCACAAGATGGAGACCTAGAAAGGTGACGAATGAGCTTCGAAGGAGAGGAAGGTCGGAACAGAGACTGCAGATCCAGCTCTCTCACGCTCCCTCATTCTCTGCCAATAAGCTCTGAAACCATTTCTTGGTTTGGAATTCAGAACTGCTGGATTTCTGCATTGCAATGACAGCTCCAACTAACCTCAGCACTGAGCAGGCTTTATTTCTGCTCTGTTCAGAAACAACCTCCAGCATGTATCACTGGGGAATCAGAACCCTGCTGACAACTTTGAAAGTGATGCATGAGGCAGAATAGAGGCTCTGACCATCTCGTGGTAAACCACCACGGACATGCCAGCATATCCTGTGTCCCCATCCCTATGGTTGATACCACCGGATCTGTAGTGTGCTGAGGTGCTAGGTAGAAGGTGGCAAGGTTACATTAGCAGCCTAGCTTGTGTGTGGCTGTGTTGGGGGTTGCAGGCTACCTGGAAAGACCCGCAGAAGCCAAGGAACAGCTGCGGGCACTCTAGCTTCTGGTGAAGCTGTCCTTGCAAGAGTCCCGTGGACTTGGGGTAAGATGATCAACTTGAGTGAGTTTGTATTCTCCCCTACAAAATGGAGTTCCATCTCAGAAGAACTGAAGATGTTTAAGAGAAGGTGGACAAAGCACTCGACCCCTGCAGTGGGCTGTCCTACTGTCAAGTGCTCATCAGTCACTACTCTTTCAAACCAAGCCAACAGTATCACTCACTGAAATGGATGCTAGAACATAGGAGGCTTGGGGTCACTGGGACCCACTGTATCTAAGAGAGGTAGAGGTTACACCACTGGCCCAAGTCAACTGGCCGAGACCTAAGCCCGGAGCCCTCTCCTGCTCCAACCCTACCTGTCTGCAGAGAGTCGGGCTCTGCCCATCCTCAGCACCTTCCTTTCTGTGATCTGCCTTTCCAGTGATATAAGCCTAGCCTTGTCCTTCCTAGCTCTTTCCTAGTAGGCCAGTGGCTGGTAGGCCAGTGTATCCAAGGAGCCCAGAATCTATGCCACCTTCAACAACACAGATGGTTTTTGTTCTTAGGGTCCTGTGAGCCCTGGGAAACTCCCTGACTCAACATAGAGGCCCAACTTACTTTATACCAGGACGTTTCTAGTAAAAAGAAGTACTGATCATCCCTTCTCTTCCACTCTAGAGCGGCAGGGGCAGCACTCAAAGGTGACATGACTATCTCCATCGAGATAAAGCAGTAGTACCAAGAGACCTGGCCCAAACAAAGTCTATAAAGAACAAGAAAAGCTAAAGCTTTATCAGGACAGGAAAGGAGTAGAGAGAAGCAATGATCATGGTGAGGTCATCCGGGAACAGTAGAACACAAAGGGAATAACAAGGAACCAGGGAGATGGCTCAAGGGTGAGAACCCAAAGGCAGGAGGATTCTGGGGTTGAGGAGCTTCTAAAGAGAAAGGGGAAGTACATGAACTGGCAGAGATGGTAAGAGAACACTGAGAACCCTGGCAAGATTCCACACTGAGACCTTGTAGCCCCATGACAAAGAGTGGTCAAACTGCAGACAAAGAGGAGAGAAAAAGATGCTCCCAGCATGTTCTCCATAGCTAGTTCCTGATATCACCTTTCCATCAGGCTCATGATGAACAGTGACAGATCCCAGTAGCAAACCTGCCTAGACAAGCATCGGTTCTGCTCCCTTCACCAGCTATGAAATCTCCTGAGCACTTCAAGGGCACAGGCTGACCACTCATTCTGCTGCTCTTTAACCACATTATACTGTGGGAGACACTAACATCTTGAATCACCCAGCTGTTTGCTCCAAGGTATATATCACGGTGTCATTTCTGAAGTGTGCCATGATGAGGGAAAAGCTGGAAACCACTGGTCTGCAGAGAGATAAGAGAAGAGGAGGAAGAAGAACAAGAAGAGGAAGAAGAAGAAACCAAAGAGACAAATGATGAATACAGACACTAAAACCTGACCCAGCGCATCCACCAAAGCCTGAAGGTCACTGCTGTTTATTCTCCTTTGATAGCAAATGTGTTTATATGCTACACTGGGCACAGGAACAAACACCACAGAAACTTCTGGAACGTTCTATTTCCCCCTAAGATTCTAGCTCTTCATTCTCGTGTATCATATTGAGGAACAGACTGACACTTATCATCCTAAACTCCAAGTCATTTAAAGATACACAGATGACCACGAGGCCCCAGAATGGAAGGATGGATTCATCCATCATGAGAAGTTTAGTAGAGATAAATGTTGGTCAGTTTTTCAGAGGATGAGCATTTAGATCATAAGCCAAATCCCAAACATTTTTTTTCCTAGTAAGATGAAAATAAATGGGAGTGTCATAGTGACGCAGGTGATAATTTTCAAGCATACCTTGTGTGAGGAAGGCTATTCTTGGGGGCATCAGATGGGCTGCTATGAAGGTAGTGTTTCCAAAGAGATAGAGTTGGAACAAGAGGGAGGTGGGTGTCTCAGGCTAGTGTGTGGAAGGGTTACACAGATGGGCACAGCCTGCCATTCTGAAGCATGCATCTGTATTTCGACAAACAATGTAGGGGAATCCAGTTGGCAAGAGATAACTCTGATTCCATGCCACCACCCTAAAACAGAATTGCTTCAGAATATTCTGAGAGTTGAAAGGAATGGAGGCTGCAGAGGAAGCTCAAGCATAGTGTTACAACATCTTAAAAAGCGGTTCATCTAAGCCATGCGACCACTTGGATGTGCAGCTGAAAGGAAAAGAGCGGAAACCAAGAGGAGTTTTAAAAGTGCACAGTCAGGTCTGGGAGCTGGTGAGGGGGTGTCTTGAGGTGGGAACTTCCCCAGTGTTGGTCATTTATTCTTGAACCATTTTCCCAGAGTAGAGCCAGTGGCTAGGCCAGTTAGAAGTGACCTGAATCACTAATGAAAACCAATCCTACTAAGAAGCAGAACTGGCTAATACATGGCTCCCTCTGTCCCTCTGGAAGCTGGATTCAGCTTCCGAATCTGAATCACGCCACACTATTAAAGTTCTATTGGTTATAAAACACACCAGATTTTAGCATGTGTCCAGGTCAGAGTTAGGTAGACTGCTGGGATGCGGGGACACTGGGTAAGCAGATTCTGCACTTTTAAAACTTGAAACAAAACAGTTGGAAAATAATCATCTCACTTCTGTGTCCACATGTATTTAAACAAAAATAGAGAAACAATATATATAATATATGTAGATATTATATATATGTAAATTTTAAATGTTAATCAGTTAATTTGTGATAAATAACAAAAGGAAATAAATAAGCATGCTTGTTAGTTCTACCTCTAAGCCTCATTAAAGGACATTCTTGGTAACTACAGTGGGAAATTCAGACTTCTTACAATTACTTTACAAGCATTTGTTTTTCCTGAAAGCTACCTATTTTTCTCAAGACATTTAAAACCGGAAACTAGTTTTATGTATTTCTTTTGGGTCAAAGGTACAAGTTTTTCATTTTGTGAGAGCTGTCATGTTCTTTTCCATTGATTATTTTTCTACTGACAGCAAAAACCCTGCTCTAGCCACATAATGTCTACATTCCTGCCCCCTGAACCCTCTCTTTGGCTCTACTGTCTTCCTATCACCTTACATATTGCCATGTGAAGTCAAAGGGCTCTTTTACCGTTGGCCTCACACCCTAATGGTCCGGGAGGCATCCCACACGCCCTCTCTGGGCTGTCTGGAGGAGCTACCACTGAAACTAATTCCTCCACCAAGAACTGCTTGGGAAAGAGATTACACTGACCACCAGCCGGAGGCACAACTTGGTCAAGTAGCTTCATGCTTGTCTTCTTCCAGATCTTCTTTACCACAGCTCGGAGTTCTTCATTAGCTTGCTCCAGGTTCCCTGAATCCAAAAGGCAAAAGGACAGATTTGTGGACACTGCGTAGACAAGACTTGTGTCTGTGGCCCAGAGTTCTCTCCTGCCCCTTACTATGTTGCTGGGACCTTGTATTGCCTTCTGTTAGAACCTTCCCCTTGGGCTCTTCACAGTGAGTGCCAAATACCCTTCCTATATTCAGAAACATTTACCAAGCCCACACAGTTGGAGACCCACCACTGGCAACAATCATTTCCACCTGAGAACTCAAGAACTACCCATGCTGCCATAGCAACCTACCCCAGATAGAACCTGCGCTCCCACGTCAGCTCCCAGACCAGAAGGCAATCGCTGCTGCCTCTGCCTCTTCCTCCCCCTCTTCTTTCTCTTCCTTCATGTCTTCCATTCCTCCTCCCCCTCTTCTCTCCATCTCCTTTCTCTTCTTTTTCTTGTTCTCCTTTTTCCCTCCTCCTCCACTATAACTCCAATACTGCCTTGGTTCCGTCAGGATAAACTTCACCAAAATAAGCCTCATCTCAGGCCCTCCTGTAGGTATTCATCCTCACCTCATAACCTTGACTTCTTCCTATACAATGGCTATCTTTTCTACCAATACATTGACATGTAGGGCCATCCTTCCTTCTGGAACTCTTAGTGATGTTCGTTTGTGGCATGAAAAGCACACGTTAGGCTGGAAGACGTTAACTTTGCTGGGTAGAGCTCCAGCGTGAAGAACGCCTGTCTTCTGACTACGTACTTGTCTTTGCTGTCCTCTCTCACCTCCCTCTTGCCTCTGTGTCTCTACCTCAGACTTGCTCTCTGAGCCTTGGTCGTCCTCTGCTCCCCATGCCACCTATAATGCAGCCTCTGAGCCAATCCCAGAGGCTCCTTCCACTGCCTGCTTAGCCAGGTTTGAGCATGGCTGAGCATGGCATGATAAAGGGTGCAGCTGAGATGTGGACCTGCTATCACACCCTACATGCTAACTGTGGTGTGTGTGTGTGCAGTAGGCACTGCGCTTTCCACCCGGCTGGCTTAGAACATTCCCTGGCATCTTTGTGTGTGGTTCCTTTCTGTGGACAGAGAAGAGTTACTGCCCGGAAGAATAAGCTGCCTCGTTGACAGTGTTGGTGAAGGAGAGCTGGAGTGAATCGTTGGCAGCTTTTGTCCATGCCCCAATGCCTCGCCTACTTCTCCTGTAGAACAGTAGGTAGTGTGATCAGTCAACTCCACATGCAATGGGACACAACAAAGGAGAAAGGAAAAACAGAAGGGATGGGGTGGTTGGCTGGCCAGAGATACTCTCCTTGTAATCACTACCCTTTCCCAGGGTATCCCACTAATTAAGAGAAAGCCCAGGAGGGAGAACCAAAAGTGTGTAGTGGGGGGGAGGTGACCTTTCCCTCTCCTGCTGCCTGTCCTACTTCCTGCTCCCAGGGAGTGCTCACCTTCAGTCTTGATCTTGAGTGCTGTCCGAACCAAAGCAAACAGGGTTGCATTGAACATGACTGTCCCGTCGCTGTTGAGAGGCATGTTCATGGCAACCAACCTCTGTAAATGAAAAGGAGCTCCTCAGGAGAACGCAAATATTCTGTGGCAGCATGTCCCTTTTCACGTTCATTCTTGGTTTATCCCTTATTCCTGCTCTAGGAAACCCTCACTTCAACTCAACAGTCATCTGGGAGTGTTTCTACTATAGTTAATTATAGGTATCAACATAATTAGTTTATGGGCTGTCCAAATACTGGGTTCAATGACATTTCTCAGTGTATCTGTGAGGGTGTTCTGGAAGAGACAAGCATCTGAATTGATGGGCTAAGTACAGCAGAAGCCTATAAAAGTGGGCAGTCATTGTTCAACAACAGCACGCACAAAAGAGGCTGAATTTCCTCTTCACCTGCCTGCTTGAGGTGGTACATCAGTCTACTCTGACTGAGATGTATCTTATTGGTCCCACTCATTTTTGGGCCTCAGTCTTCAGACTGAACTGTACCACAGATGCCCTGAGTCTCCCACTAGAAGGTGACAGACTGTGGAACTTCAAAATCACATGGGCCCTATCACATAATGAACCGTTTCTTCTGTATGCATATATGTCTGCACATCTATACATGTACAACTATATGTTGGTCACACATATACATACACTTATACATACACTATATATATGTCCACAGTGACTACATCAGTTCTATTTCTCTGAAGAACATTGGCCAATACAACCTAACATCTGGGAGGAACCTGGGATAACATGAAATATAAATGCTGACAGTTGGATGCTATTTAATGTTAACACTTAATAAGTAAATTATTAAATAAATAAAATTAATTGAATGAATTTTAATTAAATAAATTATATTAATTAAATTAATAATTAAATTTCATTATCCATGTATTCCTCTTGTATCATAAGTTAGCTCTCTGTGCCTTGGGGCCAGGTTTGCCCTGTAGGTAAATCTTTAAGGATTTTATGATAACTAAATTATACAGCAGGTACATGGGCTAACCAGAGGGTCTGAGCTTGCCATTCCAATAGAGCGCACTACTGACCACAATCCAGAGAGAGCTCTTTTAATAAGTTTCTAGAAACAGAACACCATGTGCTATTCCCGGTAGGTCTCCATGGCTTCTCTGAATGCTTGGTGTTTCAGAATAGATTAACATTTCCCACTTCTCACCCCTCTCCAGGTACCTCTAAAACCAGTGTAAGGAGAGTTGCAGGAGAACCTGGGGTTAGGGACATCCTCTCTGGGCAACAGTCACCTCATTATAAATTCAGAGAGTATGCCAGGCTGATAGGCCTTGCAAGATCATAGACACAAAGGTTTTATGGCTAGCACATGGTAAGGATTAATTAAATGTTAATATCTTTTAAATTCTAGCTGGGCATGGTGGTATACACCTTTAGTCCTATCAGCAGGCTGATCTCTGAGTTGCAGACCAGTCTGGTCTATATAGGGACTTCCGGGTTAGCCGGTGCCACACAATATGACCCTATCTCAAAAATAAAACAATACAAAACCCAATATTAAATAAAATAATTTTTAAAATTTTTGGTTAGAAGTTTATTGCAAAAGAAAGGCTTAGATGTTTTTATCATCCTACTGAAGGACTAGAATGCAGCTGACTGGGCAACCTCCCTAAATTTCAACTCCTACTTCAAGCTTTCCTGTCTCCAAAATCAGTGCAGCCAGGGTGACTGGGACATTCATTCACTTTTCTTGACAAATGCCTAAGTTGGCAAAACGGATGACTTTGTGTATTAAGGACATGTAGGTCCTTTAAGCAGAGGAACCAGGAATGCAGACAAAGGCGAACTCTGTCAGCTTGGTTCTGTGCCGCTCTTTGGAGAAGTTCAACTGGCAAACCTTGCATCTCCGTTGCTACTGTATCATTGAGACAGTTTCTGGGGGCTTTCTGGGAGAAAAATCAATGTGAACTGAGGCTCCACATGACCAGTGTGAGGATGACAGAGACAGGGTAGGAGACCTGAGCTCATCCCAGAGACTCCTCAGCTTCATGGCCCAGGGAAGGGCTCTATAGAATTCTACAGCAGAAAGGCCACATGCAACATGCTACCACGTCTACAACCGGGAAGCGAGGGCCCAAAGTCTACCAATGCCAAGCTAGGGTCTAATGTCTACCACAACCAGGCCAAGGGCTGAGCTATTTATTTATTTTTTCTCATTACTCTCTCCTCACCCCATTGTACCTCCTAGGCTAGTAGTCTCCATGCTGACCCTCCTCTCTCCCCATACCCACTGCCCTCATCCTGGCTGTCCTCTTCAGTTCCTTCCTCCAGTCCACTTCTTCATGCCAACACAAACAACTCTGAGATGGTAACTTGAAATTCATGCTTCTTCCCCAGTTTCATCATTCTCTGCAGGGTGCTGATGCATAGAATATTCAATCCCACTCAGCTAAGGTATGGAACTCTCTGCCACTTCCTCTTGTGTTCCAGTCACATGGTCCCAATGGCTTGCTGCGTGGCTAGAGTGCGGATCCTCCTTCTCCTGTTTCTTTCTGGACTCTGGACTCCCTTCCAAAGAGTCCTGCCTGTCTCTGACCGACTCCTATGTCTCCCTCTGTTTTGTATGCTGGTTTGGTGGTGCTGGGGATCAAACCCAGGACCTGGAACACGATAACCTGCATTCACAGCCATCTTGCCCTGGCCTCAATATCATTTTCTCTGATCTGTGACCCAGTCACAGACTGTTAGCATTCCCTTCACATTATTATTCCTGACAGGATTCTAAGTGTTACCGATTTGAGGATACCTCCAAAGCAGAAAACATTATTATCTCCACATGTTCAATACCATAAGGAAGGCCTGGCTGCCCATCAACTAGTGTATGCATATAATGAAGAAAGCAGTGAAGAGGTTGTCAGACTCTGGAGAAAGGACACTCACCTTACATGCTACTCGGTGTGGACATAACTTTCCAAACCCCAGGGGAGGTTGAATTCGTCGGAGCAGAGTGACCACGTCAAGGTGCTTTATCCTTCCCCTGGAAGCAAAGTACAACCTGAGGTCCTAGACAGCACTACCCTGCGTGAGCTTTTAGCCTGCCACCTCCGCCCTGCAGAAATCATCGCTGACATCCCCTCAAGAACTCCCACAAGCCAGACGGGTGCTTGTCAACCTACTTTGCTTCAGGGTCATATTCTGACCATATTCTTTTGAATTCATCCAAATGGTGAGGCCCCAGAATAGACCAGTCCCGTGTCAGATAGTCAAAATTGTCCATGATAACGGCCACAAAGAGGTTGATGATCTGGAAAAGTCAATCATGAGGGTGTTTCAGTGGTGGTAGGAGGGATCACTTATACTGTTTATCTGCCTCCTAACTACAAGGCCACAGAATGTTGGAACCCACATATCCAGGTTGCAGAGGTAGGCCATAGTATTCTCTCAGTGGAGAGAGTTAATAAAAGGGCAAGAGTCTCACCAGATGGCTTGGCACATACTCAGGAGGGGGCGGGTGGGTGCGTAAGCTGGCACCCTGAAGCACACTGTAATCGTATAATTTAATTGCAACTAGAGACAGCTCACGCTTCAAAGGCACTTAAAGCCATGTGTAGTGACTTTGAAATTTTAGAAAGGAAACAGCAGCCCTCAGTAACAAGGTTGGGTGAAAATTACCACCAGCCCATCAGTGGGGATCCAACTAACCCAGACAGCAGGGACATGTGCCCGGTTAAGCAGAGCTGCCACCTGCCTAGCTGGGCCCAGAGCATACTGACCACATCAAAACACTACGACAGGGCAGTGTTACTGGTCTGACCCCAAATGTCACAGCAGCTCTGTAAATGGAAAAGAGAGCTATGAGACCGCTCACCAGGAATGCACAGAGCATGTAAAAGCTGATGAAATATACAATGGCAAAGTTGCTCCCGCAAGAGTATTCCTCTCCCGGGTTGTAATCTGAGTCTGGGTCACACAGCTTCCCCGGGAGGCAGGCAAGCATGATTTCCTGCCAGGCTTCCCCTGTCGCACATCTGTTTGAATTAAGAGAAAGGACTTTAATTGGGGAAGGGGCAAGGAAATGATGGATTAAACCTTGGCAAAGAAAATTCTTAATTTGTGCAAGATGTCTGTGCTGTAGCCATGCATTTGGATTATCAGATACAATTTAGTACCTAGAGGCCCCGGTATAATATGATTTATAAAACTGTCCCAGGCAACTAGAAATGGATATTCATTTTTCTCTGTCTCTTCTTCAAATATTTCTATTAGAATTATTTAATGATTAGTCCTGATTGATTTTGTTGAAAGGAAATCACCTAAATTATGAATAAGCTGTTACAGTTACTGGAGTCATTAGATATTGCTTCCTTGTTTCTAGAAAGTTCTCTCTCACTGTAAGGAAGATTGTTTACAAAGTTAATTAACTGGGATTAAAAACAATCCCATATGGCTGGAGAGATGGCTCAGTGGTTAAGAGCACTGTCTGCTCTTCCAAAGGACCTGGGTTCAATTCCCAGCACCCACATGGCAGCTCACAACTGTCTGTAACTCCAGTTCCAAGGGATCTGACACCTTCACATTGATGCACTAAAAAAAAAAAAAAAAAAAAAAAACCAAAAAACAATTCCATAAAATGTGAAATTGTAATGCTCTGAATTGGCTTTACAGAGTATGTTAATCTTGCAATTTGCCAGAAAAACCAACTCCACCATTTTGGACCAAATTTAAAGCAAGCATTTATTAAATATTAAATATTGACCAAGAGATAGACTTTGGTCAGGACCATTCCCCAGAGTTTCCCAGCTGGAATGGCCTTAAGCCGTGTGTTACAGGGGCTTATAAGATCAAACTTATAGGCCACTGCATTTTCCCATGAGGCTTTGTTATTTCCCAAGAACTAGCATTCCAGGAAGTCACCTGGTTCCTGGGCATGTGGAGTTTACAGATTAATTTTGGGAACTACAAATGCCCCCTATTTTTCTGCTCTTTCTGTTCCCCTGGCTATGTTCTGGTGTGCTCTTCATGCATAAGTATCAGTCCTACAATGTTTTTGTTTGTTTGTTTCTGGTGGTCTAATGTCAGCTACAATCTGAATGACCCCGGCAGTTTTAATGGTGCAGCCAGATTCTCTGCAATGGAAATGTTAGTTCTGTTTAAGAATACAAAACTGGGGCCAGGGAGATGGGTCAGTCGGAAAAAGGTGTGTGCTCTGCAAGCCTGCCGACCTGAGCTCAATCCCCAGAATCTATGTAAAAATAAACGAAGACTGACCTCACAAATTTATCTTCTGACCTTCACATGCACAGTGCATGTCTACCCCAAACATGTATCGTATTCATACATACAAATATTCACACATATGAAATAATAATGTTTTTAAAAGGTATAAAATAGCTGATCATAGTAGAACACAGAATCCTAGCATTTTGAGGGCTGAGGCAAGAGGGTTGCCATGAGTCTGAGGCCAGCCTGAGTACAGAGTAAGTTCCAGGTCAGCCTGGGCCACATACTGAGACCCTGTTTCAAAACAAACAAAGTAAGGGCCTAGCAAATATAGAACAACAAAGCAAGTCTGTGGAGATATAACCAGCAAGGGCAAATATGATGCCAGCTGGTCAGAACCCTAGGGTATCCCCCGACCCCCCAGGACCCAGTCACCTGAAGAGCAGCAGCACTGCCTGGGGAAAGGTCTGGAAGTTGTTGTTCCTATTGATCTGGTTGTTATCTCTCATGGCAACTTTTCCAAACATCTAGACAACAAGTTATCGGAGGGGAAAAAAAAATCAGATTTTTGTCATTGTTACAGTTTGGATCTTCAACGTTCTCTCAAGGTTCATGTGGTCAGAGGCTTGATCCTCGAGGGTAGCACTTAGAGAGATGAGTGCGTCTGTCCCATGGTGTCCTGCCTTGTCATAGGGGAAAACAATGGGCTAATCAATCGTGGGTTAGACCACCTCTACTGCAGGCCACAGGAGACGTTTTCTCTTTATGAGTTAATTATCTCCAATATTTCAGTATAGTAATGAAACGCTGACTAACATAGTCATATATAAAGACTTAAGAATTTAGAACCAACTCAGGCTTAATTAACAACTGGCACTTTCTACACTCTTCACAGATCCTCGGGGCACAGCACATGCCCCCAGCTACCTCTTTATTCATGAGGACATATAACTCTTGTCCTATAACTCCCAGTAAAATTCCTACAAGTACTTCTATGCCATCAGGACAGTAAATAAATACGTCTTTCTGTGCTGGAGTTAACTCACCTCTCTGACTTGCACATCTCTCTAGTCAGAACGACACATCTTACTAAGGTAGAGCATTTCCCTCTGGCTCCCTAGACTCAGAGCTGTTCATTGCACCCCAGCTGCCCCAGAGTATCAAGACTCGGCTGTCAATGGGTCCCTAGACCTTTTCCAATCCAGGAACACATGCTCCAGCCTCTCAGCCTAAGAGCCTGAGTCCATGCCTCTCTGGAAAAATATGGTGCCCAGATCCAGCCCTAACTGTGGCGTCTGGAGATAACATGAGAATCCCAACATGATAAGGCAGGATTCTGCAGAGTATCAACAGCTGTGGGCTGCTCAGTACCTTCTGAATATCATCAGTAGAGTGCACATGGTCTCCAACACAGAGGACAGGGGCATATCCTTTCCTATTGGGTGCCTATGACATTCTGATCAACTACAGCTCTTCTCATCTAGTCCATTCTCCTAAGATAGGAGGGCATGTCGGCGGGGACCAGCACTAGTACAGCTTACTCCTGCATCTTGAACTCTCCATCCTTCTAGGTCTGGTTTCCTCTGGCACTAGCTTTGTCTTGGAGCTCAGTCCCACCAAAGGGGTCATAATGTCCTCCTTATCTCTTCAGCAGCCAAGGCTGCTTGTCTTTCCACTTCACCTGGCCTACATTATAGACCCAGGTGGAGGTGGGGGGGCGCAGGCGGGGAAGGAAAGCAGCTGCCACTTACCTGCATACCGATGACTGCATAGATGAAGAAGAGCATGGCAATGAGGAGGGCGACATATGGGAGTGCCTGCGAGAGACAAAGTATTGAGGTTGGTGGGTGCTGGATACCAGTCCTTGTGGCTGCTCTGCCTACATGAGGCCTGGCCCTGACAAGTGCTCCAGTCCTGGGGATCCATGCACCTGCACACCTAGAGTTTCAAAGTATAGGCAGGCAGGGCATGCTTCCCAAGCTCATTGTTACCCTGTGCTAAACCTAAACATTTTCCATACAGACTTGTAGATCCCAGCAGGTTTTAATGTACTCTGCAGCCTTAATGAAAATGCAATTGACCAAAGCATTTTAAAAGACCGGGTGCCCCAATTGTTTCCATTTTCTCTGTATCTGGGGTAGGGGTTAGGGAGTAGTTGTAAAGCTGCCACGAAACGTCTTTATGCACCTTGATTCTGGCTTTCCTTCAGATGAGACCTTAGGAGTAGAATTAATGAACCAGAGAGTGAAAAACAACCATTTCAGAATGCAAAACCTTTTAAAATGCACCATTGGAAATACATTTCATGAAAATACCCCTTACATTTAAAAAGACTGCAAGTTTTGCTGGACCTCACAGCTAATACACTTTGAGGTCACTTGGCTTTTCATCCTGCTATGTACTCAGCCTGTTTGTTTAACTTTTCTTTAAGACAACAAGGTATCAACCAACATTACTTGCCTTGGATTTCCTATATAATCAGAAAACTATAATAAGTTATGTACTCTTTTGTGCCCCTAACCCAAAAAGCAATTCGTGTGTGTGTTAGAGTAATAAATGCTGAAAACATAAAATAGATTGAAAACAATATTATACAAATATCTGTCATGTATGTTGAAGTTAGCCTCTAGATAAAACTTGATGATGGTTTGTTTGCAATATTGAATGCTTTGGGGTCTGTCATAAGTATCACAATCTCTTATAAAACTCTGCTAAAAATTTCTGCAAAATATCCATCATTTCTTCTGTATGTGATACTTTCTGTGCTGCTCAATAAATACAGAGCAAAGTCCTTCTTTAGGGACAGTAAGACATCAGTCAGCCTGAAGGATGACAAAACATGAGGACAAATGAGATATATATACAACTGACAGACTACAGACAAGCCAGCAAGCACAAAGTACAGTCAGACTGAAGACGGGGAGTTATGTGGAGACTTCCAACTTGGAGTCACTCTTGATCAAATTAATCCAAGGGGAACCGCTGCGCTTTCTTTCCTTAATGTGACTCTGGTGCACCGTGGTATGTCTGAGGTTATATCAGAAGCTTTTCACTGAACCACGTGCTCAATGGAGAACAGCTACAAAGTCAAGGGCTTGGTGCAGGAAGAAACTAGAAGAAGCTAGCAGAGTGGTAACAAGCACAGGATCTCCTTAAAAGCACCCAAACAAGTACATGTGCCTGGCCAGACCTGAGTCCTTTCACTGCATATTCCCTGACGGCTCTTCTCCATCACCGCACATTGCAAATGCATCTGTGTGTATGGCAGCACAGGGGTGCCGAGGCTGTTGGGCTTAACCCCAGGCTCAGGTGACTAGAGTAGCCCTTTCTCACCCATCAAAGAAAGTGCCTAAGAGTGTTCACAGGCCATCACAGGTTTGGGGCTCAGTGACTTGCAGTCTGGCCCAGCGCAGCAGCGCCATGTCAATAGATACACTGCCTACTAGAGTCCCACGGGGCTCTTTGCACTTTCTTCCTAGACATCCAAATGTTTGAGAATTGAGGGCAGACTGTCTTGGGGCAAATCACTCACATGGCTTCTTTACCTACTTGGTTTTTTTTTTGTTGTTGTTGTTGTTGTTGTTGCTGCTGTTGTTTTAATTTTGTCAAGAAACAAGATTGTTTTGCGTGAATGCACTCCAGTAGGCCAGTAGCTCACCTCTGGAACACAAGTGACACAAGTGGCCATGGAAGACTACAGGGCTTGGGCTTGGCTACACCTGGTTCTCTTGCCCCGGGTGCCTGCCCTGTCTATCTCTGAGCCACACCCCTCTTTCTCAGTCTTCATCCTTCTCAGGAGGGCTGTGATTTCCTTTCTGTGAGCTTTTGTATTCTCCTTTCCCTAAATGCCATTTCTCTTTCCCTTTTCCCTATTCACTGTGAAAAAAAAATTAATGGAATTTTCCACTGGTTACCCCAAAGGTGGTGAGGGGCAAACATAAATTTTTTCTTTACATAACTTCATTTGTTCACATGAGCATTTGACTCACAAATGAAACAGCTGATGAAGAGGGTGTACTCTGCAATGTTTGTGATGTTCATGAAGTCCCTATACAACTGTGCCTTTTGTCACAAATCTATATTTATTCCTCACTCTCAACCAAGTCAGTCTAGATAAGTGTAATGTCTACAGCAGGGCACCAGAAGGTACAGGAGAAGCTGGTTCTGTTCAGAATGGACTAGAACCAATCTAAGGAATCATGGGTGTCACGTAAGGACAGGTGGATACGTAGATGAACTGAGCTCTAATTTTACCAAATGAGAGACCAGAGAATTAAAAATTAATTTTTTGGGCTATTGGTTTAAAGTTTAAAGCACAAGCCTGAACAAAGGCCAGCCAGGTTGAGACATGCCCAGCTACCTGGGGAGAGGAGATGGAACTAGCTTTACTGCATTCTTTTCCTGCCCACTAGAGAACCATTTATGGACTTGGCGCCTAAAGTAAACCAGTCATTTCAAAAGTCAATTTCCCGTACCCAATCATGTAACACCAAGGCATTTAACTCCCTGCTTGCGGGTTTTCCCTTTAAAAACCTTGTTCCCCTAGACCGCCCCACCATACTCCTCCTCTTCACCAAGCTCAGGCTTGAGCTTGTATTAAATAAACCTCATGTATTTGCAGCGGAGTTGATTCCTGGTGGTCTTTGGGTGTCTCACAAACTGGGCACAACACAAGCACCCAGTAACTTAGTGGAATTACAGAATCCATCTAAGAGAGAGGCTATGTGGTGATTTGAATAAGAATGGCCCACACAGATGCATATGTTTGAATGCTTGGCCTCCCAGTTAGTGGAACTGTTTGGGAAGGGTTATGAGGTGTGGCCTTATTGGAGAAGGTGTGTCCCTGGGGTTGGGCTTTGAGGTTCCAAAAGCCTAGTTCAGGCCCAGTCTCTGTGTTTATGTGTCTGTCTCTCTCTCACCTATAACTTGTAGGCAAGCTGTGAGCTCTGTGTAACTTCTCCAGCATCCATGCCTGCCTGCCCACCGACATGCTCCCAGCCACCCTTTGAAACTATAAGCCCCAATTAAATGCTTTATTTTATAAGTTGCTTAGGTCACAGCAATAGAACAGCAATTAACACAGGCTGCCAAGATTCAGGGAGTATGTGGTGACTTTCCCTCTCTCAGTCTCTACTGAATGACATTGCTGGACATTCTAAGCAATCAAAAGTCCCAGAGACTTACATTTCTTTCCATTTGGAAAACATTGCAGATCTCTGATTTTCAGGGATGTATCTCTGTCTCTCATTTAGCATCCCATAATCTCTATTGACACAGTGGTCACACTCAGAATTGGGGCCTTCTGGGACAGGTGACAGTTCCTGCCTTACATAAGCTCTCAAGGGCAGAAAGGGAGGTCCTGGGTTGCTCTTACCTGAAAGGACTTAATGAAAGTCCACAGCAGTGTCCGGATGCCTTCCCCCCTGCTGAGAAGCTTCACCAATCGCATCACTCGGAAAAGACGGAAAAAGGTGATGGAGATTCTATTGCTCTCTTCAGAGTTCTGAAGGATTATCATTGAGAGGTCAAACCAAGTGGGAAGTAGAACATGCAACACTTTCAGAAAAACAGCAACAGACGCAAAGGTGACAGAGGTGAGAACTGAAGATGTGTTTCTAGGGCCTTTCACCTCAAAAAGCATGATATGAAAGGAAGTCACATGCTAACAACACAGGGCTTAGGGGAAAAAACTGCATCCACACAGCACATGCATGTCCACGGTTCCACTGTGTTAGAGGAGAACGCTGGGCTGCTCAAGAGAACTGGACACTGATGATGGATGCAAACCACTGCAGACACTGTTCTGGAAGGACAATCATGGAGGATACAGAACACCAGTGGAGAACTCGACATGGTCAAATAAACTCAAGGAGAAGGCCCAGCCCTTGGGACCAGCCCCTGATCTTACCCCAGGTGTAGCAGTTGGGAGAGGGACATTTTCACTTTCAGTTGGCTTTAAGAGATCAAAGATTGAAATGTATTAATGAAGGGGGAAGGAAGCAATGGCTCAGGAGATAGTCCCCCCCTTTACCAGTGTGTAGTTAATGTCTTTGGTCAACACAGTGGCTCCCTCCCTGAGAAGATAATGGTGCCTCACTCTGGAACTAGACTGGAGCGGGCAGTAGCCATTGACAGGAGTGCACACACTCTGTTCTAGCCTAGTTTCCTCTCAGGGATGTGATGTCTCGGGAGACTGATGTCTGCTCAAAGGTTGTGGTACATACCTAAGTGGTCTCTAAAGACAGGTTCAGAGAAACCTTTGCTTCTCTGGCTCAGACAAAGGAGATAACCTCCTGCAGCAGGCTTCCTGGCCTCTGGCCATGGGACAAACAGTGTCTCTTCCTATGGTCCCCATACTTAAGTGTGACGTGTGCTCCATAGGATCAGTATCTCTGCTGAAGGCCTGGAAGGCCTGGTTAGTGCAAGGGACAGAGGCAGGCTTTCCTCCAGCAGCCTGCACTGCTTGGCTTGACTTTCAATCTGACCCTAGTGAAGCAAGCACTCCAGTCTTCAGGACTCCAGAAGAACATCATGGGGTCTGCTTGCCTCAGCCCCAGCAGCTCTGTCTCACCTGGGTCTGACTGTGTGTCCACGAATGGTCCTCACTTGTCTCTCAGCTTGGAGGAGGGCTGAGCCTTTCTTCACTCAACTCAGTGCTCAGTAGAGCACCTTCAGGGAATTGTTTAAGAAAATACAAAGATGCTAGAGGCAAGTTTCCCCTACCAGGAAGCACCTTTAAATGACAATAGCAAGAACAGGAGAAGGACAGCCTCTTGTTTCTCTTCCCTGTCATTTCCACTGAGGCAGTGAGTCTTCCTGAGCCTGGACGAAGGACAGGCTCCTCACTTGGTGATTCCCAACAAAGGCTCTCTGTGGCACATGGTAAAATTACACAGGGAAGATAGGTGGGCAATGCTGCTAGAAGCTTCCTTGCCCTGGGGACATGGAAAAAGAAAGGCTTGGTTCCTAAGCTGATTCCTGAGACCAAACAGAAGCATTCCATGAACCTCAGTTGAAAAAAAAAATGGGTTGGGATATATCGGAGGATACTTGTTATTCATCAGTGACTCTGGACCCAAGAGCAGGTCCTGACCACTAGAGAAGGCTCTAGTCCATCTGAGTACTCAGAACAGGAGCTCTGCTATAGGCATGGCAGAACCCAGGGTTATTAACTTTGTTAAGTTCTTTCATACCTTGCGTCAGAAGTAATGACACACCTTAAAGGGATGGTCTTTTTTTTTTTTTTAATTAGACAGGAGCAGCGGGTTTGCCTCAAACTATGACACCCCCAGTGTACCTCCTGGGGCCACAGGTGTGAACACACACACTTAGCCTAGAGCATGGGGGTTTTCGTTGTTGTTGTTATTTTTCTTTTTAACTTAAGGCTTTAACATTCACAGGAATTAGTTTCCCGGGACTCTTGTCCCCCACATCACTGTTCCTAAGGATTATGCAGAGGGAGGCGTGACTCTTGCCCAGGTGGCTGGACAGCGCATAGCTGAGTGTGTGTGTCGTTTTGTGTGTACTCCTCCTTTTGTCTACGTTCAGATGACTGGAGAAGGTAGAGCACAGCTCTCTGCAGCTGTTTTATAATACCCGGGGCATATGTGGGAGCCCCAGGAAGCCTGCTCTTTGTGGCCACCTCTTCTGCTTGTGCCTCCTTATTCCTCCATGGCAGGCCATTTGTGATCCTCTTCCTTTGGGATGAGGAAAGTTGGCTAAAACTGTATCTTTTTAACTGTATCTGAAGAATGACAACCATCAATTATTAAATTTAAACTCTTTTTTTTTTTTTTTTGAGACAAGGTCTCATGTAGCCCAGGCTGGCCTCCAACTCACTATTTAGCTGCCTCCACCTCTCACGTACTGGGATTACAGGTGTGGACCACAACACCTAGTCAAATTGTCTTTTATTTTGGAGAGGGGGAGAGGAGACAGCATTTGTCAGAAGACAACGCAGTGACCACACAACACAGGAATGAAAGAACAAAGCATTTCAGGCTGCATGCATCCAGAGTGGCCCAAGACATCACCCCTGATGCCACACATCGCAGGGCAGGATGCATCAGGCAAGGGGGGGGGGAGGCATGCAGGCTGCCAAAGTATCTTCCAAACTGGAGGGCCCCAAGGATGGCTTTGCTTCACCTGCAAAGAAGGCAGCTGCTCTGATCCTGAGATATACTCTAAAGCCCACCAATGCCCATGTGCCACCCAACAGTTCTTTTCTACATGTCAGGAATTTTGAAAGCAACAGAATTCTGCTGCTAGGGTATTAAACTCCACCTCTATCTTCTTTCCCAGGGATAGAGGGGCATTGAAAAGGGAAAGGTTTCGGATTGGCAAGGGATGTAAGTGACCTGGCACTGTGCTCAACTCTGAGATTGCCCACAGGTAATCCTAGGGGACACGAGGCAAGGGAAAGACTTGATCCCTGAATGCCTTAATTTTCAAGAACTGTGTGATCCATGTTCACTAGAACTCCATTGTTATCTAAAGGTTTGGGACAGAAAGCTTTGGTAGCTCCTGCTGTTGCAAGGTCTTGCTCCTCAGCCTGGTCCCTGGCTACCATATGAACTCGAGAGCTAAACTCATTCTGACAGCAAACTGAATGAGATGGTGGAGGCCCGGTCTAAGCTGGGAACTTGACGAGGCAGTCCTCGATCTGAGAGTGAGCTCCTATGGATGTTCTACATGTTCTTTGATAAACACAAAGCAGCCACAGTTTTTAAGCAAGACCACCCCCTCCCGGGCAACAGTGGGATTGAAAAAGACGAAATGTCAGCAACAGCCATTCCTGGGTCAGAATATTTGTTGCTTTCATTTCAAAACTCAAGGAACAAACAGGATCAAAGGGAAAGCACAATTAGTCTACCAGGTGTCATCCAACACTTAACAGCCTGGTGATATTACAAACGAAGGTGAAGGAGACAGGTCTAGAAAAGCTATCACATCATGAACAAACAGGGTAGAGAGCATGGAAGGGACAGCAAGATGGAAAGAGCCAAGTGAGCATGCAAACAGGACAATGCAAAGGGCCATCCTTTTTTTTTTTTTTTTTAAATACAAAGAATATAAACAAGCTAGACTTCTCATTGTCTAGGCCAGACCATTCATTCTGGAGAGCTGCCTTGGTGAGTCACAGAGCCAATGTGACTGACCAAGTAAGCCTGAGCTCAGACCCCGGCCACCGATGAGACAGAGCCAATGTGACTGACCAAGTAAGCCTGAGCTCAGACCCCGGCCACCGATGAGGACATGGGAGAAGAAACAGTTTAGATGAGCATGGCTGATCCTTAGCAAGTCCTGTGACACTCAGTGAAACACCAAAGGTGGAAGCAGAAACAAAGTATACAGTCTCTAGAAGTGCTTTTGCTTAACGACTTCACCGTATATATGATTATATATACTTGCCGCTACAATTTTCTAAAAACAAAACCAACATGAAAAATCAATTAGGCAACAGAAAAGAAAGATCAACAGAGTCTGGGGAGAGAGCATAGCAGGTTAAACATCACAAAAACAGCATGATGATTGCGACTCAGACCAGCCAACAATGGACCAAGGATACTCATGCTCAGTTGACTCTGGACATCAGGAGACAAGGCCACTGAGGATGTGACATGCATCTCTCTCCAGGGGAACTGTGTATGTATGGAGGGAGGACATAGGAACAAATATCCCTATTCTTAGGTATCTATAACATCAGAGATTAAGAATGTTCTGACATTTTTTAAATCTTCGGTTATTCCCAGAGCCTAGTTAGAGCCTAGCTCCAAGCCTGCAAGTGGTAGATGCCCAGTTAAACTCGTGTTGAGGATGGAATGAATTAGCAGGGAGCATAACCTTTGTATCAAGGGGCATTGGACCAACACTGAGATCTCTGCATGTAACTCAGGGTCGAGAGCTGCCAGGGCCAAGGTTAAGAAGTGTGCAGCTAGTCAGAGAAAGGTCACTGATTGACAGCAGGTTTGGGAACTGGGAGTATTCCCCAGTGTGAATCTTCAATGAGAACTGGATATCATGAATGAGGCCTTGCACATACACCTGGCATAAACCACTAAGTAGATACTCAAGCACAGACTTTCCCAATCCACAGAGAAGCACAACCATCCTGAGACATTGCAGGCAAGGCCAGGCCAGAGTTGAGAAGCAGGGCCAGCTCCCAGCCCACGAAGCAGGTGTTGCATCTGAGCGTACTGAGTCACACGAGCTAGCCAGCAGGTGAGCAGCATGAGAAAGCTGGGTCTAGCTGGTCAACAAGCCTTGGCTACATCCTGGTACCCAGAAAATAAGAGCTTATGACCTCTGGTTCACAGCACCTAAAGTCAGTTAGGACAACAGCATAGGTATTTTAACATCTGTCATGGGTTGTTTCTAACTCATGGGAAGTTCCTTGACACACATCACAGATACTTGAGATGCCTTGAGATGCCTGGCACAGTCAGCTGTCAGGCCACACAGCAGCCAGGGCAGGGTCCTGCTGTTCTCGCAGTAACACCAGATTACGCTACTCCCACACACCATGTACATGCCAGGAACGGCAACTTTATGGCTGACTATGCTATATGACTCGTAAAGCTGAATTTCACAGTCTGGTCTTAAGAGGGTTGAGAAAGGTGTGTGCCCAGGCCTATGTTGGCATCACATGGATCTCGGTGTGATGGGGCTTACATCAGACTTTGGTGGTCACAGTAATATCTTACAGTCCACTTTACATAACACAGGAAAATATTTGTGCAGAGTAATAGTTATCTTCATAATCCTTTGTTTTAATAAGTATTTTCACATATATTTATATCATTTGATTCCCAGCAAATATACTCACTCTGCTGGACCTATGAGTGAGGAAAACTGAAGCCTGGTTCAAAAAGTCAAGGTTGAAGAAGGTCTGGAACTGTCACATGAGTGGCTGTCCAACCATCCATACTGACTAAAGTCAGTTTGGCATCATCAGAAGGGCATCAAGGAATAGCACTGTACCCATTCAGTACAGGCAGTCTGGGCACCAGGATGGACCTGACGATTCTCAGCCCTGTATTTGTCAGCAAGGCAGGGCAGAGCGCTGGAGTGGCAGGGCAGCCCTGGACTGGCAACACAGAGCAGAAGCCAACACCATCCTACAGTACTTCCCCTAGCTTGGCTCACCATTTGAAAGGTATACACACGGACACACTCTAAAACCTGCTGATGAACTTGGTACAGGCCAATGAACTGGGCCTGTTCAGGCTGCCTTGGGCCTTCACTTGAGGTAGCTGGTGTCCCTTCTCAAATTCTGATGTTTGAGTTGTCAGCTTGCTTGTGGTGGGGCTTGTTTCTCCTATTACGTATGTGTTCCCTTGTTAAAAATAAACTAATGTGACAAAGAGGGTACTGAGTCCTGACACATGCCAGCAACTCTTTGGGGATCAATGGCCAGTGTCACCAGCTAGATGCAGAGCAGACTCAAAGTTAGAAGGACAGTGGCATGGCTACAGGGGTCTCCTGTGCCATCACAGGACCACGTGGGTTCCAGGCCAATGTGATTAACTCCATCCTATAGCTGGAAAAGCAGCCAGAAGGTACTAAGGCTACCCAGCTAGAGAGTGACGGCACCCTTAAAGACGGAGTATGATCTTTTAAAAAGCTCTAGTGGTACTTTTACGCTGTCTTCATTTCTTTAGGGGAAGGGATGGAGTTAGGGCAAGGGAGGGGGACAACACACTGACTTTCATCTTTCAAAATGAATTAGTGTCTGTGATTCTCATGTTCCTGGAGATTGCTGGGTGGGCCTTCTAGTCTCTTCTACGACAGGCTTAATGAAAACATTCACGTTAAGGGACACAAAGTTTGCTACTTACATTCACTTCAGTTATAGCAATATCAACGACGCTACCAACAACAATTAAGGCATCAAAAGTGTTCCATGCATCAGTGAAATAGTGCTGTTAGGCAAGCATTCAGAAGCCACAGAAGACAGGAAGCACAACAGGAAAAAAGAAGAAAAGGACAGTGTTAACAATATGCCACTGGACTATTTGAAAAATCGCCCCAAGACAAACATGTCATAGATACGTCACTTTGGATGGACTTTGACAGAGCAAATGGAAACAACCAGAGACACCCTATCTTACCTTGCCTACTAGGGCCTGGGGTCAATGGTGCCAGAGAGTCAGCCCTGCAAAGGTGATTTGTGTCTGCAGAGGCCTTGGGCTAAGGCTCTATGCTAGAAGGTTCTTTCCCACATCCTGTGAGGAAATGTCTAGTTTCCAACCATGTGTGACTGAGATCTGTGACTTGTCCAGGTGATGCCACATCAGGGCAGGGAGCAGAATATGCAGACAGGAGAGAGAGGACGCAGGCCACACAGGTGCGTACTTACGTCGGCTTCGCTGAGGGCCACGTCTATAATGCTGCCGATTACGATGAGGGAGTCAAACGTGTTCCAGGCGTCACTAAAATACCCCTGGACAGAGCAGGCAGGGGCAGATGTTTATGAGCTCTTGTGAAGGGAACATCACATGGATCATATGGGGACACATCCGAGTCCCCACAGCACCCATAGCAACCAGGGAAGGGGTCAGGAAGGCCAAAGGGGAGACAACAATACTGTCCACTGGTGGAAAGAGGCACAGAGGGGTGATTGTGCTGTCATGTGTGTGATAAAGGGTGTGAGTGATAAGCATGGGTGCATACGTGCACACACACATATGCATGCACACACACACACACACACACACACACACACACACACCCCACACAGACGTAGGGCCCTGGGCAGATAGAGGGTAACCCTGTCCTGATACCCAGAGTCTGCCCCAAACCCTCATGAGCTGATGGAAAAGTGAAGTTCCCCCACACTTTCAAGAGTCTCCAAGTGCCCCTCATTTCCCACTTAAAGCCGCCAGAACAGCAGCCTCCCTCATCCTCACTAGGCCAGCAAAGATAACAGGCTGTACAGTGCAACAGGATTCCCAAGAGCTCTTGGCTTACAGGACACATAGAGAGTCATCCAAAGGTCATAGCTTATAGGGAGACAGACAGAGAGATGTGCAGAGCCTTGAGGCAGAGCCCTGTGGCACAGAAACTCTTGATTGTGGAGCAAAGACAAGCCAAAGCAGGTTCTGTGGGAAAAAGAGTACTGAAGGATGAAGACGATACTTCAGGGCTCCCACATGGCCAATGGTGCCCTCTACCCCAACCCTTGCTTTTCTCTGTTCCTTCCTTCTTCTAGGCTAAGCGAACTCCTCTAGGTCCCCCAACATCCTCTCTGGCTCTTTCCCATCTCCCAATACCTCTGCAACTCCACTGACCTTAATCAGCCCAAATCCACTTCCTCCTTTTTGGTCGGACAAGCGTCAGCTCCTTCCTGGAACTTTCCCAGATCCTTCTGACAGCCTATATACTCTATCGTGTTGAGTGCACCTTTGTTACACCTCCATCCAGAAGTCTACCACACAAAAGCCTTCCAAGGAGGAAGACCACATAACATATTCTGTTATCACCTCCACAACCGTGTCAGCCACCCAAAACCTCAAATTCAGTCAGTGTTTGATACATGGTTACATCTTTTTCCACAAATTTGTACCCTAGTTTTTCCTGGTTCCTAGTTTTTAGGTCCTTATATAGTGTGTCAGTTCTACCGTACTTGGAACTTAGAAATTTAGATGTATATTCTGGGTGGCTTATGTCTTCTAGGACCTTCATGCTACATGCTTAGTTGGCAGCTGTTGCCTCCCAACACCCCTGGGAAACCACACTAGACGTGGTGGTCACATTCTGTACCGAGTCGGAGGCTTCCAATTCCCTGGCCTATACTGTCAAGATCTGTCTATAAGCAACTGTTTCTTACAAAGGCAGAGCATGTTTTAAGAATAAAAATCTAGATCCAAACTCTAGAAAGAGGGACTCAGTATATGTACAGTGAGTACATTTACAGCCAAATTAAGCAAAACAGAACACTTTGAAGTGGAGCACTTTGAAGTGTTAAGGCCCGGGATCCTATGAACAACTGCAGGGCTAGAAGAGCCTCTGCTGAGCCACAGATTCCTGTTGTACTATGGAAAGGCTGGGCATGTTGAGTCCTGACAACTGGAGTGCAGCGTTTCCTGTTTACTAATGGCACTCCCATCCATCCACAGGAAGTCACTCATTCTGATTGATACTACTGACAATGAGACTCCTGGACCCAACTTCAATGACTTCTGATCTACTCTTGGTCTCTCCTTTACAAACATGGTGTCTCTTACCCTTGCCCCCTCCCCCACTGGCTGATGCTCAAACAGTTCTCTCGGAAAGTTCAAGGAGCAGACAGACAGAATTGTCCTGCATCAAATCCAACAGGAATGTTTTCTTAAAAGCACAGCTCACAGCTCCTTAGCTTGCTTCTCACAAACACAGGATTCTTAGCTGGATAAATAGAGGGAAGACAGGCACCGCTAAGGTATGGACTTGTGATATGCAACATGTGGTCAGAGGCAGGATAAAGAACTGACCCCAGGACACAAGAGAGCCTTCTGCTTCCTTCCTGAGGTAGTCTCCTGACACAGAGGGCAGCCTCCAGCATCACAGAATACTCTTAAATCATTTATACTATTGTGAGTGAGTAACAAACAGTCCACTGGCTGGCAGCATCACCGCTGGGGAAGTCCGTCCTTAACTAACTTCCTTCCTTCCTTCCTTCCTTCCTTCCCTCCCTCATTTTCTTCCTCCCTCCCTCTCTCTCTCTTTCTTTCTTTACTTCCCATAGACTCTCCTACTAGGTGGAATGTATTCCTCAATGCAATACTAAGACTACAAAACACTAATAGCGCACCCAAAGACCCTCCTTCCCTCACTTCCTGACTGGCTCCTGCTCTGCTTTTGTCATCCTGCTGGATGGATCTGCAGCAGAATGGTCCCACCTTGTGTGCAATGTGCAGCAATCTCTCTTGCAGCCCCTTTCTGTTTCCATGATGACCTGTGTTCCCACTCTGGGTCATTCCTGTCTGTGTATAAGCTATTCTTCATAGAACCTTTTCCAGTGCACTGTCCGGTGCACTGTGGTGGACAAAACCCTTCAAATCAGCAAGAAAAGGGCTTAACACTCTCTGGGAACTTTTTGGAAAGCTGCTAGATTTCACAGTTCCAAAATGGTGCCCATATCTTTACAGTGCACGGACTAAAGGTTGATACAACCTCCTCCACACCACAGGAGGTTTCCTGGTGCAAGTTGCTGGAGTCGAAGTCTCTGGCCAGGTGGCTCCGATAGGAGTCCAGTGGAGGCAGAAATGCCAGCCCTCCTTTTCTTCCCACACACTGCTTCCCTGTTTAGCAGCCTCCCATTTCATGAAATCACTGCCTCGGAGCATGACTCAGCTCCTCCACCCTCTCTGCATTGAAGACACCATGGCTCATCACACAGGGCCCATCTCCACCTACCCTCACAGCTGAAGGAGTGACACACCCCGCAATAACTGAACTCTGAAGCCAGGGCCTCTCAAGTGGGAGCAGCAGACGACAACCAAATCTTTTTCTCCTTTCTTTCTCTTTCTTTCTTTCTTTCTTTCTTTCTTTCTTTCTTTCTTTCTTTCTTTCTTTCTTTCTTTCTTTCTTTCTTTCTTTCTTTCTTTCCTTTCTTTCTTTCTTTCTTTCTTTCTTTCTTTCTTTCTTTCTTTCTTTCTTTCTTTCTTTCTTTCTTTCTTTCTTTCTTTCTTTCTTTCTTTCCTCCCTCCCTTCCTTCCTCCCTCCCTCCTTCCTTTCTTTTTTCCTTCTGTTGGTTTGTCTGAATTCCTTCCTTTCTTCAGCTCTACCTGCCTGAAAAGAACAAGTGAGTCAGCCACATGTAATGGCTTTAATTATTCAGAGACATTCCTGACCCTGACATTTCACTTATTGTGCTAGTTAGTTCTTAGGTTTTTGTTTGTTTGCTTCTTCTTGATACAGGATTTCCGTATGTAGCCCTGGCTGTCCTGGAACTCAATCTGTAGATGGCTAGTTAGTTTTAATTGTCAATTGCACATCACCTAGATGCCTATGAGAAAAGAATATTAATGAGGGATTATATGGATTAGGTTGGCCTGTCTACAAGCCTGGGAGCCATATATTTTTTAATTCACTATTTTTTTCTTGCCTGTTTTTAATAAGGCTTTTAAAATTTTTATTTATTTATTTTTGATTATTACCATTTATTCACTTTGTATGCCAGCTGTATCCCCCTCTCTCATCCCCTCCCAATCCCACTCTTCCTCCTTCTTCTCCTCATATACCACACCCCCAGTCCACTGATAGGGGAGATCCTCCTCCCCTTCCATCTGACCCTAGCCTATCATGTCTCATGAGGACTGGCTGTATTGTCTTCCTCTGTGGCCTGGTACAACTGCACTCCCCCCCCAGGGGAAGGTGATCAAAGAGCCAGCCACTGAGTTCATGTCAGAGACAGCCCCTGCTACCTTTACTAGGGAACGCACCTGGAAGCTGAGCTGCCATGAGCTACATCTGAGCAAGGGGTCTAGGTTATCTCCAGACATGGTCCTTGGTTAGAGTATCAGTCTCAGAAAAGATCCCTGGGCCCAGATTTTTTGGTTCTGCTGCTCGCCTTGTGGAGCACCTGCCCCTCCAGGTCTCTCTATCTCCCCTTTCTTTCATAAGATTCCCTGCACACTGCCCAAAGTTTAGCTATGAGTCTCAGCATCTGCTTTGATACACTGCTGGGTAGAGTCTTTTAGCGGACCTCTGTGGTAGGCTCCTGTCCTGTTCCCTTTTCTTCTCCTGCTTCTGATGTCTATCCCATTTGCTTTCTGAGTGAGGATTGAGCAACTTACCTAGGGTCCTCCTTCTTGCTTAGCTTCTCTAGGTGTACAGATTTTAGTATATTTATCCTATATTATATGTCTAATATCCTTTTATAAGTGAGCATATACCATGTGTGTCTTTCTGCTTCTGGGTCACCTCACTCAGGATGACCTTTTCTAGTTCCCAACATTTGCCTGCAAATTTCAAAAGTGGGGAAGAGCCTTGAACTCATTGGCACAGAAGACAACTTCCTGAACAGAACACCAACAGCACAGCCTCTAAGATCAACAATCCAATAAATGGGACCTCATGAAACTGAAAAGCTTCTGTAAAGTAAAGGACACTGTCATCAGAACAAAATGACAGCCTACAGACTGGGAAAGAATCTTCACCAACCCTATATCTGACAGAGGGCTAATATCCAAAATATATTAAGAACTCAAAAAGTTAAACACCAACAAATCAAGTAATCCAATTAAAAAATGAGGTACAGAGCTAAACAGAGAATTCTCAATAGAGGAGTACCAAATAGAGAAACACTTAAAGAAATGCTCAACGTTCTTAGTCATGAGGGAAATGCAAATCAAAATGACCCTGAGATCTCACCTTACACCCATCAGAATGGCTAAGATCAAAAACTCAAGTGACAACACATGCTGGAGAGGATGTGAAGAAAGGGGAACCCTACTCCATTGCTGGTGGGAATGTAAACTTGTACAACCACTTGGGAAATCAATCTGGCACTTCCTCAGAAAATTAGGAATAGTGCTTCCTCAAGATCCAGCTATACCACTCCTAGGCATATGTCTAAAATATGCTCAAGTGCACAACAAGAACATTTGCTTAACCATGTTTGTAGCAGCTTTATTCCTAGTAGCCAGAATCTGGAAACAACCCAGATGTTCCTCAATGGAAGAATGGATACAGAAATTGTGGTCCATTTACACAATGGAATACTACTCAGCAATTAAAAACAGGGAGCCATTTCTTAACTGGGTTAACTGAAGTGGGAAAGCCTACCCTGGATGTGGTGGCACAGGACCCTGGACTGTGTAAATGGAGAAAGGTAGCCTGTTGACCTGACTGACTAGGACAGAGGGACCCTCACCAGCTGCTTTGTGAGACCACTCTCAGTAGGCTTGGCTAGTTGGCACCAATGAGTATGGGTTTTAAAGACCAGGGGGCATTTTAGGGATGGCAGTGTGTCCTGGTGAATTCATTCTGTTAGCAGCATACAGGTGTTTCCACTAGCCTGCTTCTAGGGGGCCTAGCAACCTCTGACGTCATCACCTGCCACCCTGTTTGCGCACTCTCTTACTTCCCACTGTCTCAGTTTCTCCCCTTCTCTCTCCCACTGTCTGTCTCCCCCTGTCTCTTTCTCTTTCTGCCCTCACAGCTCACTCAGGCCATAACTCCTCTCCTTTTCCCCCTCATATAGCCTCTTTGTATCAGACCAGTTACGCGTCATGCAATTCCTGCAACTACTTATCTATTATAACACATTCCCCTGCCACTGACTGGCACAAAGTAATATAAGCCATCACAGAAACACTGTTCTTCAAGAGCAAGGGTGCTGCTGTTATTTTAAAGGTTCTCTGGATTATAATTTGAGGTCATATGAGGCCATAAAAATACCTTGCTGAGCAAAACTACAAAGCAGTGCACTTGGTTGGCGGAAATCACCCTTTCAAAAACTCTGATCTATTGGTACTGATTACAAATTAGCCTCTGTGGTATAACAGTTCACATGCCCTGAGTACTCCTCTCAGGCTTCGAGACTCATTGGGTCAAGCTGTGTGCTACAAGCCATCGATGCACTGCCCTTAGAAGGTACATGCATACATGTATACTCTCATAGACTCACACACATAGGCACACATGTATGCACACAAATAAATACACGCTCTTACATGCTCACATGCTAAGTGTGTGTGTGTATGTGTGTGTGTATGTGTGTGTGTGTGTGGTGGGTGTGGGTGTTCTCAGCCTGGACAAGCTTTGAAAACCTGCAGAGCTTAATCATCAGGTACAGGAGGACATGGCACAGGGTTGCTGGGAATGTTCCATGGGAATATTCTGTGTACAAGAACTTTCCACATTCTCACTCTGCAACCTTTTCCATCAGTTCAGACAAATATTGTTCAAAGAAGTATAGGAGAAAGAGAAGCAAACCAAAGTCTCCAAGGAAGTTCTGATGAATTTGGAAAGGAGGGAATGTTGATGTATGTAGAAGTGGACAAGTCACAGTACGCAACATCTAGCCATGCGTAAGGTGCCAAATTTGACCCCACTGCAATCTCCCCAATTAATCACTTACAAATGTCCTTTCTTTTTGGTCCACAAAGTTCCAATTAAAGATTGCCTAAGAATTACTTCAAATTAAAGAAAGGAACAGGCTGGAATTCAAATTCTGTATAGCTATAGAGTATATGAAACCAACCATTTCTGAAGCTGTATCATATTTGCTGGATACATCCACACAGAGTACAAACACCTGAAAAGCTTCTGTAAAGCAAAGGACACTGGCTCTGTCGTTCTTTCTTCTGAGAGGTAGGGTCTATGCTGGGAAGGAGCTCATTTGAGCTCCTGAATCTAGGGCTTTAGCAGGAGGGAGCACCATTGCTTGAAGAGTGGTGATGGTATAGCGGTGTCAGTAAGTTTCCAGTATGGTGCTGCTTGGCAGGCACCCTTCAAACACTGGATGTAATAATCCCTCACTCTCCACAGCAACCCACATAACTCGACTATGAGTATCCTCATAAGACAGATGAGGAAACAGGGCCACAGGGCAGTGAAGTAACTCAGTTAAGCCAGTAAGTGATTGACTGGGCGCCTGATTTGAGATGTTTCACAATTATGCCCTTTGATGCCAGGGTACATGGCTTGTTACACTGGGCTTTGTGGGACTAGACTGACTCCCTCCCAAAGAAGGTGCAATGCACCCCATTCCTTCAACAGAGAGTAACATGTTCATGACTCATTTTCTTACAAACAAGCAAAACTTTTCTAAATCTAACAAACAAAAGATGGTGCAGCACTGAGAGGTACTAGAACTTCCCATAAAAGGTAAAAAGGATGCAAGACACCAGCAACAAATCGAAGCTGTCTTCGTGCTAGAAATCTCAGAGTGAAATCAGGGTCAGTTTTTTCTGATGATTATCAAGCACTCCCCCGGTGCTCAGATAATGAGCTACACTTTCCTGAGACAGCATGACACGCCATTCTAGAGACAGAAAACTGGGTTTTACAATGATTGTCAGCTTACAAATTCCCAAGTCTTTTCTTTCCTTTTCTCAGAATTGTTTTCATAGAATTTTGGGTTTGCACACTTATTTTGCCATATGCATAACAGATATCCTACAGATATTAGATTTTAATGTTCTCAGGTAGTAACCTTCTCAGCTAGCAGGGAAGTTTAGCATAATTCAGTAACAGAAGACTAAAAGGAAGCAGGACCTTCTCTGGGGTGATTCAACAACAGCCTTTGCAAAGCAGATCTAGGAACTTACCTTGGGCTTAAATGCGATGACTTTCAAAACCATCTCAACAGTGAACACTCCCGTGAAGACCATGTTCAGAATGTCCATAGCATCATTGAACATCTTCGACTGCTCATAGTGCTGTGGATGAAGGCGGAAGTTCTGCTGTTAAAAGTCTCATATCTTTGCATTGGGAGGCCCCCTGACATTTGCACCCTGGGGCTATTTCCCACCCTCCAGTACAGCATCTTCTCCCAACATTTCAACCCAGCACTGCAAGGTCATATGGTGAACTTCCACAAAATACGAGGGAGGAGGGCGCCCATGACACGATGAGGATGAAAGGAAGATGGAGGGAATAATATGCCCATTCTTTCAGTTCAGGGTAAGGGGAAGTCACCCTTTCTCTGTTGGGAATGATGCTCAGGTCCTTAACTAACACATTGCAGATACCACCTAAATGTCTACGGATAAAGGTAGAATTTTATTAGTGATGAATCCCATACTCCTTAGGTTTATGTCTCATTAAAGGTGGTATTACCTTGGCTTTACACTTTCCCCTAGATCAACATACAGTCATTGTTATTTTTTTTTTAAGTTTAAAAATGTGTCTGAAAATGTGTGCCTGACTAGACCTGTCTTCTACAAATAAATGAAGGTTTGTGATTTGTTTAAGTTTCAAACCTGGGCAGGATCTGGTTGTAGACCTGGGTCCTGGCTTCCTGACCTAGTGCCGTGTCTATCAGACAGTAACTTCTGTCAGCACTGCTCAGCAATGACTTGGTCAGGGTCATCAAGAAATTACTGTAATTCAGATCAATATTTCAAAAACTAGAAAATCTTGCACTACCACGTCAGGAGCCCCTTAAAAACAAAAATGTAACTTGGGTTTTCCTTTTCAACAGTGAGTGCCAGGTCCAGACCAAAGTTCCAGACATGGGTGCTAGAGAGATAGCTGAAAGGTCAAGGGCACTTGTTCTTATAGGGGACCTGGGTTCAGTTCCCAGTACCCACAGTCATCTGTAACTCCAGCTCCAGGGTATCCAAATCCCCCTTCTGACTTCTGTGGGCACCAGGCACACGCATGGTGCACATACATACATGGCAGTAAAACACTCACTCATGTAAAATTAAATAAAATATCTAAAAATAATTTCAAAGTGCCAGACTCAGAATTCAGCAGAATATCTTTTGCCCCGAGGTAGGCATGGAAGACTTCCCACATCGCCCATAAAGAAAGTGTTGCATGGGGTGAAGTTCTCAAGGCCACCTGCTGGTAAGGACAGAAGCCAAGGCAGAAGATGAGGGCTGTATGGTACCGGGGCTTTGGTACTCAGCCACTCTTGGGTCCCAGGACCCATACTGAACATCACACACAGGCTCTGTGGAAGCACAACCCACAGCCCTATCACCCAGGCAGATCCAAACATAAAAGTGACCTTACAACAGTCGGTTAGAACAGATCTCTGACCACACTCTAGCCCAGGCTTCTCAGAAAGCCAGACTTCTCCTCTTGGGAGGTGGAGCATGCTGCCATCAGGATCTGGGGCACAGGGCCATGTGGCACACCTAGACTTGGTCCCCACGGTGGTCTCCATCTTTACCTGCATGGCCAGGCAGAGCGTGTTGAGCATGATGAGGACGAACATCATGTATTCGAAAGGTGAGGAGTTCACCACGTACCAGAACTTGTACTGATACGGGTTTTTGGGGATGTATCTCCGTAAGGGGCGTGCTTTCAAGGCATATTCAACACACTGACGCTGCAATAATAGAAAAAGGCAAACATAGGGGTTTTGAGAGCTTCCAAGGAAGGAGCACATAGTGGTCATCTGCCTTGGACCAAACCTAGTCTGGACCTTTCCTCTTTGCCAGCAGGTGTTGGTGCCAGGTCTGCCTGTGTTATCTTCAAGAGGAAGCTAGCTGAGGACAGGCGTGAAGTCTTTAAGAGCCATAGAGGTGGAGTTTTCTTCCTTAGGCTGGGAGCTCTCTGGACACTCTAGCAGACCCACAGAAGATGCCCGTCCAGTCTTCTGGGAATGGGAGTTTACCATCCTCATGTAAGCATTCCCAAGAATGATCAGTGATGATGGTTAGATTGAATTAACGTTGGTTCTAAACAGACCACTGTCCTACTCACTCGGACAGAGACTGGTCCTTATTTGGAGCCAGCCCAGAGGGAGCCTCCATTTGGCTGCAAGGCTTATTCCTGCCCCACCCCTCCCCCTGCCTTCACTCTGGACACAGCAGACTGCAGACTAGTTCTGTGTGTTTGCAACTCGGAGATCTAGGGACACCAGATTCTAGCCTAATTTGGGACTTTGGGTTCTCACACATATGTAGCACCAGCCCTGCAGGTTCACCTAGCCTAGTCCTCACTTGCCTGCCTTCCTTGGATAGGCAAAGAGATAAGCCAAATTTCCTTCTAGTAGGGTCTACAAGGACACGCGGACATAGAGTTCTTCCACAAACCAAGTCAGCACCATCCTCACATTTCCAGAGTGGTCACAGTTGCCACTTGGGCAGGGATACCTCATAATGCCATGGCTACTACTGCAGGAAGCCCATGCTGCCAGATCATTCTTATTCACCAAGTCACCATAAAAGCAGAGATGCCCTTTGTAGAAAACAGCGGAAAACTCTCAGAACAGACTTTCAATTTCAATGCTAAAGGTTCAAAAGAATGTCTAAGGGGCAACTCCTTCATGCCTTCATAACTTATCTCTAAATGAGCTAAGGAACCAAGACCCCAGGGGCAGAGAGGCACCTAATGTTACAGAGCAGGTACAGGCAGAACAGAGCCAGAGCACAGGTTACTGGTTTTCTTGCTTTATCATATAATCAGAACCAAGCCCCCTACTTCTTCTAGGTCAGCTAAAACAAAGGAGATAAATGATGCCAGCAAATTTAGTGCCAAAATCAAAGTTTCTGGCTCTTACTAATAAATGACAGCATATTTCAATTGAAGGCAACTGTGGTCCTCAGAAGACACCTGGCAATCTCTAGGAATATTTTGGTTCCCTACTGGAGGAAGGGGATGCCAGGACATTGAGTGGATTTGGGACCCAGTGACTCTGCTTCTTGCCCAACAGTTGTAACTAGGAAGCACATAGTCTATTCTGTGACTGGTGACTAACTCTACAGAGACTCAACATGGTTGAGAGTGTGCTCTAAACGGGCCTGAGCCCTCTCCTCTATGTAGAGAAAGCCACTGGAAGAAGTCTCTGCTCTTGCCTGAGGGACAGAAGCACAAACAGTGTGTGATTTTAACCTGATTTTTGTCCAGCTCACAGTTCTTATACTCTTTTTCTCCCTGTTCCTGGAAGGTGACGATGACGAAGCCCACAAAGATGTTCATCATGAAGAAGGCAACGATGATGATGTAAATGATGAAGAAGATGGAGATCTCCACACGGTAGTTGTAGACGGGACCAATATTCTCTCCATTTGAGTCAATAGCTTTATACAGCAACCTGGAGAACAGGAAAACTGGTTGAGGACCTGACAATACCATAGTCCAAGCAGCCTGGTCCACTGTCCCATTATATGCTCCCAAAATTCCTCTGCACAGTCACAGTCTATGTTTTGGGGGCGGGAGCCATGAAGGCCTCTGAACACAGCCAGGTCATTGAGGTGACTTCAGCTGTCAGCCCAGATAGCTGGTATGTAGATGAGGGGTTACCCAAATATAATCATTCAAAGAATATCTAGGCAACTAGAAATCAAAAGGATTTCACCAACAGTCAATGATTCGACCTTCTACTAACAGATAAAAGAATATCACATTTAATATGTTGAAGGAACCAAAAATTGTGTGTGTACCGTACCCAAACAGGAAGTTCGAGCATCAGACATAACTCTTGAGAAGGATGTTACCATAACACACACTAACTTCAACTAGTCCATTCTAATGCAGTCAGTCCTTCAGGACCCCAGGACATGGTGCAAAAGCTTTCACATCTCTCCTTTGATCTTTACTAGAAGGGCAGATGTTACCACCCCCCCCCCTTTATCAATGGTCAGAGGGGCATCCAAGTGCCGAGATCACAAGGTCAACAATAGTCAGAGGCACAGCTCAGAGCTGAGCTCAGGTCCTGTAACTCCAAGATCCAGGTTGATTCATATGCTGTCAGCTGCCCCAATGGCTAACTGAGGCTCAGCGTCCCAAACCTGACATTACCACAGTGTCTCCTCAGAGCGAAGCTCTTAACCCACACCACTTTTCTCCTAGATTAGTTTCCTAGGGAGCGAGTACTTCTCAACTGCCTGTGGAACTTCTGAGAATCTCTGTCACAGCCCCTCCTTGAGCCCTGGCAGCCGGCAAGAACTAGCCTGAACACTTACCCCCTGAAGCTCCTCTGGCATGGGACATCTCAAGGAAGGCAAGAGTGCCCAAGGTTCCCCCTCTGTCTTTTGTTTTTTTCCTTCTTTATGTCCTGATATCCTTCCTCACCCAGATCCCAGCCATACACCCAGAGTCTATTCTGTACTAGGTATGATGATGACACATTTCTAGTAGCTCTGAGCTCTGGGTTCTGAGGGCAGGAACAATGCTCGATCATGCTGTTTCTTCCACATTGTCCAACACAGCATGCTGTATGGAGTTGATAGCAAAGGCATAATTTGTGAGTGAGTGTATAAGCATCTTCATGAAAGAAACAGCATGGTGACAACTGCCCATGCCTGGCACACATTAGTGCTCATTATGTATCATAATGAGCGAATGAGTGATAGTTTGAACACTGTCAAATCCTCTTTAAGAACATCAGAAGGGCAGCTACCTACAGAAGTCCCTACAGCAAATGCCTCTTAAGACCTCCTTAACTATATCCAAAGATGCTGCTCAGGCCCTTCACATCTGAGAGCCAGAAGCAATGCAGATGTTCAACACCTGCCTGTTCGGATGGAGGAACCATGATGGGCAAAAATTGATGACAAGTTGCCCAAAGTTAGTTACAGACAGCTGTGAAGAACAAAAGCAGAACCCACTCCTGGAGGATGACAGCACAGAGTCCCCAAGGAGCTAACAGGGACCTTGTGGGAAACTCTTCATACTCACGCGGGCCAGCCTTCAAAAGTCGAGACCGTGAACAGCGCCATCATGGCCGAAAGGACATTGTCAAAATTGAAATCACTATTTTGCCAGATCCTCTCACGGACCACGGGACTGTCAACATCGCCGTCCTTATAAAGAATGAAAAGCCCCCTGTAGAGGAAAGGCTTTAGAGTCATCTTGGCTTCACACATGACAGTATTAGCTTGGTCCCGCATCCAGAACATCGCATGTAGCCTCAGCCAGGCCACACCCACGCACAGCCCAGGTGGAGCGTCTCCGTTGCTCTACCCACATTTACTCTGCTCTATAGCTCAAGTGACTCTAATAACAGCTAGTGTAAAGTGCGCTTTCTGGGGCAGGAGCGAGAGAGCCAGTGTACATGTGTTGGCTATTGGCTATGACCAAATGGTAAGTGTTTCTCACATTAGAGAGGCTGGAAATACAGGCGGAAGAATCAATACCTCATCCACAGAGAACTCCATAAACCCCAAGAAGCAAGCTGAGGTATCTGCTTACTTCCATTTTAGTTTCAACACACTCTTCTTTTATATATCATCAAGAGTTCCAGTTTTCTTTCCAAAAGAACCCTGTAACTGCTGTCACACACCATTTCTTACAGAACTGTACTTGTGGAAGGAGCCCATGAGATAAAGCCTATTACAGCAACAGGCAGCTAGAGGGAAGGGCCCACACTATGGCAGCACTAGTCAGCCTGTGGGGTGCCCTGCATCCCTCAGCCTGGGCCAATGACATTTTTGGAGCTGTATGTAGCCATAGGCAAATTGCACCGGATGCCTTGTGGCCATATCATTTGTTCAAGGAAATTCAAATCAATGCACGTGGGGCAGGCAGCTAGACCCCAGCCTGCTTAACTCTAAAGGTCAGGGACATAGATTTTCTGTAGCCTTAAGCTCTGGACTATGAACATTCCACATTTACTGAACATCTTGAATTATGAGATGTGAATGTTTCTCCTCTGCTGGATGTTTTGAACAGAGATATGCCAAAATGTATGCAATAGGAATAGCAAAGGCATGTCAAGTCTTCTAGAAGAGGGTCGCCCACCCCAGACCACTGGGAACTGAGCTGCAAGTCTGACTTGGGAGAATAACATTCACATTCCTCACGGACAGGAGGGGAGATATTGGTGACCACTAGTCACTGTTATTTCGGGGTTCTTTCCCCCAGCTTATAAGCTTCATACTAAGTAGATAGAACCATCTACTTACTCTTTTGGTGTGATAAAAATGTTTCAAACCTTGAGAGGGGTGCTGACTAAACAATAATGTGACTACACTGAAACGTGCCCTGGATACAGGTGATTTCACTTTATTTGAAATAAAATACAGACATGACATGTATCGCGGTCACCTGGACTTGAAAATATAAACAAACAACAACAAAATGCCAACCACTGTCCTTCCTGCCATGAGCTGAGTGGGAAGGCCTCTTATTGCTTGACAAAAACTTCCGAAATGCTAATGTGAGCGAATCCTTGAGGGCTGCTATTTCCTCTCCCCAATCCCCCAGCCTGCCCTCAAGGTACCCACCTGCATTCCTCAGGGTTACTTTTGGCTTCATCTGTGCATCGGTAGAACTTCCCCTAGATACAAAGCAGATGGAGAGTCAACACAGGCTTTCCTTATGAAAAACAACTCCAGCCCAGGCAAGAGGGCACCCCTACCTTGAACAGCTGCACCCCAATGCATGCAAACATGAACTGCAGCAGGGTAGTGACGATCATGATGTTGCCGATGGTTCGGATCGCCACGAAGACACACTGGACCACGTGCTGGGGAGAGAGCAGAATGAGGATGGAGGGCCGCCACTCTCCGACACCCGGCTTCTGTGTTTGGGTACACTTTGATGTGAATGTGTAACTGTTCTAACCGCAGGCTTTGTTTTTCCAGTCATCTACTGCATGAGTAGAGTGCCCAATATGGTGTGTACTTTTATGTTCCCTAACTTCTTATTACATCTATTTATTGTGTGTGCGCACACGCACATGTGAATTTGGAGGCCAAAGGACACCATGTAAGAGCTGGTTCTCTCCTTCCACATGGGTCCCGGGGATTGCACTCAGGTCATCAGACTTGGTGGCAAGTGCCTTGACCCACCGAGCCATTCCACTGGCCCAAGGAACACTCTTCAAGTGTCCTTTCTTGGGGTTCCTCAAAAGACATCGGTGAGCACATGGGCACACATGGGCTCACAAGATCCTCATGCCAGAAAGACCTTACAGAGATGCAAACCCTCTGGCCAGCTGCATAATCCATATGAGAACAGATTATAACTTAAAATAAACACAAAAAAGATATTGATAAAGAAGTAACAAATGGTCACTATAATTACAACCACACATCTCCAGTTCACAAAACCAAAGGTAAGTTTTGCTGTGTATGTGTGTAGCGATACGTGCCACGTGGACATATGTCCACATGCCTGTTCATGTGAGGACAGTCGACAGGACATTGTGTGGCCTGCCATATCAGGCTGTCCTTTATACTCTGAATCCAGAGCTAAGATAGACACCAGGGAGGCCCTGCTATCTCAGGTGCCTCACACATGGCATTGGGATTACAGGCGTGGGAGAGCAGGCATGGCTTTCTACATAAGGCCCTACTGTGTGTGCAGCCAGTCTCTTACCTGCTGAGCCATCTTTCATTTTTTGAATGACAGTACTTGGCAGAGGTAGCTCTTTTGGTGGAAAGGTCCCACTCTGAAACCCATCATGCCTCAGCTCATCTCCAGACTAGAAGAGTTAGTAACTGCAGCCATCCCCAACCCAAGCCAGCCCCACTCACAGGAGAGGGCCAATACCTTAAGTCCTTTTGCTCTGTTGATTGCTCGGAGAGGCCTCAAGACCCTTAGAACCCTGAGAATCTTCACAACGGAGATGGCGCTGGATCTAAGGAGGAGCAAAGGTAAGAGAACAAGCAGGGTGTGCTGTGGCCGAGATCAATCACTTCATGTGACCATGTGGAGTTGAGCTACAAAGCAGGCCTCCTGCCTCCTGAGGGAGCTGATGGAGGCCCTGCTTCTGGCACACAACTGGATTTTATAGAGACATTTTCAAACTTTGTTATATTAATGTGAACACTAGATCCCTGACATTTAGATTTCAGTGTTTAAACCTGGGACCTGTCTGTGCTTTGGTGCTAGGGCTTTTCTGACCACCAAGGAGTTAAATCTGGTAGGAAAGATGAGCTGCACATACGTGGGTGGGAGTTAGGGGTGGCATTAAATGCAGTGTGCTTCTTTAAGGAAGGCAAGGTGGCACAAGGCTTCAGGGGTAGCTGGGAAGGCCTCTCAGGGAGGAGCCCTAAGGGAGTGAAGAGTTAGCTGACAGAGGGAAGAGGGGCTTGGGAGGTAGCAGCAATGCATACACAGACAGTTGAGCCATGGCAGCCCAGGTGGTTGGGTGTGGCTGGAACACAGGCCCGGGAGGAAGTGTGCAAGAAGAAAAGCCGGAAAGAACGTAGACATTTCGGGGGTTGATGAGAGTGTGAAGAGACTGAAGGTTCTACTGGGAAATGAATTCAGAACTTCCTTCTCCAGGCAGCAGCCGGAAGCAACAACAAGGAAGGCAATTCTAGGCAGGAATGTTTGGCTCTTGTTTGGTCCAAAGCAGGCCCCCAGTGCTGCTGACACTGCCCTAAATGACAGGCTGGACTCTGACCAGGTAAGCAGAAGGACTGCCAGCCAATAAACAGAAACCTAAACCTGGCATTCCTCAGAAGCAGGTTTCTGCCAGGAAAAGCCGGTACTCCCTTATCTGCCCCCACTGTCGTCTCCCTCAGGCAGAGGGCATCTAGTTCCTGATTAACACAAACAGCCTGCAACATAACAAATCCTCCATGCTAACTCTCAGGCTGTTCTGGCCCCCACCCCTCCTTCTCCCACTTCCTGACCCCATAAAGCTGACAGGGCGTTTCCTGCTAGCCACTGTTCTCTGCCGGATGCAGAATTCCGATTCCCAAATAAACTGTCTTTTTTTTTTTTCTTCTCATAGAGTGGTCTAGTTCAGTGGCTTCACTGTGCCTCACTCACAGTCCTCTCCAGGTTCCGTTAGCTAAGGGGCTTATGTGCATGTGTGCTCACATGGAGTGCCACTGGCTGGCTCCAGAGGCCATCAGGAGAGTGAGGTGAGGCCACAGAAGATGCAACCACGGGTGACCACCCAGGACTGCACGGGGTGAAAAGGCAGTGTTCAGCCTCAAAGAAACCCTTAAATGACCCCAAAGGTCACTGCAACTCTGCATCCTGCAAGCACAGGAAGTGAAACGGGTCCCAAAGGACCACCAGGGCCAACCTCTTCCTGAAGTGAAGGAAAAGCGCTGTCCTGAGAGAGGTTACTCCAGGATCAGGCCTGAGAGGAACCCGATTTGTTCTCTTCCGGTCAGGCTGTCATTCATCTGCTGCCGAAAGCCAGTTTCAAAAAGAATAATAAACTCAACCTAGCAGTAGGCACAAGGAATAAAGGAAAAAAACGAAACAAAACAGAAAAAGGAAAGCACGAACGGCATGGTTGAGCTGTCCTGGCTGTAACCATCAGAAGGTGCCCAGCTTGAGTGAATGTAAATGCATTCTACCGACACATGAATACTTACTGAATCCCAAACGACACCAGAGACACCCCAACAACCAGCATGTCCAGCAAATTGAAGTAGTTCCTGCAGAAAGCTCCTTTGTGCAAGAAAGCTCCAAAAGTTGTCATCTGAAAACAGAATCATGTGCCATTTACTTTTTCCTCCTCCCCTCCACAGGGTCCAAAACCAAACAAACCAGAGCCTGAGCTCTTCACAAACTCTTGACAGAGCGCGACTTCATCAATGACCGCACGCAGAGGACAAACACAAAGCAACGGGGCTGAGTGGCTGTGCAATTTACTTCAGCAAAGTGGAGAGGGGCACACACGTAAAGAGACCAATTCAGAGTCCGTTCAGATAAGAACAGCTCTCTGCCATGTCCAAAGAGCCCGCCTCAGGCTTGTGAGAACGCCATCACTGCCTCACACCCGAGCTTACCTACGCAGTGATGGCCTCTCTAAGGTTACAGAGGACATACTCTTTTCATTAGACTTCTCAGTGGGAGCTAGCAGTACTGGCTCCAACGCCCCTGCTGTCCTTTTGCCCTTAACTTTGCTGCTCCAGCTTTAATGGCTTTCCCATCCTGGCTCTCCCAAGTCTAGGTACTGTACAAATATCAGGCATAGCAAGAAGGCTGTTGGGTGCTGTTACAGCTAAGCCAGTCTTGTTCTCACATTAAACACCCTGCAGAGTAGGAGCACATACAGTGGGGTTTCTGCTGACCTGATAGGAAGAGCTCAACAAGAAAGTTCTCCAGGTGGGAAAAATACAGTGTTCAATAACCCAGGAGTTCATGGGCCTCAAAGCCTATGAGCAAGTACACTCATTTAACAATTCAAAAAGGCAGACAGGAAAGCAGAACATCAATTAACCAGGATAATGGACCTATGAAACAATGCTCCTTAATTCAGCTGGAGGGAGAGGCAGCAAATGGCAAAAACCAGAACCTGGGGTAGGAGGCCCACGGGCTTTGTGCCAGTTGTTATCACAGGGCCATAAGCCTCGGTGCTGCTTAGCCCAGATGCAGAGAGGACTAAAACTAAGCTTACATCTAGACAAGAAAACTCAAAGTTTTATAAGACTTCACACAGAGTTGAACATATTTGGGTGGGTGGTTTTTGAACTCATTATCATTATCAATGACACAAAGGGGCCATTTCCTGACCACATTAATTGAGGTTTTGTCAGCAGAAGATTTTGTGAAGAGCCCAAGTCCCTAGTTGCCCAACTTAAAGTACATTTTTTAGAGGCCTACACATAAACCTCAAAATACTTTAAGAACAACTGTAGTTAAAACTCTTCATTTCTTAGCTTCTTCTCACAAGGAGTTGGTTGTAACAACAGGATCAGAAGGCCCAACTTCTGGAGGCTCTTGGCCCTCCGCCATGTCTGCAGAGCTCTGACATGGGGAAGGAACTTCCTCATGAGATGCTCACGGTCAGGACACAGCACACACACCGATGCTACCTGTGAGGCCGTGCATGGGCAGTACATTCAGGCACACCTTCAGTCTGCGCCAATGTGAGCCCATCCCACTAAGACAGATACAGAGCATCTCCACGCAAGTAGAACCAACTCCTCTTGCAAGACCCATTGCAAGAAAATAGTAAGTTACTATTCAAGGACACAGAACCACAGGGTAGTCCCAGAAGCACGGACAGAGTGGCTCCTGTCACAGTATGAGTACTTTTCCTCTGACTCTGATATTGGGAAGGAGGAAGAGAGTTCACACAGAGTGCTGGATCCATTATTAATGAACAAAATTCAGAGGAGTTTTTAAAAAGCACAAAACATAATTCTAACTGCAATGTGCGGCCAATGCAGCTCCTCCAAGCACTCAGAGGTTAAAAAAAGAAGAAAAAAAATGACAACTGCAAAAATACGTTGCAATGGTCACAGAAAAAAAAATCCTTTAGTTTAAAAAAGTTTAGCTTGATCAAAGAAGGAAAAAAAAAACAGTTCAAAGCACTTCACACATCTCTCCTGTGCCTTACACACAGGAGGGGCCTCAGTCACAGGGCTCAATGGCCTGTTACCTTCAAAATGATCTCAAATGCAAAAGTACCCGTGAAGACATAGTCCGCATAACCTAGCATCTGGAAGGGAAGCAAAGGACGCAACCATTATTGCCGTGGCTGCATAGTGGAGGGGTCAAGGAAAGATGTGTTACCTTTAACAGGATTTCAACCGTAAAGATGGCTGTGAAAGCATAGTCAAAGTAACCCAGTATCTGCAAGGCATAACACGCAGCAATCAGAACAAGGCACACAGATATGTTGTGGCAGATCCCTGCCCATGAGTAGAAACCCCAACTTGTGTCCAGAGACCCCTCTCTAAGAGGGGCAGGACTGCTGAGCTCCTCAAAGGGCCCATCTCTCCCACTCACAGCTCCTTTTTGTGACCACCAAGGGATGCTGGCGAACTGGCTTCCTTTGCCAGTTTCCCAGGCTCCTATCCTGGCCCACAGGGGCTGGTTTCTGAGAATCCTGTGTTAATAATCTTCCCTCTGAGTGAACAACCAGTGGCTTGTAGCCCCCTGATAAATGAGATTCTCACACATTTTGCAGTTTTGATTTTAGCTGAATGAAATGTGCTACCATCTAGCTGTGTTTTGTATTAGTGAAGGAATCTAGGCAACAATGTCACAGTGGAGCTGAGAGTGTAGCCTGGTGGTGCAGGCCATTGCTAACCGAGCACGAGGTCCTGGGATCCGTTCCCAGCACCATGAAGGTTAACATTTTTTGAAAAAACATAAATAAAAAAGAAGCTAATGGCATCAATCAAGCTAGAAAGGTTCAAGTGTTCCTGTGGACCTAGGACAATTTAATCGTTAAGTGATTTCCCCATCCCACCCTCATATGCCAGGATGGTCCAGTCTGTGAGGCATGGTTTGTACTTGGTCTTCCTCCTGCCACACTCTGAACCTAACTCTGCTTCATCTCAAGGCTTAGGGATGAAAAAAATCATCTAAGGGATGATTTTTAGGGAAAAAAAAATCAGCATTCCGATTTTCAGTATACGTATTCTACCAGCAAGCCTGAAAATGCCATGTAAAATCTGTAAAAGTCTTATGAGCTCCTGATGCAAGGTTCTTGATTTCTTTCAGAGCCATGAAGATTCAGAGGCAGGCCAAGTGGGTCGGAAGCAAGAAGTCTGAGCAGTACAACAAAGGTACTCATAGCGTATGGACAACCCTATGACTCTCAACCGGAAAAATGGCAGCCAAGATTGCCTGTCCTGAGTGCTGACCTCATGGATGTGGTGAGCAGTGGCGTTATTGCATATCTATTGTCTATCTATCTAATCTATCCAATTAATCTTATCTATCTATCTATCTATCTATCTATCTATCTATCTATCTATCTATC
>CM053753.1:20281538-20339516 GCA_028658305.1 Pachyuromys duprasi | reverse complement strand
ATGATGGAACTCAATGACAGAGGGGTGTCCACTCCATTTGAATGCCTAAATGAAGACAGCCTTGATGATCTCTAATCAAGGCTGTGTCTGTGAGGATGGGCTGAGGCAGGCTCAGTGCCTTCATCTTTACAGGGGCCATCTGAGCTGCAGGGGAAAGTCCTTTTCACGGTCTCCTTCCATCACCAGTAGGTTTGCAGGGAACTGGAAGTGGGAAGGTGGGGACACCAAGCTGCGGCCTGGATCTGCTGGTGTGTGTTCATCCTAATGATCCGATGTGGGGAGAGAGGAAGCCACATCTGACAGCCTTGCGCTCATGCTGTGTCTCCTGGGCAGTGCCCTGCTGGCCACCTGAAGTGTGCTTCAAGATCCAGGTGTGACAACCAGTAGACCCATGGGTGTCTGAATATGTCTTTGGATTTTCCTCAGTGTTGAGTTAGATGAACTGCTAGGGAAGAGATCCCAAAGCAAAGACTAATTTAGAGCCAAGTATCTTCTAACATTGACACATCGGAGTTGGTGAAAAATCCAAAATGTAACCACTTCCTACTGTCCTTTTCAGCTTGGCCTCACACCTTTTCCTTGACCTGTGTTTCTCATCAGTGGAGTAGCTGAGCAGCCACATGTAAATTATACCTAAGAGGGAGCCCTCACTAGCCCAAGGTAAGAGCTCTTGGACCTATGCATGCTAGGGCTTAAGTTTACCTTCTCCCCTTAGAACTCTAAAGCGCTATCACTGTGCCTCTAGCAAGGAATGGGAAACCCCAATGTAGAAGAAAGGAGCAAAGGAGTCCCTGAAGACACTGGTGTACTGCACAAGCTTCTAACTGAGCGTCTCCCTCAGCTTTGTCCAGAGAAAGCAAATCCCTGGAAGCTGGAAGCTGCAGCCCCCACCTGGACCTGCTGACTCCCAGAGTAGTCCCACCCACATCCCCCCCACCCCCCTCAGAGGCTTACAGTGTTCCGGAAGGAATGGCTGCGGATGGGATCCTCAGCAGCAAGGGCAGCGCTGCTCAGCATGATGAAGACCAGGATAAGGTTGGTGAAGATGTGGTGGTTAATGAGCTTGTGACAGCCCACACGGATCCTGTGGAGAAAAGCACGGCATGAACACAGTCCCAGACAAGGGCCTGAGCCTGCTGGAGTCCTCCAGGGTGTGAAGCTGCTTCTGGAGAGAGAAGGAGGAAGCTGGCCAGAGGCTAGGCTGCTCTTGTTTTCCACCCAGATGAGCAGTATGTCCCACAACTTGCCCCTCAAAGCCGTAGCCAGACCGAGCAGTTTTGTGCTGTGAGCTCCACAAAGACCATTACATCCAGTCCTTACACAGGCGGCTACTGTCCCTCCAAAAGATGGAAGACAGAGGATGGAGCCATGGCTCAGTGTTAAGAGCACTGGCTATTCTTCCAGACGACCTGGGGTTATTTCTCAGAACCCACACAGCACCCAACAGGAACTCACAACCCTCTGTAACTCCAGTCCCAGGGGAATCCAGTGCCCTCTACTGGCCTCTATGGGCACTGCACACTTGTGGTACAGAGACGTATATGCAAACGAAACACTCATACAGATAAAAATAAATAATTAAAAATATGAGGAAGCTGAGGTTTATGGATATGAAAGAATGTTAAGGTAATACTGCTAGTAAGGACCAGGGGTATATTTCAAAGTCGGGCATGTCTACCCTATTTGTATTTCCACAGCATAAAGCCTGACTTATGAAAGGAAATTGGGCCAAATTAAGTCCCTTGAGTAACTACACAACAAACTACAACCCAACCTAGTTGCAAACTAACTGTTGTGAATCAACTAAGGAAGACACTAGGGTAACAAGGAGCTGGCCTCAGCCAGTCATGGGCTGCCAGCTGATCCAGGTGTGACGACCAGAAGACGAATGGCTGTCTGAATATGTCTTTGGATTTTCCTCAGTGTTGAATTAATTGAACTGCTAGGGAAGAGTGAGACCCGGGAGCTGCTGTGGCCAGACAGGCTGTGTCTCCCTCAGGTCAGAGTTCTGCCGGTGATGTCATCTCCACGCTGCAGCTCATGGACTGGCTCGGCTTCGCCGTTCCACTTGTGAACCATTATTTGCTTCACTAAACTCTGTCAAATCTAATTTGTCCAATGTTTTTATTTTAACACTAACAATGGGACACATTCCCACCTTTGCCTGCGAAGCAGCTGTTTTACAAATGTGACCAGCAAAAAGTGAGAGTTGTGAAGCCTCCTGCTGTCTGGAAAGTTTGCCATAAATGTCCTATTTTTAGCACACTTTATTACCTTTGTTTATTCTTTCTCCCTTCCTCTCTCTCTCTCTCTCTCTCTCTCTCTCTCTCTCTCTCTCTCTCTCTCTCTCTCTCTCTCTCTCTCTCTCGTGTGTGTGTGTGTGTGTACACACACAGGCCACAGTCTGCATGTGGCAGACTTTGGGGAGTAAGTTCCCTCCTTTCTTATGGACCCCATATGAAAGGATCAAACTCAGGTTATCAGGCTTGGTGGCAAGCACGTTTACACTGAGTCATATCTGTGCTCCATAAACATAGTGTTTTTTTTTTTAACATAGTGTTTTTAGTTCAATAGTTGATCCACAACAAGAAGTCCTTAGAAGGCAAAGCAGAAGTTGCCTTATCATTTTTTCACAATTAAGGATCTCATTGTGCCATGCGGGTTTTCTCACTGAATCCTGGAGGCAAGTAGGGCCACTTGGTCTTTCAACCCAGGTCTAAGTCCTTCACAATGGCTCTCGGGGCCCATCAGAACCTCTCCTGTTCCCCTGAGACGCCAAGGGACTGGGTCACATCCTTACTTTCAATATCCAGATTTAAAGAGTTTTCTTTAGTTGGCTGCTGTCATTACTTGGACTAAAGAATATGGATGGTTTTCCCTTGGGAAAAATAACTTTTCATTTTCAAAACTAAGAGTCGCCTTTACATGTCGGTGACGCTGCACTACAAGTCTCTCATCTTGGGGCTGCTCACCAGTGCGCACATCCTGGAAGGCTTGCGCTCTGTGGTAGCTGGGCCTGGGGAAGACCTTCTAAGGCAGCGAGCGCAGGGATGCTCTTGACTTCTGGGGAAATGGACCTATTCCTTCCATATACATACACATGCAACAAACTGCAGGCACCAGTCACTGCGTCACAGCCTGTTCTGTTTTTTCTTTTTCTCTCTTTTCTTTTCTTTTTTTTTTAAAGAATGTTCACTGAGGAACTATTTAAAGCTCATCAGAATGGCCAGATCATTCAGCATGTAAAGAATCTGTATGCAGCCTGATGGCCTGAATGCGATTCCAGAATCAACACAAATGGGAGAGAGAACCAAATCCGCAAAGTTAGTCCTCTGGCCTTTCTATCACGGCGGCTGTCATTCACATGCAATACCAACCAATTCATTTTGTAAAAGATCATGAAACTGGTTATGTTTCAGGGCCTCCAGCCTGCCTTGCTTCCTACCCAAGTCTCTCCAGGGCCCATGAATTACACGGTGTTCCACTCTGACAGCCAAGAACTACTTCTGCAATTCTTCCAGAAACCTTTCCAGGAGCTACCTATCCCCCTGGAAGCTCACTTAATCCTAGATGATTTAAACCTAGAAGCCAGCTAGTAAATAGACTTCTTCCTCTCACAGTCTGTGAGTCATTACCACGTTCCTGGTGAGCACCTTATCATTTTAATATGGGAAATGCTATTTTAAGCACAGTATCACAGAGCTGAATCAAAGCCTTACCGCTTATAAAGCATCATGAGCAACATCATAAAACTCAACAGGGGAAAAAAGATCTCCTAAATTGACCTGAAAATGAAGACGTAGCACAGAACCGCTCACAGAGCTCTCATTCTGTGCAGCCTCTTATGGCAACATCCACTTGTTAAGAAAGGGTCCTAGAGGTGGCCAGTGTACACACAGAAGATCCATGGGCTCCCCCAGAATGTCTTACTGAGCTAGACACTGTCCTATTGCTGTTCCCATGCAGGGGCAGTGAGGGTAGGGATTCTAGAGCAGGCTCCTCCCAGGACTCTGCTGAAACCCCAAGGGAACAGGAACTTCCTTAGGGCTGAATGCATGGCAAAGGAAAGGAAGAGGGGCTGAAGGGATGGGGGGGTGTCTAGAAACACTCAGGATCAGAAGGGGGCTGTGAACCACTTTTATTTACTATACCCACCCCCACCCTCAAGAGTCACTGTAGAGAGACAGCAGCAATGGGACCAGGAAGAGAATATTTACGGGTTGGTCTTGCTAAGAATGAAGAAAGCACTTCCTTCAGGGATGGGTGCAATTTTCTCCTTCATGTTCAACTCTGAGATTCTGCGAGGACGGGGACCAGCAGGAACCTCAGGCTCATCCTCCTCTTCCTCCTCTTCCTCTTCACCTACTTTAAATGGAACGATTTTACAGGTGTAAAAGATTACATATGGGCTTGAATTGTTCTCAACTTCACATTGAAGTATGGTTTAAACTTTAACAACATCTGCTTCCACTGACTAAAACCTTTCTTTTCCTTCTAAGTATTGGCTGCATGTGCAAGGGGGTGGGGACACCCTTGTCTGGTATGCTTGGCTATGAGATATGGGAAGGAGGCATAATGTGGCCACAGACAAAGGTGAGACGCTCAATGCCACCTCCCAGCATCTGACTGCTTCCCCACTGCTCCTTGCTCAGAGTTAGTCTGAAAACCTGTGTGGATTTTGAGTCACAGGCATGCTCGCCTTCAGGCTTTGACATTCCATAGCCATCTTTCCAGCAAAAGCTATGCTTATGTGTCCACCTTCCTCCTTTGTCACCTGAAAATTTGAGTCCATCTTGCTGCCTGTGACTTTGAGGGGAAACAGCTAGCTGCTCTCCAAGACAATGGAGTCTACTACAGCCCTGGTGGCCTCAGCAGTGTGACAGCCTCCTCCCCCCACCTTCCCACCCTCCCACCCTCCCCAAAATCACCAAACTGAGAGTCCTTCTCTGCCCCACATACCTGGCACATCACAGGGTGGGTAAGGGTCCTTATCCTCAGCCTCTTCCTGATAATCATCAATTGTAACCTAGGATGACAGAGAGGGAAGGCCGACTTGATGTACTTCTGAGGGCCAATGCCCTCTAGAGAGCCACCCTGATATTCAGCAGTGTGAGGGCTCTTACGCACACATGCATATATGTGCACACTCACCTGCACACACATGCACATTCAAGCAGAGATGGTAGCTGGGGATTCTGATTCAGCTCTAAGGCCCAAGAGCAGGTGGGAGATAGGCCACCACCCAGGTCATGGTAAGTGGGCACTGTACATGGCTCTACCCTTTGGCCATCCCAATACAGGCATATATACCGTGTAATAACCACATTTGGATTCCTGTCTCTCAAGAAGACTGTGAAGTCCATGGAGGTAGTCTAGTGTTTGACATGCAACTCAGTATTCGATTCAATGAGCAAATACATCCCAGAAATATCCAGAGCTGTCAGAAGTAGGATGAAGCTGGATGGTGTAGCCTTAAAGGCCCCTAAGACCACCTGGACTCTACAGTCATCTCTGGGAACAGACATATGCTAACAACCCTTCTTTAATACCCACCAAGAAGACATCAACATAATCATAACCATGGGTTATATCTGACCACTCAGTTGCAACTCAAAGCAAAACAAGAAGTCCAACTGTTTGAATATCCACATCCTATGGTGAAATGTTGGTTAATCAGCTTCCTGTTTAACTCAACCAGAATCCCCAGTGTCTACATGGTGGCCTCTGTTTTTCACAGAAAAATATCACACTCAAGACACCTTCATGGTATAAGTGGTACAGTGATGGAGACACCAACAGAATCACTTTGAAACAAAGAGAAGTAATTTTGGGAAAGATACCTTGTTGTCACTGTTGGCTATCTGGTTGACTTCTGGTTTGTTGTTCTTTTTGTTTTCTAGGCTTTCTTTTCTATAGATAAAAGAACGTAAGAAACCAAATAACGATATTGCTAGTATTAAAGTGCTAGCCAGGATTCTGAATCAACAGTGATGGATGAAGGACCAAAGTTCAACTGAAAATACTGATGACAAGAATACAGTGCAACCCAAACTCAGGGCTTCCTGTTCATCTAATGTAATGGAGTCCTTATACAGATCACCTTATTAAAATTCTCAGCCCAGAACGAATAAGCCTTGACTGCATCATTCAATTTATGACATCAAAATTAACTGCAGTGATTCTATAAGCACAGGGATGTGCTTAAATATGTGACTTCCATTGTTTGTTCTGAGGATAAGAGTCAAGGACCTGGCTACCCAAGAGTCCCTTTTCTTTAGTTGGTACCACATGGTCACCCATTATCACTGCAAAGCAGCAAAAAGTGGCCTCAGCTCTTAGGAAGCCTGTCTGAGTCCCCAGCAACCCCTAAAAGTATGGCTGGGAATCCCTCACTCCTCTGGGCAAATGCCTCTGTGAAAATGAGATTACCTGGCAATTTTTTTCCTTTCCTTTTCTTCAGCTTCCTCTTTCTGAGCAGTGTTCAGACTTTCAGCATCAGCTAAATTGTCTACAGCAATGGCCAAGAAGACATTCAGTAGGATATCTAATTTGGAAATCTTAAGGTACAACGTGTTTTAAGTACAACTACATATAGTTGATAACAGCAATGTCACACTTCTCTACTCATGTAGGCTGGGAGTGGACGACTGTCCCTAGTATGATTCTCACTTGGTACAACTGGAGAACTTTGTAAAATCCTACTTAAAAAAAGTGAAAAGCCCAGAAACCTATGTAGGGTCTCCTGACTACCCACAGATATCCTTGCTCATATATTGCTGTCCATTTTTGGAGCACATTGTGTTTTGTTTTCTTTGAAAGCACACATTATAATATACACATTCAAGGGATTCCTTTGCAAACCAAATGTCTTCAAAGGCCACATGTGATCAAAATGATGATCTCATTGCACAGTATAGCAGGAGGCTTTCTCCTCTAGCATGGCTTCCAGAGTCTGCAGCTAGTTCCTTTACTCTGCACATACCTGCTACAAATGGTAAGCTAGATCCTGCCAGAGGAGGCTAGGCTGTGTTCTGAGGGCCTCACTATTTCTGAACATGGTTTTTGTAAATGGCAACATTTCAGGTGAATAAGCTTTTGTGTTTTTAAAAAATATAACATTGTTTGTGATGTTCTCTAGAATTTTTAGAAAAAAAATGTTTTTTTAAATAAGAATATCAAGTCAGAAGATGTGGTTACTTCCTTACTCCCTAGAATTTGTGAGCACTGAGAAGCCCAGGGGTCTGAGGGTAATCTATTTAAAGGTTTCATGCTGTATGGTTGTTTCCCTAAGCCTGATGACCAGCCTACAGCAGGGCTGTGGGAGAGACAGGGGTAGTGGACTGTGTCCCATGCACCCTGTGTATGACAAACTTCCAGATGGGCTGCTGAACACACATAGCAACAAAAGCTACCAAAGGCCTTATGGTAAGATCATTGTGAGGTCTTCCAAAAGGATGGAGACCTGGGTGAGTTCCATTGACACTTGGACAAAGCATCCATCTTGGGCTGGAGACAGCATGGTAAGCATGGAGACTCCTCAGAGAGGCGTGGCAATGGTGGCTTGGGCAGGTGTCAACACTGGGAACAGTGATATCAAACATGTCTCTCAATGGACCCCAGGATTAAATAATCCCATCTGCAGCCTTGCAATGACACTAAACTTGTGGGGAGTGGAATGCAAATCTGGATCAATTTGCCACATGCATTCAGGGGCATGTCCTACAAAGGGGTATACTGTGAGTTCATTTAGAAAGATCTACAGAGCAACCTGGGCAGGCCAGCCCTGCTGGATACTGGTGTATGGGAGGAAACATGATAAAACAGAGTATTGCCTCCAGTTGGAGACAGAAAACATAGCAACTCTTTAAGGCTTTCATGTGGTGGCACATGCCACAAAGAGCTTCAACACAGAGCCAGAGAGGAGTGTCAGGGAACAGTCTGCAGGCTCAAGCCTAGCACATGGTGTGATACAGTCTGGCAAGAGGAGAACAGAAAAGGAAAACCATCTATTTAACAAATGTCTTCAAGCACTACTCTGACCAGGAAACATACAAACACAGAAAAGGAGACTCCTGACCCATGAAGCTATCATCTGGTTGGTGAGGGTTGCCCACTGAAGTTGCAGTGGACACTGGACTCTGAACATAGGTAACAGACATAGACAAAATCTGAGGGGGACTCAGAGGTCACTAAGCTCATCTCTGAGTAGGGAAAAAAAGGCAGAGGAGCTTCCTGGAGGAGGTGGTACTAGACTTGAGCCCCGGAACTCAGAGATGTGGTGCACATGCTGAGATAGGATTTTCCCAGAAATCTTCCAACTTAAGACCCTGCCCTTAACGGCATCAGTGCAGGCTGGCACTAGGCTTTCCAGACTCAAGAACGTTTACTAAACAGCTAAGGAAGACAGAGAGGGATGAGCTGCATTCTGGACCCCTAGGGAGTCATTCATAGTAGGACTTTTTGAATCAGAAGGGTGGAGAGCATGGGGTCTTCATGTCCCTACACATGCTTATTTGCTACAGTTAAGAAGGCTCTTTGTTTGGCAGGTCTTGAACTAGGCACGGAGGAGTCGAATAAGACAGACATGACAACCAAACATTACAAGCCCCTGAAGGGGCTGGTGTATAAACTGGCCCAACAGCCAAATGCAGAAGTCCATGATACGTCTCAGCTGGGAATAGGAATCAAACAAGTCAGAGAAAGGTTACCTAGCACGATACAGACAGGTGAGCATAGCAAGACTGGGACAATCCATTGCGGCTGCTCACTGCTCATGGGGTGACATGGATGTAGCCCTAACCTCCCAGTAATGACAAAATAAACAACCATCAGGCTTCCCTGCCTGTCTTATATGGAGACATGATACTAAGCTCATTATCTACTGGCACCAGCATAAGACTGTTAACCCCAGGCATGACTCATACTATACGGCTCCCATCTGTCACACGGGGGAAAAAAAGGCAGCATGGAGCTAACAAGGGAAAGGCACATGTCACCCTTAGCCCTACAGCTGCTGCTGCTGTCGCCACAACCACAGGAGACTCAGAAAAAACAAGACAGTGATGGTGACTGCACAGTCCCGCTGGGTCTAAAGGATACAGTTGCCACAGATGAAGAGGATGATGAAGTAGATGCAGACAATCATTCCGGACGACGAGGGGCCTCCATAGGCCATGATGCCGTCATACATTACCGCGTTCCAGTCTTCACCTGTCAGGATCTGAGAAGGTGAGGGTAAGGTCAGACAGCGGGCAGAGGCCTCAGACCTCGGCTGCTCTGCCAGACTTCCTCAGCCACTGCTGACTCCCACTTCAGCCCAGATCACAGTGGAACTGACCTATCTGCTACCCTGCTGAACCTTCAACATTCTGCTTCACATTGCAAGTAAGAGTTGTTTCTTCCAGTCTCCATCCTCTCCCTAGGCAGTGACTGATGTCGGCACCTGCCTGTCTGGTACCTTTGTCTATAGATTAAAATACACATATACACCCCCTGAGGAAAAGGCCACTGGTATTGTCTCTCATTTTTTAAAGCACAAGGTATACCCTATTTCTACAACTGGCTCCTCCCCAACCCCCATTCAGTGATATTCCTGGAGACCCTGATTGAGCAGATTCTTCTCATTCATTTTACTCAGTACATAGTATCCCACATAGCCAACATACCAAAGAGACCAGGAATTTCATCCATGCATATTCAGAATCAAGGGATTCTGCCGCATGTAAGTGTATAAACTATCTAAAGAGTAGATATAATCAGTTACAAATGAAATCTTCTCTATTGATGATACCCGGTAATCTAAATCCATTCTGAAATCCAACCAGATAAATATAGACAGCAGTTTTTTTAAAATGCTACCCCCATGGGAAGAGCATTTCTTTATCTTCTATTCAGACCAGAATCAAACAGCAAATGGGCAGATTAATTAGAAAAGTGGCTCTTGACTTCATTCCTGATAAAACTACAATGAGAAGCCATTTCACCCGTCAGGCTGGCAGCCATCATGAAGCACAAACACCAACCTAAACAAAGGGCAGGAGGCACGGGGGTCCCTACACTCTGCCTAAGAGTGAACGAAGCCCACTAGAAACAGAGCATTGTCAGAGGTACCAAATGAGAGCCAGCCCTTCTACCCAGTAGTCCCACAAGGAAGACACATCCTACACATCCAATCTCTCCCACGTGCTTAGCATATCCTGCATGTCCAGTTCCACCCACTGGAGCACTGTTTATGTGGGCAAGGGCAGGACACAGATCAACACTCACGAGTGAAGGAGTGGTCACAGAACAATAGCGACCCACACCGGAGTCTATGATGCGTTTGGAAGGAAAGTGTAACCTTCTGTGGATCAAGTGGGGAGCCCATCTCTTAAAGATGAAAATAAGCTAAAACATGGTGCCAGACGGTATGTGGAGGAGGCCGCCCTCTGTGCAAGACCGCCATAGGTAAGTGGGTAAAATGACTCTCACCCACGAGCATACCTGTCTAAGATTACTCGGGAAATGGGACCGTAGTGGTTACCACACGGAAGACAGGATTAGTGGGTGGGGGTGGGAGGATTGCCAGTCTGTATCTTTTTATAACACTTAAATTTTGTGCAATATGAATGCATTACAAGAAAAGAGACAGAAGTGTTTCCTGAAAGAAATAAGAAATAAAGAAAGAAAAAAACAGTAACTAACCAGAAGCCATGATTTTAAAATAAGACTAGAGTCTATCGTGGGTTTCAAACCTTGGGGTGTGACTTCACATGGGGTCGCTTAACTGACTGTGAGGTGATAAAAATCCTGACAAAAGTGATTTTGCTTGCTGTACATGCAAGCAAGCAAAAGTAAATTCAAAATCAAACCTTCAATGAGCCTGAGCTGTTCCTGGCAGCACTCTCCCAGGCTGCGTTGTACAATGTCCCTGTAGCCTTAGATACGAATTCTCAACATGCCCATTTACCACTGCGTGCTCTCATACCCTGCAACGCCAACAAACCCTGCCCGAACGCCCTTGGCGTGGATTGTAGACTACTGTATGTTGCGAACAGCAGTGTTTTCACTGTAGATAGTAAGTTTTCCTCTCTTATAGGAACACATGGGCTTAAATTCATAAAACAAAGACTTGCATTGTTTTCCTCTCATACTTCCTCAGCATGTAGCTATCACATTAGTGTATCTTTGGACTGGGTTGTGTTTGGATAAACTTGTTAAATAAATTACAGTTTGGGATTAGGGCAGGATTTTCAATAATTTCTGAAGGTCTTTAAGCATACTTCTGCCTTTTTGCACATAATTTATGTAAACTGGTGTTCTAGGAATGGTGATTATAAATTCAAAATATCAATAACTTGAAAAGTGACAATGCTGTACATCTTTTGGTATTCAGCCAAGATTTAATTATTTATGTGTGTGTGTTTTATATGTGTCTGTACATGTTCATAATGGTGTTCACACAAGCACAGAAGTCAATGTTGGGGTGTCTTTCTCGATCACTCTTTGGTGTGTGCTTTGACACAGGTTCTCTCACTGAACCTGGCTGGAACTCACTGATTTGGTTAGGTTGGCTGGCTAATGAGCTCCAAGGATCCTTGGGTCTCTGCTATCCTCCCCACACTGGGATTACTAAAATGAACTGCCATGCCCAGCTCCTTATGTGGGTGCTGAGGACTCAGACTCATGTCCTCATGTGTGGCAGGGACTTACCAACCCTCCCAGCCCCAAGACCTAACTCTGTTTATTGTACGGAGTAGTATGCAAACCTGCATTTGTCTTTAAAAAATATCTATCAAAGATATGTTCTTTAAATTTTTAAGATTTATTTTTATTTTTAATTCTGTGTGAGAGAGAGAGAGAGGGAAAAAGAGTGAGATAGTGTGTATTTACACATAAAGATTTTTTAAAAAAATCTTTAGGATTCATTACCAGCATATATTTGTTTTGTATATACACACATAAATGAAGTCACACACTAATATTCATCAGATTATAAAAACTTCTTGGTGAACAATGGTTGCAAGCAGCAAAATGTTTAAGAAACCCTGACCTCTAGCAGTAATTCTATGCCTCTTGAATGACCATGTATGGCACTTTCTAGATCATCTTCTCTAGACTCTGTGTTCCTACAGAAAAGGGTAAGTGACTTATCAAAGTCTCAGAAGTGAGAACAGGAAAAGCCACTTTGATAACCTATCCATTTCGTTCCCTTCCTGTGATGCTCCCTCTCTCTGCAGGGATGGGATGCTTGGACGTTTGCTGATCACATGGAGAAACTGGGGGAAGCAGATGCCACTGTGAACTAATCTGTCAGGTTCTGTCCAAGCCAGGGCCCAGCTGATAGCATGGGAGGAGGGCTCAGTGCAGCCCAGCTGTGTCTGGTGTTCTGGTCCTCCAGTGGCAGGACCCCTATGGCTGTCAGAGAACCCACAGCACAATTAACTTCAGAGCCTGTGCCTCACTCAAGCCAAGGGCAGAGGAAGGTACAACCCCACCACCCAGACTCCTCTGACTACACATCAAGATATCCCAGCTGCAACTTCCAAATTCACTTCTTGCCTTGACTCTATTATAACTAGGATTGCAAATATGCCTTGTGATTTTAAAGAAAAGCAAACAAACTACTGAATAACAAGAAGAGTTTAGAGTCTATTTCATGGAGATCTCACAAAATCAAACAAAAGATAGTTGGTTTGTCATTTTGTCATATCACATATGTAGCTGGAAGATACTGTAATTGTATTACAAAGCACAAAATTTGCCAGAGGACCATGGGCTGAAACGATTGACAAAATGGAATCAAAGTGTCATGTTCAGCTGTGGGCAGACACAACAAGGCAAGGGTTCTGGCTGTCTGGCTTCCACTCACAATCACTTTTAGGGTGGGGGAAGGCAGGAACTCACCTGGAACACAGTCAGGAGTGCTTGTGGAAAGTTGTCAAAAGTGCTTCGCTTGGTTTGGGTTTCATCAAAATTAAACTTCCCACCAAACAGCTGCATCCCCAGCAGGGAGAAGATGATGATGAAGAGGAAAAGCAGCAACAGCAGCGAAGCAATGGACTTCATGGAGTTTAACAAGGATGCCACCAAGTTGCTCAGGGAAGTCCAGTGCCTAAAAGTCAGGGGGAGGGGTAAGAGTCCCCAAGGGAGGAGGAGAGCATCCCCTGATCAGGGGGGGGGGGGGCGCTGAGCAAACACCAGCACGATGCCCACAGCTTTACCTGGTCACTTTGAAGATCCTCAGGAGGCGTACACACCGGAACACAGAGACCCCCAGGGGAGACATGAGCTCCAGCTCCACCAAGATGGTTTCGGTGATTCCCCCACACACCACAAAGCAATCAAAGCGGTTGAAGAGGGAGACAAAGTATGCCTGGAGGCCCAGGCTGTACATCTTCACCAGCATCTCACAGGTGAACAGGGCCAACAGAACTTTGTTCGCAATATCTGGAGAGACAAAGGGCAGGCATGCTCGAGCCTCCCTCTGGCTCTTCATCTCTCCTGCCACCTCCCTTCCATCAGTGCCCACAGGAGACACTCCTCCCAAAGCCACATCCCAGTCCCACTGCTGCACCAGCCACAGGCTCGTCCTTACTGTTCTTGGCCACTCCCCAGATATGAGTCTGCAGCAGTTACTTGGGTTCCCTGAGGTTCAATTTCACTGACCATAAAATGGTAGGGACATTTATCACATGAATCCCTGAACCCTCTCAACACTGGATTCTCAAGACTGTGCATTAAGGTCATACTGTGATTTTTTTCTTTAATGCCCCATCCCCCGTGCAAAAAAGAGAAAATACATATATACACACATACATACAAGTGACACTGATGTATGACCACTTGTGGTATCCAACTGTCAGTTTTTAGTTTTTATTTATGTGTATGGGGAAGTGTGTGTGTGTGGTTTAGGAACACACATGTGTAGAGGTGACCACGTGCCCGGGCCAAATGAAGATGTCTCTGCCTTATTCCCTTGAGGTACAGCCTCTAACTAAACCCAAGCTGGTCCCAGTGACCCTCATGTCTCTCTCTGTGTACCCCATGGAACTGGGGTTTCAGATATACATTGCCATGCCTAGCTTTTCACATGGCTGAAGTGGGGATCTGAAGACAGTTCTTCACATTTACATAGCAGGCACTTGACCTACTAAGCCATATTTCCAAAGTCCCAAAGGCATTTTTTAGTAGCAAAAACAAACAAACAAAACCCAATGGCACATAGGCTGAGAGCAGCAGAAGCAGACATACAGGAAGACAGCTCGAGAGTTCAAAACTGTTCTGTCTAGAATGGGCTCTTTCGGAGATGATCTCCACATACCCCATTCCAGCCATTCAAAGTAGAAGAATCAAAATCATTTACCAAAAACACTGAAGGGGGTGTAAATCTTCCAATGTGGCAGGGAGAAGGAACTATCAACTCCAAAATTCCTGGGTCCTGGGCTATATCAAGGTTGGGCATAAGTTAGCTGACGACGCTGTTCCAGGGCCTGCCTGAGTCTGAATGGTTCTGCTGCCTTCTAAGATGGTCCTACCACCCTATCACACCACAGCTGGATGATACGGACCAGTGGTTAGCTGCAAGGATCTCAAAATCAGCACAGAAGAAGAACACCTTCCAGCCATACCTTGAATCTGTGTCAGCCAGTCTGGCTGATTGTAGTGCTCAGAGGAAATAGTTAGAGTGTTGAGAAACACCAGGACAATCACCAGCCAGTAAAACGTGACAGACTTCACAGCAGCTCTGCACCTCCTGCGATTGAACCGGTTCCAACGACGCCAGCGTCGGCTGAAAAACAAGCAAACATTGCTCCCTAGACCAGGGGCAACTACAGTATCCCAGAGGCCTGTGAACTTAACTGAGTAATAAACATTCAGACTATGTGGTCTAGGAAAGATAGACATGGACCACCAGCACAGAAGTGAACAGACCCCATGATGCAAATTGATAGACTTAACATACAGCTTTAAAAAGTGTAACCGTGAATGAATCGTGCTATCACTTCCCCTCTGGTGGCTATAAATAACTCCAGGATCTGACATATGCAGCCTGCAAGTGGGTTAGAGAATCTATATATCCACAGACTCACAAGCAGATTCAAGACTGCACCAGTACACACACGAGGCTCATGTGGGCACCATGTGGCATGTGATCTGTTGAGGACAGTGGGACAGAACCCCTCAGCTTACTGTATGCATCTTGTGTAGGGGCTTAATCGTTATATAGAAGTTACTAGGCAGCAGAGCAACCCATGCCCATAGCTCTCTTTTTAGGAAAGCTTTTAATCCTTTCTCAAATCTCTGGTGTTCCTCCAGCACCTCGTAGGTGTCAAAGCTGAGTGGGACATGTGTCTTCATGCTGAGTCATCAGGTGCCCTTTCTAACTAGCGATGCTCAAAATATACCTTTAGGAGAACATCCAATATTGAATCGTGTTTTCATAAAAATAAAATGAGCAGAACCAAACAGACACGTGACATGTCCCCACCCACCTTCCGTCTCTGTTTGTAATTACGGAAAGACATTTCTCCCTTTGCCTGTCTCCTTTGGAAAACACTCCCTATCTCCTTGCCACAAGTGGACAGCTAGGCACCACAGACTGCTCTTCAGTAACCAGGAACCCAGGGAAGAACCAGCCAGGCTGCAAAGTCCCCATGCTGCCTCAGTGTCCGGGAAGCGGGCACTTCCTCTAGAAGTGTGATGCAGGAGGAGACTCCAGGCTGCCTCAGTGTGACCCTGGCTGACTCAGCTATGTTGCTAAGCACATGAACCCTGGAAGCCAGCGAAGGAGGAGGCAATGTGGCGGCTGCACACAGACCTGGACACAGCAGGTTGTGCTTGGTGGTTATTCTGCTCTGTAGTTTCCAGTGGAACAAACGGCACCTAGGAACATGGCAAGCAGCACAGACAACTCAACTGAGGGCTCTTAACGCCTCAAAGCTGAGTTCTCCTGGGACACATGATCTCACACACATAAGGAAGGTGGTCCCAAAAGGTCTATCTTGTACAGTAGTGACAAGGTACAAGTGACTTTGACATCCAGGAGACCTCAGTGCTGTATCCTCTGGAAACATGTAGCAGCACCAGCCTGACTCTCCTCGGCTTGATTGTGTGTGGGTGTCAGGAAGCCTGCATCCCGAACACTGTAGGTGTCTGGTGCTAGGAAATGGAGATACATAAGGCACTGTTCCAGGGCTGTTGGCCTGTATAGGCATGAAGGGTTCTGGGTAAACAACAACTGCAAATTCACACCATGCCCAGTCCCAGATTTTAGAGAAGGGAGCCTAAATGATCTTTGGAGGAGCCAGAGAAGGCCTTTCTGCAAAAACAATGATCTGGGCTGGACTTCAATGACTAAGAGCTTTGCCGAGGCAAGTGGAAGTCTTCCTAGACTACAGATGACATCAGGCCAATGACCCTGGAAGCAAAGGCACAAAGACAAGATACCTATGAAAACAGAATACTGCAGAGTGGGGAAGGATTTCAGGAGGATGAGAGGCAGGTGCCAAGTTAGGAAGCATTTCTATAGTCTCTTGTAACAGAGACAACTCTTTCATTTTACTCAAAGTCGGGTTGAAATATAATTTTACATGCAGCAAGTTTATTTTTTTTAAGTTTATGCTTGGTCAGAATATAGAACACTTTGTCATTCAGACGAGTTTGTTCATGGCCTCATCCCCAGCTCAATACGACCGGCCTGTCCTCTCTGCCCACCGCTGTTTCAACTATACTGCCATAAAACCAGAATCACGACATGTACTCTTTGGAGGCTTTTTGCTGCTGTTGTTCTCATTCCAAACGCTTTTGCGATCCATCAGTATTGCTGTATTATCAGTAACTGAAAAACACAACGTTATTGTGTGTGTACATGTGCACATTGTGTGTGTATGTGTGTTGTGTGCACACGCTGTGCCACGTGTGATCAGGAGACAATTTTGTTGAGTTGGTTCTCCTCCACCTTTCTGCGTTTTCTAGGGACAGACCTCTGGCTTACACAGTCGCCTGGCTTACACAGCAAGTACTTTTTTTTTTTTTTTTTTTTTATTAAGCCCTCTCAGTAGTTTTTTCTTCTTCTTCCTGTCACTGAGAAGTATTGCACCATATGGATAAGTCACAACTGATCTGTTCATTTTACCATCAGATGGGCAGTTAGGTTATTTCTAGTTTAAAGTAATTATGAATAAACCCACTATAAACATATATAACTTTTATATATGCATCTTTCTCTTACATAAGTACCTTAGAATTGGAATTGTTAGGTCATATCTTTAATGTAACTTGTAAGAAACTATTCAGTGCTTTTTTGAAATAATCATGCCATTTAACATGCCTGCCAGCACTGCACAAAAATTCCCATCACCCTCTTCGTCAGACGCTGCCATCAGCAGGTATTTGAATCTGATCAACTTATATCAATATGTAGTGAGATCAAATTGTAGTTTTAACTTGCATTTTCCTAATAAACCATGTCCATTTCATGTGTGCACATATATATATAGGTATATATATTTATCGTGCATTTCTCCTCCTCATGACCTGCCTACTAGAACCTTCTTTTTACTTTTAGAGGGTCGTTTTAGCATTGATACTATCTTTAGATATTATTCTTTCTATAGTAGATACTAGTCTTTTTATAAAAAAAAGTTTGCAAATATTTTATTAAGTCTGTGGCTTATTGTTTTTATAATAAAATAAAGTTAGGAGCTTTAATTCTTATGGGGATCAAGCTATCAGTTTTTTTCTAATACAGATAATGTATTGGACAATGAACTTTAAGAAATCAGTGTCTAACCCATGGTTACTATGCCTTTTCTCCTGTTTTCTTGAGTTTCTATAGGTTTTATTATTGGTTTTATGACTGCATGCAACAGGAAAATGTCTTTAACTGAAAAAGAACACATAATGAAAGTATACAAAATGTAGGCATGTGGTTCAATGAGACTCATAAAATGAGCAGGTAATCTGCATCCAGGTCAAGAAATAGAACTCTGCTCAGGGTCTTAGATGGCCTCTTGCACCTTCTTTTATGGAAGGTCTTTCTGAGAGCTGACTGGAGTGTTGATGAGGTAGAATGTTGTTCATGTGTTGCTGTGCTTTGTTGGCTTAAGTGCTGATGTTCCTGTTCTGCTTCCCCAAGGCAGGACTGTAATACTTAAAGCCCTGACTGAAATTTGGGAATCCATATTTAAACTCAAGTCTAGACCAATTCTATGTAAAAGTTAGATGTTGGGGGTTGGTCTGATGCTTGAATTTTGACGTTAATTACTGGCCCTCAAGATCTGGTTACTGTCTGGATACACCTACCCTTGTTGTGTAAGCCTGTCTTAGAAATTCTTCCTGATCAGTTGATTAGAAGGCCTAAAATCCGGACAAGATACAATGGAGTAGGCATGGCTAAGGTTTCCAGGCTTTGGGTTCAAGAGAATCATGGGAGACAGACAAACAGAAAGAAAGGAGGAAGGAAGACTCCATGATGGGTTATTGTGGAAAAGAAACCATGTAGGCTGGGAGGAAGGACTCTAAGGATGGTGCAGATGGAGAAAAACACCAAATATAAGCAAGTATTCATAAGATTATGAATGGAAGGTAGCTCAGATAAGGATGGGTAAGGTGGATGGCATTGGATGGAGGCTGGGAGGTGGACGGTGATGTTATTGAGACAGTGTAGGTAGAAATATCTGCCCAGCCCAAAGTAAATAGGCAATTATAAAATCTAACAGGTGTCTGTGTCTTATTATTTGTGATAACAGGTTTAATAATACCACTGCAATAATTATAGGGCTAGTAATAGATAATATATAGCTAACACCTACCTTTTAATTTACTACAACAGAATTTAAAATATAACATAAAAGAAAACCAATTCGAGCTCTTAAGTAGGGGGTGGGGGGAGAGAAAATGAAGAGACGAACTGACCTGAGTTTGGATTTCGAGATGGCTTGGCTGAAAAGGAAGAAAAGAGTGTTAGGACTCCCATTTGGAAGGCTTGAGTACATGCTCCATCGCTGAAGCAGAGATGGCTCAAGCCATGCACAGAAGCCAGAACTCTGGTCCCCCGTGGCTACAGCCGGCCAGCTTGGGTTAAGAGCAGAGCAGATGTCAAGGTGCTAAGAGTGGGCCAGGAGGTGGGCAGGGCACCCTTGAGGGCCCAGGCAAGTGAGAACACTCATATTTCTAGGATGGCCTGGAAATAGCACAGATACTGGGTCCTTCCTCTCCCTCCAGTGAAAGCCAGCAGGACCTCTGTGGCCTGCAACTCTCATGTCAACAGTAGCAACTGCCGCTCCTGCTGGAATGGGACCCTGGCTCCCCTGGTCACTGAATGGGTGAGGATGCGGGCACAGCATGCCTTGCGAAGCCCAGTGTTCTCATCTGAAAAGTGGGGAGAGCAAATCCATCCCCAGCCCCTTCATGTCAAAGAGGGGGCAGAGCAGGAGAACAGAGGCAAAAACCACCCCATGAGCCATTGCAGTATTACACAGTGGCGTGTCATTTTTACAAAACTCTGCCCCAAATGTGGCTGAGCTCTCCTAAAAATGACACCTGCACTTTACAGGAATAAGACAGAAAGGATTCAAGCAGGAAGCAAACAAATCAAAACAGCACAGGGCTCCCCAAAGCAGGCAGTTCTTAGCACATTCTGCAGTGCTGCCCCCAAACCCTGCTATTGCAGCCCAGTCATCTAGAGAAAAGCCTGGGAGCCTTAACAGAAGGGTGTCCCACGTGGTTAGGAAAGGGTGGTGCCATGAGCAGAGAGGGCAGGGCCTCCAGACCCAGCTGCTGGCGATGAGGTTGGAAGGTCCCATGGGTGAAGGAAAATTTAAATATGTGGCACATTCTGGTCAGCAATTCTGCCATTCAAGCCCTTCTTTCAAAGCACAGATATCAAACCCAGCTGGAAGGAGAATTCAGCCTTTACCCCCACCGCCGACACCCAGAGGGCCCAGTCTTGGCCGCGCCTCTTCTTTTCCACCAGCACCTAATGAACACAGCAGGTGTCTGGGTTAAGTAGCACACTTCCCAGGCTCTGCCTTAGCAGGACAACTTCACAGGCAGAGGCATGTAAGACGCTGGGGGTACCCTAACAGGCCTGGTGTAGGAGGGGGGGTACCAAATGGAAGGAGTCAGCCTGTTAGAGCCCAGCTGACCTCCTCCCAGAGCCCTAGGACTCCACTGCCCTCTGGGTGTATCTTCTCAGCACCAGCACCTCTGAAATGACATGTGGGGGAAAGAGGGCAAGCAGCCTCCACACTCACCAGAGACTTCCACAGCATCCCTGGGTCTCGCCTTCACCACTTACATTCTCCGTGTTCACAGATTCAGTCTCACTGGTGGGCATGCTAGCTGTGGGCAGAAGAAAAGGCTTTAGACAGCAGGTTGTGGCATGAAATACCAGGGGTTGGGCCAGATGCAGACTCTCAGGAACCAGGAAGGAGAGCAAAGAGGCCTGTCAGCAGCACCAGGCTGAGCAGCCAGGCCCCTCTACTCCACCTGGGCCCTTGCTTCCAGGAGCTGCAGGGAAAGCCAACATCACCTTCAGGTGACAATTCTGGTGGTCCAGATGCTTCCCAAGAAGTGAAGCTTAGGTGCCACACTGAATAGAGGCACCAGGCCCAGAGAAGGCACATAAACACCTCAGTATGGAAATGTTTCTACTGCCCACTCCTGCAGAGCAGGGCTTAGGTCGCAGCTTGCATAAAAGTCTTTATAGCACACCAAAGGGAAGCTATTGCAGCTGGAGAAGGCAATGCATGAAGACGTCATGCACAAAGTCCTCTCCACATGTTATGAGCTTCATTCAGTCTGAGGCAGTAAGGTCAGCATGTAAAAGGTACCTCCCAAATCGGAGCACTAAGGAGGTAGGAAGAAAACAGTCTTGAAGCTATGAGGGTGAGGGCTGCTGCCAACCACTGAGGGGGGCAGGGCGGACTTCAGTCCCAGGTCCATGTTCTCAGAGCCCCGTGTCCTCGCCAGGATCTCCAGAAGAGGCGGAATTGTAAAAATTAACCTCCTCATGCCTGGAGGCCCAATGTCTGACATGTGGCACCTGGAAGGTTAGGGCCAGGCAGCTACCTCAGGGGTCTGTGTAGAATGCTCTAGAGAGACGGCTGATTATTCTGGGGGCGGAGGTGGAGCAGAGGAAACTGGGGTAGCACCTAAACACATGCACATCTTCTTCCTGAGCCAGGATCCCAGTGAGGGGCTGTTCAGAACCCTACACTACCCACATGAAAATCTTGCTCCTGTGGGCAGGCAGTTCCCATGAGCAAGGAAACTTCAACTTTCATCTGCAAAAACCAAGAGCAGTACCTATAGAGCTGCGGTGGACGCGCGGAGTCCCAGCCCAGACTGGGAGTGTTATTGCTCTTTCTACCAGCTATGTGGTTTTCATCCCTGCTGAGGAGAAAGGTAAAGCTCCGGGCAAGGATGAAGGAACTTGACTCAGACCCAGAGGTCAGACAGTCTTGTTTTCCCTGAGCCCTTTCCTTTTGTGAAATTCAAGAAGCTGAGCTTGCCCCTGTGGGAGGCTGAGGAGCTAGCTACATCCTGGCACATTCAGAGGCACAGGCTTCAGAAGCACAGACTGATTACACTCGCGGGACTCTCCTGTTCCTCCATCTTTGAATTCCAAGCAACCAACCACAAACCCCCATTCACTTTTGCACCCATGGTGTGTGTGGGGGAACACAGAAAGAAACAAATCAGGAAGTCTTGTCATCTGACAGAAGAACTCCTTTCCATAAGGCTCCCATAAAGACTTCCACGCAGGCACACATGCAGGCACGCACACACAGCTCTCTTCACCTGGTCTGTCCCATGCTTCTGTCTGTAATATTAGGTTGTAAAAGTCAATGCAACTGCTTGCTGCAGGTCGCATTGCAGAGACTCTTTTCAGATCCTACCGGGAGTCACTCTTTTTGTGACCTGGGGTAGTTGGTGGTTTCTGAGGCTGAGGTAGCTTAACACATGCATTCAGGGGAATCCCCAGGCTCTGATCTGCCCTACTCTTCCTGGAGACATTCTGCCTCTTTGAACTTCAGTTTCCTAATGATAAAATGGTGCTGTGAACCACACATTCTGAGCCATTTCTGTCTTTATTAAGTAACTCACAATTTTCGTATTTGTCATACTGAAACATTACTATTTTTCAAAAGTAAATGTCTGAACAGATGAAATCTTGTGGCCTCTACTCTTTGGAGTTTTGACTCATGCTGTCATCAGCGCATTTTGTTGCTCTTCATTCCTATAGCTTCATTTCCCAAATAATCTGATCGAAACAGGTAAGTGACAGACAGCCCGTGAAAGAGGGGACACATCGTTTTGCATTTCTGGCTCTATGCCAGCTATCAGTGAGTGACTCTTACTAGCTGCTCCCCAAGGATGAGAAGAGAGAAAGGCAGGAAACAAACCCTTACACCTTTGAATGGCAGCCAACAGTGGGAACTGTGTGGTCCTGAGGCCAGGCTGCAAAGAGGTGAGGAGGACTCCCTGCTCACTGAGATTCTTCCCTTCATTCTCAGGTAGGACAATGCCTGAAAGTAGTGTGTGCTTATCCTAAGCTTAACCTACATCCAAGGCCTGACTTCTCTCAGCCTCCACATCCTCATCTGCATGGTTCAGAGTACCTGCCTTGGGGCTGTGGGCAGGACTGAACAGGACGAGGCTCGCTGGGTGTCAGTTCTAGCCCCAAGTCATGAGCAAGGTGCCCAAGCATGAACTCTGCCAGTTATATCAGGAAAACTTTCCAGAGGCTCCTTGAAAGCAAAGCACCCCAATTTGGGATCATTTTTACCTACATCGCTGTCATTACTGTCTACAAGTAGCTAGTGTGAATAGCCAAATATATTTTCTGAATCAGCTTGGGCTATTTCTCTCTCCCCCCTCTCTATATACATACATACATACATACATACATACATACATACATATATATATATATATACATATATATATATATATACACACATATATATCTCCCTTGGTCCCAAAAGGATCTTATCTGCATTAAAAACAAGCAGGACAGAAGACTCCATCAGTGGTGAAGAGGCTTCTGAAAGTAGACAGCAAACCACATGATTGCACAGATGACCAAGCAGATGACTTGCCACAGGGATACACAGCTCCAATACTAAGCGAGCCCCTCCATCTCACTTGGCACTCATCTCTGTGTCTCATTCCATGTGTGCAACTTCAGTACAGATGCTCAAATAGACTGGCATACTTGCATGGTTGGTACTCTACAGAGAAAAACCCTCACAGACTTGAGTCTATCACCCACGGGTGCAGAGGCCGTGTCTGCAGACCACACCAGAAGATCAGCCTAGCACCTGAGACAGTAGCAAGCTGTACTGGCAGCTGTTGGGACTTTCTTAGATTCAAAACAGGAAGAATTACAAAGATTCATGTAATGAGCCCTCAGGCAAGTGTCTAGGGACAGGTGCCTTTCTCCTAGGACCTCCATGGCATTATGGCTGAATGCCTTCCCTTCTCCCTCCAGCAGGAGTCAGTGTCTGGGCTTTGCTCAGGTGCAGGCTGACCTCTTAGAACCTCCTGTTGTTTGCAGGTACAGTCAACCTCTACAGGAACACACCAGGGCCATCTGCAGAGGGAGGAAGCTAAAGGTCCCTTTCTGCTTCAAGAACAGGATCTCTTCAGATGATACTAGAAGCCCAAGGTGAAGGGAAAGGAACTAGCAGGAAACTGTGCAGCTCTGGGTGAGGAGATGCTAGAAAAGCAGGTTAACACATTCTGGCTGAGGCCTTGTTGACATAGACAGCCTAGGTTGGGCCCTATCTGGAGACACCCTCTGTCTGTGGCAGGTCATTGGTTTTTCTTTTACATCTAGTACTAGGCCTGGCTGCCACTGTGAATTGTAGTCCACAAAAATGAACAAAGACTGAACTTTTCTCAGGCTAGCTCAACACTTAGCATCTTTAACCAATGTACAGATATTTCATCAACTTTCACTCTACAGACAACATGTTTCTCAACCTTATCTATCAGCTGTATGAATTCAGAGGCAGGCATACACACAAACACACGCACAATCACATGCATGCACACATACATGTGCACAAACATGCATATGCACCTCCATACAAACTCACACACAAGCATGTGTGTATGCACACACACACACAATGAGTGTAATCGTGGGCTCAATCAAGTGACACCTCGGAATATTCACCACTGAAAGACAGATAATTTCTGTCAGTGAGGTCAAAGACACAGAAGAGAGGTCAGGAAAGCCTGGGGAAAACCTCACATAACTAGGGACATGTGTGTGTGTGCTTAGTTACCTGAAGGGCAGGACAGTGTCTCTTCCAGGTCACTTACCTCTGACCTGCTATCAGCAAGAAAAGAAACACCCACAGTTGTCTAGTTTCACTCCCAGCAGCTGAGCGTAGGAGTCTCCTTATATTTTCCCAGCTCTGCAAGGAGACCAGGGCCTGAGCATCACCGGGAAGCCACTGGCCCCCACTTTCCCAGGTAGTCGGGAGTCCTGCAGCCTGCTTGGAAGAGCCTGAATCCAAGTCCTTTCCAGGCTTCACATCCAGGAAATAGAACACAACACATGAGGGGCTCCTAAAGAGCCTAAGCGAGCCCCAGGAGACCCCTGGTCCTCCAGCCACAGCATCCCCAAAGAAGGCTTTTCATGTACCACACTGAGCTCCCTGCCCTTCTGAAACCTGTCACCACAGCAGCTGCTTGCACAGATGTCCTGGGATGCTGAGCTGAGTTTGCTTTTAAAATTATTTTATCTTCTAAAATGTGTGTGTGTGTGTGTGTGTGTGTGTGTGTGTAAGTATAAATGTAGACCACATGTATAGGTGGCCAGAAGAGGGCGTTAGTCCTCCTGGGCTGGAGCCACAGGTGGGTGTGAGCTATACCGTGTTGGTGCAGTGGACCAAAGCCCAGACCTCTGAAAGAGCAGTATGTGCACTTAGCTTGCCACTGAGCCACCCCCTCACTCCCTTTATCTGTGTTTCTCAGTGTAAGCTTTCTCCCACACTTGGGGTTTCTTTGAGCACTCCCTTTATGCTGATGAAGCGTCTCAAGGAAGCGGGGTGAGAAGTGAGGCTGAGCACTCATCAGCGGAAGAACTGGCTTTCCTTCCCAAGGGGCACAGGGTCTGACCTCAAGCTCTTCCGTTTTCAAATCATTTATATGACAATCATGAGCAGTGCCACTCTGTGACAAGCCTGATTGACCCCAAAGTCCCAGGCAGCCCCTGAAGGCATTGGCACATGCTTGTGCTAATATGTGTGGCTGACACAGGGTGAGAGACGTCTGTGAGGCAGCCATATTCATCTAGGAAATATGGGTTAAGGTCAGACCAAGAGCTCCATGTCTTAAGCTAGAACTGTGCCCAGAAAACTACTCTTTCTTTGTTAACAGTGAAAAAGGGGGTATAGCATCCTCACAAGGTTCCTGCCCCACTGTCACCAGCAGAGTTGGCCCTTGTTCCCATCAATACAAGGTCATTCCTCACTCAGGGAAGCTGGTTTCCTAAGGGGATAAGGTGGCTTCCTCTCTCTGACCATCTCAGAAAAGTAACAGAGCTGCCACAAGCATCCTCAAAACGTCACAGAACCCAAACTACTGCTGAGGAGGGTGGCCCCAAGAAGGGGTTACCCTCCTGACAGGGGCCCTCCTGCTCATCAGCTAGCTGTAAACACTGACAGCATGCAGGGCAGCTCCACCCTTGCCCTGTCTTTTGGTCCCGGCTGTATAGAATTCTTCCTTCTCATTCTCTTGTTGGGGCCCTGTGGGACAAGTGCTTTCTATTGACAATTCCTTCTCTCTCCAGGCCTTTTGAGGAGGCTAGGACAGCCTCCATCAGACTATCCCACTTAACCTCTGAGCTCAGCATTCTTACAGGAGGCAGTGACCACTTCAACAAAACCATGCAACGTGTCCCTCTTCTGTGTGAGCAGTTGGCTATTTTCCCCTGCAGTTCACATCTTCTCAAAGATTCCTCTGCTTCCTGACTGGGGTCCGTCTTGGTGTCTGCCCTAGGTTGGCTGTGTCAGAATATCCAGACAAAGCTTGTGCTGGTATCCAGCTACAGCAGTGACCCACAGACAGCTGGGCAAGAAACCAGTTCTTGTGACAAACATCTATATGGCAATGCTCTTGAATGCTTTGCCAAGGGGTTGGGAGACTGCGTAAGGGCTATAATCAGTATTATTTAGGACAGAATTTTATATTCAACTACTTACAAAACAAGACTATGCTCAGTTAAAAGATGTTATGTCCCCCAAGATTTTCCCCCCTTCACTCTTAAAGCTGAGACTACTAGCGTTAGCATGGCCTTGGGTAGATGAGACAGAAACAGCCAAGAAGCAATCTGAAACATGTAGCCTGGAAAAAAAATCAGTCAAATAGCATTATTGGAATTTCTAAACAGTTTAAATTTAAAAGCATCATTTAAGGAAAAGCATTTTGAGGCGTGTCTTCCAGGCTAAGAATATTCGCACTGAATCAAATGAGCTGCCTCAGTTGGTTCAGCCGTTTCTTCATAGGTACAGACCAAACAAAAAAAGGTGCCATCTTGGTAATGCCACACACTTGAGGGAAAGGTGAGAAGAGAACAGCATGTGAAGCATCAGAGAAATCAAGCAACTAAAACATAGGCATCTTCCAAATGCACCACACAGCACATGCATGCAGCTCACACAATGCCTATGCGCAGAGAGGACACCAGATGTGTCAGGTGAGGAGCCTCCAAAGAGCAAGTCAAACCTCAGCCAGTTACCGTGGTCTTTAGCCCTGCGTTGTCGAAAGCAGCAAAACTTCCTTTTCTTCTTATCCTCTCTTAGCAAGTCAGCCACAGTGACCCCTTCAGGTTGAACACAGGCAATTCCATTACCACACAGCAGAGGGCAGCAAGCGCAATGCAAACATGACAGCCAAGGAGACAGGCAGGGCTGGAGCAGCTGGCCCCAGCGTGTAACAGAGGCCGCCTGAGACAGGCCTCTGATCCACACCTCCTACATAGGAGTCTATAGCTCAGGATCTGAAGAGATAGGCCATTTGTCCACCAGTCCTAGAGAACCTGTTCCAAATAAACAGTCAACTAGCCTGCACAGGGTTTGGCCTTGCATCTAAGAAGGTACCTAAGGAAAGCACCCTTTAGGGAGTCAGGGGCCCTGAGAATGGACTGGTATTTTGATGCCAACCAGGACTGTTCTCCATGGCAGAGCAGACAGAAGTGAAGAAAGTAGGCTCTGGATTCTAACAATCCAGGTGTCACTCCAACTGTACCTCACACTGGCTATAGAGCATGATTGGTTACCTAATTTGCTTGCATGTAAGATGTTAGCAAGGGCTGGGCCTGAATATACTTCCTGGGGTGGGGTGGCTGGAGGAAGAATTAAATGGGAACCAAGGTAAGAAAATCAATGTGCTCGCTGCCTCAAGGCATGGCGAATCATAACTGTTAGCGTTACCATTACCTCGGCTCTCCTAATGGTCATGGCATCACAAGGAAAACAGTTCTAGTATCTGTAACTTCTTGCAGTGCTGTGTTTCTGTAATCACACCAAACTAGCTAGCTAGTCTCTAAAGTCTAAATGCTCAGGAATGGGAATGCGCAGGCAGTACAGGGGACCAGGCTAGAACAGGAAAGGGCATGCGAACACAAGCCTACCCTTTTTTGGGACCTAACACATGTCTACAAAGGGCATGCTCTCTCAACTACAAGTCCCTTTCTCCTAACCTACCTTAGAAGAACATGACACAAATGTTCACATACTCATGTATTGGAACACAGTCCATGAACAAAGCTGTTTGAGGAGACCTTGTAAGAAAACTCCAAGTAAGCAAGACAAGAGTCTTGTAACCTCTGCTCCTCAAAAACATGGATTGTTCTTGGAATGTGCTTTCATGTGCTTAGTTCAGATTACTCACTTCATCTGGCTATTGTTCTTTGTTCATATACCTCTACGGAAACGCGTGTTTTGCCATATGCTTGTTCTTCATACTCAGGTGACTCTTCTTAACCCTCAAAGTATAAACTGTCTGCTGCTCTGAAGAAAGTTGGCTTTCGCACGAGACTCTAGTCTGCCTCATTGTTAGGACCCACTCTTCCAGGTTCATGCTGCCAACTAGAGCGGCCACACTCGTGGAGGGATAGAGTGTGAGTGCAAAGCCCAGCTTAGCCACTTCACAACTGTGCAGCCTCGGGAGACTGCGCAACTCTCCTGTGCTTTGGTTTCCTCATCCATCAAGTTCCCATCTCATAGAGCAGCATGAAGAATAAGAACAGCATCCGATACACATGAAGTGCCTGATAAATAAATAACAGAATGCTTAATCACGTGATGAATGTCACATTCTGTGCCCCCTCACAATGCTGCTCTAATCACCCCAGAGGAGGGCAGACCGGATGACCGCTCCAGACTAACCAGTGGACACTACGTCAGACCTCTGCTTCCAGAGGTTGCCCTCCCATCAGTCACCCCAGTTTCAGAGCTGCCAGCTGCTTCTCCAGAGAGGGCAGATGACCTGGACGCATATTTAGCAGAGGCCACCCACTGCTGCCGTATCTTTTATGGCTTTTGGCAGAATATTTTCAATTCTGAACTTCTCTCGAGTATTTTGTGATAAGAAGCAGTCTTATAAAAATAAAAAAAAATTAAACGCAATCTTTTTTTTTTCCTTTTTTGTTTGTTTTACTTGAGACAGAATTTCACACATCTTTGGGCTGGTCTTACAGAGTAACCTTGACCTTCTTACCACCCTGTTTTCAGCTCATCTGGCTGAGATTATGGCATACCACGTCCAATGTATAAGGTGCTGGGGATCAGGCCCAAGGCTATGCACACGTCAAGCAAACACTCTGCTAACTGAACTACTCAAATACAGTCTTTCAAGACAGGGCCAGCAAACTGCCATGACTTTTTTTTTTTTTTTCAAACAGCTATGCCATCCCTCTCTGCTGACCTTTGAAGCAAATGATATAGGAAAAAACAAACAAACAAACAAACAAAAAGCCACCCAGATAGTATAGGCAGCCAGGTGACCTTGTGCACTGAGGTCCCTGGTAGAAGAGGCAGTGAGGGGCAGGAGGGGTGTGGCTGCTGCTCTGGGACCAAGGAGGAGCACAGTCAGGTACCCCTGCGGTCCGCAGGGGTTGCCGGCACCCTCTCATTCTTTCTCTTGGGATCAATTATCACTACTTACAGTGGTCCTTAGGAGTCCCCCCAATAAGGCTCCCCTGTTCCATTTGGTCAGAATTTTAGAATGAGCTCCCTTTAAAATAGTTTCATTATTTTTAATTTTTTAATAAAAAACTAGTCATGACAATGAGAAGAGATTAAAATAGAATTTTAGGCTTCCAGATTTTAATAGCTGTAGAACAATTACATTGTTCACAAAGAACCAGCTGCACATGTTCAAAAAAAAATCACACAATCACACACACACACACACACACACACATCAGGGTTTGTTAAAGAAATTTGAGACTCATCAAAAAGTTAAATAGATTATCCTTGAAAATTTCTAAATGCTCAAGAAATACCTTCTGAGATAATTGTGCTTATTTGATCAGTTGTGGCACAGCAGCCTTCTAAGAGCAAATTCACAGCCCAAGGCTGCTCACAGGAGACTCTCCTGTCACCAGCACCAGATCGACCAGCCCGGCCAGGCCCTCCAGAGACCCAGCCACTCACACAGGTCAAGGCCAGAAGCTTCTAACTAGACCTCCCTGGAGGAACATACAAAGAGAGGTTTCCCTACCATTTGCTTCAAGAACCAGAGCTTCTGGGCCAGTCAGTGAAAGCCATGAGATCCTTAGGTAGTCTGGAAGATACCGTAAGAGCTGGAGACTCAGCCATGGATGTAGAGCACAGAGCAGTCAATGTGAGCGCTTCCCGGGTGCTTCATTTCACACCCGTTCCTTGACAGCAGCAAGAATGACTATAGTTCCAGCTGCGGGTACTTCCCAGCCCTGGTACCCATACTTAGTAAGGACTGAGCCTCAGTCTGCTCCTCTATCTCCCTGTGTTCACCTAGGCTAGGTTCTACCACCAGGAAGAACTTCTTTCTACAGTCCCAACCATTCAACACCTGGGAGGAAACTGCCAGTTTGCATCCAAGATCCAGCTGAAGAGAATGGCCAGTCAAATCATCATTCTAAGCCAGTGAGGAGAAAGTCAGGAGCCTGGCACCGCACTGTCCTCTCCCCCAGAGACACTCTAGGAGCAGGGCTGAGGTGTGAAGCATGAGGTGAGCGCAATCTTATACATCCAGAGATAATGCTGACACCATAGTGAGACCACAACACCGTCACTTCTCTACCTGCTAATTAGATGCACAGTCCCAGGCCTGGCACACGCGGGAGGCAGGGTTACCATTGTTTGGCAGTCGGGGCCATGTGAGTCTGGCTGAAACCCCAAAGCCTGTGGTTGTTTTCTGGCCTAGTACAAAGAAAGCAGCTGGCGGCCATGGTGATGCCAGGGAAAGCTTACCAGAACAGCCCCTCCAGAAAGTTCAGGATTCCCTTCATCCTCACCAGAAGGTGACTTGGGGGCTATCCTCCCAAGTCATGTGACTCTCACCATGGTCCTCACAGCCCATGATTGATTTCTTTATTTAAAGCCCTAACCATTGAGGCTCCAGAAATCTGATGATTCCAGAAACACCCTGAGCCTCACACCACAGGAAAACCAGCACCTGGCTAAAGAACAAGGAACAACCTCAGAAGCAGAGCTCCTACCAATCAGTCTGTAAGCTGCCTAACCATTGAGCCACTTGACCATCCCATGCCGCTCACCACTGTGCACTGGAGAAGCCGTGCGTACACTCAGAAGATGCAGTGCAGCTTTATGGGCTTGAAAGCTCGTTCCTCAGTTAATTCTGAAGATCTAAGGCATAGAGAAAGTTCTGTTCCTTTCCGTGACCATATGACTAAATGATCCACTTACGTGATCTTAACATTTGTTACTTTGTGCATCTTTTCCATGCCACTTCCTCAGTCTGATCCCCCTCTTCCCTACCTTTTGAAGCTAAAAGATGCTCCTCCCTCAGAGCCCAGTAGGGAGGCTGCTTCTTCCGGGAAGCCTTCCTTGCGTCCCCACTCTTGCACTCCAGCATCACTGTGACCCTGTGGGCTCTAAGGGGAGATTGTTGGTCTTTCATTACAGTGGCAGTGTCTACCTTCTGCCCTACATAAGCCACCGCCTTCTCCTTCTCTCCATGGCAACCTCTCTGAAAGGCAGGGCCTTCACAGATTGGCCATCTTATAGTCAGGCTCTTTACAGAAAGCGACACAGGAGATGCCAACCTCACACAAAACAGTGATCCCTTTGGGACCATCAGAAGACATCACGTCCAGGAAAAATCATGCCTCACAGCACAGGCCATTAAAAAAAATGAAAAGCTCCACCATGGACAACAGCAGCCCCAGAGGCTGGATTACTGTCTATAGCTAGATGTATACCTACAAGGATATGGCAAGCCAGTGGCATGCAAGAGGCCCTTTACGGGGCACATTTAAACCAGTAAAGAAGGCACCTGGCTCAGAAGAGGGGACAACCCTTTCTCTGGTTTATATACAGCACGCTGTGTTTGGAGCTTTGGAAGGCGATGCAGATGGAGGCTAGCTTCCAGTTTGGTACCACAAATGGAGAGAAGGCTTATATGCCCTGCACTGCTAGTTTTTGTCAGCTTGACATGAGCTAGAGTCATCTGGGAAGAGGGAGCCTCAGCTGAGGGATTGCCTCTGCTGGTCTGGCCCAAAGGCAAGTCTTTGGGGGGGGGTGATTGATGACTTTTGTGGAAGGGCCTATCCCACAATGAGCAGTACAGTCTCCCCCAGACAGGTGGTCCTAGGATATACAAGAAGACAAACTGAGCAAATCAGGATTAACAAGCCTGCATCACCGTTCTCCACGTACTTTGCTTCCGTTCCTGCCTCTAGGTTCTTAAGTCCCTCCGCCCTGACCTCCCTCTGTGATGGACTAGAATCAGAAAGTTGAAGCAAACCCTTTCCTTCCAAGCTTATTTTCTTCTTCATGGTGTTTTCTCACATCAACAGAAAGCAATCTAAGAGGCACCTACAGCTGGGCCTGAGCAGCGCTGTCAGCCACAGTAAAGCTATGGAAGTCCTATGGCAGCCTCAGAGGCTCGGGTGGGCTTGTTCCCAAGGGTAGCTGTGCCTATTTCTTCTGTCTTACCATAGCACACACATCAGCAAATGCAGAGATCAAACCATCATCCACTCATCAACCCTGATCTGTGTGAGAGACACAGTCACCCCACCCTGCCCCAGAAAACCTCCCATTGTGTCCAGGGGCAGTCTCCTCATCTTGAGAGCACTGAAGCCTTGTTCCTTCCCTGATGCAGTGGGCAAGAGGCCAGAGGCTCTAGCCTATGAGTCCCCATCAGCACACCAACCTTACAGGCAGCTGCAGAGACCCGTGACAATGAGACACACTCTCCCAGGGCAGCTTAGACTAGAGCCTAGAGTAGAGGGAACAGAATGGCTACCTGGGCTGAGTCCTTCCATCCTGGGTCTCTTTAACGTGGGCTTCTCTGTGCTCTGCTTCGCAAGCCCACATCTTCTGACATGCACACCACAGTTCACTCTACCCTTTAAAACACCACCCCCCTCCCCTGTGCTCAATCCAACTGAATCTCTGAGCATGGCCTTTGTACACCCATGCTAGTCGTAAGACAAAAACTTTCTCCTGACACTCAACTGCTCTTCCACAGACACCGACCTTCCAGGACATGCAGTGTGGCCCCATGTATCCTAGATCTTCATCACAGCTCCTGAGGTACCCACTGTTCTTTATGTGACCCAAAGCTCTGGCTGCATTCCTTTGTGAATGGGTCTAAAAGGAACCAACCATGACTCCAAAGGGCTTGACTCAGTAAGGACTTACTCAATGTCTTCTACATGGTAGGACAACACTTGGTTTCCTAGGTTTCTCAAGGGACATTGTTCTTGAAACATGTTCTTGGTCTTTACCCTCAACTGTTCCCGAATGGGAACAAATCAGAAGCATTATACCAAATGCACTGCTAGATTTCAATTTCTGCCCTTACCTAAGGTCCGAATGCTCCCAGGTCGACTAAGAGCACGTCTGTGGGGAAAGGATGTGGAAAGAGAGACTCTGCGATCGACAAAAGCAATTAATTCCAGTGGTTGCCTGATTATTGGGCCTTGCCTCCCACAGGAAGCACTTAAGGGCGCCTAGTGTCGCAGTGTGGAGCCCAGGCAGGTGGGCCGCAAAGCAGTGAGCACTGACTCACTCGAGGCCTCTTAACAACTGCCTACCACAATCAGCTGCTTTCTTCCCTGCCCTGATGGCCTAAGCACTTGGATTGGTGTGGAGCACACTGGAGGGGGGCCATTTCACACAGCACAGAGGTGGAAGAAGCCTGCTCCTCAAATCCTTGTGCAGGTGAACTACTACTCCTGAGGTGCAGGAAACCACACGGCCTCCCTCCTCTGCAGCTCTAAGCTGAGACGTATCTCTACCCTCCACCCACAGAAACATGGGATTACCAAGTTCCCAAGGTCCACAATGCAAATGGCTCTTCTCCTCAACTAGAAAGCCATCTTACATGGGCACCCAAAGCCCACACCGGAGGTGGAAACCCAGAGTGCACACAGATTCACTAATCTCTCTGTGACCTGAATAGGCAGAAGGAAGAGGGAATCTGGGAAGGTGTATTTTACCCACAGCCCAGGGATAGAGGTGGAGGGGATAGGGGTACACCGCAGCACCTCAATCACACAGCAGGTCTGTCTGGTCGAGAGCCGGAAAGGCGACACCTACTGTTCCGTTTGCCTTCCTCTCCACCCTCTTCCTCGTTCTCAGGATCTATGTCTTCTGCCTGGGTGATCCAGTCCAGGTAGCCCTTGAGATCCTCTTCTAGCTGCTGCTTCTCCCGAAGCTTCTGGAAATCTCCTCGTGCTTTAGCCTTCTCTCTTTCCTTGGAGAATTCTCTGAGAGAGGCAAAGAGAGCAGAGCACTGGGTTAGGACGTCGGTGGGGACCTGTGCCAGGAGCCCGTGTGCCCTGCTGTGCGGTGGTCTGACAGCAGGACAGGCAGTTTTGAGCACAATCACAAGAGCACAGCAGAGGAGCCACACACGTGCACAGGACACAAGACAGTGTCTCCCTGAGCAGAACTGTGGGTGTCAGAGCTGCAAAGACCACGCTGGCACACGCACATGGTTCAGGATAGTGATACAAAGAAGACCAGACCCAAAACATCCCAGGCTGTCAGAGTGGGCCTTTCACTCCCTCCACCCACTTTGATACCTGGCTACCCACTTCACAAGGAAGAGTACCAAGTGATCCGGGCTGAGGCCAAAGAGAACACTCAGAGCATTGGACAGGGATCCAATGGACCCATCTTGCAGCCCACATCTCCCTTCCTAGGCAAGACCTTTAGTCCTAGAAGTACCCATGTTTGTTTTAACCTCTGCCTCCGGCCACGATCTCTCCCAACCTGCCCTGGAGGATGTGAAGTGGCAGAGCAACCTGCTGCCCATTTATGGGAACACCTGCCCTGGAAAGGTTTTGGCAGATGCAGTGTCCCCAACTGTTTGTTGTTTTTTTCTGCCTCTCTTGACTGCAACCCCATAACCCCATAATCTGTGCACACACACAACACTCTGCACCTGTTCAGGCAAGTCTGAGAGTCAGGTGCACAACTGCCCCATTTTTACATACAAGGAACCATCTGCATTTCCAACTGTTGACCGTTAGCAGGCGCCTAGCTATGTGAATTATGGGTCTGGGGCACACAATTAAAGCTGTTAGGAAGCGTGTGAGATTATAGGCAGAGAGGCTTCTGCACACAGACCCCAGCACTGTGACACAGCTACTGCTGTCTTCCACTCACCTGCTATTCAATTCAAAGCCAGCACGGCTCCCTTGCATGACCTCACTAACTAGAGCAAAGGGGAGATGACCTGCTTTCCTCAAGCCTATTCCCTACTCTCTCCTCAAGCCCCTCCCTCAACTCCAGGCATTTTTAGAGCTGAATCAGCACTTAAACAGCTAGCAAAACCGGAACCTTTGCTCAGGCGTTTCTCTCTGCTTTCAAGGAAGGCTCCCACACACTGCCTGATTCTCTTTTCCATTCAGATCTTAGGATCCACCTTTGGCCAGGCAGGGCAGTTCTACCTCCATTTGCCCTCTGAAAGGGGCAGAAGAGTCAAGGTCATGGGAGGTTCCAGATGTAGAGCACAAGACATAATGGGTTGGGGTTGGAGGGTGTGCAGGACATATGCTCTGACCTCCAGACCAAAGCATTCCTTCTGGGGATAGTACCTTCTGACCTCAATAAAAAAGAAACTTGGAAGGCTGCATCCTGCTGCTAACACAACCAGATGCGGAGGACAGATGAGTTTCCTTGATAACCAGAGCTTCCCGAAGCATAAGCAATGCACCTCTCAGCCTGGGATACTCACTAAGTCGTTCTCAACTCCAAGAGTTACACCCAGTCCAGAGCCGCATCCTTGAGCAAACCTAGAAGATCTATGTAAAACATACCCATGGGATATTGTTTTCCTAAACACCCATGAAGATCAAGTGGGCTTTCAATCCTACTATTTACCAAAAAGGACCCTAGGACAGACATTTGTCATGTTTGATTCTGGTCTTAGCACACTAAATGTAGGTTATTACATATTAACAAAGCTCTTATTTTGGATTCATATATGATCTGAGTTCTTTAAAAATTGACAGCAGAAGTTAGTTAAATGTTACCCTGTGCAGCTAAGAATGTCAGAAAGTAAAATTTTACTTTAACATCACATTTACTGGTTTAAACTAGAACTATAAAAATGCCTCTCATGTCTCTTGCTCACCATGGTGGAGTACATGTGTAAAACCCTTCTGCGACCAGGACTTCTCAGAATAAATTCTGCCAGTCCCTGTACCACTGCCTATTCATGGGAAAGCAACCCTTCCCACCACCACAACCTGCTGTACCAGGTTTCACCTCCAGTTTACTGCATCTGGTATCAACCTTAGTGGATGACAAAAAGCATTACTCCATTTTTTAATAGAATTCTATTTCTAAGATGCTCATCACCAAGAAGTTAAATGGTAATCACTATTGCAAAAGCTTATTCAAATGAAGTTTCTGGTAGAAATGATAAGATCTTTGCAAGGGGCCAGAAAATATGAACACAGTTACATTCTAGGAGCCTACTTGTCTGGTCCAGAATTGTGTGGTGTGTGTGAACAAGAGAAAATGTAACAGTGTTTGTACCAAAATGTGCATATAATACGTTGCCCTTCGAACAGGAAGGAGGGGGAAATAGGAACAGAGGCACACTTCCATATGATGCATCAGAAAGAGCAGAAGACGAGGTGGGAAGCATCTGAGGAGACAGCTTCCTGGCTGTCTGAGGACCCAAGTTTGGATGCCAGGCATTCGAGGGGAAAGTGTGGTGACACACCTGTAACCCGGGGCTAGGGCAGCAGAGACAAACGCATCCTGGGCTCTCACTAGCCAGCCAGACTAGCCAAAATAGTAAGCTCCCAGTCCAGCAAGAGACCCTGTCTCAGAAAATAAGAGAGAGATTTATGGAGGGGGCCACTGACAACGACCTCTGGCCCCTGCATGCATACATGTGGCGCCCACCTATGCACAGAGGCACACAACCCCCTTCCCTGCCTGCTTTTGCACATGCACTTACAAATAGAAGAAAACGATGGATGGGAAAGAGGGAGAAGAAGAACAAAGGGTGGAGTGTATCATTTTATATAGTTTGACTTTTGAGACTAAGTGTTCTTTACATTATAGATTTTTAAAAACAGATCAAGTACAGAGTGGAACAAAAAAATGCCCCCCATAATAAAAATTAATCAAAACAAGTTCATCTAATCATGCTTCAAAAAATACCATAATTTTCCTGAAGGAGGACAGAAGTACATGGAAGTAGCTCATGGACATGCAACAGTCAGTCATGAGCAGAACTAGAGCAATGGGAAGAAATACAGAAATGCCGTAGGGTCATATAGGCTTGTTTGCTGGGCTTGGTAGGTGTGCACGTGTGAATACTTGCCCGTGCGCACGCGCGTGTGTGCTTGCGTGTGTGTGTGTGTGTGTGTGTGTGTGTGTGTTGGGTATGAATGATTCTGAAACTACTTTAGAAGCAGGGCAGGATCTACCATGGGCTGCTGATGTTGGGAGCGCTCACAGAGGGAAGCAGCAAAGGTGAGGCTGAAGAAGACGAGCGGGAACCTGCTGCAGGGCCAGATGTTCTGGTCCATGGAGTTTGCAGAGGCTCAGCGGGCTGAGGGGCTGAGAAAGGTGATCCTGGGAGTGTTGAGCTTGCAGGAGTGTACCTTTTCTGAAGGAAAATGGAGGAGTGAGTGGGGAGGGAGAAGGTGAAGGGGGGATGGAGAGAATGGGGGGTGGACAGAGGGAGAAGAAACTGTTGTCAGGATGTAAGATATGAGAGAATAAATTAATAAAAATAAGAGGAAATGTGTGTGTCCTAGTTCCATCTGTTGCAAGGGTCTAGCGACAGTCTCCCTAGCTGCTATAAGAATACTGGGTGCTCACATCTACATTTCTCCGAATATTCCTCTCAAAGGCATAAAAAGCCCAAATGTGGCATCACGTACCAGCAATCCCGTCACTTGGATAGTGAAGAACTGAGCCAGAGGACTGCATGTATCCAAAGCCAGTCTGGATTATATAGTGAGTTTGAGGTCAGCATGGGCTATAGTATGAGACACTGAGTTAAAAAAAAATCAAAATGAAGGCTTTGTAATTGCTCTAATTGATTGCAAATTTATGCTGCTGCCCATCCATTCTAGCCCACTAGTGAGAGATATGTTCCTAATGAGAGTTGATTGACCCTGGTGTCCATTTTTTTTGGGGGGGGGCTATTTCTTTTCACGTCTCTCTCTCCCAGGACATCCACTTCAAACAGGAACACAAGAAGACTGAGTATAAGCACATGCCCCAGAATACATCCCTGTGGGAAAGAAAGCCTGTGACTGCTGGGATCATGTGCCTGGCACAGATGTGCTATCTGGAGCAGCTTCCACCGGCAGCCTGCCATTCCCTGTATGAACACAGGCCTCATGGGGAGGGCTTTTCATGGCTGGCTGGCTAGAAAGCCATCCATTTTATTTCTTCTTTAAGAAGCCATCACTCAACAAGAAATCCCCCTCATGGACCAACAGAACAACTACTGTCTTATACTGCCCAGTCTGTGTACACCTCATCTGCCATGGCAGCAGCTATATTTTTGGTGAGCAATCCAAAGTTCCTACTTCTAAATAGGGCCTATATACCTCTGGGTCATCAAGGTACTTTGCCATTGAGAACCAAGACCCAGATATGTCCCTGTGCCCTCCTATAGACAGAACCTTGCCATCCTCACTGATGCATGCTTATTGTGAGGGAGGGGTGGCTGTGCCCTTTGTATGGGTACTGAGGCTCTGTGAGGCCTGGCACACCAGCCCATCCAGCTGCTGAATGTCGCTCCTCAGTCCTCATCAGGGGCACACGGGGAGCAGGTGAGAAAGATAGGCATACAACTTAATGGTAGACCGTATGCCTAGGATACCCAGGTCCTACGCTTAATCCCCAGTGCAAAGGAAAAGAGTTTGAGGCAGTCTAGAAAGACCCTCAAATTCTAAACTCAGAGGCTGAAATTGCTTCCTTTTTGTAGGGCAGAACATTGAGACAGGGTCCTGCTCTGAAGTGCAGGTTGGCCTTCAACTTGTGAGTGCTGGGCTTACTGGCGTGCAAACCACCCTTGGTTCTGGATTGTTCCTCACAGGCAAGAGGACTTGCAGAAGTCTAAAAGCCACTGCTAACTTGGTTTTATAGATGTCGCGTGTGAAGCAGAGAACAAAGCAGGGATGAAACGATGGTGGAGAGGCCGGGGGCACTTTGTCAACACAGATGATGGGCTAGACTTAGCGCAGATAGGAATGTAGAAAAAATAGCTGTTTCTAGGGCCTCAATTTTCTTATGCTACAATTGAAAATGAGCCCATGAGACTTGTCACTGCTGACCCAACCATCCCTGTCATCTCTGTCTTGCGTATGCTAATAATCTGCTAGGTCTGGCACACCATTGTGATCATTCAGGCATTATAGACTCTTTTCTTCCAAGAGCCAGGAGATGCCCTTCCACCTGCCACATTATTCTTTGCCTTCAGGAAGGAGTGTAGGGATGGGTGGCTGGGAAGAGTTGGTGCTCATTCTCTCAGAGGCTGCCGTGGGAAAGAGAAGGCTGGGTGCCCAGGAGCCAATGGAGTTTGAAAACATCAGATTCCAATACAATTTCTAAGAGCCCAGGTTCCCCAAAGAGGAACTGGGTTGCCTTGGGAAGTAACAACTCAGAAGGGGTAGAGACGGGTTGAGATGAAGGACTGTTTAACATGGGCCTATAATAACAGTCTACCTTCTCCAGGCCTACAGACACTCTGCCTGGACCCTCGCTCGCACCCTACCACACTGTCTTGAACTGTAGCTCTCCTTTCCCTGGCCTAATCTATGACCAATAAGGGAAAGTCAGAAGGCCGCCTGCTGTGAATCGGCCTCCTCCATCATGCCATTTCCTTCCTTTCTCCGGGCAGCAGTCTGGCCCCCTTCTAGACCTGGCAGACCTGGTGTCTGGAAGCATCAACACTAGAGAAGATGAACAGCTGAGTGAGTTTAGAAGGAATGGCTGCCTGACTCTACTGCCGTGGTAAACCACTCCTCCATACTCAGAAGGCCCCAAGGACAAGTACAATGGAACACAAGAGCACCTTTGGCAGAACCAGAGCATGCGTTAGAGAAAGCGGATTGGCTTTATGTAGGAGAGACTGAGTCTATGCCATCCATGTTCCTCCCCCTCCTCTGACAATAGAAAAACAAAACATCACTTTTGCTGATGTTTGTATTTAGAATCTCCAAAGTGTCTTTATAGTCACTGTCTCACGTGCTGTTCACAACTCAGTGACACAGACAGGACACAGGGGTTCTTATTCATCTCACAAAGGCCAACATTGAGGATCAACAAGGTCCGGTCACAGGCCTAGGTCACAGCTAGGCAAACAAGGCTTTGACCCAAGCACCCTTCTCATGGTCCCACTGATCTCTCTGCTTGTGTTAGCAAGGTGAGGGGACACCAAGGACACATAATAAACTAGAGACAGATGAGCAAAGTAGAGCATGCTCTTCTGCTTCTCACACACTCTGGTTTTCTTACAGAGCCCCAACTCAGGAATAGAGTGATGGCCCCTTCCTGCACACCTCCCTATGGCTGTCTCTCATGCCTCCTAGAAGGTACCACTTGAGAGAAACCCTGCCTCCCACCCAGGAACCTGGAAGGAGTCTCAGGACCTGAGCATACCCCACATAGTCTTCTGAGAACCCCTGAAGCCCTGACATACTTAGGATTTCCAGGTCCTAACATGATGAATTATAGAACCCCTTGATTAGCTAAAAATCCTAGTGAGAGAACAGTCAGCCTGCAGCGGGCCATTGTACACAAACACAGGAGCAAGATCAAATGGGACTGCCCCAAATGCAAAAGGCTGACATGCGGTTTGCTCTGGGAAGCTTCATTTCTCATATGCCCTCTAAAATAAATGGGCCACTGGGAATCGCCTTAATTTAGAGATGGGGTTTGTTCTTGCTATTTGTTTTTAACCAGACTTGTATAAATGGAAGGCAAGCAGATGAAATCCTTTTACATCCACACATACATTCACTCACGAGCCCTAAGACAAGAAAGGCCAATGACCACTAGGATGCCAGTTTCTAATAAAACAAAGGACTCAGAAACTCACTCAAAACCAAATGCAGCATTTATAAAAGCAAGAACAGGGGCAGGAGTGTTGAAGGTTGGTTTCCTCAGTGTAGAGAGTAACCTTCCTTAGACCTAAATCACACCCATACACACACCTTAGCAGAAAGACAGAGAATGAAAAGGCAGCATGGCTGGCAACGGTGCCACACACCCGTAGTCTAGTACCTGGAAGGTAGAGGCAGGAGAATCAGGACTTCAAGACTAGCCTCAGCTACATGCCAAATTCAAGGCTAGCCTGGGCCACATGAGAACCTGTCTAAAACAGAAAGAAGGAAAGGAAGGAGGTAATGAAGATAAGGATGGAGGGAGAAAGAGATGTGGGTGGAGGAGTGAAGATATTCAAAGACATTAAGAATATTCTTTACCCGCAACTAACTTTTTGGAGTGTACAAAGGTTCTGGCTTTGTTCAAGAAAACAACTGTGTAAAGAGTTAGCAGGAATATGTGATGTTTCATAGAGGGCAAAGGAATTTAATCAATCATACTTGTTCAAGTCAAAGTTCATCAAAAGCATCATGCTTGTTCCAGGAGTCCCTTCACCATGAGATCCTGCAACCCTCAGCAGCATGGTCTCTCTGTGGCTGTTGAATGGTTCAGGGAGCGGGTAAGAGGGGGAGGTGCTCAGGACCCTCAGTGGAAGGCCCTAAGGCTTACCTGGAACAGAGCACACTCTTGGCCACTATGAAGCACTAAATGCCAGTAAGTGGGTCAGGAATTCTGCCAGGTCAAAGGAACCAGGGAAAACAGAGAGCCCTGTGCACATGATTACTATGTGGAGGAGCAAGGTTAACAATCAAACATAGCTATCTTTCGAGGATTCTTAACTGAAATAAACTCCACATTGAATCCTAGGATTTTGGCACTTCCTGTCACCGTGTTTTCTAGCATTTTCCTGTGGTATTTGCTTGAGATTATCTTAAAATGACCTCTCCTCTTCAAGTCTTTCATGTTTTCACAGACATCAAAGTCTGTAAAGCCGGGTGTGGTGGCACACCCCTTTGATCCTAGCACTCAGGGAAGCAGAGGCAGGCAGATCCATGTGACTTCAAAGCCAGTCTCCTCTACAAAGTGAGTCCAGGACAGCCAAGGCTAAACAAAGAAACCCTGTATTGAAAAACAAAAACAATCAAACAACAAAAAAAGCAAAACAAAGGAACAAAAAATACCCAAAAAGAAATGGGTGGATGTTAGCCATATAATATAGGATAAACATACTAAAATCTATAGTCCTAAAGAAGCTAAACAACAAGGAGGACCCAGAGAAGATGTTTAGTCCTCACTCAGAAGGACAAACAGGATAGACATCAGAAGTAGGAGAGGACAGGGCACAGGTCAGGAGCCTGCCACAGAGGGCCTCTGAAAGACTCTACCCACTGGAGTATCGAAGGAGATACTGAGGCACAGAGCCAAACTTTGGGCAGAGTGCCAGAATCCTTATGGAAGAAGAGGGAGACAGAAAGACCTGGAGGGGAACAACAGAGCCAAAATACCTGGGCCCAGGGGTCCCTGCAGAAGCCAATGCTCTAGCTGAGGACCATACATGGAGAGGACTAGACCCCCTGTTCAAAGGAAGCACATGGGCTGGTCAGTTTCCAAGTAGATTCCCTAGTGAGGGATACAGGGACTGTCTGTGATATGAACTTAGTGGCCGTCTCTTTGCTCATTTCTCCTGGGGGGAGCAGCCTTACCAGGCCACAGAGGAAGATCATCCAGCCAGCCTTGATGAGACCTGATAGACTAGGGTCAGATAGAAGGGGAGGAGGACCTCCCGTATCAGGGGACTAGGGAAAGGGCACAGAGGGAGAAGAGGGAGGATGGGTGGGACTAGGAGGAGATGGGGGAAGGCTGCAACGGGGATACAAAGTGAATAAAATGGTAATAAATATATAAGTTAAATTAAAAAAGAAAAGAATAGAAAAAATTTGCGAAGATGATTTAAACAGGAAACAGTTTCCATCTTTGGAGAGGACGGACCATTATGAAAGGAGGTATCTACTGCTCTTGATGACTAGGTTGCTTTATCTGATGTACAGAAAACCCAGGAATCAGCATCTGTGCCAACCTAAGAGCCCAGGGATTCTTTCCATGAAGTGCCCCCGCTGGGCAGTTCACTGTGGGGAGAGGGTGTGCCGCTGCTCCAGCTCTCCTGCCCTGTGTCTCCTGACTTATTTCTAATCTCCACTTCCTTGAAATGATCTTCAGTCATCCGCAAATCCCTCCTCCGTGGCCAAGCCTCAGTGTTCTTCACTGGTTGCGGTTGCAGGTCCTCTTGCGGCTGGGACAGTTATGAGGCCATCTTTCTGCATCCTGTGAATGCCCTGCATTAGAGTCCTGCATCTGTTGGTTACTTAGTGGTCCTTTCCACACACCAGCCTGTAGACTCTGAGAAAGAGGGATTGGATCTTATCACAAGCCCTGGCTAGTCAATAAGAGTCAGATCAGTAAGTGGGGATTTGCATAAGTGAAACATTAACTTGATGACACCAATATCACAGACAGGAGTGCGGGGACTCTGCTGGGTCGTCTGGGCACAAGGGCCCAGGCAAGTTTCCATCACTTGAAACTAACCCTTACAGCCTCACTTAAAACATTTTAAGCAAGGATCCTAGTTAAGTCTAAAATACACAGACACAGTAGCAAAATATCTCAGACATCTTAAGAATGGAACGTTTAGCCGCATTTTCTTTATTTCCTTGTTTGAAAATGGAAGGGCTTCTCTTCAAAGGGCTAGTCTTCATGGCTACCAAAGACATATAAATTCTAGGAAAACTTTTTTTCTCTAGAATGCCAATGAGAATCTGTAGGATTTGCCCTAGAGGTTAGCGGCTTCTTTCGGCCTTTAAAGGCAAGCTTTCAAAGGTGTTCTTAAAACACTCTTCAACACCACAGCCTCCCTGTTGGGCAAGGCTTTCTCTGAATGAAAGCCAACACATGGCCAGGTGAGCCTAACTACTATTACCACATGTTTTATGACATTCTTTAAATATTTCTACTTAAGAAATATATCTCACTAGACTTGTCAGATAGTTTTTTGTTTGTTTGTTGTTTTAGTGGAAAAAAGTGGCAAGTGTGTACCTGAAGAATCACTTGGGAGGGTGGCAGGGCTGTAAGATAGAAACATATTTAAAAGTTCCAGTAGTCTCAGGACACACCTTTCTTAAGAACCAAAATAGGATATTGCATGAAAGGCCCAGTCAGACTGCCTGCCACAGACTAGTGGCCAGATAAGCAATATGGGGACGTGGGCCATCCAATTATAGACAAACAACGACAAAGACCCAAGAATGTTCCTAAGAAGTATCAAGGAACTTCAACTCAAATCCTACCCTCTGTATAAAAGACAAACCACCTGGTGAGTTACACTGAGGGGACCAGGCACCCCTGTGAGGAGGTGTTCCCCAACAAAAAGCATAGTGGCAAAAAAATACAGGCAAGTACTGTATTGCAGAGGACAGGGTCCCCGGGAAGTGCTCCCCAGTTAACAGGCCTTAGCAGACTTATAGCCACAAAGAGGCTTGTTCACAGTAGATTTATGAGGCACATGGGAGGTAGAAGGTGGGGCCAAGTTGTCAGAAGATATTCTGCTTTGGGCAATTAGACTTGGGAAGAGCATCAGCCTGACAGGGCATGAAGCTCTAAGCCACAGAGGGGGTACCTGCTGAGCATCTGGATGGGTGGCCTGCCACAGGCAGAGAAAGAGCTTGTGGCCAGTGGAAAAGCAGCTTGGGCTCTGGAGACTTGTAGGTCTCCATTAAATATCACCTTGCCTCTTCCAGTTCTGTCACTCTCAGGAAACTGAGGGACCTCCCTGAGTCTTGATTTTTCTATATGAACCTTAGGAGCCTTATTCACCTATAAAACAGAGGCAAAGACTTCTCTCTGTACCAAAGTAGTACCGGGAATGGAGTGAAACAAACTAAATTAAACACACAACCTGGTGGCTGCATAGAACCCCAGGTGCCACATGAACCATGATATGAGCAACAGCTCTGTACTTGGTCTCACACAGTTCCACCCAAGCTTGACGGCTGAACGCCACAGATCTCGCTTCCCCATTAAAGAGGCACTGGCCACAAGATCTTCCAAGTCTGCATCTTTGTCTCCATAACCTACCCCTGACACTATCCCCTGCTCCTGGGCTCTCCTCACCCTACCTTAGTTTTATAGTTCAGAACCATTCAATACTGGAATGGTACCCACAGCTCAAACTGTACTTCTTCAGCAGGGCCCCCAACTGCATATCCATTCTCCTCTGCATTGCTGGGCAGCAACCTTGCAGCTCCCTGGAAGCCTCCTATTCATACTCTAGCTCTCTGACAGGCCAGAGGCACCTTGTTTGCCACTTGCAAAGGGCCCCTGCCTTTCTTTACCATCCCTCGGAACTCTGTCTGCATTTCAGCAGTCAGAGCTTGCTTAAGGGAGCCCTCTCTGGCCTGGCAACCCCCCATCACGCTCTCAGGCACAAAGCTGATGCTGAATCATTTCCAGTAAGGGATAAGGTGCAGCTGGAATTCCCTGGCATGTCTGCCAGCCTATTCATAAGTAGCAGTTAATAATTCTTGACAAGGACCCCTCTGGGAAGAAAATGACAGGTGGGGTCTGCCTCTCATTGCATCAGAGTTCTATAGATGATGCAAAAGTCCTCAAGGCTCAAGGGATGGAAAGCCCCAAATGCTTGCAGGCTCTGAAGATGCCAGTAAACAACTTAAACCAAGATTTATTTTTAAAGCAGAACTTTAAGAGAATGATGGGAGTTCTGAGTAGATTAGTGTTCTATCCTTGGATCCAAACCAATGTCTTCTGATAGTGAGAAAGACATGGAACCCTGCAGAGAGATACTAGCAAGTGAATGTTCAGACTCTGGACAAGAGTTTTCCTCTCCTAGGAGAGTATAGCCAGACACACATGACAACTTACATGTGGACAGGGCTTTCAGGCTTTCAGATCTCTCCCATTAGTCTTCTTTGTTCCCAGGACATGCAAGAAATGGGGTTGTACCATTTCAAGCACAGGAAAGCCTTGGTGCAGAGACGCGAACTGTGATGAACCAAGTCACATCTCTAGGAAGTGGGGCACAAGTGGAGCCAAGACTTTTGACTTCTCATGTCCTGCCCTCTCCATGCAATAGGGGAAACTGACAACCACATCAGAGTCCCAGCAGCCCAGGGCAGAGGAGAGACCACAGCCACATGTGATGGAAGCCAGCTGAGGGATGTGGAGATCTCAGCACAGAGATCTCCAAACCAGGTTGCAGGATGGCATCCCTGTGGAGAGGCCCTTTGTCAGCTGAAGACCTACACCTGTCACATGGCTTCCTCACAGTCTCTGCCACTTTCTCTGCCCTTGCTTCCTAGTCCCCACATGTCCCACCACCCCTGTATTCCTCTGAGCTTGTTTGTCACCAACTCAGCCTTCTCTTCAACCCTCTAGCCCTTTGGGGCTGCCCTAAAGTAGTAAACTCTCCTCAGCCCTCAATCTATCTAGGGAACCCCAAACACTCCTTGGTGCCCGCTACTCAAGCCTTTGGATTCTCCCTATAGTTTGTGTGTAGGAATAAAATTAACTCTTATGTACTTACACGTATCCTGTGACTCTGCTATATGCTGGTTTCTGTTTCAATAAGCTTTTGTCCTCTTTATTTAGTCCATGTAAATAATCATGTTATTTTTCTTCCTTCCCAATCTTTCTGCATTTTATCCCTTTCTTGCCTTACTGCACTGCCCAGTACTATCAGCTCAATGCTGAATAAATGAACTGATGGATTTATCCACACCTTGCTACTGGTCTTAGGAAGAACATTGGTTAGTCTTCAGTCACTAACTGTGACTGGAGAGCAATGGTTCTCAACTTTCCCAATGCTGTGGTCCTTTAATATAGTTCATGTTGTAGTGATCCCCAATTATAAAATTATTTCCTTGCTACTTCTTAACTGCAACTTTGCTGCTATTACAAATGTAAATATCTGATATGCAGGATGTCTAATGGGAGACCCCAAAGGGGTCATGACCCACAGGTTGAGAACCACTGCTGCTGCAGAGCATGGTTTCCAGGCTGTGAAAGTTCTTGCATAGTCTCTGCTTGCTGAGCATTAACAATGCTGCTAGAATAACTGGTCAGTAGTGCTGTCTGCACTTCCTGAGAGTCACATGAGTGCTCATTCCCCTTGATGATGTCGTAAAAACACACTGTTGGCTTTTCCCACAAATGGACTGGCTTTGCATTTCTATTTCAGAGAGTCAAAGACCTATTGATACAAAGTAAATGCTGCCATGCTGCTGGCTAATGCTTGAGAACATTTGTGTCTGTAACCATGAAGGGTTACTGCTCTTCTGTTTCTGTAAGTTTGGATACTGAGACTATTTCAGCATTATTATCAGATAGGTAATTTTCTAAAAGTGACAAAACTTCTCCTAGACTGAAAAGAATCCAATATAGTCCATTAGTGTCCTGTTAAACTTTTCATTTTGAATTTTAGAATGTAAATACAGCTGGTGTCATGGCGCTTGCCTTAAAGCCCAGCACTAGGGAGACAGAAGCAGGTGGACCTCTTTGAGTTTGAAGCCAGTCTGATCTACATAATGAGTTCTAGGACAGCCAGGGCTACACAGAGAGATCTCAATATGTAATCATATCAAAACTTTCTTAGTAAATGGCTTTTTCTTTCTGTTTTCAAAGCATTTATTTTACCCACTAAGTTACTGAATAAATTGTCCTAAAATTGTTTTCCCTGTTCTCTTATCAATGTTTTAATGTCTGTGTTTTCTTTTTATGGTGAGGTCTCTTCTTTTACTACTACTGGTGATCTACTCTTTTTCTTTTTGAAATTAGTTTTAGTTGTGTTTATTGCTTTCTTGAGCTTTTCATAGACCACGTTGTCCTCATCTTGTCTTCCATTCCTCCTGCTTGTCCTGGATGTTCTTCCTCTTTCTGCACTGAAAGGCATAAAGTCAGGGGAAGGGGAGTCACAAAATTAACCCTTGCTTCCTACGGATGCTGCAGCAAGCTTCCCTAGAACATTGCCTTAGGTGCAGTGCATAAATGCTGAGATACTGGACTCAGTATTAGTTAAAGTATTTTCAAATGCTTCTCGTAGTTTGAGTCATGTTAGAGATCAATTAATTCCAAAATGTTTAAGATATTTTATAATTAGACTGTCATTGATTTCTCTCTTAAAGTCATACAACTTAGAACAGCATATTTTCTCATTATTGTTTGGATTTTTAATTTCTAAAAATTGCATTTATTTGTTTATTGTTTATGTTGGAGTGCATCCTATTCCGGCACGTAGAGGTCAGAGAACAACTTGAGAACATCAGTTCTTTCTTTCCACCATAGGGATCCTGTGGATCCAAACTCGGGTTGTCAGGTTTGGTGACAAGTACCTGCTGTACCATCTACAGACTGCAGAAAAAACACTCTACAAGAGTCAATCTTCAGGTATTTTTTAAAATGTATTTTACACGTATGGGTGTTTTGCCTGCATGTATGCCTGGGTATCACATACCTTTCTAGTGCCACAGAAGCCCAAAGAGGGTATTAGCTCCTCAGGAACTAGGGACTGGGGTGCAGACAGTTATGAGGTACCATGCTGGGAATCGAACCCAGGTCCTCTGGAAAAGCATCAAGTGCTCTTAACCATAGAGCCATCTCTCCAGCTCAGTTTTGAGATTCAGTAAAATTATTTTCATAGCCATTATGTGGCTGTTCTGTTTGTTCTTCAAAAGAAGAGCACATGGTGTTCTGATAAAGTCAATCGCATAGTTGTTTGATAGTTATTAACCTAACGATAATCTGGATACTTGCCTGTTTTCCTTAATCTCCTCACCCTATCAATCACTGATAAGAGGCCAAAGACATCTCCATCTCCATTTGTGGACTCACCAATGTTTCTACTTAACTCAGACAGGTCTGGCTTTACACACATTACACCTGCTAGTAGGAACAAGCATGCAGAGTCACTGCATCTTGATGAACTGACCCTGATTATTACAGGATATCTTTCCCTATCTCCCTCTCCTCTCCTCCACTTTCCTCCCTCATCTCTCCTCTCCCCTCCCCTGTATCCCACCTCTCTCTGACCTATATCTCTGACCTAATGCTTCTTGTTTTGAAGCCCAATTTTTGTGATATTTGATATCAAGCTTGCTTCTTTGTTTAGAATTTGTGTCAAATTTGATAGTATCTTGTATTTTTATTCAGTACAACAGTTTTTTGTCTTTAATTAAAATGGCATATTGACTTCAAGGGAATTTAGTTATTGAAGCTGATGACTGTCTACCATCTTCCTGTTTCACCTGTTTTGTTTGTTTTTCTTGAGTCAAGTTCTTGCTATGCAGCTCAGGCTGGCCTTGAACTTACAATCTTCTTACCTCAGCTTCCCCAGGACTAGAACTTTAAGTACGAGCCACCATGCCAAGTGCTGTGTGCTCTTTTGCTCGTACTTCATCCACCTTTCCTCATCTCCTGACTTATTTTGGGATAACTGATGGCTGCTTAGTATTTTATTTAATATTTTATATATCTTGTGGCATTAAAAAATTAAAATATTAATATTGTTATATGCATCCTTACATTAGCATGGCAATCCCGAATGCTCTTTTTCTCATGTAAATGTATGTATGTATGTGTGTGTATATATATATGACTTTGTAACAGGAAGACCCCCCTTAAGTCCCTCCCATCTCCCTGTTCCTGCTGCAGTTCCCTATAAGCCCATTGTGCTCACCAGAGTAGTCTAATGCCACCTTTTACATGAAACGATGCCATTTCAAGAAGAAAAAAAGCAGACCTTTATCTTTACATTTGTCATTTTTTGGTGCTTATTTATAAAATGTATATTTGTATATATGTATACAAATGTATAAAGTTATTTTTATTTTAGCATGTAAAGTTTTTTCTTCTTATAATGTAGATTTGTTTATTAGTTTTCTGTTCTTTTATTTGAAATCTTTGCTTCACTTAACTTTTAAAAAAAGTTTTTCTAGATTTATTTTATAGTTTTTGGTTTTGTTCTTTGTTTCTGTTTTGTTTTGTTTTGTGACAGGGTTTCTCTATGCACCCTTGGCTGTCCTGGAACTCACTGTGTAACAGACCAGGCAGAGATTCACCTGTTTTTGCTTCCCAACAGTAGAATCAATGGCATGTGACACTGCCACCATGCTTCACTTAGCCTTTCTGAGGAGTATGTTTGCTGCAGAGTTGTTCTGGTTTTTTCCCTTTTTCTTCTTCTTCTCCTTCTTCTTCCTCTTCTCCTTAACCATTTTTTTCTTCTTTCAATACTGGGGCTTGAACCTTGGACCTTGCACATGTCACACAAGCACTCATTGAGCTATACTTCCAAATCTTTTCATCTCTTCAAGGGTGTCACTCCATGGGACTGTGGCTGATTTTTCTATGTCTACAATCTACACCAATACATTCTATATTCTAGCACGTAATAGACTTCCCCCACCTAATTTCATTTGTATGTGTGTGTGTGTGCATGCATGTGTATGTTGGTATGTGTGTGTACATGAGGGTGAAGGCCAGAAAACATCCTTGGAATCAATTCTCTCTATCCTAGTTCCTTTAAAGTATTATCCTTAACTTTTGGCCAACCGAATTTGATGTGCCTAGGATTGGTTTTCTTTTCCATGGGTTAAACTTATTTTATTTATTTGCATTTATTTATTTATTTCCCTTCCCTCATCTATTTTTCTTCTGGGAATCCAACTTCACACTCACTAGCTAGCCTCTTATTGTCCTGCATGTCTGTGAGTCTTCCTTCAACTTCCCCTCTCTAGTTCCCAATCATTTTCCAGGCACAGTATTACTCCTGTGATAATATTCCTATCTGTTTCTGTGTGGTGTGTGAATCTTTTCCCCCAGTTTCCTGAACAGCCTTAAAGCACTGACTTCAAATTCTGATTACCTGATGCAATGTTTCTGTCACCTCCTGATGTGTTTTCCTGTGGCTATGGCTGTTTTCCTGATCCCTTTTACAATTTTTTGATCATAAGATGAAATATTTGGGGAAATGGCTGCATTTTGGCATCTTCCTTTAATGAGTATTGATTTTCGTTTTGGCAAGTGTCTGAATTTATTGGCTATTGGATCTGGTCCTTCTGAAGCTTGTTTTTATAGTGAAAGTGGCTTCCCACCAACGCCTACCTTCCTTGGGATCTCACTTTAACCCCCACACACGCTTTTTAAGGTTTGTCCACTCCAGTCAGAGCCCAGCACTGGGTTCTCCAGTAGTTGTTTTCTGGCACATAATTAGCTCTGCACATGGCCAAAGACTTCAGAGGACTTCTATTTAGATTTCTGGAGCCCTTTCTCTGAAGATGTCTCCTGTCCATTCTGCCCTACAAATCTCACCTATCTTATCAGCCCCGAACTTCCCTCTGTCCCATCAGTAAATGGACCGATGTACTCTGCTGAGCCTTGCTGAGCTCCACAGCAATTCTAAGAACGTTTCCAGGCATTAGAACAGGAAACTCTGGAGCTATGGGCCCCAGTCCTGTGCTGGCCACTTCTATTTTCATTTTGTCCTATTTTATACTTCTTTATAGTGAAAGATCCAAGCTGGTACCGTTAGTACCTTGTGGCTGGAAGCGGCTCACGGCAGCCTTAGGCTGGCTTCCTATATGGTTCCTTTATTCTCCCTTTACGCTAAACCCATGGATATCACTACAGCAATGGTGATTTTTATATGCAGATTTTCCAGCATTAAACTAGTAACAATTTCAAACATTCATAAAAAAACATAACAGATTGTAGAACAAATACCTCCTATATGCCTAGCAGCTGGAATCCACAAATAATACCTCCTAAATTTCCATTATCACCTATCTATGCATCTCTCTCGATGTCTACCAATACATCATCCCTCCTGGTGCATTTTAAAGGAAACCTGAAAACATTTCAATATCACAATTTTTATAAAATTCAACTTTAAATTGCACCAATTTTTATTAAAGTTTTTCTGTGATTTCTCTACTCTTCAGCTATGACCAAAGCTTACCACAGGCTCTACAAGGACCCATGTGAGCTCAGCTCTGCTGGCCAGTCTCTCTACTTCTGTCTGCTTCCCCACGCCCTCAGATCTTCAGGCTCTGCCTTCCCAGCTGTGTTTACGTTCTCCAGCATCTTCGCTTATTCCCATTGTCCAACCTTGATGGGAAGCTCAGCCTCAAATGCTTCTCCCCGCTGGTCTGCCTACGGGGGTGATTTATTCATTCTGCAGTTCTCCAAGACACTTTTCACAGGCCTCAGCTGTGCATCAGTTGTACCCACTGCATGATGTGTCCTACATCCATGGCATTTATGAATATTTTTTCATTATAGGTTTGCATTCTCCATTAAGCATGTTTCATAAAGACAAAAACTTAAAAACCAACCCACCTTTCTACATAGCTCAGGATGGCCTTGAACTCATGATTCTCATGCCTAAGATGCAGCCATGAGTCACCATGCCTAGGCCTCTACTATGAACTCAGTATAGCAACCCCAGTGGGTAGCGCATCACTTGGCAAATACATCTCCTCTGTGCAGACACTCAAACATTGCTCAGATAAATGGAAAAGCCATTCTTTTTTGAATAAAAGGAGAGAAAGAAAGAGTATCGATATAATCTAACAAGACTGTCTACTTTTTAATTGTCTGTTGTTTGAACCTAACTAGACAGTACAGAATATTTAAGGGTCAGCCCCTCATCACTGCCTGCAGGCACAGTCACTCTGCTCCAGAAACCCAGGGAAAAGCCATTCAGAAAGTCCCACAGAGACAGAGCACACAGTTCTCCACGGTTCTTCTCAATGCCCAGATCCATATTCTGCCAGTACTGTTCATTCCTATCTCATTTGCTTCTCCAAGAAACCGCAGGGCTTCCTTTTATTTTTCAGAAAAGGAATACTTTCAGAAAATGGATACTCTTCAAGAAAATGCATCTATGAGACATTTAGGACAGATGTCTTCCCCAGAGCGTCTCCAGGTTGCTCCTTGTGCTGTGGAAGGCTGTCTTGGGTTGGCAGGGTAAAACTTGTGCTTTGGATGCATACATGCACAGAAAGAAAATGAGAACCCCAAGAAATGCCACATTTGGTAGACACACTGCCCTACAATCACAGGATCGGAGCCGCGAGAGCAATTTACCAGCCTATGCAAGAACGCTGAGCAGAAGAAAAGGACCAGGCAGAAGCTGGCAGCGGTGCTTTAGAGACAGCCATCAATATGTTTCTCACAAGAAGTCAAATTATTAACTCACGAACATCTTTTTCATTGTAGGCGGCTGTGAATGCCACCAAGAGAATAAGGAATGCATGAAAATTATGGCTTTAATTTCAACTCTTAAGGTATCACCCGTTTTGTGAAGAGCCAATTCTGTGCATAAAATCACTGTAATGAATTCTACTCCCCTAGGACCTGAGATCAACCGACTCAACAGTCTACCCTGCAACACTGTTGCCCTCAATAACCTTCTCCCTTCTCCTAAGCCGTGTAACAAAATGAGCGCAGGTGGAGAGAAGATCCCTGACAGCCTGCTTCAGACACAGTTTGCTGTCCGCAGAATGGATGCCCTGGAGGGCACGTGAGGACAGCAGTGCCTCTCAGGCCCTCAGGGACTTTTCTAGGTGTTGTCAAAGAGAGTTTGTGGTCAGGAGCAGATGACAGCCACAGCTGAGGAGTGAGAGCACTCTACTGAATCTGTTTCTAGAGCCTGGCTGCTGTCCACTGCTGTTGCCAGGGAAACAGATGTCAGCTTGATGGAACAAGCGTCAGCAAAAACTTTCTCTTACCTTGTTTCCACTGACTCAACAGCCATTTCTATGGAAACAGCAGCTGCCAACCAGCAGCAGAGAGGCCACACTTACTTGTTACTGTCAGGTGTGGCTGCTACCATCCTGTGTACCTCTTGGACCCATAGCACTAGGGTTCCTCTGTCAGCTATGCAAAATGAAGCTCAATGTCCCAAGAAGATATGCACGGTTAGCTTGGTTCTTTACTAGAAAAAGAGAAATTTAGTGTTTTTCCCTTTAAAGCCAAACTGGGACTTAATTTCTTACTTACCAAAGCCAAACCAAGGGCATTCCTAAAGAACTATGGCTCTTTCAGGGTACCCCAACTTCACCATCAACTCCACTCAAGAACTGACTTCAGAGTTCAAGGAGAAGGACACCCAGATATAAGGACAGATTTTGCAGATAGCCTCATCCAACCGAGGTGAAATTATGTGATATTTTGGAGTCTTTTGGGGTCATGACCCTTCAGGGTTGTCTCTGGCATTCTGAAAGCCTGAAGAATACTAATTACACAGAGAAGGAAAAATGTAAGTGTAGGAAGTCTCTGTGAGGACTTCTCCATCATCTCCTTTTCTAAGACAAGTTCTCGTTATGTAGCCCTGGTTGCCATGTAACACACTATGTAGACCAGGCTGACCTTGAACCCTCATGGAGATCTGCCTGCCTCTGCTTCCTAAGTGCTGAGATTAAAGGCATGTGCCACCATTCATGGTTAAGGCTAGACTTTCATGTGCCTCGTTAGTCATTTGCTAAAAGGGTTTTGTTGTCCAAGCCATAGAGTCTCATGAACTCAGCACATTTCTGTTCTCCAAGATGGGCTAATGGTTATCTCAGGACCCGGATGCTATCCCCCTTAACTTTGCAAACATTTTGACTGCTCTCCTACAACAGATATGTCAGAGGTGTGGACACCTGAGCAAATTTTGCTCTTCCCTTTTTATCAATAGACACTGGTGGGAAAATGTAAATTGTCATGAAAAATATGTGGAATGACTATTCCCAGAGCATATGTCTTCACTTAGAAAATAACCAAACGTGATACCCTGTCCTTCTGGTGTGTTTTGCCCCATGAGCCAGTATTCAAGAAGACACCAGAGATTCCCTAGCTCACAATGCCATGAACATAACTGGTCCAAGCCTGACTCTACTCTGCAAAATTATGGCATGGTGCAGTCTGCAGTCTCTACTGCGAAATCCCTTCTTTTCCTCCCCATTTACCCTGTGTACCATTGGTCTTTACTTAGGAAGCCAAGTGTTATTGAAAGCAGCCATGCTTTGTCTTTGTCTGGACTGGTGTTTTATATGTTCAGAATGGTGTCTGGGAAGTAAGTTTCAGAAAGACAAACTGTCTTGAAATGCACCCTTGATTTTTTTTTATCATGTTTTGCTTTTCCCAGTTTGCTCCCAAACCCTTCAAGTTAAGATAAACAGGCCTGGTGGTGGCTAAGCTCCATTGTCAACTTGACTGGACTTGGATTTCTCAAAATGCTATCTCTGTGACAGCACTCCCAGAAGGGTGTAACTGAGAAGGCAAAGCCCATCCTGAGTGAAGGTGGCAGCATCCCATGGGCTCAGGTCACAGATTGAATACAAGGGGCAAAAGCAAGTTGAGCGCACATCTCTCTGCTTCCTGACGCAGATGGGATGTGACCAGCTGCCTCAGGCTCACTGACAAAACTTTCCCATCACTATGGACTGTATCCCCTCAAACCATGAGCCCAAATAATCCTGCCCTGCTTCTGCTAGGCATTTTGCCACAACAGACAGAAAAGTACCTATAGGCTTCTATTAGAAAATTTGGTAAGTGAGTTTAAAAGAAGTCTGTGACTTAGTAGACTGAGGTTTACCAGGATACACAGACACATACACACAAAATTAATTTAGAGCCAACTGGTTCTGAAGTTATAGACACACGGGCTCAGTTTATATTCAGTTTTATATCCTGGCAGTGTGCTTATGAAGAACATTTATTGCCTGACAACATACAAAGACTGCTTCAGAAAAACTATTTCAAATATTTTTTGTAAGATGTTAGCAAAAGCCTTGAATTCCCAGACCAAAGACAAATGACTTTACCCTATGATTTCAAGAAGGCCCAGGAGGGTGTTTATGTAGTAATATATTTTAGATACAATTGGCTTATACCATTTACATACTCACATAATAAAATATTTAAATATATTATATAGCCTTGATTTCTCACTAATACAAACCTATCTTGACCAATTGCTATTAACTGGCTTAGAAAGGCCAGTTTGCCTTGTTCCAGATCACTTAGCTATTCTTCCTAGAACTTTTCTGGCAGTTGCCCCCAAGGGGTCTACATTTTGTAGTTCTCTGAAGGCTCCCTGGACCCCACAAGATTGGAAGCGACATTGGCTCCATGTTCAGACACACTGATGAGGAAAGTCATCTCAAAGAGGGAAGAATTTGACCTAAATCACATAAATGGGAAAAGGCAGAGCAGATTCAAATTGTAGTTATTTAAGCTGGCATGCGTGAACACTGCCTTTCAGAAATGTCATTCCCTGCCACTGATGCAGAGGAGAAAAGAGTCCTGACTATGTATACTGCCAATAACAATGACTTTAGTCTGCATACAAAATACTTCACAACTGACAAAGAAATCCCATGCCCCATGCCATCTCCTGGTGCCTTAGAGTACAGTATAGCATAGCATAGTATTGTAGTGTATAACAAATATTCTTTCAAGTCACTTCCTGGAAAATGCAGAAAATTCTCCTCCTGAGAATTTCCACAGAGCTACCTCGACTGTCCCCACTTCACCAAGGATGGCTGTGAGAGTATAAGGGAAGATCTGTGGATTGAAGGTAAGCTATACTACATGAGTAAACACCTTGAAATATCTTTTTTACACAGTTCTATATTCATTAGCTGACTTCAAGCCACCTGTGAGGCAGGGAGCAAGACAGGATTATTTCTATATTAGGGAAGACGAGACTAAAGACCACAGTGGCCAAGACCCACTGTGAACATGGCATACTGGTGGGACCAGGTCTGGGCTTCCTTGGGACTTCAGGAGCCTAGCCTGTTTCCCTTGACCACTCAGACCCGATACCACAAAGGTGTGGCAGATGGCAGGGAGGTCCTGAAGTAGAGAAGCAAATTTCCACCCATGAGTACCACCGCCCCCTGGAGAACCCTGTGGCAACCCAGGCACCACTATATACACTGATACAAACCGTGGGAGAGTCAGGACTTAGGGGAGCAGTCTTAAAACTGAGCAGTCCCCACACTTCTAAAATGTCAGAGAGAGAGGATAAGACCCACAGGGACTGTCCAGACTGAAGACCTAAAGGAAGCAGTCCTTTTAGTTTTTTGTCCATCATAGGCTCACTCCTTCAAGGACAACAAAATGCTAAGCCATAGCACTAGCTACTGATGTCCCAGCTCTTCCCACAAAGCACATTGGGCAAAAATGCTGTTATCTGTACCCATGCTCACATGGCATGTAATTCATGAACTTCGGTCTCACCTTGAGGAGGAAATAAACAAAACAGACAAAACAAAACAAAAAACCCAGCCTACAAATGTCTTAAAAATGTGCAAAACCTAAATCAACGGTGTAGATTAAGATACAACAGGATGCCATGGCCATACATAAAGGAAGGAACAATGAAAGCATAAGCCAATGTTGAAAAAGGGGTTAACATCTGGACACTTTGGTATGTACTTATCACCCCAGAACCCTGACGGCCAAAAGGAGGATGACAACCCATCTGAGGTAGGGCTGGCCTGAACAGTGAGATGCTGTCTCAAACATACACACACACATCACACACATACACACACACACCATACACATACACACACCACAAATACATATATACACACACACCACACACATACACACATACTAAAAATTTTTTAAAAAGAAAAGAACTCAGTTCCAGACACATAAACTGTCACTGTAACCTAGTGAGTCTTCATCAGAAGGCCTTGACTGAAATCCCCACAATCAGACACCTGGAACCTAGGGGTTTTGTTTTGTTTTGTTTGTTTTTTGAGATGACGCCTGTTAGTCTCAAAGTCCTGTAAGGGCTATGCCATAGAAATGTCTCCTGGTATTTTGTGTTCTTCTAGCTTTATAACAACTCTAACGGTTTCTACAATCAAGGACCATGTGTGGATGTGGCCTGGAACTCCCGCTCAGATGGGGCCCATGATAGCTCGGTGTTGGACTGAAGACCCTAGTGAGGGAAACAGGGACTGTTTCAGTCATGAACTTGATGGCTGACTCTTTGACCCTCCCCCATACAAGCTGGGGAGTGACAGACTGGCTAGATCCCAGGGGAGGACATTGCAGCCAGCCCTGAGGAGACAGGATGAGCTGGGGTTCCATGGAAGGGGAGGAGGTCCTCTCCTGTTGGTGGACTTGGAGGGAGCGGGGAGGA
>CM053753.1:20244288-20271005 GCA_028658305.1 Pachyuromys duprasi | reverse complement strand
CCTAAAGATCATTTAATCCAACTCTTTCACTAGATAGATGGACCCAGAGACACAGAGAGGGGTAATGTCCCTCTGAGCCTGGGCATGGAACCCATCACAGAAGTGTGCACAGTGTGAACTGGAGAGGGTTGTCATCACAGCTCCTCAGAAAGGCCGTCAGCAAAGAGAAGGTCAGCCATGACGTTCTTGGTTTTGATTTTTTTTTTTTTGGTCCAGAGTCAATTAGCAAAAGTCTATTAACAAAAGTTGCTTCAGAGAAAGCAAGTGTACAACAGTAAGCTTGAAAGGCAGAGACATGACTCAAGGAAGGTGGGACTCCAGGGAGGCTGGAATGCACAGAGCATGGGGCCTGACGTCAACTGCAGGCTGTAATGGAGAGAATGCGCCTCAGCAGTGTTTCAGTGATTTCAGCCAGGGTCAGGGGCAAATAACAGTTGTCCCTATAGCCCTCCCAAGAAAACAATCCCTCCAAGTGTTCCCAAAGGCGTTCTCTCTAGCATAGAGGAGGCGATGAGGGACAGCAGAAGGCTGAGAGCAACTTTAGAAGGTTGGTTTGACTACTCAGCATAACATGAGGGTACAGGGGTCCTGCAGCTAAAAGGTAGGCTTGAAAGATGAGAGACTCCAATACTACTCAGAGCCAGAGTGCAAGTACAGAGACTCAGAGCCGCAGTGCAGGTGCAGATGCTTCGGAAAAAGACAGTAACAGTGACCGGAGCGAGGGGATAGAAGGAAGGAGAGGTGGGAACCCAGAGCCCACACTAGAATCCAGGCTTCCTGGCTCAGCAGTTAGTGTCTTGCACTTTCCCTTCCCCCCCACCCCCGCCCCATCCGTGGCTTCTAGATAGGTTACTCATTCATTTTCTCTTTCTTCCCCTTCTTATTTTCCCAGTATTTATTCAAAGAACGAAGGAACAAACAGAAAATGTTGAGGTTAACTAGAGTTAAAAACAAAGCAGCAGCTGGAATATGCCAAGAAAAAGAAAAGAAACCCTAGGGACCACAGGAGCACATCTCCCCCAGTGAGCACGCTTAGGAGGAGGCAGGAGGCAGGCTGGAAGGAGGAGGGGATGGAGGAGTTCCAGCCAGCAAGACACTGCCTGTCTTCCCAAAGCCTTCTCTGCAGCTAAAACTCTGGGTCTGTCTTTAAACGTTTAAATGGTTCCTTTCGAAAACAAGACCAAGAAGATGATTTTTAATATTTTTGTCTATTGCAGGCAATAAACAGAGAGGGGTGAAGCAATGGCTCCCACATACATGGGCAGTTTCTTGGCTACTATTTTGATTCTTTTCTTTCTTTTTCCTCCTATTTCTTTCTTCCTTCCTTCCTTTCTCTCTCTCTCCTTCTTTCTTTCTTGACATGATAGAACATCCCAAAGCACCTAAGAGTTAGCTCTTAAACTCTCCTGCAGTGAGCCATTGGCCTCATGAATATATTTATGTTTAGTGTAACTACTGTAATTCAGACTGGCCACACTTATGAAACACTATGAAGCTCCATCACAAACTGAGCAAATACACTTTCATTACATTCAGTCCTTGGAACATAATCAACATGCACACCATGAAGGCATGGGAAGGCATGTTAGAGTGAGGAAACCTGGGCCCTGAGCTCTCCCATTAGTAGTGAGAGCTCAGAAGTCATGACCTCCTAATTGGCCTCACTGAGCTCCTCTGGGAGACAGTGAAAGCTGGCCAGAGGGTCTTCAATACTCTTTCCCATTTTTACCATCTTGGATTCTAGTTTTGTTCTTTCTTTTGCTTGGGACAGGATATCACTATATAACCCTGGCTGTCCTTGCTCTGTAGACCAGACTGACCTTGAAGCCACAGGGATCCACCTGACTTTGCATCCCAAGTACTGGGATTAAGTATGCACACTACCACACCTGGTGCTCATACATTCTGACAAACATTTACCCAATAATAGAATGTAGGTAGTAAAAAAAGGTCCACAAAAGTCCATAAATTACACCACAATATATAATTTTAAAGAATGTTTTGTTTTGTTTTTCGAGACAGAGTTCCATTGTGTAGCCCTGGCTATCATGGAACTCATTAGAACTCCCAACAGGGATCAAAGTCTTCTGCCACCACTGCCCTGTACTGGTCAGAGAGTTCTGCAGGTAAATAAGTTTGCTGCCAAGCCTGGTGACCTGAGTTAGATTCCTGGGACCCACATGGTAAAAGGAAAGAACTGAGCTGGGTATGGTGGCACACGCCTGTAATCCTGGCACTCAGGGAGGCAGAGACAGGTGGATCTCTGTGAGTTTGAGGCCAGCCTGGTCTACAGAGTGAGTCCTAGGACAGCCAAAGCTACACAGAGAAACCCTGTGGGGGTGGGGGAAGAACTGACTCCTGTCCTTCACAATGTTGTGCCATGGCTTTTGTGTGTGCGTGTGTATGTGTGTGTGTATACAAAGATTTTATTTTAAAAAAACAAACTAAAGTTTAAAATATAATTCTATATGACTAAACTATGCCCCTTTGGAGTGCAGTTGTCTTTCCCTTGACTATCTACTCTGTTATACACACACAAAGTTATATTCTACGGAATATAATTTATATATAATTTGGTGAGAAGACAATGCTTTATAAGTATAGCCAAACATTCCTGGGCATTTTCAATGGTTTCAGGTGCTGGAGAAGAAATCCCAAGTCCGCAGCTGAAAACAGCATGGCCTGGAAGCCTTGATTCCCTCTCTCCCCAAGCCTATTTGGATCTGAGGAAAACGTTCCCTAACACAATCAGCTAAAAGATGGGCTTAAGGTCAGAGACTCGTTTCTCTCTAGTGACCTGCAAGAGAGTGAGACGCAGGCCGCCACAGTTTGCAAACAGCCTTGTGTTTTGGAGAAAGGAAGAGCAGGGAAGTGTTCTTCAGAGTTTGCAGAGCACTGACCCTTCTGCAGAAAGCTCCTGAGCCCGAGGAGCCAAGGCCAGGCCAGGCCAGGCCAGTTCCAAGAGTTTTCACTGGCGAGGGCTGCTCATACCCACATGAGCCACAGCTCCAAGTCTGCACGCAGCACACGCCACAGGCAGGCTGTCCTGTCATTTGCTCTTTAGGGGAAAAAGGCTGTCATGGTTACTTTGAAATTAGATTAAGCTGTGACAACTAAATCTGAAAGAGCATATTTGCTCACTAAGCTTCTCATTTCATCATGTTACACTTAACAGCGTCAGCCATTGCCAAGGTATTTCTATTTCTCTCAATTGCTTCCAGACAGTTCTGTGGTTTTTTGACTTGCACTGATCTTTTTCAATGAAAATAAATGAACCATCTGGAAAAATAAGTACACTTAAAACACCACTTCCTACATTTTAAATGTTAAATTTGGAAATGTAGTATTTCTTTTCCAGAGGAGTTTGGTGCGTTCTAAGCGCCTAAGGTTTAATAAAACTTCATGAAGACATTCTGAAAGGAAAATGATCAACGTTCTAATGGCTTTATGAGTTGTGGAAAGTGGGTACACCCAGAAGTCCTGCAGCCTTGCCTGAGCTCTGAGGGCCCCACCTCCTCGGAAGTATAGTGCTAGGCTGGGTCTGAGGATGTCTATCCACACTCTCAAGCCCCAGAAAATGCTGTCTTCCCAAGGGCAGAGCTCATGAGGCAAAGGTCAGCAGGCTTCTTAAAGAGGCTTCTTCCCTCCCAGCTCAGGTGACACTCCACTTGCCCGGTGGACGAGTCAAAAGGCAGGTGGGGCCAGGCTTTGGATGAGATGGCTGAGGCACGGGAAGACACTAGGGTTTTCCTTCCTGGTCTTGGGAGGTTCTCATGCCAACACCCAGGACAGTGCTACAGCTGTGGAAACTGACAACTTTATTCCTCTTCTCGGAGAGTGACAAGTGTCGTCGTTAGCAGTGGAGCCCATCAGAGTTTCCAGAAGTCTAGCCACCCTGTGCTCACCACTGAGAGCCCTCCAACTGCTAGACAGCTACCACTGCTAGGTGAGGCAGGCTGGGGAGTAGGAAGAAACCACTAGACATCACCAGAGGGCAAAACAAGACAGGAACCAGGAGGCCAGAAGCCCAGGTCTCCCACTGACACCCAGACTCTCTCCATCTGAAGAGAGATGACAATAAACACGGCCAGTTCCCTTTTCAGGAAAGTCCCGGAGATCTGCAGCAGCGGAAGCTCCAGTTCTCCAGTGTCAAGGAAGGCCTGCTGCTGTTGGCCTCCCACTAGGTACAGGGCAACTCACCTCAGAGAACTGTTTCCTGATCCTGAGACCTACCCAACAGGGAAAAGGTAATACTTCAGGGGTAGGAAGCAAAAATGTGCTTACTGGGCACTCCTGATACAAGTCGAAGTGGTCTTAACACTCGGAAGGCACGGAGGGCTTTGACATCAAAGCCTCCTGATTTGCCACTAGAGTGGTTCCCGCCTTCTGTTTCTTTGGTTAATTGTTCCAAAATTACACTAAACAGTCTGAAAGAGGAAGAGAGAAATAAATGTTAGTCTGCCACCCAGGTAAGCAAAACAAGATGATAATAGTAGTTATTTTTGAACAAGAGCTAATTCTGGGTGGCTGCTAACTAAATAAAAAGAAGGCTGAGCAAAGGCAAGAACGTGGCCACGGAACTCCAGTCTGCCCTGCTACCTGAAAGGACCCACTGTAGAGGCCACTCAGATCTCTGTTCCATGCCAACAAAGCAACCAGAAGCAAAGGCTCACTGAGGATCCCAAGAGAGCCTGTGGCTCTGTCTGGATGACAGCGATCTTGGTGATCATGGCTTATGAGCCCAGGCTGCACGCTAAGTACTTCACATCTGTCACCATGTCCATCCTCACAAAAGTGGTCTCTGACAGCATCATCAAGAGCCTTTTACATACGTGTAGAAACAGAGTTGCTAAGAAAGACCCATCTGCCCACGGCCAGGCCACCAGTGGCAGAGCTAACATTTGGATCCAGGTGGCTGATGAGGCTATGGGGTCCATAAGGGCAGGGACTTTTCATTTGTTAACTTAATCTGTTTTAGCTTAGTTCCTAAAGCAGTTCCTCACACATAAAGTGTGCTCAGCAAATGTCTTGATGAATAAATAGATGGACAACTTCAAAGTTCCACATCTTAATGTGCTACACAGTGCAGTCGCTGACACCTCCCACCTGCACCCTCGTTGAGGTATTTGCCAAAACAATGTGAATCACAGATGCCAAGGAGCTGCAGTGTGCAAGGGATAAAAGAGTTGTCTAAGGGAAGACATTAATATCGCCATTTTCTCTTCTGAAATGTGAGTAATGTTATATCTGGCAGCGATGACAACTTTTTCCTATTCTCAGAAGGTTTTCCGGATAATGCTATTTTCGGACAATCTGCTCATTTGACAGTTACTTTTGCTTTTTTTTTTTTTTTAAGTAAATATTTACTCTTTTCTGAATGGCTGCTCATTTTTTTTAAAGAGTAAATATAAATTTGCCCGTTGCAAATAGCATCAACTCTAGCCAATCAGATTGTGGTACGGTTGGCCCAGCCACAAAGAAAAGGTTTCTAAAGTTTAATTAGCAGCCAAAGCAGAAATTCTGCCCCCTCCTTGACAAGCTTCTGGGTCACCAAGACACTGGGTCCATAAAACACAGGGTGGTCTGATTGCAGGCCTGATTGGGCACAGCTCTGTCACTCCAGGGCATTTATGGATACTCTTTGTTTTAATAACAGAACAGCCATTAGCAAGGAAGCAGGAGGAGAAATGAGCACCTTTGCAAAGCTTCTGATGAGAGATAGCTTGAGCTCCGAAACAGATCACGGTTATAACAGGTTTCTTATTTTGTTGGCTTTAAGAAATGACTGTAAACAGCTAAAGCAAAGCTAACATTAAAAGTATGTCCCCAAAAAACCAAGTTCACAGCTTCAGAGAAACAAAGGAAAAGGAGGAAGGAGAAACTTCAGACTCTGCAAACGTGGAAGCCACAGGAATTCTCAACCCAAAGGGTTAGGAAAGCAACTTCTGCAGGCGCTGACTGGACGCTGCTCTCTCAAGCATGGGGTGACTGAAGACGGCACACAGCATTACGGGTGTGCAATGTGGGCCTCACAGTCATTTCATCCCCCATTCTTCAGCAGTGTCCTTGAAAACAGGCGAATAATGTCTCTGCCACTTCAAAAGAGCCTGACTCAGAATGAGAAGCTGTCTTGAAGTTGTTATGTGCTACAACACCCCTCTCCTATGGGGCTCCGTTTCCCTCTCCATAAAATGAGAAAACTTAATTAAGGATTTCAGATTCTACAGTCTTATTTCTCTCCCACCCGTGCCAATAATAATAATGATGATGATGATGATGCCACCATGTTCCTCAGCACCTGAACAGATATGGACAGGAGAAGGAAGCAGCAATTTAAGGTCCTAGGCTGTTTACCCTAAGAGGAGAAAAGGCCATGCCCAACTGACCAAGGCCAGATGCACCAGAATGGGGACACCATGTTCTTTTTCACAAAATCGTGAGTGACAAGCTTGAATGCTTAAAATATGTCCTCACAAAGAACCCAAAGGGGTGGGGTGAGGATTGACTCAGACCAAGCTTTACTTTAAAGGTAGTAACTGTAGCTACAAGTATGGGTCCTTGTGTGCTCACATTACTGAGAGCTACATGCTACTTTCTTAATGTGTCTTTTAGTGGGAATCTTGACAAAAGTAACAGGTCACTATGGACTCAGAATGGAAAACTCATTGAACAGAGAAACAGACTATAGACGGAAACTTTAGTGAATGGGAATTACATCCAAACAAAGGCATCATAATTGATCTCTTTTTTTTTATAATTTTTCTTCTGCTCTTGCCATGACCAACCATAATTTAGTAAGAATTTTACTTTGTGGGTTTTTTTTTCATTGTGGTAGGTAGTGAGTTAGTATTTTAGATTAACAATCTGTGAGGTTTTTTTTTATATATATATACTAACAAGAAATGCCATTGACTCTAGCCCTACCTTGTTGTTTTCACCTTTGCAACCAACTTCATAGCAGTTTGTTTTGTATGTGAGAAATGAATCTGTTTCAAGTCAGCTGCGTTATGACAAGCATGTACGGGGATGCAGCAAACAACCACTGTCAACACAGATGAGACCACCATCTCTAGCTCCAGGACACCTTTGCAGCCACCTTCCCCGAACGTGGCTACCACCGATGGGCTGGCTACTCATCTACACAGGCAGTTTCCTTTTCTAGAAATAATGTAAAGGGATCACACGGTATGCCTTTTCGCTTGCCATATTTTTGGAGATTCATCCAAGCTGTTACATTTATTAGTTTCTTTTATTGCTAAATAAAATATTCAGTTAAATAAACATGCCATGATGATTTTGTCAAGCTATTTTTAGTTTTCCCCTATTTTGAATAAAGTCTTTCTGGGGACATGTGTTTTCATTTCCTCGGATAAAAACCAGAAAACTAGTAATATGGTCACATGGCAAATGTTTTTAATACTGGAAAAAAATCTTTCTAGGTGGTTTTACCACTTCCAGGCTCAGAAGTGTAGGAGAGTCTCAGTTACCCCATGTGTTGGCGACCATTTGGCATCTTTGGTCTCTTTATACCCAGTAGTCCCAGCAGGCACATAGTGTTGCTACTGTGGTTTGAATTAGATTTTTAAAATTACTAACAGTGTTCGGGGGTTTGTGGGACGGCCACATTTTTTTTTCTTAATGAAGATGCATTCAGGTACCCATTCTGTAGTATACTGTCTTCTCAAACAGTTCTTTATCCATGTTGAACGTATATACCTGACCAAGGACTGACCTTATTTCTTTAATTTTTTTTCCCCATGTGAACTTCTTTTTTCATCTTTTTTACACTGACTTTTGAAGAAAGGTTTTTAACTTTAATAAAGTTTAATCTTTGATTGACTTTTTTGGTGGTTGCTAGTTTCTGCCTCTTTGTCCGTTGAGATGGGATCTCAGATGTTCCAGGCTAACTTCCAACTCACTGTATCTTGACTGAACGTCTGAGTCCCCTGCAGAAGGTGTATGGGAATTTTAGGAGTTCACCACCAGCACCTGTGCCTCAGAAATCTCTGTCTGCCTAACAAACATAAAGGTTTTCTTCAGTATTTCTCTGTGAATTTTTTTAAATTTTAAATGGTAAGTATGTCTATGGTCTGTCTGAAGGCAACATTTACACATGGTATGAGGTAAAAATAGTCTTTCACATTGACAAATAGTTGTTTCAGCACTGTTTACTGGAAACAGTTTCCTCATGCCATTGAATTATCGAGGCATCTTTTTCTAAAATCAATTGATGGCATGCACATGGGTCTATTTCTAGATGGCCCTATTTGATTCCATTGATCTTTATGTCAACGCCTGCCATCTATATTACACTATCGTGACTCCAATAACGTTAGAGCAAGCCATAAGATCAGGCTCCAGCTTTTTTCTTAAAGATTTCTTTGGCCAGTTTAAAGTCTCCCTAATTTCCAAATAGATGCTTAAAAAAATCTTGCCAAATTTTCAAGAGTCTGCTGGTATTTAGTTTAGCATTTCAGGCTGTACCTTGAAGCGGAAACTTAAGATTATTGAATTTCCCAACACATGAGCATGACACCGCACTCTTTCCTCAGCTGCTTCTTGATTCCTCCCATGAAGACTTTGCCATTTCAGTGAGCTATCTGAACCTAAATATTTTATAGTTTGGTGCCACTGTAAACAGTAATATTTAATTTTTTTTCTAATTGCTCATGGCTAATAGAAATCCCTATGGTTTTTATAGTGTCTTTTTATTCAGAAACATTGTTAGGTTCATTCAGAAAACAATTGTGATTTTAGTCTCAAATTCACTAAGATTTATTTTATGGTCCAGAATATTAATTCTCTTGATGAGCATTTCATGTATATGTGAAAAGAACGAGTGTTCTGCTCTTATTGATAGAAAGTCCTATGAAAAAGTCTAGGTGATTGGTGGTACTGTTCTGGGCTCTCACACTCCATACTTCAGTGCAGAGCAGTGGGGTGCACAGCTGTAAAGACACATCTTTCTGCCCTTCTTCATTTCTAACACTGTTTGCTTCAGAAACTTTGAAGTCCTATTACCAGACATTTGAACAATGAGGATTCTTACATCATCTTCACAAATATTCTTTATCATTATCATTATGAAATGTTTCTTCTCTTTGCATGCCTAATAACTCCTCTTTCTAAAGTCTGCTTTGTTGGATATTGATATAGCCCCTCTGCCTGCATTTTCTACCCTTTTATTAACAAATTATTTGTCTTTGCATTAAAAAGGTTAAAGAGAGACATTAGAAAGTGAGTTCTATTTTTATAACTGGCATCTGATAAACTCATGGTATTATTTAGGGCTCTGCTGAGGTAAGCCTTCCATTTTGCTTTTTGTTTTCTGTTTACTTTCATTTTTTCTTCTATACAGTTTCCTGCATTGACTTTTTTCTTCTTGTTGAGTTTCTTTGTACTGCATTTAGTCTCTACTACTGTCTTAATATTAATAGCTAAAGTTCTGTGTTTCTAGTGGCTCTTGTAGGGAAAGTGTCAACAGAAGTCTTCTGTGAAGCAAGAGAGAGTAGATATTCTAGGACTTTAAGACTGCAGGACCTCTGGGGTAACAAATGTTGCCATTAAACATCAAGTAAACCAAACAGTCACACATGTAAACATAGCTGGGTTAAAATAAAATCTTAGCCGAGGAAGATGTCAAAATTCTTAGCTACTGTGGAGAAATGGGCTTTTTCTAGAGATGTCTCCAGGCTCTTGGGTGGATAGTCTGAGAATCTGGGCTCCAGGGTTTACAATATATACTTTCAATTGTTCATGATCTAACTTCAAACAGCATCTTATCATTCTAGAACTGTAGGCATATTTGACAACAGCCCAGAATGATCTCTCTATTCTCTCTGTGCTACTCTAAGATGTTTCTGTTACCAAAGGTATGTCACAGTGTATCGTCATTGTTTTTGTTTTAGACAATTACCTTTAAAGAGGTTTTAAAATGAGAATACTTTCAAGTTTATACTGTATGGAATTCATCATTTCCTGTGTAGATCTTCATTTCTACCTGATGTAATTTTTTTATTCAACCTAAAAAGCTGTCTTTTAGTGTTTTTGGAGGTGTAAGGCTGTCAGTCACAAAGTCTCAGCTTTGTTTTTTCTTTAAAAAGTTTCCATTTTGACTTGGGTTTTGGAAGGAAATTCACTAGATGAGGACTCTACGCTTACATTTCCCCAACACTCTGAGGGTACGTCTATTATCTTCTGTCTTATACAGCTGTTGAAAAGTCTGAGGTGTCTTTTTTTCTGTTTCCAGATTCTCTTTACTGTTTGTTTGTTTACTTTATCATTTTTGACTGTGGTTGTAACATGCCTTTCTCTGGGTTTTTTGATAAAGCATTTCTGAGCATTTTGAACTTGTGAGTTCATTTTCCATCATATTTGAAACATTCAGAACCATTACTTCAGGAATTTTCATTTCTGTCTCCCTTTATCTTTCCTCCCTTAAAAAAAAGATTAATTGGTGTATTTATTATGTGTGTATATGTACCTCTATGTGCTTTATGTATACCATGTGTGTGTAAACACCAGAAAGGGTATGTGTCCCCTGGATCTGGAATTACAGATAGTTGTGAGCTGCCATGTGGGTTTTGGGAACCAAACCCAGGTCCTCTGCAAAAGTAGACAGTGCTCTTAATTGTTGAGCTATCTCTCCAGCCTTTCTCTTCTTCTAAGATTCCTTTGATAATTCACAAATCAGTGAGGTGGTGTTGCTTTTCCTTAATTGTTATTGCTATATCTTCAAGTTTCCTGACTTCTTGTCTTAGGTATTGTCTAATATGCTTATGAGCCAATCTAGGAAAGCTTTCATTTCAAATGCACTCTTCAGTTCTTGAAGTCCCATGTATTTCTTTTATTGTCCCATCTTTCCCCATTGTCATCATATATTACCCCAAGTCCATACACAGTCATAGTTGCCATTTTAAACCTTTATAAAGTCCTTGCATCATCTTTGTAATTTCTGGGTCTGATTCTAATCACAAAATTCCTCCTGTTAGGAATCACACTTCTTCATATGTCTAGCATTACTTGACTGCAGGTAAGGCACTTAAAATAATCATCTAAGTATTTAGATTTTATTTTTCCTTTGAGAAGCCTTGTTTTGTTTTTCAGGTAATTACGCTTATCAGTTCTCCTTCAGGTTCCTTCTCCAACACTGTTATCAAAGCTTCAAAGAGTCTTTACTCTAGAACAGGGATAGCAGAGTTTTTCTGTAAAGGGCCAGATGGTAAATATTTTAAAGCTTTATAGACTGGACTCCTCAACTCAATGATGTCAACAAACAAGTGCTGCTATGTTACAAAAGACTTTATTTATAAAAATAGGTGGCAGACCAGATGGGCTGGAATTTGGTCCTCTGGCCATAGTTTGCCAACTGTAGTCTAGATCTAGGCTAACTCCACTACTAATGGCTCTTCTGGGCTGTTTGCTTGTCCACAGTGTTCAATGCAATAATTTCCTCTGGATATTTGGATTACAAACACTTTTCAGTCTTAGGTAAACTCTGGTTATTATTTATCTTATAGCTCCTGCTCCCTGTTTCTCTTGTCCCTAACAGTCTTCTTTGCTTAGACTAATGGAATGTAGCTGAGTTTCAGCCCAACTCCAGGGAACCTCAAGCACGTGCATGGAGCTCTCTCTACTGCTCTCTAGATAGTCTCTCCCTCTCTATTTAAGTTTCTCAGGTCTTCTGAAGTTTTATCTCCTAAACGTGGTAAGACCACTACATTGGCTTGGTTCCCTGTTCCTGTGTTGTTCTTTTGTGGGCAAAATGTTCCAGCATAAAACTATACCAAACTGATCCCAGCCTGAGGATGTAAGAAATGAAGCTAAGCGTCTCCATTCTCTAGTCTAATAAAAGCCCAGTGGCAGGAAAGGCATAACAAGATCCTCACAGAAGCAGGAGACATCTGAGGCTCTGGCCTGCCACTCCCTGACACATGTGCCAGGTAAAAGGAGGTATTTGCCTGCACGCCTATCTACCTCCTCTTCATTTGAGATATATTACCTCTGCAATACAGGCTTAGGTGCCAATGTACAATGGGAGGTTTTATAAAACCTAACTTTCTTCCCTATACGTCTAACTATCCAATAAGCCGCCACTTTTGGTCCCATTTTCATCTCCTAGGGTGAAAGGACATCGTCAAACTTAAGCTGGTCTTTAAACGGGCAGAAAAAGTCATCTCTGATGAAAAACCAGAGGAATCATGGATGCAGACAGACAATCCAAAAGAAAACCTAAGTTGCTCAACTACAAAAGGCAGCTGAATAAAGCCACAAATATGAAAGCAGAGGGATGGTTTTAAAAGCTTTCTCAAAACTGGAGAGATGGTTCAGCAGTGAAGAGCACTTGCTACTCTTGCAGAGGACGTGGGTTTCATTCCCAGCATCTACACAGTGGCTCTATACCATACGTCATTCCAGTTTGAGGGATATGATACCCTCTTCTAGATCCCATGGGCACTAGATATTCGTGCAGTATACAGATACACTTACAGGTGAAACACTGCACATAAAGTAAAAATAAATAAATCTTTTTAATGCTCTCTTGAATGAAACAAGCCTAACTTTAGGAGAAGCTTATAGAACACTGCAGTCAGAAGTCCCCAAACAGGGCTATATCTTTTCTTCCTTGGTGGATGTTTACCCCAAAGACCTGATTTGTGTTTCCTCTGCTGACAACATTTCAGAGTATAGAAGAAACAGGACAACACAGACCTCTATTTTTCATTCTAACGTTCTCCTTTAACTAAATCTACCAGCATCTTCCTCTTGCAACAGGGTTTTGAAAGAACACCTGCTTCTCTGCATTTTCTAGCTTATTTTATTTTATGCCAGATATGTGCCATTATTCAGATGCTTGTTTTGTTATTTAAAATGGGAAAATGGTATGCCAGAGTTTCTCCCACAAGTCAGCATAAAAACAGAACAGCTTTGCTCAAGGGATATTAAACGGCAAAGTCCCTCGCAGCTACAAGGTCTTTATCATATGACACACATGTTTTTAACCAGCAGGGTGCTGAGTTTTAAGAGATATATTCACTTGACTCCACCCACCAGCAAGGCAGGTCTATTTGTGGAAACTCAAGGCCCTGGGAGGTGAATCATCTCTCATTAGCAGCTGAGACTTCCTCCACCAGCATGTCACTGACTTCCCCAAACACAGCATCAGTCATGAGATATCTTCAGCCTTCACTCTGCCCAGGGATTGACAGCAGCTCTGTCAGCATTAAAAGAAGTCCTACAGGGTCCTGGTGCCATCACCAGAAAAAGAACAACCATCTTCCCCAAGGAGCCTTGTGTTCCCTTTACCACCCAGCCCACACTCCCATTTCCCAGATAAATATTTCCCCAAAGCAGGAGGGACTTACCCTACTATTACTATAACAAAATCCAGTAAATTCCATCCATTCCTAACATAAGCATTAGGATGCAGCAACAATCCATATGCTATAATCTTCAGAAATGTCTCCACTGTAAAAATAATCAGGAAGGCATATTCTACTTTTTCCTGTAAAGAGAAACAAATGTACCGAGGGGGAGAGAGGGAAGGGGTGAAAAGGAAGAAACAATGATTAGAACCAACAGCTTAGAAATAGAAGCATTTCCCCTACAATTTTACCATGAGAACTAGAGTCACTACTCTGCCCCTGGGCAAGGAAAACATTTAATTTTAAGGCTGAATTTCTCAGAAGTAGCTAAGGGTTAAACACAATCATCCCAGGCTGCGTTATTGCATTTTGCCACCTGCCCTGACGCATGTGCAATGTGTCTGCCTAGGATGTAGCAGACATGTCTTCTATTTGCACACATTTACACAACACAGCATGATTACCATCCCAAGATTACCAGGTGAGTCCCAGAAAAGCGCAAGGATGAAACAAGTATTAAAACAATGGCTTTGAGCAGAATACCCTCTGGAAGAAAGAAGATGTGTTAGTCCCAACCTTTATTTTTCTCTTGGGTTCTTCTCTGACATCTCAAGTTAAAGCCAGCTTTGTCTCTTCATGGCAAGGTGACCTTGGACAAGTACATATTGTACTTTGGATCTGACTGACCTCACCCACATAGTAAAAGGCAGTGAATGATGCCACAGACACTGCCCAATGACTGACATGCCTCCTCCTCCTGTCTGGCACCAGTGACGGACCCCTAAGCAGCCTCGTGGGGATACAGCTCTGCCTCTATCTTGGTTCCCATGGCTGCTCCCATCTGATTGTCATATATCCCTATAATACTCCCTGGTGCACTCCAACTCCAACCCACGCGATTCCACAAGCATACAAGGATGCCTCGATCAACAGGTCTAAACACATAGGCTCCTTCTATAAATGTTTCTTTATATAGACCCAATTTTGAAAGAAACCCAGATAGATGGACAGGGCCACATATAACCAACCAACATTCTCTGGCTTCAATCTACTCAATGAAAGAAAAACTCATCAACAATGAGAACTTTTCTCTGTGGGCTCTAGAGTCCTCTACTACTTTCGTTCTTAGGAGCCCCAATCCTTAGAACCGTGAACCTCACTTATTAATATGCCTGTTATGGAAGGATACAAGAAGTATGGCTCAGGAAAGGGTGAGCTCTTCCTCCACATGACAGGTGCTGCAGAAGGAGCCAGGACTAGAAAAACATCCCAACCCTGGTCCTACTCTTGAAGGACACACAGGAGTTTCAAGCATGAACATAGAGGACCTCTGAAATCACAAGAGTTAGCAGGAGAACACTTTTTCCACCTGTGTGGAAACCAGAAACGTCAGGCACAGCAACTGTGCCCCTCCCTTTTACCTGTCATGCCTGCTGTTACATGTGACCGTTATTGTAGACATGTATTTAAAAATGCAAATTTACGATGTTTAAAGAAAAGGCTTCTGGATAGGAACTTCCTATTTTGGAAATCACCTTTTAAGGGATTTGCTTCAGGATGATCCCTACAGGCTTGCCTTCCTTAAAACGTTTACATCTCTATGTATGCACACACACACACACACACACACACACATACACACACGTGTACACACACACCTGCAGCAGATTCGAAACTCTTCTGCATTTCAGTGGAGATGTTGTCTGAGCTTACCCCCCTAGGCTGCAGGCCTCTGCTGCCAGACAGCTAGCTCCTGTCTTGGGCTACCCCAGGACAGACCTTTCTCATGGCTTGTCACCAGCATCTTCCACATGGGTCACCAGGGCACTGTCTAACTGCAGCCTGTGCATCCAGGACAGTGCCTACCATTTTGACTGTCCACTGGTTATAGAAAAGCCAGCTGATCAGCTTTGCATTCCCTAACCCTACACTATTCTTGACTTTTAACATGTCCTGTCTTCCCCTTCACATCTGTGTGTGTGTGCGTGCGTGCGTGCGTGCGTGTGTGTGTGTGTGTGTGTGTGTGTGTGTGTGTGTGTGTAGGCCAGAGGCAGACATTAGTTCTCTCCTTCCACTGTGTGGGTTCAGGGAGTTGAATTCAGGTCATGAGTCTTGGCAGCAAACATCCCCACCCACTGAGCTACCTAGCCAACCCTGGCTCCTGTCACTCCAAACCTGCCTCTGGTGCTCCCTGGATCCTTGGAACACCATCATAGCAGTCTAAAAACAAAAACAAAAAACAAAACAAAACAAAAACACCACCTCTCTTTTGAGTTAGACAGGAACAATATATTTACAATTTTAAAGCCCTAACTCATACCCAATCCCCACCCATTTATGCTTCCTGGTTACATTCTTGGCTGGCTCATCCTGTGTACCCCTCCCTCAAACTTCTGACTATCCTTCCCACTCCTGCCCCTTCCTCCCCTCACACAGTCAGATCCTCCAGACCAAGCATCCCTGAAGATATTCCCAGAGCAGCACCTGGACAACCATGACCCCGCCAGGCCACTTGCAGACCTGCAGGCTGCTGCTCCGCGTGCAACCAAGATCTGCCCCCCACCCCCGCCATATCCTGAATGGATGTTGTCATAGGAACCTGAGGACACACCACACAGCACCCCCTCCCCCATTCACAATACAATAAATACAGTGAGGGTCAGGCTTTGACTGTGCTGGGAGACATGTAGAGATCCAGGAAGGAACATGAACTCTGAAAGCTCAAAGAAAAATAAAATGTGTCTTTAACCAGAGGCTCAAATCTCTGAAAACACCCACCTGCTGTACTCAGAGCTGCCCCTACCACCAAATGTAGACCGTCAATGTGCTTTCCAGACTCCTAGTTCTAAGAGAACAAGATAATCTAAAAACAGCACACTGACTTGAAAATTCCTTTTCCCTTTCATCCTCTCTGCTTTATTTACTAGGCCAGACAGAAAAAAAGCTTTGGCTGCAATGCCATCAATATTCATAGCAGTTACATCCCTATGTCAAGCCAGCACCATACTTCAGAGCAGATAAACAAGACAGAGAACAGAGAGTACACCTACCAAACACGCTTGTTTTCCCCTCTGCCTTTTATTTATAAATGTGCCACAATAATATGAGGGCCGTTAGTGTAACTGAATGGTTGAAGGTTTGGGTTTGTCGTGTTTTTGTTTTTAAAACCCTCCCTCCTTCTCCTTACACTCCCTTTTAAGGATATTGGTTCCTCTTTCCAAAATCTTTAGTAAATTACTTAATGGAAGGAGTTATAAGAGGTAGAAGTTTGCTATAATATGGTTGCAGAGATCTGTTAAATGCCAAATGAACAAGCACAAACTGGTAGACCAGTTGGCCTATAAGCCAGTAGCATCCTGTCCTTGATTCTGACCTTACAAGAGATTCCTAGTAAACAAGGGCGCTTCTACATTCAACAAATTGAGTATTGTCATTGTTATTTTTTTATTTTGGCAAAACAAAAATTGAGAAAGTGTGACGATTATTTGCTTCAAAAGGACTGCTCATTTGAAGAAAAAGTAAATTTGAAAAGGAAGTTAAGAAGAAAGCTGGACAGCACAGAAAAGAGTCTGGAGGCAAAGAAACCAAGTGCCCTGCAGTACAGAGGCACAGACGCCTGGAACACAGACAGAGGTGAGTACCAAACAGGGAGCCACAGCAAGGAAAAGAAAGGGGAATCTTGGCAGGGGCAGGTGAGAACCCTCTAGATTTGAAATGAATTAACCCTTCTCCATAAAGTCTGGGCCAAGGCTGAATCAGAAAAGTGACCCCTGCCCAGTTAAATGGGAAGATTGCATGATTCCTCCTCTGTCTACCAAGTACAGCCAGGCCTAGATGACTCAGGCACCCCCAGCAGGGGTTTCTTCTCTATGGAAGAAGTGCTGAGTGGGCAGAGCCAGTCAGACTGCCCATAAGAAAGACATCACCTGAAACCACTCTATGTAAGGTCCCAGTCTCCCATGAGACTTACCAGCGAAATAAAGGCTCAAGCCTCGTTTTTCTTTGTAGCATGGGAGTGAGGGTTTCTTGTGGGTACATATGTGTATAGGTGCATATGTACATGCTTACATATGTAGAAGACAGAGATCAACCTTAAGTGTCATCCTTCCTCAAGAACTATCCACCTTGTTTTATGGTTTGCTGGGAGCATATTAATCGAGCTTGCGAGCCACAGAATACTAGGGATCCTGCTATCTCTACCTATCCATTTCCAGGACCACAAGTGCTTATCAATATGCCCCAATTTTTCACCTGGGTTCTAGGGACCAAATTCAGGTCAGCTTGTTTATACAGCAAGCACCTTACCCACTCGCCTTCTCTCCAGCCCTCAAATCTATTCTGGAATTTGGTTTATCTTCTGAAACAGTGAATTGTTAACACTAGGACAGACTCTGAGTCAATATTTTCTTAACTAATTTCTAGTCTATAAGTCACTCAACCCTACAAAGGCCTTTAGGACACCAAAACTATCACCCAGAAGGAACTGGGAGATTCCAGAATACTGAGTTCTTTTCTCTTGGATTCTTTTGCTGTGTGTTATCAACATTCATCCATCTGCCTGCCTTGCCATCCATCAGTCCTTATACACATCTGTCTATCCATCCATCCTGAGCTGGTTCCTTCTTAGCAAAACTCAGCATCTAACCTCAGAGACCCCAGCTGGCTGGCAGGTTTACAGAGGCTGGTATAGGGCAATTGCATGCACTTCTTGGCTTTGCTCATCCTCCCACATGCCCCGTGTATTTGAGATTTTCCTGGCTTGTAAGATGTTCCAGTCATCTATTTGTGTGCCCAGCCAGTTCCCTTGCAGTCCTCAGTTCCAGGTTTTCAACAATCATTCCTTACTGCCTTTGTAACTCTAGCACCTACCACCACACACAGCATGCATAAAACACTCACAGGTTCTACTAGAAAAACAGTGAAAGAAAAAAGGTAAAAAATAAAGCAATAAAGTCAGACATAAAGAAAATTATAATTTGTGATCCTAAGGATATGTAACAAGAAAAAAAATATATCTAAGTTGTTATAAAATCTCTCTAGAACAAGTCTGAAGTAAAAACAGTCCAGTAGCTGAAATAAAGGCTGCTTTTATCTTATCCTTGTGATAGTTTGGAATAAGAATGACCCCTTTGGCCCATATATTTAAATGTTTAGTCGCCAAGGAGTGGCAGTACTTGAAAGGATTAGAAGGACTAGGAGGTATGGCCTTGTTGGAGGAAATGTGTTCCTGGGCTGCAGGGCGGTGAGCATTGAGGTTTCAAAAGCCCATACCCAGTGTGTGTGTGTGTGTGTGTGTGTGTGTGTGTGTCCCTGTCTGTCTGTCTCTGTCTCTCTCTTTCCTACTCACTATGGATCAGGATGTAGCTCAGCTACTGTTCCACCATCTGACTGAATACTGCCACGATGATGATGGACTAACCTTCTCAATCTATAAGCAAGCCTGCAATTAAATGCTTTCTCTGATAAGCAGTGACTTGGTCATAGTGTCTCTTCAAGCAATGGAACAGTAACTAAGAAATACCTGGTCCTCAAATTTTATCCAGTTTGCAGCCCAGAGTTAAAGTTTACCTTATGATTGGTAACAAGCCCTGTGTAGTTGAATAAGGGGAAAAAAAGCATAGAGCATACAGCATCATATTTGTTTCTCTGAGCCTGGATTTAGCCACTGATTCATGCCGTGCATACCCTTGGGCCTTAGTGGAACCATTCCATGTCTGATCCTTCTTTCTATATCTTTCCACTCTATTTTTCAACAGATAGATTTCACCTATCCTTCAAGGCTCAGCTTAAATAACACTTTCTCAGCAAAACCTTTATGGACTTCCCAGACAAAACTAGAACCCACTGTTATATTCTACCATAGGCTATTAGGATTCATACTCATAATTCATTAAAAAGTTACCTCTCTACTAAAAATTCTAGGAATAAGCCTACACATATACAACCAATAAATCTTTGACAAAGGTGTCTACAACACAAAATAGGGAAAGAACACTATCTTTAATAAATGGTCCCAATAAAACTGGGTATCCACAAGCAAAGGAAGGACACAGGCTCGTTACCTTAAACCGCATACACAACCAAGCAAAATGGATCAAAGACTTAAATATTAAAATAGTAAGTAAAAGTACTAGGAGAAAACAGAATAAAGTTTCTTTACACCTGACCTAAGCCAAGAGCTTTTTAATATGACCCTAAAAACATAGGCAACAAAAGCAAAATACAGACAAACAGAATTACACCGAGCTAGAAACCTTATTTAGAGAAGAGAAAACAGCAACAGAATAAAGGACAACTTCCAGAGTAAAAGAAAATGTTTGCAAATCATACAACTGAAAAATGGTTAGTATCTAAAATACATAAGACACTTAATTCACTAGCAAGAATAAAATATATTTTTTTAATTTTCTCCAAAGAATGAGTAGACATATCTAAAAAAAAAAAGACAGAAGAATGACCAATAATCGTTTGAAAAATGCTCACATAACTAATTATTATGGATACATAAATTATATATAAAGTAAAACTATTACAAGAAAATAACAATTAATTTTTTACATTTGAACTGAGCCAAGACTTCTTGAATACAACCCCAAAAGCATAGGTAACAAACCAAAAATTACATTAATGGAATTGCACTAAACTAAACAGCACTTCATACCTGATGGAAATAGCTATCACACAAAAGTTAAGAAACCAAATCTAGGTAAGCATGAAGAGAAGGAATCCTTGTACAGCTGGTGAGACTGTAAACTAGTATAGCTATATGCAAAATAGTATAAGATCCCACCAAGATTTTAACATGGAATAACCATTTGGTATAACAACTCCACAAAAGGGAAATGACCAAAGGAAATGAAATTAGATTGTTGAGGATACGCAGGTGCTGTCATGCCATCAGTGTTTCCCTTGAGGAGAAAAATACTCTTCAAAGAGGGAAATGCCATCATTGGCAACGGGCGGGTCACCCTGGAGGACATTACGTTCAGTGAAAGAAGCTAAGCACAGAAAGACAAACAAATACTCATTACCTCACTTACAGGTGACGTCTAAAAAAGTCAAAGAAATAAGCAGAGAGATTAGTGGCTGGAAGGAAGCTGAATTTCAGTTAGAAAGAAGCTTAGGATATCAATTGTACAACCGTATGAGTAACAACAAAGTAATATGGTAGGAAATTTCTAAGAAAAGATGGTAAGTGTTCTTGCTATAAAAGAGTGTGTAGGTAAATAAGAGTATGTTAATTAGTTTTAGTCCTCCACTCTACATGTATCTATACACTAAAACATATTGCACATCATAAATATGTATAACCTTTATCCGTCTAAAACAACTTTTAAAAATTACCTCTTTAATATGGTCTCTCTCAAAAATTGGCCATGTCTATAGGGCCTGAGGTCATTTCTGCTTCATGCATCATTAGATTTGCAAGGCTGATCATATAACTAGACACTCAATATCTGCAAATGAATAAGTGGACTAGACACAATATCTATAAGAGAATAAGTGGACAAAACTACATATTTTGACTAAAAGGCATTAGGTATCCCTTCCTGATGATAGGGTCTGTAATACCAGGTCTCCTTTGGTTTTGCCCAGTTGCAGGAAAACTCGCATTTTGGGTGTAGCCACTTGCCCTCAATCTGTGCCTCATGGGGGGTAGGGGGCAGGGTGCTAGGCTACTGATGTTGAAAAGAATATGGAATGGTGGTAGGTGTCCTCAGAGGCAGAGGTATAATGCGTGAGACGAGGAGGAAGAGGCCAAGGCAGAGGGAGAGAGATGGCTATGTCAGGCCTTGCATGCAGGTGACAGGATCTGGTCTCTCACACAGAGAGCAGACAAAACTAGATGGTCTCTCCCAGCTGGCAAACTGCAATTCACCCAATACACAAGGCAAAGCTCAAACCCTGGCTTCACAGAGCACTCCCGGTAGGTCCCAGAGACCCCCAGAGACAGCATTCCAGGGCAGCAAGAACCAAAAGCAGCTGCTATTTCTCCCTGAGGTCGGGTCACCCGAGGTCACCAAGTGCGTGTGGGCTGAGTATGCTCAGACAATCCCGCTCACTGTCTCACACCGTTCACCCTAGTAAACTAGCTGGTGAAGCACAGGCAGGTAGCTACAGGGAAAGCTAATTTGGTCCCCTGCAGGCTCCAAAGATGTGTGTGCTTAAAGGCTCCCCATGGGTAGTTTAATGGTACATTTACATGAAAATAAATGGTTCCAATAGTTATTGGTGTGTCCTTGCTTTTTTTCCTTTTGTTGTTGTCGTTGATAAGTATAAATTTTATATGACATTTGTGTCTCCTGAGTCCAATCCTGGTGTCACCCCACTTATTTATCTCTCCTGATATTCAGTCCCCTCACCTAGAAAACAGGAACAATTCATGCCTGCTATGCCTAACCAAGTTACAGTGAAAATACAGCTAGGTAAAGCAGGGGGAGCTTTGCAAAGTGTGACTCCTGTCATGGTCAAATGCTGCCTTGAAGAAGGGCAAAGGTGAGTCAGTGGCCCTGACTATGAAGATGTGCATAGATGTAATCTTTACATGAGCTTCTGCAACTGTGGAACGCTTGTGAGACCCCTTCGTAATCTAGAACCACCAGGTGCAAGAATCCTGCCTAGGAAGCTGTCCCCAATATGCCCAGAGGTAACAAATGGAGGGTCCAGCAGGGTAATCTCAGAGACACCTGGTCTCTGAGCAGAAGCCTCACAGCCAGGAGCAGAGGAGGCTGATGAGCACTCTCCTGGGTCACCAGCAGCATTGTGGGAGCTGGCGCTTTGCCAACAAGCAGAGAGCAGTCATTCTAGATGCAGCGAATTATTAGGGTCCCTGCCATCCAGCAAAAGTCCCAGGTGACAGTGTCCTATCTGTTTTCTAGGAACTACTGTACCCTGAGCTCTTATTCCAAGAGCTCCAGGACTTGGCAGTGAGCTGGGCAGCTGACTCGGGCAGGCAAAGGTCCCGCCCATACCAAGCAGGTCCAGTCAGCACTAATCCTGGGATTTGCACTTCAGCAATAGATAAGAAGTTGGCTGACTTAACATTCAAAGGCTGTAAGTCTGAGGCTGAGAGAAAAGCCAACAACAAGCAAGAAGGTTCAGCCAAAAACTGGGGAAGAAAGTAAGGCAAACACACAAACTCAGACAGAAGTTGTCACTGGTCCCCATCACCAGTTTATTAGTCCCTGGATTAAATGTAATCTGAAGTAAGAAACCCACCTCCAGATATTCTCTTGTTATAAAAGCCAGTTTGGGTTGGCTTGTGGTCAAATGCACATGAAAAAGCCCTAGCTACATATGAAGATGGTTGGTAAGAGCTCATTTACCAAGAAAAGACTCCTGAAAACACCTGACATGCAGGATTAACGAATGGCCCCTCTACAGAAGACCTACGGGTTTTGCCAGCCACTGTCTCTGGGAGGCTACACAGGCAAAGCTTTCCAGCTTCACTACCTCAGGTGCATTCCATCCCAGGTCCCTACACTTTCTGCAATCAGGCATATATATAATGTTTCTCATGTGTTATGTTTCCCATCTGGTCATTTCGGGGGTGGGGAAGGGGGGTACATCCCACATCTGGTAGCTTCCCACTTCCTTACCCAGGTTCTCAAAGGCACTGCTTAACCGTTTAGACTGTCTTTTGATTTATGTCAACAACACTCCCTGGGTATCTGCTCCATACCAGGTTGATGCAAGTATGTCCAAGACACTCTCTCATCCTGCAGGGCTATGGCAGATACATACAACAAATCCCTAAGCATAACAGAAGGGCAACCAACTCCTCCTGGGAGTTGCTCATAAGAAAGTAGTGGATAGAACATTCCGGAAAGCTTCTTGGAAAGCATGAGACTAGAGTCCACTGAAACCCCTCCACCTTCACACCAAGCACCTCCACAACCAGCTGAACTCTACAAGCCAATAGCCAGTTCCAGCCCTATAGGAATACTTCCTCACCTAGGGCCCCATCCCCAACCCCCACAGCACCATGAGTCCTTCCACTCTAGCCTGCCAACTCCCATGATGATGCCCTGCACAGATGACAGGCTCCTTGGATAAGCCAGTCTTTGTGAGTCTCTCTTCCCAAAGTCCTGTGCTGACTCCCTGGGAATCTATGGTGATCAGATCATGTGACAATTTGAACTGCCTATCATTTTGAAGAAGTCTTGATGTAGTTGTTACAAACAACACAGATCAAACCCTACAACATGTCTCCCTCCTTTGCCAAAGAGAAATCAGCAAACATTTCAAAATAGCAAAAATCAGTATGGTTAAAGGCAAACATTTTCATTTTGACAAAAAAAGTTATTACTATTCCCTATTAACATAACTAGAGGAAAGTTTTTTTACTTTGCCTATGATTAAATTCACCAATTTCTGACTTTAAAATGGTAGCTCACTTAATTTTCCTGATGCCCACTTAATATTCCTGTAACCAGGCCACACACACACACACACACACACACACACACATCAGGACACAGCTGCCACTGAAGCTCAAGTTAAGGTTTTTCTATCTCCTATGTCAACTGTCCAAGCTAGAGAGAGGAAGGCTGGAAAAAGATTATGGTTTACATGCAATTGTAAAGTCCACAGACTTAGTTCTTTCTGGCACTCAGCAGCATCAACCAAAAAGACTTTGCAAATCCCTCCCTTTTTCCTTTTGGCTGCTGCCATGCCATCCAGACTAAGGAGGACCCAGAAACTCTGAGGCCATGTGAACCACGGCTACACCATAAAGCACTGCAAGTATGCAGGAGTCAGGGAGACACTGGAGGTATGCGTCACCACAGGATCAACACTGACAAATAGCCAAGTTACTGGGGAAAGCTGGTATGAGGCATTACCCGTTAGAGAGAAACCAGAGCTTCTGCCCAACTGTCAGCCTGGATAAACTGTGGACATTGGCCAATGACCAGACACATGTACATGCTGCAAAACAGGACAAAAACAAAATAAAAACGTAAGACTAGAGCCGCTCCCACCATTGATGTGGTGCCATCGGGCAACTACAAAGTTCTGGGGGAGGGAAAGCTCCTTAAGCGGCCTGTCATGTAGAATTCATGCCAAATCCTTCAGCAGAAAAGCTGGGAGAAGATTACGGATTCTGGAGGTGCCTGTGTCCTACTGACTTGAAGTCACTCAGAGAGGTTCATTAAATGCTAACATTTGTGATGTCATGTGAAGGAAACAAAACAGAACAGTACCAACCAAAAACAGCAATCATACCCTCTGCTTTGAGGGGCCCAGCGTGCACCTACTTGGTGGGAAAACTACACCTCCACACTGCCTGCTACCTTTTACCTGGACTCACGGATTGCGAGCTTAGTTACTTTCCCGTTGCTCTGGCTGCTCATAGTTCCAGAAGGCTAGCACCCGTGACTGTCATGGCAGAGAGCATGGCACTGGGGCAGTACCTGAGGGCTTACATCTTGATCCACAAGCACAAGACAGAGAGAGAAAGCAGCTAGGAATGGCATGGGCTTTTGAAACTTCAAAGTCCACCCCTCCCCAGTGATACACCTTCGACAAGGCCACACTTCCTAATACTTTCCAAACAGTTCCACCAACTGGGGACCAAACATTTAAATATATGAGCCTGTGGGGGCCATTCTCATTCAGACCACCACAATTGTTCTAAGTCACAGCAGAACGATCTCAGTGAATACAAAAGCCGGAGAAGTTGTGGGCAGCTATCTGGTCTCTAGCTAGGGTTGTAGGTTGTAGCCACATACAGGAAGGCAAAAGTAATTAAATGTGAAGATCCCAAAAAGCTTGGCAACAGTGTAAAATTTCTAAATACGCAAGGACCAAAAATTAATCAGAAGTCAAATGTGTGCTGAACCTGAGGTATTCTGGCAGCGCTAGCCCGCGTTACATCCTGGGGCTCCACTGCAGCCTGGACTCTGATCATGTGACACACACACTGCAGTGTGCACACTGACATGCCCCGCGGCACCAGTGAGCACCAACACACCCTGCCTCAGACACCTGCGCTCAGAGTCAACACTACCACATACTATGAATTGCGTGTTTTTACTGTATATATCAAGTGTTCTATGCTTATAGAAACACAATGATTTAATTATGGAAAATGAAGTCTTCGAATATTTTCCTACCATCATGCCTTAGCAAGTAAATATCAGATTAGTGTAACTTTGGACTGGATTGTGTTGGAATGTTTGATTTTTTTTAAATTGCTATTGGAGTTGTTCAATTGAGTTTGATTTAGGAAAAAAAAATCATTCTGTGAATTTTGGCTTAGGATTAGGACAGAATTCCTAACAATTCCTGAAATGTTTCTGAACATCTGTCTGCCATTTTGTGTTATACATTTATATGAAGTGGTACCCTCAGCATGGTCATCATAAAATCCAACTATCAATTAACTCTGGGAAACGCCAAAGATGTCCTGTCTTGTGCTATCAGATATGCATCCCGGATTTGATTCTTCATTAAAAAAAAATCAACAAACATACCCATATCATTAATATGCAAATTTGCTTTCCTCATTAATAGATGGTAAAGTTATAAGCACACCAATATACATTAATATATATTTCTTTTTATAATCAGTAAAAGCTTATTTCACTTACCTAGACACTCAGAATCTTAGTTACTATCTCATTGCTATGACAAGAAGCAAACTTTAACAGATAAGGGGTGGATTTGGTTCACAGTGTAAAGGTGAGCAGTCATGGCGGGAAAGCTATGGTGACAGGATGCTGCTGGTCTCATTCTGTCTGGAGTCAAGAAGCAGAGAGCAGTGAGGGCCCATGAACACTGCACTTCCTCTTCCTCATTCAGTCTAGGGCATGGGCTGGCCATGAAATGGTGCTATCCATATTTAGGGTGAGCCTTTCTACCTCAATTGAGCTAATCAATAAACTTCCATACAGGGGTGCCCAGGGGCTAACCTAATCTAGATGTTCCCTCACAGGCATGCCCAGGGTATCCTTTCCTAGGCTATTTTGGGTTAGGTTGAAAGTCAGTATCAAACATAACATCCTTTCTCAAATACAAAGTATTCATGAGTGGAAAAAGCGTAAGAAACTCTCATTTTGCCACTCAACCTAGCAGACTAAGGGTGCCCTTGGGAGTGAAGTCACCCAACCAGTCACAGCTTCTGTGACCACATCTGTCCTTAGGGGCATGGCTGTCAAGCTCCTACCTTGAGGCAGGGGTCATGCCAGGCAGCACTTTGATTTTGGCGAATGGAGGCAAAGAGCCTGGGTTCTGGTTTTGGCACTGCCACTTACTAGCCATGTGGACTCAGGCAAGTGACTTGCTCCCTCTTTGTCATAAAATAACAGCATGAAGAAAAGGATGTGCAGGTTTGTTACATACGAATGATGC
>CM053753.1:20180564-20243788 GCA_028658305.1 Pachyuromys duprasi | reverse complement strand
CCAGTGAACTATGAGGCTCTGGAAACTTTCTAGTTCTACTTTCAAATATCTGATTTGTCTGAGATTTTCCCACCGAGCATCTCTTATTTCTATTTTTTAATTTTTATTTATTCTTCTCTCATACAATACACCCCAACCACTGCCTCCCCCTCCTCCTTCTGTCAAACCACACTGAAGAAAAACAAATTTTTCTTCAGAAAACTGCAGACCGGGAAGAATCAAGTGACCAGAGGAACAGAGTGCCAACTCCAGGGGCAGAAGAGCATCCACTGTGCGTTTTACTCTGTAACAGGAAGGCTTGTTTCAATTGAACACGTATGAAATTAATGTGGTGGTTTGTGCCCAATAATTTTTGCCTCTATCACTGCAGTCTCGGTGCTGTGAACACTACATCTGAGGGGCTCTGCCAACTCAGGGAAGGCCTTCTCTCGCTATCCGAGGCCTCTGAAAATTGAGAAGCTGTCCTCCTGATTCTATTGTACAGCGCCTCAATGCTACAGCCAAAGGGGCCACACTCAGCACAACTTACCACACAGCTGGGACCTATGGTGAGAAAGAACACTAAAGGCTCAGAAAACACAGGAAAGTTGGAGCTGCAGCTCAGGTAGAAGTGTACTTGCCTAGAATGCCAGAGGCCCCTGGTTCCATCTCCAGTACCACATAAAACCAGGTGTATGCCTGTAATCCCGGCACCCAGGAGGTAGAAACAAGAGGTTCAAGAGTTCAAGGTCATCCTTGGCTTTAGAGCAAGTTCAAGGCCACACCCGGGCTATAAGAGGCTGCCTCAGAACATTGTGTTTGGTGAGAACATGGTGTGTGGTGGGCGAAGGGGCAGTAAACAAACATCTTGAAATCATCACCATTATTAAAGTCCTGCTTGGCTACCTGAAAGCCCCCAAACCACATTCATCCGGCTAACTCAGCCCAGACAGATGCCTTTTTAATGATTTCACAATCACTGAGGTCAGTCATCATTTTAATGATGACTGGTATTGGAAAAGGCAACAGACTTAATACCATTGCCTCAATCAAAGTCCGTTCCTAATGGAGACCAACCAAAAGCATCATGCTTCAGCCCACGCTTCTAAGGGGGCTGTCCAGCTCCTCTATGCCTGGAGTTGGCACTTCCAAGCTGCTTCACTTTGCATGTCCGCACAGCTCACATCCCACGCTCATGCACCTATAGATCTGGCATTTGGACACTTTGATTGCACCAGCATGTGAGATACCCGAGCAGGAACTGCTGAACGCACTGGCAGATGAAGAGGAGCTATTTCCCTAAATGTCTAAGTTTATTATTTATAAAACATTCTAGTGAGTTAGGATAAAAATGCAGTGAACAAATACGGGACTTCCATTCATTACAGTAACATTGATGGAATCAGACCTCAAATGTCTGGAAATTACTATCTTTTCTTAATTTTTTTTTAATGATTTGTGATGCTGCTCAAATGCCAAACATTAAAAACCCAAATACAGAGTAAGCGGTTCAACTCTAACATGTAATTTGCATTCTAAAAACATATTTGTTTGTTTACTTTATAGCTCAGACACACAGAGTCCAGAGGTAGGCAGGGACTTGAGGAAAGACAATCCCTCGCAGTGAGTGGTGGGCTCCGCTGTGGCTTTAGATAGCAGGCATCTGCTAAGCCAAGATGTGGCCAGCTGACATTCCAGGGGATGACTTCCTGTTAGTATTTCCTTAACCTGCAGCTGGAGTCACATAACTTGGACGCAAGATTCCCACTTGGTCTGGCTATGCACACTTCCCCTTCCGGGTCTGGGTTTTCTATTGTGGCGAGAGAGTACGCAATGCTTGGGGTACAGACTGCACAGCCAGTGGGACTCCCAATCTGCTAGAACCAAGGCCAGCAGCTTAGGCCTGACCTCCTTCCTGACTTAGAGGTTTTCCACATTGACTCCTTTTAACTTAATGGCTGAACTGACATTTTCTGTTTGGCTGGGCAAAATACAGTGGTTTATGCCCACCTAAAACATGCAGACCTGAGAGCTATTCCTTTAGTTTTTAGAAAGATATATGCTTTCATTTTCAACACTAGAAATGGATGCTATCTATGAGTTGGCTATATTTGTTCCAAAGTTTATGTTCCTTGGTTTGCTAATATAGCTACCTACCTTAATTATGATAAAACATGACTGTAAAACAATACTAGTGTTGCATCCATGAAAATGAGGCAGAATCCCTTCAGAATCCTGATAGGAAATATTGTTATATCTTCTTATTGGTGTTAAGTCATACAGTTGAGATAACAGCGAAAGGGAGAAACCATAAACTCTTAGAATCACTGTTTTCTTCTTGTGTTTCTTTCAGTTCTATTTGTTAATTTGTTGAGATGTGACCTCATGTGGCTGATGATGGAGATCCTTGAGTGCCAAATCCCCTGCCTCTTCCTTCCACAAATACAGAACCTTAACGTGTAGCTTGTTGGGATTACAGGCGTGTTTCATTACACCTGGGTCCTCATCTTTTAAAAAAATAAATGAGTCCATTGAAAATTTCATATAGTGTAGCTTGATCATATTCATCTCCCTTTCCCCAACTTCCCCTGGATCCACCCCTTCCCTGCCCACACAGTTCTGTCTGTGTGTCTGTCTCTATGTGTGTGTGTGTGTGTGTGTGTCTGTCTGTCTCTCTGTCTGTCTGTGGACTACTTTGTGCTGCCCAAATATTTTTGGATGTGCCATCTTCCACTGGCATATAGTCTACTTACCAGGGGCTCCATGCAGAGAAAATTGCTTTATTCTCCCAGCAGCTACCAACTGCCAATGTCTTGGCAAGTAGGGGTGGGATTATGTGCTTCAGTTTCCCTCTCCATGCTGGAATTTCGTCTGGCTTGGGCTTACATGTGTTTTGTGCATCCAACTCCTTGTTGTATCAACTGGGAAGTGGATTTATGTTGTAGGTGCCATTTACAGGAAAGAGAAAATAGGCATGCTGACCAGGAGAGAGACAGTGCAAACACAGCCTGAGGCCCTACTTCAAAAGCTGAGCAAGCCAATGTCAAGTCTCATCCAGATTAAAAGAATCTTTCAGATGGGTTCGTGTGTTTTAGACAAGTCTCTTAGCTGACTTTTAAGGATAACTAAGATGAGAGGGTCAAGTACAGCAAGAGAGAAACTTGTCAGACTTCCCTTGCCTTCTGCTCCCTCCTAAGCTGTAGTCATCGCTGCAATAAGAACGTGAGTAAATGTCACACTGCCCTCACAACACCTTTGAACACACTGGTAGGCTACCACATATGCACTTGGACCTGAGGTTGGTAAACTACCCAAAGTTATCTGTTCTACACCAACCTCTGTCCTCTTAGTGTGTACTTAGTACTTCTCACTAGACCAGAGTCGGTGAATATAGCCTCTAGTCTGCCAGCTTACCTTCGTAACCAAAGCTTTACTAAACAGAGCCACCTCATTTGTTTGTGTTATGTCCATGACAACAGAGCTAAATAGTGAGGACAGAAGCTGTAGGGTCCACAGAGCAGAAGTTATCTTCGTTCCTTACATAAAAAACAAACAGGCTTGCTGACCTGGGTCTGGACCAGTGGTGTGCGGGAGACAGACACTTTGGTTTTCACATCTCTGCCAGAAAAAGGTGAAAGCTGATTATCTAACTCTGGTGCCTTCTCCAAGATGGATGGTGTCATCTATTATTTTTGCTTAATAGCTAGGCTATGTGTAAAATACTAGTGAATGTCATGGCAGACAAATGAGTCTATGAACAGGTCCTTACAGCCCTTCTCAGATACTGAAACCACAGTGACAGTGGGGCCTTCTAAAGCCCTCACAGCCCAGGTTGCTTTGGAGGGAAACACTACAATTCAGAGTTGCAGGCTTAAGGGGAACTGCTACTTTGGGGATGTTTTATTTTTAAGGCCTTGGAGGGCCTGATTCTTCATTATTCCTAAAGCAGCTGTCAGTTTTCACTCTGCATTTAACCAAAGCTCTGATGAGACTTTAATAAACAATAATTTTTAAAAATCCCACAGCCACCATAAAATGAGTTATAATAGTTTCTGCAATATATGTTAAGGGGCATGACATTCGCTGTAAGGAAATGGGTGAAGGCATATTCCCTAACACTAGCATACAGCAGGCCCAGTGTGCTGACTGCAAGATTTTGGGGATGGGGCTGTTACATCCATTCTTTTTATAAGAATTTTTCCTCAAACTTCAACAAAGAACACCACCATAGAAAAAGCATGAAAACCACAACACACAGCCCCAAAGGATGAAGGTGGAGCCTGATACCTGGGCTTCTGCAGATGTCCAAGTATGGCAGTGAGGGTCATGACAGAATCCTTCACTCTACCTACAAGGGAGTGACTTCCTGTTGCATTGCCACCAGGGAGAACAGGTCTCTCTGATGAGAGGAAGAAGCACTAAGTAGCTCAATTTGCAAGAAAGCAACAAATGGGTTGGCCATCTCCAAGCCTTCCATAGCCTACCATCCCATCCTGATCTGGGCATAACTATAGTGTCTTTAGCCCAGGGAAGGAGCCAGGAAGTCAGAAAGGGGCCTCCTTCCCTAGGTTTCAATACCAAGGCCTCAAGAGAGTCAAGGGTAGTCCTGTTTCCAAGAAGCAGCTAGCACCTCACTCCCAAAGCACTCTTGGCTTTGGTAGATTCCTGAAATGATTCTCTGCTGGCCTTAGAAGGGCAGTCGCCTCCCTGTGGTCTGGCAGGAACCCATGGACTTCCTTTGAGTTTCCTATGAGCCAAGTGAACCACACAGGGTAGCTAGACTGGAATTCTTTCTGGGATCTCACCCAAGGGGGCTGGCTGCTATACAAGGTCACTCTAGCAACCGTAGGCTGGGAAGGAAGAACCATAAGGACTGACTAGAACCACATGTCTCTGTCAGGACCTGGTTAGTAGGATATCCTCCAGAGCTTCCACAGGGGATCTGCCTGTGGACACCTGTCAAATGGAGTATGTAGCCACCTGGCCATTTTCAACTGGAGAAGCTACAAATCCAACCAGAAAAAGATACTGCAGTGGTATCTCATCAAATAAAAAGGCCTATAACCTCTCTTCTTCCTCCTGTTTCTCAGAAATGAAGGCATGCCAAGCCTGTGGCATGTGGGACAGGGATCATACCACACTGCTTACACGGACTGTGCCCACTGCAGGAATTAGGAGAATGGCATCAGAAAGATCTAGTCTGGCTCATATGTTAGGTACAAAAGTGACAAGGAGATCCCAAATGGCACAGGTAAGAATAGACACTGGAAACTAAACTATTTAATGTTGTAACTTAAGGTTCTTCAGTTGTAGAGGGCACGAGGTCCTTGTGCCCACAGACAAGCACTAGGGAAACAAGCACCAGGGATGTTCAACTCTCAGCCTCGCCTCTTCATGACAGAGACATCTAGTGTGTTTTCAGCCCGGAAGGTGGCATGATGACCTGTGCTATTGGTAGGGCCAGGACACAGCTGGATCCCCAGACTCCTCCTCTCTAGAGCTTTATCTTGAGCATTTTTTTTCTCAGTCAATACAACCCATCTTTATGGGAGATGTCACATGCACTTTATAGCTTGATGTCCTCTGTAGTATCTGTATGATGGAGACAATGTCAGATCCACCCTTAGGCCCTTAACATGACACATGTAGCCCCTGGACAGAACCCATCTTCATGGAAGAAGTGACATGTACTCTGAGAAGAGTTTCAATGTAACTACGCCTCCTTGTACACACAGGGTTGTGTTACAATGGGAAACTTTTTGTGCCAAAAATAAACCTCCCAGTGCCAGACTCTCAAAGTTTGAACCAACACTGGCTACTGAATCGTGCTGAATCAGATTTCCTTCTTGCCTCACTCAGATTATTATTCTGTTGGACTTGGTGTGTGCAGAGACCTACACATTCAGCTAGTAAAGTGTTGAAGGGAAACTGAGGCTTAGAAGGAAGAAAATGGTCCAACATCATAAGCCAAGGCAGCAGCTAAAGACAAACTGAAATTCTAGCCACTTGTCTCTGACATCCCTGTACCACAACATTTGAATATCATTTTACACATGTTTGACTTTTAAAACAATCAGAAAGATCACAAGGCTGGGGCTTGGGATGTAGGTCAGGGGCTCACAGACAGAACACCCTCTTCCTTCCAGGGTCAATATGGTAGAAGAACTCCTCAGCACACATCTGCCTTCCCCCTCTTCCGTTTATAAAAACATGACTATCCTTCAGCTTCTAACACCCCTTGTCCAGCAGCACATTTACAGATGTTTTAGGTTTCTGTTTTCCACATACCTCAAAAGAGCATCTTCCTCCCCCTACTGCCTCTCTCTCTCTCTTCCCAATCATGCAGCATCCCCTGGAAAAGTTGATCCTGTACCTATCCACTAACCCTCACAGAAATTCTGTTTCTAATTCCGTTACTGCCATAGCTCATGGGCTGAGGAACGTGCAGTCTAATGAACACCTGCTAAGGACTTGCAGGGGTCCACTCTCAAGGGGAGCGCGGCAGCGGAGGAGGCGGCTCTAGTATGCACCTCCCAGATGGGAGCTGGGCTTGGGCTTGCAGGGGGGAACGACAGTTCAAAACAAAACAGAACATAAAAACAAACACTTGACTGGAGAAGGTTTAGGTGTCAAGAGGGGAAACAGCAGAGCCAGAGGACAAACTTGTTTTCCATGAGCACGTAAGGGCAAGGAAGCCAGTGCTCAACCTCCTTTCTTCTATTTTTTCCTTTCTTGTACTTATTACTGCGTAGATCAGTTAAGAACAAGCCTCGTGGCAATTAAAAAACGAGAACAATGCTGTTGTGACTTCATTCCAAGAAAAGAAAAAGGAATGAGTATCGATCTAATCTCTGTCCTCAGCTCACTCCAGTTCTTCGTGGGCTTACGAGTGTCTCCTCCCTGTGCAAAGGTTACCTGATGCTAACTAGAACAACGCAGCCAGCATTCTTGTCCAAAGCCCTCAAAGTTAAAATGAACAGCCAGTGCCACTGCCTTACGGATGGATGGCTTTCATCTGGGGGAAAAATATGGCTGTCCAGCTTTTACTTAAATCTCTGTTGAAGGAATAAATTTTTTTGTCACTGAGCATATTAAAAATTATGTACTGAGTGCTGCCCCCCCCCACATACACCATTTTCCAACTTCCCAATTTGTTGGTTCTTTATTCTATAGAGGGTGGCACAGTGAAACCCCCCATTACAAGTCTACTCCAAGCACACTGCACTGACCATGATTGCATTCAAGGGATGGGGGATGGGATCAAATTATAGCTGGGATTGGAAGATGAATTCAAAGAAATTTGTTTGGGTTGCAGGAATGAGCTGGGGGGCTGAAGACTTCTTCCAGATTTCACAAGTCAGCTTTGCCGTGGAGGCTCCACAGTAGGTTTTAATGAAACTCTGAAGACGACAAGTACAATAGTAAAAAGGAGTAATGACCACAATTTCCTTTCACGCGTGCCGTGGCAATGGGTATTCTCCACTCACCTCAACATTTACTGTAAATGTTTCTACAGAGGGAACAGCTGGGAGGATTTTAGAGCTGGATGGCCACATGTCTACACTGATTCTAACAACAATTCTGACACGCCTGCTTTAAAACCTATACAGCCATACCTGAATTGACAGATCAACACATCTTCCTTTTAGAGACGCTTCAAAGCAAGGTACAGGCTCATCTGCATTTCACTACCACACAGGTCACATGCTACAGGGTATGGTGGCAAATGCATGCCTGTTAATTCCATACTTGGGAAGCTGGGTAGGAGGATGGCTGAGGGGGTGGCGTGTTGTTGAAACCATCCAGGTATACTTAGCAAAACTGTTGCTTGAAAACACAATACAAAACACCAAGGAAGAAAGGAAGAAAAAAAGGAAGGAAGTCACTACCTAGAGTTTAATATGTTTATGGCCTTGCTAAAGAATAATTTATAATCAAGAAATACATGAATATTTTATGCCATTTAATAAATTTAGATATATTATTTACTTTAAAAGGCTTTCTTCCACTCACAGCATGCCATGCCATGTAGCAACAGTTCCCACCTTCTATTTGCTGAGTATTGATCCACTGTATGAATATCCTAATGGTTTGTTTATCCCTGACCTATTGATGAATACCCACACTGTTTCCAGTTTTTTTGCTATTATGAAGATTGTTATAATTTGTGAATAAATCTTTCTGTGAATACAGGTTTTCATTTCTCCTGGATCAATACTGAGCAGTGAAATAGTTGGGTGCTTGCTAGTTTTAATGTGTGTCAACTTGACACAATCTAGAATCAATAGGGAAGAGAGCTGTAGTAAGGAATTATCAGGATCAGGCTGCCCTGTGGAGACATCTGTGGAGGACTGACTGTCTTAAGTGCCAACTGATGTGAGAAGACCTAGGCCACTGTGGGCAGCACCATTCCCTAGGACAGGGACCCTGAGGAGTGCAAGAGATCTACTGAAGAAAAAGTAAACAAGAGTCTATGTAATTATTCTCTACTCTTTACTTGTAGATGTGATGTTATAGATTCCTTCCTCCTTATCTCTCCAATAACGGACTGCCTCCTGGGACTATAAGCCACGAAACTCTTTCGTCTCTAGAATATATTTTTCAGGGATTTTTTTTTATCACAACAACAGAAATAAAACAAGAAAAGGTTCTGAGTTTAAAGATGCTTCCCAGAGTTCCTCCACTGTAGTTTGCTCCTCTGCAGAACTCTACTGATGCCATGTAGGTAGCTCAGAGACCTCAGCATCCTTGATTAAATTTTGAATTATCTCATTTTTTTCATTTTAGTCGCTCTGTATTATATATAACTTTGGTTGTAATTTGCATTTTCCTAAAGACAACAATGTGAAGTATCTTTTTGTGATCCTCTTGGCCCTTTGCTGGGCATATTGAAAAATATCTGCCAACTCTTTTACCCATTCTTAAGGTAGAAATATTTGTCTTTGTATCATTGTGCTGTGTAGGTGCTTTAAATATTCTGAACACAAACATAAAAGACCAATGTTCTGCAGACACTTCCTCACAGTTGTTGGCTTGATATTCATTCATTTTATAACAGCATCTTTGGAGAGGGCTAGTCTTTCTTTGCTGACTTGGCTGCCTCGGTCTTCCTGATGTTCTTGTTCCCTGCACCTTGCTTTAGAAGCTACGACTCCTGTCTAATGGCCTTGTCTTCCTCACAAACAGGCTGGATACACTGCTCCTCTTCATAACACTCCCAAAGCAGCTCCAAGCATGCACTCGGGCTGCTCATCATTGTTACTCCACGCCTAGCTTCAACCTTAACACCAGTAAACCAAAGGCCACTCTGAGTCTCTTCAGGAGCTCTCACTGGCTTCTGGGTTTTGAGCTGAGCATGTGGAAAAAGCACAGGGTGGTCTCCTGCTGGGACCTCAAGAGCTGCAGTGGCTGCACCCGGAGATGGTTTTATTGATTTCCAGGAATTTATTCTGGCTTCTTCTGTTCCTTCCTGAACTTTCATTTGCCCTCAGGGATTAGAGTAGTTCCTTCTCTTCTAGCCTCCCCTGCTTTACCTGCAGGGCTCATGTAATGTGGAAAGTTCCTTTCAAAGAACCTTTCAAAGTTGCCTTTCAAAGAACCATTCAGTATTCCTTTAAAAGAGAAACTGTGGAGGAGTCCAAGTCCTATAGTTGCATTTCAATAAAACAAAGCTCAAAACCCTCATCAAAAAGGTCCAGGCCCCTCTGCATACACTGTCACAGAAGAGCCCCTGATTTGGTCTCTGTCTTGGCCTGGCTACACCTCTTTGGACCTGGACTTCTTTGGCTGCAGTGGAAGGGAAGGCAAGAGAGGCCTTTTCAGAGCCCTCACAGGAGACTTCTGGCACGAACCCTCATCTCACTATGAAGTACTGGAGCTGAGACTTACGTTTTTAAAACTCCTTCATCCCACCTGCAACAATGGGTAACTATCTGGATTGGTCTTCCTCTTTCCATTATCACTGTCATTCTATCACCAGAAGTTTCAGAAGCACCTGCCATGGCTAGGTGACTATCACATCACCAAACCTTGGCACAGTGCAAGGCACACAACCTGTAACTACTAAATAAAGGCACACATGCCTTCCCACTGCAGTGAGTGACAAACTCCTGGAAGCAAGGGCCCATGTCTTCTGAACCTGCTCAGCATTCTTCACACTTACTAGAAAGATGGCTCAAAGGAAGCAGCTATGCGCTTGGACATCTGTTCCCCACCTGCCCCCATGCAGGACTCAAGTGCCAGGCAAGACATGAGCCAGGAAGACATTGGCTGGGCCTGAGAAAGGATTTCCTCAGAGAATGAGGACATGCTATATAAAGCAATGGCTATGATGGTCACAGTGCCTGTCCGGCTCAGCCCAGCCCAGCAGTGCCACTGAAGGTCTTGAAAAACACACATCTCTGTAAGAAGGCTGGCTGTCACTTCCACAGCACTTCCACAATCCCAGGTACATCACCGATGCTTCTCAGACATTTGCATATTTATTTGAAGAAAAAGATCAAAATAGTGATCTTTACAGAGGAACAAAGAGGAGAGAATGGAGAATGTCCCAAAAGGCATTAGTTTTCATTTCTTTTTGGGGGGTGGGGGGAGTCAGTATCAAGACAGGGTTTCTCTGTGTGGCCTTGGTTGTCCTGAACTCACTTTGTAGGTCAAGCTGGCCTCGAACTCACAGAGATCCATCTGCCTATGCCTTCCAGGGTGCTGGGATTACAGGCATGCACCAGCATGGCTGGCCAGAAGGCATTTCTAATTCTGAGTGGTAACGGTCTGAGGACCAGAGATAAGGCATGAAAAAAATGAAACATCCATCTCAATTTCCTTCTGTGTGGGGAGATTGAAAAGGCTCTGCCCTCGTACTGGAAATGGGTACAATCCAGGTGCTGGGATTTGCATAGACAAGGACTAGTTCCCAGCAAGGAGAGGTTCCTGATGAGGACACGTGTGCAGGCCCTCAGAGAAGCCCAAGATCTACTCTTGTGCACCAAGGAAGAACAGCAGGACAGTGGCCTCTGAGAAAATCCAGAAGTGGGTGAGATCAGTGGACCCAGGGGGAAGGTTGGAAGCTCTGGTTGGAAGCCAGGCCACGAGGGCTAAGCTGAGGAAAGCAGGTGGTGACTAGAGCATCACAGAATCCTAAATGGCTGCTGGTGGCCATCCAGGTGGTAGTGGCTTCCAAGCAGCAGCCAGCCAGTGATGTCACGACTGTCTCTGAACTCCAGGCTGTAGCTATGGCAGTGCATGTGGCTCCAGGGACAGCTTTTGGCCCCAGCAGGAATCTAGGCTGTTCCCAGCCACCCTGGGCCATGTGAGCAAAGCCCCACGCCAGCGACAGTGCGGCCAGCACCTGGCAGCCTCGGCCCTTGGCAGCCCGCTCATGTCCTCCCAGAAGGACAGCTGTGGCAGAGCTCCCTGCTACATGGCATGAAGCAGGTCAGAACAGACCAGGAAAGCTGGTATCTTGGAAAAGAGATCCTTGTGACCCAGAGGACATGACTCAGGGTTACACAGGGCACAGTCACAGGGCCTCTGGTTACTCCCTCCATGGAGAATACCCTACAATGTGCCTGGCTCTGAGCACACAAACTTCAAGGCGGAAGTGACAGAAAGGCACTCTTTGAGAACGGCTACTCACTCTCCAGGCCACTATCCTTTCCTACATTCGTCATCCTACATCCATCTCCACACTGGGTCCACCTGCTCCCCGTAACAGTGCCTCTTTGAGTATCAGAGCCCCTGCTCTAGAACAGTGCTGAGCGATTCAAAGAATGCCATTCACCGACCATCTAGGGTGTCCTCCCTGGGCAGCCAGGATTGACAGCACACCCCAGTCACCCTTGGCCCTCACACTCACTGCTCCCCAGCTATAATGCAGACGTTAAGAAATACATCAATAACACCTAAGCTTGCTCAACACTGACTCTGAGCTTTTCATTCAGCCTGCTGGATTGGTAGTTTTAGTAACTCGGAAATGGAGATCCTGGTGTGACTCAGAGGACATGACTAGCAACTCAGAGTTGCACAGGGCAGAGTCACAATCACGGGGCTTCTGGTTCCTTCCTCCATAAAGAATACTAAGGAACAGAAGAGGTGATTCCACAGCTTTCCATGCAGTTTTCACAAGATGTTATCACTCAAATACTTTGGTCCCTTGATGCCACTGAACCAACATGGCAGATGGAAAGAGGGTAATCTACTGGCTGTAGTAGGTGATTCTCATTAGTACAGGGAAATCACTTTCACATAATGCAGGCAAGCAGGGATGGCTGGAACCCAGCCGATTGTCTAGGGTAGTAGTTCTAAAACTTCCTATTGCTGAGACCCTTTAATATACAGTTCCTTATGTTGTGGTGACCACCCGCACCATAGAATTATTTTCATTGCTATTTTATAACTGTAATTTTGCTATTGTCATAATGTAAATATCTTATATGCAGGGTATCTGATATATGACCCTCATGAAAGGGGGTGGTTCAACTTACAAAAGTGTCATGACCCACAGGTTGAGAACCATGGTTTGAGGGCATGTTGATGCTTCCATGCACAGTAAAAGTGAATGTGAAACCATAACAGCCAAAGCCAGGTAAGAAGCTGCTGCAAGCCGAGCAAGGTGGTGCACGCCTGCTATCCCAGCACTCAGGAGGCAGAGGTAGGATCTCTGTGAGTTCGAGGCCAGCCTGGTTTACAAAGCCAGTCCAGGACAGCCAAGGCTACACAGAGAAGCCATGTCTTGAAAAAGCAAACAAACAAACAAAAAGCTGTTGCAGCCCTCACACCCTAACTACTCAGAGGCTGGGATAGGGGAATTGCTTAAGCCCAGGAGATGAGGGATGGTCAGAATAACATACTCAGACTATAGAAAGGAAGAAGGGAATGGACGTATCAAGACAGGAGGGAGGAGGGAGAGCTGTGGCCAAGACCAGGGCAAATACAAAATGTTTTGAGAAGATAAGCCAGTGGTGTCTATTATCATATCATAAGTATAGAAAAGGTAATTATAGCAACTTGCATGTTTACCTTATTTTCATATATGCATTTTCATTTCTCTATGTTAATCTTTTTCTCCTCTCTCTTATTTTGACCTTATATGCAAGTTGTTAAAAATTAACTTAGTTAACTTACTTAGGTATAACTTAGTGTTTGGGTAACAGAATACTGAAGAGAGCTATGATTAAATTTGAATAAGTGATATGGCCAGAGAGAAATACAGAAGCTCCTGGAACTGTGTACGTCCTCATTTGCAGGAGTGGTAAGAACTTCTTTGCTTGCAGTGACGTCAGTTCTGCCTTGGTGGGTAGCAATAATTATTGTGTTGTATGGAAATTCAAACGTAGGTGAAGGGACTACAGACGGAAGCTGGGTAACCAAGAGAGTGGACAGGTGCCAGCTACTGATCTACTGCTTCCTAACTCCCAATCACCCATCTTACTGGTTCTATAAAGACAGACGTAACAAGACCTTTTAGATAGTTTCCTTTGCCAACTGGCATAATGCTAAGCTTTACCAACAGAGGATGCTAAAGAGAAAGCGCTAGATGAGAGCCTGTCATTTCCCGGTCCCAGGATGCTTGCTCAGCAAGTTCCTGCCCCACGGGTGACTTCTCCAGCAGCAGGCAGCATGCCAGTGCTCTCTGCAGCATCCCTGCCCCCTGCGCTCGGCATGTTCTAAGCGGAGCATTCGGTGGGACAGCTCCCTGTGAGCAGCTTTCCTTCATGCTTCGTGGGGTGAGTTGCAGGTAAATATTAAAGGAGTGAAATTTTGCAAATTCTACCAGCACTGAACAAGAGTGACTTTTCCATCATCTGTAGGATAACACAACACCTTCTCTGCCATTCAGTGGACCAGAGCCAAAACCTGTACAACAAGCTCTGGCCCTTGACCCTGGTGGATGCATCTCTGGAGCATTCTAGCTTTTTACTAAGGGTAGTGTCTGCTCTCTACCCTCTGTTTTGTCTTCTTTGGAGTTTGATCTACTTCTTATTAGCCATTCATTATTTATACTAATCTATTATGATTAATAATTTTGTAAAATTTTGGCCAATATGGCCAAGAGTGAAATTCAGTAGCCTAGCTTTAACAAATAATACAACATACGGGAAACCTTTTAACACTACATTGTAAGGAAAGCTACCAAAAAACGTTACTGCTCTTAGTCCACACAAATGCTGGGAGGTTTTTGAAAAAAAAATTTGATCCAATCAGAAGTCACTTCAACTGTTCGGTTATTGAGTCTAGACATGACCTCAAAACCACCCTACTTGCAGTTTGTACAGAGATTTCCAAAGGTCTCTTCCCTACTGCCTTATTTGAATCTGTGGACACCAACAGGTAGCTGTGCCAAATACACAAGTAGGAAACAGGAAGCAGATGCTGAGGACATGCCTCTCTTAGAGTAAATACCAAGAGTCACGTGAGGATTCAGAATTAAAACATCTGGCTTCTTATTCAGACTCTGGACTGTTCTCAGTATCTTTACTGGGAGGTAAGTATGGAGTGTGAGTCGAAGGAGATAGATAGTGAAGTGGGGGGAGTTGTGAACAAGGCCAATTTCTTTTAGGTAGAAGGGAAAATGAAACTTAAACGTTAAGTCTTTGATGCAAAGCATAGGAAAGTCCTAATATCTCTGACCTGGAATTTGTAAGCAGTGTGCACCTCAGTTTAAGAAGTTCACTTACTTAGGATTAGCTACATCAAAGCAATTCCGTCGTATTCTGTATGCAGAAGCAATCTTGTACAGAAGCAAGGTGCCTTCTCAGCTACACAACCCATTAGCCACGGCTTTCCAAGAGTCACACTTGAGATTCGTTTTCTGATCTTGCAGAACTGTGTTCCTCAACCTGTTCAGTGCCTGCCACAAAGTGTGTGTGTGTGTGTGTGTGTGTGTGTGTGTGTGTGTGTGTGTGCGTGCATGGGGGGGTCTGACCACAGTGAATTAAAAAAAAAATAAGGTTGCCCTCTTGCCTTAAACAAATAAAATAAATACTAGATGAAGAAAGAACAGAGGTAAAGAGGAAGGATTTACTTTCAAGTACTTAGCAGTAGAGAATGAATCTACTTAACGATAGATTAGTAAACTAATCTCTGAGAGAAGGCAAATCTCTTTCACACCAAGGAACCTCCCTCTTAATTACAGTTGTTTTGTGTGAGGTGCATGCTGGGATGTAGAGCAGACATGAGACAACCCAAGCAGAATGTTGAGGTCTTGCTGAGTTGAGGAAGTAGATTGGAATATGGGGAACCTGAGGTCAGTAGACATTATCCAAAAAAAGCACCCAGATATTCCTTTAGTCTTGGTTGAGAACTAAGTCATGGATATGATGCTAAATCTCCATGAAGCTGAGCAAAAAGAATTTAAACTTACAGCTGAGCTAAAGCTTCAAAGAAGGAAAAAACTGCTAACGACCTGAATCCAGAAACTTGATCTCCAGGATATTTGAGACCCCAACAAAGATGAAAAGCAGAAAGAGCCACTTATGAATATCAAGTATCAATATTAACTGCCAACACAGCACACAACCCACATCTTTAAAGCAAGCCTCAGATGTTCATCTAAGATATCCAAATGCCTATCATATACACACAAAAAAAATTTTACTAGAATTACCATGAAAAAAGAAGTAGGAACAATAGCAGGGTTTTTTTTTCTTTCAGTTTTTGTTCTTGTTTCCTAGTTTTGTTTAATTGAAACAGATCTGGAATGATGAGATAAGCAAGATCTAAAACCAACTATTAGAATCTTATTCAACAATTTAAAAAATCATGAAGAGGAAATATAAGATGTTTAAGGCAACACATTTTCTACTTTAAGATGTCTAAAAATGGGAGCTGGAGAGATGGCTCAGTGGTTAAGAGCACTGGCTGCTCTTCCAAAGGACCCAGGTTCAATTCCCAGCACCCAATGGCAGTTCACAACTGATCTGTAATTCCAGTTCCAAGGGATGTGACACCTTCACACCAATGCACATAAAATAAATAATTTTTAAAAAGATGTCTAAAAATATTTTAATGACTTGATAGAGTTAATATCAGACTATAGCAGATATCAGGCAAATATGATTTGCCACCCTACGTCAGATCAGAGTCAATTACAAAGAGTTTAGTTTTCAGTTTTCTTCTTTGTCTAAGTGTGTATGTGGTGTGTGTACACATGCACATGTGCACCTATGTCACAGTACATACACAGAGGTCAGAGGACAACGTCAGGTGTCAGTCCTCAACTTCTACCTAGTTTAAACCAAGATCCCTGGGGCAGAGGATCCATGTGACCAGGGAAGCTAGCCTGGAGCAAGAGTGAGGTTGAGGTGTGTTCAAACCCCAAAATTCTCATCTTGAGACCAGCAGGAAGCAGCAGGACTGTTCTCTCCCCACCCTGGGCCTGCATGTCCCATCACATATAGCCTTACAGCCTCTACCTCTGTCACCTTTGAGGTGATCATGTAGCCTGGTGGCCAGGTTACAACTTAAACTTCCTAAATCCTCACAAGGCCATATCCAGAAAGCACCAGGAATTCCTCTTCATGCAAGTAAGGCATTCCCAGCACCTTGGCCCCAGCCAATGAAGAATACTCAGCCCAAAAGCCACGCCCTAAAGGTTTAAGTAGCCCCACTCAAGCTGTTTTCAGGATGTCTCTTTCTTGTGCTCACTACTGCCTGAGTCTCCATCTGCTGACCACGCCTGCCTTGTTCCCTCTCCAAGGAGCCACTGCTTGTGATTGAGTATGGGTGGTCACAACTGCTATGGGTAGGAAGCAGGGCCAGGAAAAGCAAAGGTCTCCCTCTCTTTTTTTCCTTCTGCTGCATATGCCAGACTATCTGAGATGCAATGTTACAGAGGATTCTCTGTCTCTGACTCCCATCATGCCGCAGGAGAGCTGGGATTAGATGTTCATGCCATACTTGCAACTTTTATTTGAATCCTAGCAATTTGACCTAAGATCCTCATGCTTACATGGCAAGTGATTTTACTCACTAAAATATCTCTCCAGCAGTAAGTGAAGTTTTTACGTATTTTTTGTGTATCTTGTCTCTGATCCCTCTTTGGAATGATGGAGAAGCTAAGCTGCTGTTAAAGATCACATGACCTAGAAAGTGTAACATATTTATTACTTTGCCCTTTTTGGATAAAAAAAAAAAAGTTGCTACCCCTATCAGTTAAAATGCTGAAATAAATATTAAGGCCCAACTATATCTGAGGTCTCCTGGGGGGGGTTCTATCAAAAAAAACTAGAAAAAAAATTTAGAACAAAGAAAAGATAAACACTTAAAAAAGATGGAGTCAGCAATGTCTCAAGATCTGACATCTATGGTTTGAGTGTGCCTCCCAAAGGTTTGAGTGTTGGAAGTTTGGTTCCTAATGTGACAATGTTAAAAAGTGGTGGGACTTGTGAGAAGCAGAGCCTATAAGTAGATGGTCTTAATTCATTGTAGGTAGCCCCTCCTTTTTTGGAAGAAGTTAACATAGGACTTGTGAAATTCAATTCACTTTCTGACTTACTTTGCCATGCTATTTCTCCATTGTGATACAACTGCCAAGGAGTCGAAACCAGAGTCAACACCATGCTCTTTAAATTTGCAGCCTCCAAAACTATGCATTTAAATAAATCTCTTTTCTTTATAAGTTACCCAGCTTTGGATATTTCATTGTAGTGGTGGAAAATAGGCTAACACACAGCCCTACATACATGCTGATACATTAGCAAAACTTTAAAATACAAGAGACAAAACTATCAGAATAAGAGGATAATCCTAACATTCCTCTCTCAGTAGTTAATAAAAACAGGTATAAAGAAAATTAGACACTTGTATTACAACTTGACTGAACTTACAGGAAGTGATATTTACAGTCTATGCAATAAACCTTATTTTCAAGTTAATATGTAGCACTAATCAAGACACATATGTATATATGTACATATGTAACATAAGTATCAATAAAATTTGAAAGAATGTAAATAAAATTCTCTGATTTTAACAGAATTTATTTAAATGCCAACAGAAAACATATCTGGAATTTCCAAATATGCAGGAGTTGAAAAGTTCCACAGTCAAAAAGGAAAAATTAAAAAGTGCTTTGAGTTGAATGAAAATGGTATATAACAAAGCAGAAGCAAGAAGTGAACTAGAACACAGCTGCCACAGTGCTTACAGCAGCGGTTCTCAGCCTTCCTAATGCTGTGATCTTTACTGCAGTTCCTCATGTTGTGGTGACTCCCAGCCATAACATTGTTTTCGTTGTTACTTATAACTGTAATGCTGTTACTGTTACGAATCGCATGTAAATAACCTGTGTTTTCCAATGGTCTTAGGCAATCCCTATGAAAGGGTTATTCAACCCCCAACACGGTTGTGACCCAGAGGTTGAGAACCCCTGGCTTAGAGGGAAACTCATAGCCAGTGTTCTGGAATTTGAAATGAAAGTATAAAATCAATTATGTAAAGTTCTGTCGTAGAAAAGATGACCAAGGTAACCTCAAAATAAATAAAAGGGAAGAAAATGAAATAAGGGTACTACCAAAAATGAATGAAATTTTAAAAGGGCAGACAGAAAAATCAAGACACTAAGATTTAAAGATGTTTTCCCCTTAGAGTCAAGCAAACTTTCAATTCTATACCTAGTTTGTCAGCAGAAAAAGATAAAAGAAGCAAATTACCAGTACTAGAAGTGAAGAAAACAACATTACTACAGAACCTACGGACTCTGCAAATAATGTCAGGAAAGACTGCGAGTGAGGTTACAGCCAGCGATGCAGTTGAAGACCTAAACAAATGGGGGCAGGGTGATCAAGAGAGGGGGACTCCTTCAAGACAAAGACTTCAAAAGCTCGGCTGGGGAAAAGCAGAAAGTCTAGACAGTCCTACATCTATTTAACAAGTTGAATTGCTAATTAAATTTTTTTTTCACAAAGAAAACTCCAGACTCAGACTGACTAGTAAATTTTGTCAAATATTTCAGGATGCAAGAATGCCAATCCTACACAAAGCCTTTCATAAACCAGAGGAAGAAAACACACTTTCCAACTCATTTAATGTAGCCAGAAAACCAAAGACACTTGAAGAAGAAGAAGAAGAAGAAGAAGAAGAAGAAGAAGAAGAAGAAGAAGAAGAAGAGGAGGAGGAGGAGGAGGAGGAGGAGGAGGAAAACAGCTACATACCAACATGCTATAGGTTCACATGCACTTAAAAAATCCTTAACAAAATATTAACAAATTAAATTAAATAATATATAACAAGAGTAAGGCACCACAATCAAGTGAGATATATCCTAGGAAGACAAGATGACTTTAAAGCAAATACTTGAAAGCAAATGTTACTCACTATAGTAGTATACTAAAAAGAAAAACCATATGGCCAATTCAGAAAATGTAGTGTGGGGAGCTATATAGGAGCAAGGAGTCTAAATGGAGGAGCTATATGATAAAATCCATCCCATAAATAAATAAATAAATAAATAAATAAATAAATAAATAAATACACAATAAATACATAAATACATAAACAAGCAACAAATACATAAATAAAATCCTTTTTTTTAACATGTAAACTTCAACTCTTCCCTCACATTCCACTCATGTGTTATCTAAAAAAGAACTATATGCAGAAAAATACAACTGTGAGCCTTGCTTCTTACGCAGAGGCTCTGGGAGGATCTACCTACAGGCTTATCCCATTGCCAGAGGAGTTAGTTACACTCAGTGCTAAGACAGGCTGTACTACAGAGCTGTCATCTGGGGCACTATTGCTTTAGAAGCTGTCAGCATTGACGGGATTACCAACTCCGTCAACCATCTACACAGCCAGCAACAAGGGGTCTAATTTCTCTCTTCTCAACGCCTGGTTGCTTCGTCCCTTTCTCCATTTAAAATACGTGACTGATAACTCTGGTCATACCCACTGAACCTTCCTAAGCAGTCAACTGATCAGGAAGCCAAATTCCATCTGTCCCCTCTGCCCTGCAACATTACATACTCACTGGAGTTGTGCCAAGGGGCCACCATCCTTCCCTTTGATGGGATCCAGTGATTCCACTCCTTACTACCTTCCCCAGGAGTATGGCCACACAGATAGTTATATAAAATATTCTTGGCAGGTTTACTTCTGATAACCAAATACTGTCTATTTGGTTTCATAACCAATACAATGCTTATTAATGCTCAGTCCTAAAGACAGAAGTAGTTTTGAAGGATTAAAAAAAATGTTTTATATGGAATAGAGACATTGTTCAATGGGGGAAACTCTTGTCATGCAAGTATGAAGACGAGTTCAGATGTCCAGAAACCATGAAAAGCTGGATGCAGTAGTATATATGTAAGTGTGTGTGTATGTGTGTGTGTGTGTGTCCATAATCCCAAGGCTCCTACTACAAAAAGGGAGGTGGAGACAGGAGACTTCTGCTACTTTGCATGTCAGCTAGCCTGGTCTACATAGCCCTGGCTCAAACACGATGGATACAAGTCCTTTACTCTTACATGTGCCCACATTCACACGTGGCCACGCACACATCAACACTTAAAAGATAAACAACTGAGGAATGGCCATATGGTACAACACCCCCGAGCAACAAGATAAACAAAGACACAAGAACACATTCTGGATCCTTTCATTTGCACGAAACTCTGGGAGGGACAAGTCTAGCTTACAACAGGAAAAGGCACATACATCAGTGTTTGCCTGGGTCAGAAATTAGTGTAGTGTTTAAGTGAGGATGGCTCTCACTGACTCATATGTTTGAATGCTTGGCTCCCAGCTAGTGGAACTGTTTGGGAAGGATTAGGAGGTGTGGCCTTGTTAGAGGAGGTGTGTCACTGAGGGTGAGATAGGAGGTTTCAAAAGCCCACACCAGTCCGGGTCTCATTCTTTCTGCTGGTGGACCAGGGTGGGCCCTCAGCTATTGCTCCAGCAATGTGTCTGCCTGCGTACCTGCCACCACACTCCCCACCATGATGGTAAGAGACTAACACATCTGAAACTGTTAGCAAGCCCCAAATCAAATGCCCTTTTAAAAGTCACCTTGGCTGTGGCTGTCTCCTCACAGCAATAGGACAGTGACTAAGACAGGTAGGGACTGACCAGATAGAGGACAGGGAAACTAACAGTAATGAAATGTTACATGTCTTAACTGGGGGGTGATTATAGATATATGTTTAGGGGAATCAGATTTCAATCCATGCATAACCCTTGGTGACAACATGTCCACATCATCTGGCCTGCTGTTGTGCCTCAGTTCCAGGTCCTCACTGTTTCTTTCCCATGTTTTCTTGCTCTCATTTTCTCTCAGGGTCAAGGCTATCAGAAGAACTCATTCCCAGTAAGGTGTGTGGCGATGATGCAGCTGAATATCGTTCACCATAATTGAAGGTAATTCATGTTGTCACATTTGCTGTAACCAGAGGTCACATCTCTGGAGTCAGAGATGCTGTTCACATTAATTGCAACTGACGTGGGCTCCCTCCTCCAGGCAAAGCCTGCCCCAATCCAGGCTTTCTTCATTTCAGCTTCCAGCAGCTTCATGAGGAGCTCTGCAGCTCTCTTTCCCTTTGCTTTTTCCTTAAGTGAAAAATGACTAAGTGGTCAAATTATTTTATTCCAAAAAGAAGAAATATCATGTCAGCCAATTAAGCATGACTACAATGCTGATTTCAGCACTTTGCACCTATTGTTGGGTCCAAAAGAACCTGTCTGTTGACATAGTTGATGGCGTTCTCTGGCCCCAATAGGAGCCTTGCTGGTGTTTCCCAGTCTTTGCCCCTCGGGTCCACTTAAAAATCTAGGTAGATGTAGAAACAAACAGGCCCCAAGGCCCATCTCCCCAGAGCTCTGCTCAGGGAATAATTGGGGCAGCTCTGGGGGAGGGTAGGCACTTCAGGAAAGCAAGGTGTCTTCTTCCCAAGAGGCTTAGTCCTGGGAGCCAGGCCTCCAGGGAGACACCTCGCTCTTGGAATACTCTGGTATAACTCTTATGTTTGGGAGCGGACACTAGACATGCCTCCTAAGGATGGCATGAACATTAATCAGGGTCATATCTGTAAAAATTCTTCTGATAATCACAAGTACACTGTATGCTTTAATTTTAAACTTCAGGTGGCCATGCTTTAAGGTGGGATATAACCTTTGGTTTGCTACAACCCATGCCATTTAACTACATTTAACTACAATATCTTCATTTGTATTATCCATCTAGCTTCTGAAAAGGCACCACAATTCATATGCCATAACAATGCTATATAAGACATATAATACTCGAGCTAGAAGCAATGCAATATTCAGATTCTTTTTTTTTTTTATTTTGCCTAGCTACCCATCTGTCAGTGCGATGAACAATTAGACCACTTTAGTAACTTTTAGTCTCTCTCTCTCAACAACCATTACTGAACCTAAGAATCTACATCCATTTGGGTGCATGATCACACATTCTTAGAAGGAGAAAAGTACTTTTCCCTGAGAACCTGTCATAGTACCAGGCATACTCAGAAGACTTCCATGGTGGTCTCATAGCATAGGCAACTGCTGGTGTCTGGATAATCTCCCTACCTTGGAGCCATGCTTCTCACCACGGCAATTGCTACATGGTGTGTTGGATATCATTTATTTCTAAAACTATGTGAAATCAGCTACGGTATTCTCTTCTTCTTTTTTTAATTGACTTTATATCTGTACCTAATGCTAGCTTTGCCATATAGCCCAGGCTAGCTTCCAACTCATGATCCTTGTGCTCCAGCCTCCTGAGTGCTGGGATCATTGTATATGTGTGCTACTATGACAGGCATGTTTTGCTTATATTTTTAAAGTCAGCTCTATTCAAGGTTACCACTTTAAGGAGGTCCTTCTTGCACACATGTATGACAAGTTTTCTCCTGTAGAAAAGAAAGAATTACAGCCCCCAGCCCCAGGAGGTGGATGAAGACACCACCCTCCAGTCTGAGCACAACAGCCATAGTGAGAATCTACTCACGGCTGCTCAGTAATAGCAACCACACAATGCTTTGCCCTGCTGAGGGCCTTAGAAAGGGCTGCAGTCCTATATACAAGACCATAAATGAAGAGGGGCAAAATCTATTCTCATACTAATACCAAGGGGCATCCTTCACCCACAGCATAAACATAAATACTTTCAAGAGTACAAATGGCACTTTATAGTTTTAAAGCACTTTTATATGTCACCATTAAATAATCCTCCTTTGTGGAGGATAATAGTCACTACACAACAGGCCTGTTGCCATGGAGCTGTGGTCATGGCGTCTAACTGCAGTCTTCCATCTTGCAGCATCAGTGTGTGAGGCCTTGCTGAGGACTCAGGCTGTCCCCAAGTCTACTGTGTGAGAAACTCCAGCCTGGCAATTTGCACAGCTGCAAGTCCTGGCTGTTCTGACATAGACTGAAGTCCAGGTGCCATCAATAGAGAAGCTATGATAACGGAAACAGCCTGTCTTTAGCATCTTCAGCACAGCCGAACATAAATTTTAATCTTATAGGACTTGACATACGATTTCTGCTCTTCTTATATTTTTGTGTCACTCCAACCTGTTTCTTTGGTGGACTAATGATTGGGGTAGGTGACTATTATCCTCCACAAATGAAAAATCAGATAGCTGTCTGGTGAGACCAAGAAGAACCAATGAGTGAACTAAGACCTTTACATATCAGTTCAGGACCTGGAGGTGTAGCTTTGCAGTTGGGTGTTTACCTAACATGTACATGCTGGGTTTCATCCCCAGCATGAAAATAAATAAGTAAATAAAATCTATGTGTGCTTTGTCTTCATGATAAAAAAATAATAATCTTCCTTATGGCATCTGAGTAAAGATCTTCTATCTGTACCTGTTTCACATCAAAGACCAACCAAACCAGCTGCCAGATGATGGTCCAAGCACTGTTAAGCACCCATCCTGGCCCATTACTGATCTCTTATTGGGAAAACACTGAGCCAGTAATTATTCAATGACATATTCAAAAGTATTTAATTTGAATTCCTCCTTGATGAGCCAGCCCCCTCTTTCATTTAGCACACAGCCTAGGGCTGTTCCTTGTTCCTCAATTAGAAGGTTCAGAATGACTCTCTGATGAGCCATCTATCTGCCCACATGCTGGCCAGCCATCCAGGTGCCTGCTCACTGACATTCTACATCGCTTGCTCTAACTGTGGATTCCATTCTTACCTGTACCGTCCAGTCATAGGAACCTAACATAATACAAAGCAGCATTCCCAAATTACCGACTCTCACCTCCCATAGCACTCATTCTCACTTCCCACTCCTCACCCTATTGAGGAGTCTCCACTATCACTGTATCCCAAGGCAAGAAAACCAGTCAGCCAGTAAAAAACTGACCTCGATAGGAAATAGAGCCTAACTCTCAGCCCCAAGCTTAAGGTGTCTGTCGATGTTGAGAATTGCTTTCATACAAATCTGCTTATGTTACCTAATAAAAATTTATTTAAATGTAGACATTTGCTGTCAGACCCTCTATTAAATATGCCATGCTTCATTACACATAACCTACTGACTGATAAACCATCCAAGTCTAGGTTCCTAAATACTGGTCCGTAAATCAGAATAACATGAAAAAAAAAAATGTAGAGGAGAACAACAACAAAAACCTTTCCCTTGGTGCCACCTTTTCCACGTTCCACAAAATTCTGACACAATGGTCTTCAAATGGATCACAAGATACAGATTTTGGAGTTCCCCAAGACATTTAATATACTGCTAAGCTAGGGCATCACTGCACGGCCACTGGGTTCTCTATAATTGCCTTCTCTAGAGGCTGTGCCTTAGGCTTACAAACTACAGCCTCACCTTGCACAGCCCGTCTTCTGACATTTTGTCATTAAGAGTGTTGAATGTTCTATAATTTATAAACCATTCTCATCTCATTTAGAGAACCTAATAGCATATCACCAACTGTAACTACTAAGTGTTAGTTAAGTGTTACAGGAGTCTAAGTGGCTGAACTGTAAAAAGTCATTTAATTCTCCCCAACAAGATCCTAAGGGAAAGGCTTGGGGTATTGGGTCTTGTTTTACAAATGAGGAGTCTGAGCACAGAGAGGCCAAGAAGCTTGCCCTAGGCCACACAGTTAACATCAGAGAAGGTGTTCCCACTCCAGCTGTCCAGCTTCAAAGCTTGTGCTCATGATGCACAGTGACTTTCAGGGTGATCATGAGCGGTTTTTCGTTGTTCGTTTGTTTGTTTTACTAAAGAGTTTAGGTGACAGGCCCAATTTCATGAACAAAACAAAGGGAATTTTGCCTGCTCAGTGTGTCTGTGCAGGTCCCTTAGATGGGCTAGGTGCAGAGCCAGGACAGACAGCGGTTTTGTTTTTGGGTAACTCTGTACTTCTCAGGAACCCTCCCAGCCTCCACAACTCCAGAGACCCCACCGGCACCACATGGCTGCATAGGACACAACACCCTGTAACTATAACGTGGCTGCACCTCTGTCGAGGAGGGTTTATGATCGGTGAGAAGGCGCTCGCCAGCCTGTGCCAGTCACATAACAAGAGTCTGGAAACAGAGCCAGCCACCTCAGTGCACGGTCCCAGCACTCACAAAGCTCAGCCGCAGAAAGACTGCGCGTTCAAGGCTGGCCTGTTTCACGTAGCAAAGCCCCCATGGGAAAGGGAGATGTGTGAAGGGTAGGAAAAGGAGGAAAGAGGACAGGGTAGAAAAGGAGAGGGAGAGGCTAGAAATGAAAGGAACTAAAGAGATCAAGAGTAGAAAAGGCAGCCAGTTTTCTACCTTACATGCAACGGCTACGAAGCTTAGCAGGCTAACAGAGAGAAATGAAGGCAACCAGGACAGTAAAGTAAAGAAAGGTATCTAGGGAATGAGCTAGCTCCCAGAAAAATGGGTTGTTATAAAAGGGGCAAGACTGGCCCTTCCCAATCGCTGGCAGCACCGCTACCACGTGACCCTTCTTACATGTGCTATTATGACAGAAGGCCCTCATGAAGCTGGGCAGAATGTGTCATGCATTCCGAACCCCCAAACTGTGAGTTAAGTGGGTTTTTATTTGCAAATTGCTCATGCTTGGGTATTCTTATTACAGCAACAAAAATCCAAGAACAACCACCGGTGGATGAGTGAAGTGATGGGTAAGGGGGGCTTCCTTCCTAGAGTCATAAGCTACTTCCATGATGGGCACAACCCAGCGCTGGGAGTCTTGGATCTTGTGTCAGCAACATTCAACTAGACATAACCATCCTGCCGGTGACAGTTTCTAGCAGAGGAAAAGCTGCCCAGTCTAGTCAAACAGACTGCATGCTAGTAAATGAGGTTCTAAGTAGTCCCATACGATCACCTTCCAAAAGCGGTTTATGGCAGCAAACCTGGGATAATACAGTAAAAAACTTTGTCATCAGCAGTGTTGGAGCACGCTCTGCTTTAAAGACACATTTTAAAAGCCACAACAGGACACAGTGTCTAAACTGATGGGTCTACTGGACTTGGATAACACAGGTTGAACTCCAACCTCTCTATCCACTCCAGAGGGACATGAAAAAGCTTGCCTCTGGGAGCTGGTCTACATCTATTGTGATAGTGAGGTACCATGCTATAAAGATTAGATAACTATGAAAAGTTCCCTCCACCATGCCTAGCACATACTAAGACAGAGCCATCACCACCGGCAGCAACATCACTAACAACCTGTGCAACATTTCCTCTGTCAGGAAAAATCTGCAATCGAGCTATAACAGAACATTATTTTCAGAGATGATTCAAGTTGGCAGGGCTTTTCCCCTCCTGAAAATCTCCCAGCTATTTTAGAATCCTACAGCTTCTAAAACCCCGGGATTTTGAGAATCCTGGAATTTTAGAAGCTGTAGGATTCTAAATCCTACAGATTTAATCTTTAAATTTTGAGGACCCTGGGTCTCATTTTAATCAGACTCCTACTTTCTCCAGGGAGAAGAGGGTCTTGGCGAAGTGGATAGGCTCACAGAGATGCGCAGACATTAAAGAAGCAGATTTAGTATTAGAATTTCTTCACATTTCAAAATTAAGAATCTTAATACACATGACAGAAAACAAAGCTTGGTTTGTATGGGGGGGAAAACATAACCCTCTTTGCAGTGATGATTCCCAACAGGGTGTGGGGACTGTGGGCATGTGTGCAGTATCAGGATCTAAAGTGTGGGTGGCCGTTTTATAAAATGCCAAACAAGAGGGCTTAGCCCTCAGCTCAGGCACAGAGGACACAAACACATGCACCAGACAGTTCTTTCCTCACACTAGACTGGAGAAGCAGGATGGAGCTGCCAAGTTGTCGAGTCGGCGTGCTGGGGGTGTGGTAAAGCAAGAGCCCAAGGGTGAAGTGAGAGTTGAAGGAAGGGTGCATGAGACTGTGTGTGTTTGTGTGTGTGCGCGCACACCCATGTGAGCGCAGCATACGTTCTGTATAAGAACTATTTATCTTACCATTCAGAGCCATTTCTGCAGTGAGTATGGGTTGTAATGCTACAGAGGAAAGAGGAAATTCCCTCTTAGGACCTGCAGTTACTTCTCTGCCCCCCACCCCCAAGAGCAAGGAGCACATCTGTCTCTCCATCTTTCCATACAACTGCTGCGCAACTGAGGAGTGGAAGAGCTATCCCCTGACACACACATGTATAAAACATTCTGATGAACAGATTGAAATGCTATGGCACTGTTGGTGGCTGAGAGTCACCAGCAATGGAACCATATTCTGCAAGGACTTCGTTACCTAGTCTGCTTTTTATCACTTGCATGTGTGTGCTAGTTAATATTTGTCAACTTGACACAAACCTCAGACATATCTGAAATAAGGGAATCTTAACTGAGAAAACAGCTCCATAAAGCTGGACAATATGCAAGTCTTGGAGTATTTTCTTGATGAACAACTGATGTGTGAAAACTCCAGCTCACTGTGGGAGGTTCCACCACTGTGTATACGGTCCTGGGTTGTGTAATAAGGCAGACTGGGCAAGCCATGAAGAGCAAGCCAGGAAGCAGTGTCCCTCCGTGGCTTCTGCTTCAGTTCCTGCTGCTAGGTCAACTAGGTCCTGCCACTAGTTCCTGTCCTAACTTCCGTCAGTGACCTGAGGGTTTTAAGGTGAAATAAACCTTTTTTTTCTATACAAATTACTTTTGGACATGGTGTTTTATCATAGCAATAAAAACCTAACCATGACAATGTCTTTGAAAATATTACCCTTAGCACCTCAGTTTTTTCAGCTGTTCCCCCGATGCGGACTGTGAAGACCAATTAAATGAACAATCACACACTTCCGAATGTGGTCCCAAAGCACAGCTCAAGTGTGAACCCTGAAGCCCTTATTGACACCCCTAATATTCTGTCCCTGGGGGTTTGATCAGAAAGTAACTACTAAATGTCTTTAGGTCTCTGATTCAGGGGAAAGAATTTTAAAAAATTCAACAAAAGCTTGTTTCTACCAAAGGAGAAGAAAAGCTCTCTGAAGTTCAGAGATAAGAAGAGTTCAGATGCAGAGCTTCTGCCTGCAAAGGGTCCTGAGAGTCACAAACAACCCAGGGCCACATTCACATAGCCCAGTTTTGAAGTTACTGTCTCTACTTGTACATCTACAGAATTTCTAAGGGCTGCAAAGCTGGCTCCTTCCATGCCTTGGCGATTTCAGAGCAACCGCATAGACTGCTTTGTCTAGCTGCAAATAAGCATTTCAGCCTGATTGGTTTGTCTGGCCCTATAAACAGCTGAAGACAGCTTTCAGAATTAGGATGGACATCTCATCTCAGGCCACAGTGCACCAAGGTAGGAGTGGGTTATCTTGTGCCATGGTAGCTCCTGGGAAGGCAGTGGGCAGAGCAGAGACAAGGCAGGGCATATGGAAGGCTCAAGCTCAGACCATTAAGAACCTCTCCCTATTTAAATTCATATGCCTGCTAGTGTTTTTGTGGGACTGCATTATTCAGTCACTGCTTGCGTATAAGAATATTGTGCTGATTTATAAATTAAGAAACTGAGGTATCATGACATGAAGTAACTAAGCAATGTCTCAAAACTGGTTATGTCAGAGCAATAAGTCAAACTCAGGTATATCTGATGCACAAATTCCAACTCTTAACTATTCAGTTAGTTTAATATCAAATTTTATCCATTTTAGAGCATAATCCCTATAATCCCAGCACTAGGGAGGCTGAGGCAGAAATATTACCACATGTTCCAGGCTGGTATGGACTACAAGGTATGTCTGCCCCACCCCCAAACTTTTCTGTAAGATTTCAATATCTTAAAATAATGAACAAGAAAATACTTTGTAAATTCTATCAGAGACTATATAATTTTACGTAACCCCTAGTGCAGCAATTTCATACCTAAGAATATTCTTTCTTTTTTAAGACTTAGTTTGATATTTAATTATGCGTGTGTGTGTGTCTATGTGAGCGCATGCCTCATGCGTGCTGGTGCCCTCGGAGGCCAGAAAAGCGCAGCAGGCACCCTGGAACTGGACTTACGGGTACTTATGATTACTCCCATATGGCTGCTGAGAACCCAACTCATGACCTATGGAAAAGCAGCAAGTGCTCCTAACCACTGAGCCGTCTCTCTAGGCCCACACTTAAGACTTATTCTAATGAATAATCATGAGCATACATGATGACTTGGCTCTCCCATGACAGCCAGTGAAATCAGTGCAGAGTGGTTCAAAGAGGAAAACCAACACTATTTCTAACAGAACATGAGTAAAATGGAGCACCCATTTCTATTAATCATTACGTAATCAGTAAGAACAGGTATAAAAGGTCCTGTCGCATGATAAATATGTGCACATATTTATGTTCAGTGTGAGAGAATTGTTTTAAATGGTCCCATTTCCATCACTTACATTTTGTTTTATTATTTTTTTCTATAAGCTCTAAAATAAATGTGGTTTTACTCAAAGTTATTTTAAGCAAGTATGAAAAGGGAAATATAGGCAGAAATGTCCCTAGAAAAGAAGCTACTGCATTAAAAAGCAAAAAAGGCTAGCAGCGTTGGTTTGTGGTAGAGCACTTGCCCAGAACCTTAAGTTTTGTTCTCTGCACCAAAAGAGGAGAAGGAGGAGGAAAAGGAAGAAGAAGAGGAGGAAGAGAAAGAAGAGGCTGGTGTGATAGTTCAGTAGGTAAAGGCACTTTGATCAAGCCTGCTGCCCTGAACCCTATCCCACGTACCTACACAATGAAAGGTAAGAACCAACTCCCACAAGTTGTTCTCTGACACCCACACTCTTACCATAGCATGCATACCCACACATATACCCAAACACAACAAATGAACAAACAAACAAATAAGTAAATAATTTAAATATTGCTTGCAGTGAAAAACTGCTTAAAATCCAATTTGTATACAGCCTTTTCGCCAGGAACACAGCTGCAGCACTTAAACAAAGGCACAAATAACTTGCAAATTTGACCGGCTACAACCGCCTTCCTCCTCTACCCAGATGATGTGCTGTCAGACAGCACAAAGCTTTTTAGTCACCCCAGTGTCCAAGGCAGGTCTCTCCAGATGACTTGGACAGTCAGAGAACTGGACCAAGACCAGATCTGTCAACCCCAGGTCAGCCCTGTCCCTCTCTGCCTATCTTCACTTCCTCTCACCCAGGTAGCCCAGGGCTTAACAAGGCAGCCCTTTGGAAGCAAGCCCTTTGACTTGGTGGAAAAGTAACAAAGAGCCAAGACACATGGGAAAGACACATCAGAGCTACACACAACAGTACAGACTTTCCTCAAGCCCTCGTCAACAGAAATCAATCCGAAAGCAAGCACAAAAGTCTACAGTAAACTTTATTACTTATTAATTATACCTTGATAATACGTAATTCCAAAAACTAACTTCCGTTACTCTAATTGCCAAGCACCTTTCATTTTCAAATGAGAGACCAGTCGACAGGCTCCCTAAAGAAGAGCACAGCTCAGTTTCCCCTCTAAAGACCTAGGAGGAAGTGCTGCATGCCAAACTAACAGAGAACAGCTATGCTGAGGAAAAGTAATTCCAACTGTTGGTCACCAAAGGCCCTGAGTTACAGCCTCATTTTCAAGCCTCAGCTACACTAAGTTAGCACGCTTTATCAGAGCGATGACGGAGGAGTTCCAAACAAGCAAACCACAAAGATAGCAACACATCTAGCAACAGCTGACAGTGGAGACTCCTCTCAGCAACATGGCGGTGCCAGGAGGTGAAGTAAGGCAGAGCTGTCTCTGGATTTCCGCAGACCTCAAGCCCACTCCTTCCAGACGCTGGTGATACTGAGGGATGGTTCCATCCTTGGGGTTCTGCTCTCTTGACCACACCATGCTCCCCCAACTATGTTCTATTTTGTTCACTCCACATAAGTCATCAACCACCAGGGAATCTGATGATTTAGTCATTTTGATTTATCCTTCTCCCTAATGAACATAAGCTTGAAAAGGGCAGGATTATTTTTGCTGATCGTCATCAATATTTTTTTACTCACTGCTATATCCCCAACACCCAGACAACATCTGGCACATGGAAGGTCCCTAAACACTTATTGTGTAGTTGCAAGAGGACAATGTTTGTGCAAGTTCATAGGTATCAAAGTGAGTTCCATCTCTTCCTAGGGTTTAGGGCTGCAAGTGACTAAATATTGTTCCTTTTAGGGTAAATCAATTCAATAGCTGGAAAGACACCCCAGGAGATTAAGTCTATGCTGATAGTAGCCTGGGTTGTTGACAACAGATGCCCACATTTAGTAACACATTCACTATACACACTTGGGCATTCCCTTCTGCCCAGTCCATCTGTTTAAATCACCTCTGGACATGTGTCACAAAGTGTCCTCATCATTAATTGACCATGTATCCTCATGAGCACTAGGCTAGACTCTTTAAAAGAAGAAGCCAGAAAACATTTTCAAGTTTTTTTTTCTTGAATTCTTTCCCTGTACCCATCTCTCTGCTACAACTTCAACTGTGTTCTAGGAGGACAGAGTCAAGTTTGTTGGCCATTGCAAGAGATTCAAGTCATGGTAGATGGGTGGATGGGGTACAGGGCATGGGTACATGGCTCTGGCCTGAGCCAGTGATCACCAGGGGAAGCAAACTTGGATGCTAGATGGTGTGTGAAGAGAGCAGGAACATGAGGACAAGTGGTCATTCTACTTGCTCCTTCACCACACCCAGGCCTCAGACATGATCCTGGATTGTGGGTCAGAGTTGGAGGAATGGTATACTCCTCTTTTGGCCTCTAGTTTCTATCCTTGTCTTCCAAGTGAAGACATCCTTAGTATCTGCCATGGAACCCTCTAAAGGGGTTCCACTAGGGTCTTCTCATGAACATGCCATCTGTATTCTCTAATGGGTGAGCCGGCTGTCACAGACCCCACTGTCCACTTGAAGACAGACTCAGACTCCCCATCACCCCCAATAAACAGCTGTCTATATAATGCTGGGTTGAACTAATATGTTTAAGAACTAAACAACTAGCTTCACTAAAATAGACAACCAATGGGCAGAGAACTGGAAAAAAAAATAGCAACTGAAACCTGAGGGAAGACATCAAACAATAGGACGCTGAGGCTACAAGGCGGTAAGTGCCTGCTGTGTGCAGTCTCTGACCAATCAAGAACTTCAAGATGATCTAATTTTCATATTTGCATAACTGGAGAGAAAAATGACAGGCAGACAATCTCCATGTCTCATGGGACTTCATGATCAGATCAGAGCCCTTCACATCTTGACCAGAGGAAAGAAAACGTGACACAGTGTGGAGAATGACGGACTACGAAGGATCCAAGGAGGACACTGCTCGACATGGAAAGAGCAGAGCTGTTGTCGGTTGTCTCCAGCTCTAAGACCTTGGACACACTCCCTGCCTAGACACCTGCCTAGACACCTCTTTGCAGACCTCATCTACCTTACAACCATCCCTTCACCTACTATATCCCCCCATAAGGTGATGCTCTCTGGAATCGCCTATTTCCTTGTGTTACAGAATCTTGTCCCCTAGGCCTGACGCAGTCATTGTGGTCTTGAAACCAGAGTGGGTGCAGCTGATTACCCCCACACCTCCCTAAGATTGGAGTCCCCGATATTTCCCTGTGTGGGCCACACAGAAACCTCTGGGTGAGCCCCCCTCCAAGCAGGGTAGGTGGTAAACCACTGCTAGGGAGAGGCTCTGACTGCAGCTGCCCTGGCCCCAGAAGCTGCCCATACTCCTCTATGTGTAATCACCAGTCCACCAAGCTAGACCCCAGCGGAGCACTCTCTTTGGTCTGCCACTCCATTCCAACCTAGGTTCTTCCTTGCTGTTTTCCCAGACAACATCTATACACCCCAACTTTTTTCTGTCCCTCCTAACTCAAAGAGGAGTTCCCTGGACATCTCTGGCTTCCTCCTGACCTCTGCTGACATCCTAATCACAGGCCCTGCCCAGGCCCACCTTGCCCTCTGCTTATCCTGTACTGTGAACATTTCCCAAGGAGAAGTAACAGAACACCTTTTCCTGGAGAAGCAACTTCCAAGTGTACCCTGTGCACTAAATATATCTAGAGCCAGAATAGGCCTCTGCCTAGACAGTGCTCAACAAACATGTACAAAGGTGACTGGATCAATTTAATAAGTATTTCCCAAGAATCCTACAGCTGGCCTCTCACCTTGAGCTGGTGTCAGTAAGCTCTGAGCGTAGGAACAACGTTCTCTTCCTTTCTGAAAGGAGGCAGCTGACTATGAGACTAGTCACGCTGTTTCATGTGCTTTAAAGTAACACAATTACATGTCTGGTGCTATTTTTTGAAGTGTCGTTGGTATGACTTCACACCCATGGGAGAGGCTCTTTATATTAAAGGATCATTCCTTTAGCATTTACATAGAGGCGGGCACAGACACACACATGCTCTCTACTCCATGTGCTCTGAATCAGGTAGACTTTGCCTGGGCCCTGGGTTTTGTCACTGAACTTAACTTCGGTCTTCCTTTTCTATGATCCTACCTTGCCTCTTTCTCTTTCTAAGTCTTCTAAGAAAAGCAGCAGCTCACTGGAGCGTGCATTCCAACATCATGCCTCCTGACTGGGGCACACGCAGAGCTGTGCCATCACGTCACTGCTGGTGCCCAGGCGCTGAGGCAGGACCACCTGCTGCCTGGGAGTCAGTGAAAACGGGGAGCACTGAGAACAGGGAAAACAGACTCGGGGGAACACACTGGTCCTAGGGGGCTGTGACAGTGGTGTAAGGGGAGGTGAAGAGGCATGGAGTGAAGGGGTGAAAACTACCCACTTTTTCCTCCCCTTGTTCCTCAAATTTCAGTGCCAACAGTATCCCGCTAACATTAATATCCCTGAGAGAGGGGAGCATTCTCTTCTGAGTTGAATTGCAATCAAATTACCTCCTGGTCACCAACAATTGCTAGGCTGTCTCTGGGAGCACAGTAAGTATGCTGGCCTTGGGTATATTTCTTCTAAAGTGTTAACTGCTTATAGGCATCTACTGTGGGAGAGAGGTGCAGAAGCATTTGGGAGATCCAGTAAGTTCCACTTAAGCCATCTCTCTCTTGCTTACCATTTCAGGTTTAATCAGTTGCTAAAGAGGAAGTTCACACACAAGAAATGCTGGTTGAAATGGAGAATGAACAGTTCCAGGTTTCCTATTCATATCCAGGATCACACTGTCCCATAAAAGTTTCTTCTTTAAAAGAGTCTTTTTTTTTCTTTTACTTTATTGAAAACAGCCTCTCATCCTATGCTATCAGCAGGTAAAGATGAGGTCAATAATACTGACTGTAAACTGTGGTTTAAATGACAGACTTTGGGTCTTACCTGGTTCATGTCCTTCATTTTCCTTGAAACAGGTTTACCTCTGGAAGCCCTTAAGAAAAGCCTGCATTCCTGAGTAAATGCTATGGTTATCTTTGAAAACTATTAATCTGCTCATGGGCTGAGAAAAGATAAGGGAGTGGGGTGCCCAGGACTGGTTGTTGGGATACTACAGTTTAGAACACAGACTACCAAGGACCCATGCACAACAGCTGCTGAGCAGAAGAGTCTTCAAGGGAATAGGCCTTGCCCACAATTAGGCAAGTGCCCTTCTGCTAAAATAAAAGTATTCCTTCCTTCTTCAAATGAGTTTGTTGGTTCACTTTCTCTAAATGTGTAAAAGACCTGAGATGATGTTAGATTAATTATATTGTGTCCCTCTCCTCAAAACGTTCGAGTGGCTCTCTCTGTATAATTCACAGCAAAGCCCAAGGCCCCTTCAGAAGCTCTCTACATTCTGTCTGTGATTCTTCCAACCTTTCCACCCCCCTCCATTCCAATCAGAGCACTTCCTCCTTCTGCCCAGACAACATACATACACTCTCATCTCTTCTTGTGTCTCCAAATTCAAAGAAGCTTTCCCCTGATGGTCCCTGCTGCCAGGGACTCTATTTACATGTGACCTTACCAAAGCGGCCCTCCTTGGGCACCCAGCACACAATGGCATCACCTCGCCCTCTTCTCATCACTCACTGCCTTTCCCACTAGAATATAATTTGTGCATGTGTGTGTGTACATGTGCGTGTGTGTGTGTGTTTGTGTGTGTGTGTGTTTGTGTGTGTGTGTGTGAGAGACCTGTCTTATCCCGCCAGAATGAGGTTCCATAACCCTGCCTGTTTATTTCGTTGCTGTTTCTTGGTTCTTGAAGTGGCACCTGCTACACAATAGGTATGAACCTGGCACTCTCATTCAGCACCTAAGTGGAGAAATGACATTTAATATGAAAGAATCATCTGTTTCTATAAAGTCAGGAAAAGAAAAGTAGCAGAAGGATAAAGAACCTGTCACAGAGTTTTGCCAAAAGGTGGTAACAAAACATGCTAGGTGACATGAAAGTCCACAAGCACCTGGGACATGAACTAATATCCAAGAACCAGCAGAGCCACAGTAAAAGTCAAGTGGTCACTTCTTCTGTAAGCTTTTCCCAGATGACGAGGGAGTCCTGAGTCACTCTGTGCATTGAGAAGTTCCCAGGGAAGGTAAAATGCCGTGTTTGCCCTTGGTAGTTTATAATCATACAATTGTGGAGCAAAACACTAGTAAATCAACACCACAGTGAGCAGACACAGACAGGGTCCACAGACACCGGGGACAGTGGTACTGAGGTGGGTGGGTAGGGGAGAGGAGGCTGGGGTCCGGGAAAGGACTGCAATCGCCCTTGTTATGTGAGAGCCGTGGAGAATCTGACAGTGACACTGACAGTGAGTGGGTTATCTGAGAAGGCAGGTTGGAGACAGAACAGGAGGGAAGGACTTTGAGTCATGGCTTCAAACGTCAGGGTTCTGTGCTTCCTCAACTTGGATGTTTCAGTCTGAATGTGTAAGGGGGGAAAGCTAACACATAGCCCCACAGGAAGTAGAGAATACCCCCAAGAACAGCAGCCAGAGTTCCGGATGCTCATGTGTGCCTTTGAAGGCTTAATAGGCTCCTCTCTGCATCACAGACAGTCCTCATGACCCCAGGAGGTGGGTGCTCTTCTTGTACTGTAGATGCTCTGTGCGCTCAGGCTCTGGAGGTCCCTGTCCCACGGTCACTCTGCTGCAATTAATGAAGTTAGGATTTGGCTCAAGAAGTTGGTCCAACACCTGTGCCCTTCAAACTCACTAGACAACATGCCCAGACAATAGAAATTATAATCAGGATGACCACTGTTAGTTTGTGAACTAAAAATCAGGACACCCCTGCTGACAGAAGGTTTTTTGATCTACTTCTGATTACAAGAGACAGTCAGAGATGAGATTTGGATGCCAAAATAATAGACTTTCTGGGACATTTCATGGACACGAAGAAACAGAAGGTCTGAAATTGGGTCTGCCCTACAAAACCTAGGCCAGATCTGGAAAAGAAAGGTACATAAACAATAGGCAACAACTCCAACGTAGGCCAAGACAGGTGCTGCAGGAGAGCCGGCTAATATCAGCCAGAGAAGGCTGCTCTGAAAACATCAGTGATCAGGAACCCACAGCTGTAGTGGTGAAGTGAGGGAAGTGTCATCCAGGAAGAGGGGACACTCTGTGAAAGGACTCTGAGACGGGAAGAAATAGCACTTCTTACTAGAACAGAAAGAGCCCAACATGGAAGGACAGCCACGGAGAAGGGGAATTAGCATGAGCTGAAGGTGATGGGCAGGAGGGACAACAGCCAGCTGGAGCTGTCCTCAGCTGGGAGTGCAATGGAATGCAAAGGACCAAAGGAAAGAATGTATATGAAGTGAGGCAAAGGTCTAAGGCAGCTCTGCTGTGTGAAACAGCCAAGGTCAGTCCTGAGCACACAGGCAGAAAGAGAGTATGCTGGGGTTAGAACCTGGAACCATTATCATGCCACAAAGTCACAATGAGAGCACACAGGTGCCAAGAAAGAACGGGAGGAAGGGAGGGAGAAGCTGGACTGTAAAAAGAGGCTAGGATGCAAAAGGGGAGCTCCATAAGATTTAGCCAGAAGTAGAAGGGGACATTACAAGCTAGTAGCAAGGCCATCAGGGAACTGGGCCACATCTGGGCAGTGAACAGATAAAAATGACCTTGACCTTGGACAAGAGTCTAGCTACAGCCATGCAGTCAGGGCAAAGGCAATCTGAACTCACCTCCACAGACTCCAAACTGCTGCAGTCACCCACATGCCTCAGGACAACTTAACACTCAGACCATGTACTCTGGGATTGTCACCCCAGGCCAAACACACATTTCAGAGACCTGGCTTTCTCCTGCAGCAGAATGTGAAACCATCATTCCCCCTATAATCCTAGTTTATAAATTATGCTAATAAAAAAGGGGCTGTAAACAACATGAATAATGAAATATAAGACGTGGACCTCATTTGATAAAATATTCATTAAAGGTTTAATTAAATAGGGGGAAAGACAGTGATTTCTGCATGAAGGAAATCCCTATGGATCTGAAGAATTAAAGACTCGCACATCTGTTGCCAGTCAGAAACTGTGATTATAGCTGTGGCACTGGGCAAATGCAAATGTGTATGAAGGCAAAAAAAAAAAAAAAATCAAAGTTCTTCTAAAAAAAATGTAACTCAAGACCCTTTCGCTCTCTAACTTAAAGATCTCTATATTTCCCTCTAACAACAACAACAAAAAAGATCACAATCTGTTCACCTCAAATAAAATCTGAAGAATGACTTAGTTGTCTAGGCTTCCAGACTGGCTGGCTCCTCATCTGTAATACTCCAATAACTAAAAAGAGTGAGAACATCCCGGCCACATCGGAGTCTCGACTCCTCACAGGTGGACTGGGTCTTGCCTGCTGACCTCTCTATCCAGCTTCACAAAAAATTTAGTTTCTTGCTGTTACCCTGTAAAGCATTGCTCTGACTCCCCTTCCCCCAGCTTTGCAGAGAACCCAAATCAAGCAGATGCATCCTCAGTTACAATTATCTGCACGTCTACCCAGCTATTAGCCACCAGCCCCAGGCTGGAAGCAGGGCTGGTTCTGAGTCACCCTTCTGTTCTTGGACCAGCGACTTCAAGTGCTCAGTGAACACTGAGGAGTGAGTCAGAGAAGGAAGCCTGTCCCTGTGTTTTCAGGACACCCCACCCAGGGGTCCCTATGAAACCCCAAAGAGTAACATTTCCAAGCAGTAGCGGGAGAAATCACCCACCCCCTCCCGGAGCCTGTCCAAGCTTCCCTTTATATACAATCAGTTGCCTTTGTAGCAATAAAGGTCATAAAAATGCATGTACCTTATAATTGAAGAAATGCCTCTGGGAATTTATCCAAAGAATTAATCCCAAATTTGAGAACACTGTGAATATGTTGCAGAACTATTCCTTCTTGCAAGAGCATACTGCAAGAAGCTAATTAAGTGAATTGGGGTTCAACTTGGTGGGATGTGTACAATCTAAAATAAGTGTGGCTACAGAAGTGTGCCCACCACTCCTTCACCCACCCACTGCTCATTAGATTCACGGCACACAGACACAGTATTGATTTGTCACCCTACTTACTGACAGGACTTCCCTTTGGCTTTGCAGGGTCTTGTCTGAGACTTAAAGAACAGTCTTCATTCAACAAACACAAACATGCTTGTATCTCTCGAAGTGCTGGCTCTGATCCGGGATTTTTTTTAAATTCCTTCAAAAAGTATGGTAAATGGAAGAACACAGAATGTGGTGGCCTAGCTCGTGCCTACTGTTTAGGTTACTCACTTGTGTCAATGAATCCGAATCCTCTGCTTCCAAAACAGTGTATCCAAGATCCTGCTTAGTGTTACCACCCAGCATCAAAAACTCACTTTGTCCCACAGAGGCCACAGTCGTACCTCCCTTCCTCAAATTGGCCATCTCATCAAGGGGTGAGGATGTACACAGCCCTTCACCAGCGCTTGACAACAGAGGCAGGTGAATCTCTGAGAATTTGAGGCCAGGCAGGGCTACACAGTCAGAGCCTGCCTCAAAATAAACAAAGGCAAAGAATTTTCATTAGTGTTAGTTTTACATGACTACCAGATAGTCTCCAGCCCTTGCAAACACTGTTTGTAGTTTACAATGATTTAAAAACTTGGAGGATTAACTTTTGTATTTTTAAATTATATTCTCTCTTATAACTGTAAACAATGTAGAGTGGTAGGAAAACCAGGTACAGAACTATTACATCAGAGAAAAATGAGGAAAACCAGAGAACAGACAAAGAGTAAATGGCAAATGGCTCAGGACTAAGAGCTGTTTGTTTTTCAAGGGTGCACACACACAGACACATGAGAGAGAGAGAGAGAGAGAGAGAGAGAGAGAGAGAGAGACTACTTTGGCCATCACACTTTGTGGTGAGATTGATTCACAGCCTACTAGGAGCTGATACCCATATCAACAAGGTATCCAGCCTGTCACTAGAATCCTCAGGAGAGTTCCAGTATTCCCATCACACATGGACCCTATGCACAATTTGGAACCTATTTTGTTCCTGAACCATAACTGGACTACTTAAACCGAATGGTGCCGGGGGTGGGGGTGTGAAAAGAAACAGATTGCCAGAAGTACAGACCCTAGTGTAGCCCATGAGTGCCACGGGAACAGCATCATGCAGGCTTCTCTCTGCCTGCCCTTGTGAGGTGCAGTTGCCTCCACTGTGGACCGAAGGTAAAAGAGAGGGCATGTTCCCCTCACTGGGGAGTCGGCAAGGTGCAGCAGAGTGGAGATGCTATAAAAACATTCAGAGCAATGACCCTGCAACTGGAGGGCTGCCACCCGGCCCCACCCCCACCTGTGAGATCTCCCCCCCCATAGAATAGCCATTACTAGGTGAGCTCTGGGAAGCCTCAGTCCCAGCCCAGCAGCAAACAGCTCCCCGACACAAGGACAAGGTCTCCATGCTCTCGCCTGCTTGAGTCAGGTGCTCAGTTCACGAGATGGGTTATGTTGGGAAGTAGAATTACAAAGCAGGCTTTGATAAAGCTACAGTGAAAATAGGTCATCCTGGCTTCAAGTTCCATGCCTGGCCCCAACCCAGAGTCCTGTTTTGTTCTTTCTTCCTGTCAAAAAAATATTTAAGACACTAACAATTCTTCTGGCATGAGGCCTCTAAGTGGGCCAGCCATATCTGCTCAGAAGCAAATCCAAGCTACACACTGTTGGCCAGAGCCCTAGCCTCACTCCCAGGATCCTGGACCCCAAGTGAGAGGCCCCTCTGGGCAGGCATGAAGTCGCGTCTCACCAGGGTTGTCAGCCCTGCGTTTCACCTTTCCTGTGTCTATTCATTAAACTTGATTTATGAAGCAAGCATTTCACCAGAAGTCTAGGTGTGATTTGACAAAGGCATGTGGAGAAGGCAGCTCTGACCCACATTTAGAAAAAGGAATTAGGCAGTGCAAATTGGCACATCCTTTTCTTTTAAAAAGTGTGAAGAAAGCATGTGGATCAAGCTTTCTGTTCTTCAGGAAGGGCTCAGGTCTTTGTCTATTGAGACATTACGTGTTTCCCATCAGTCTCTCTGTGCCCTCCCAACAGTCTGCTTTTCCAAACCAGAACCAACAGACACTAATAGAGTCATTGGAGCAGTGTGGCAGGCAGGAGGCAGGTGCGCTTTGCAGATACACATTCGTCTAAGCCTTTCATTAAGTGAATACCCCCAGGACAGCAGTTATTGGCCAAGAACACTGAAGAAGAGATCTTCCTTGTGCTTCAGGGAGCTGCTGGCTTAGCTGGGAAACAAAGCCCCAACACAGCCATGGGAAGGTGACCAAAGGTAAGCTCCCTGAGCAGGGGCTGGCAAGCCTTTTCTCCTTCTGACTCCTGCCTTGGGGCTTCTAGGAATTGTGTGGCAGGGACAGGCACGCAGCACAGAAGGGCTTCTAAAGAAACAAGATGGTAAGGTAGAAACAAGTGGGGCCATTATGGAACCTATAGATGACAGCAAGAAAACGGAAGCAACTCTGGAAGAAATGCAGCTTAACATCCATCCAACCACTTAGCTCTCCCACCCCAGCCCTATGCCACACACATATCAAAGGTTCTTATGGCGCCTTCTACCTAGTGTTAGTTACCGCCGCTGGTGCCTCCTGGATTAAAAAAATGCTGAGGATAGCTGTCTCCCTCTCAGTGCACTCAACTTAACCATCAAATGAGCTATCAGATGAATAAGAATCACCCAGAGGAGCAGGTGAATACAGTGATGGTCACACTGGGGTACCCAGGCACCGCCCAGGGTAGGCCTTGCTCCCTTTAGTTCTCAAACCTCACGGTCCTCAGATACAGGTGTGGACCTAAATGAGCAACCTACCTGTTTCTAGGGGCCTGCTTAGATTCCTTCCATGGTCCTCTGTTGACCTGAAAACAACTTGTCCCAGCAGCAGCCCTTGCTCGGAGTAGGAAATCTAAGTATTCCTGAAGCTGCAAAGCTGCCAGTTGATGCTGTGCTCAGGGGCCTGAAATCCTATATATTTCAGCTGCTGTCTCTAGCAGCGGGCAAGGCTGCAGAGTACAGACACTCTCCTTTTGCATTTCAAAACAGGACTTTGAACAACTATGAGGGGTCCACCTCTATCCCTTCATCTCATCCACTGTTTCAGGGCAGGCTAATCCAGATGGAGAAACAAACGCCAATCTAGCACTGCGAAGCTCCTTAATAGGCCAGAACATTAGCAAGATACCAAGGTTATTGTCCACATCCCTGCCCTCTGCTGGGCACCTCACATCCATCGTGGTAGAGCCCCCAGCCATAAACAGTACAGACTCACCGAGAAGAAAGCCCTGAGCACAGCATCAATTGGCAGCTTTGCAGCTTCAGGAATATTTCCCTTTGCTGAGCAAGGGCTGCTGCTGGCACAAGCTGTTCTCAAGTCGAGGAAGGATCACGCATGCAATCCAAGCCCCTAGTTACAGGGGGGATTTCTTACTTGGGTCCACACCTGGGTCTGAGGACCATGTGCCGGGTAGGAAGAGGCAGCTCAGCTGCACTTGGAGATGCTAGCCAGATGAGCCCCAGTCTCAGTTTGCTGGCAGGATGCACCAAAGCTTGTCCCTGCACTAAACTGGAGAAGTCAGAAAGGGACAGGTAAAACAGCAAGACTGAAATGGCGGGAACGGTTCCTTACTAAGCCTCAGCCTCAGGCTCCCAGAATAAGAGAACTGATTGAAAAACTCCCCTCTAGGAGGAGGACCTCCCCTATCAGTGGACTAGGGAAAGGGCATGGGGGTGGGGAAAGGGGGAGGGAGGGGGACCGGGAAGAGACGAGGGAGGGGGCTACAGCCAGGATACAAAGTGAACAATTTGTACCACATAACAATTTTTAAAACGGGAGGAAAAAAGAAAAAGAAAAACTCCCCTCGGTTGCATTTTTATTCCTTTTTATTCCCTGAACAAACATCATGATTAAGTTTCCAAGACCTAATTCCAAGACACAGCACTGTCCATAGAAGTTAAAGATCAGATGGGTGAGGTGATGCACGCTTGTGGTCGCAGCACTCAGGGAGGCAGAGGCAGGTGGATCTCTGTGAGTTCAAGGCCAGCCTGGTCCACAAAGTGAGTCCAGGGCAGCCAAGACTACACGGAGAAACCTTGTCTCAAAAACAAAACAAAAAGTTAAAGATCAGTGAAGACTTCCAAATTGAATAAAAATTCCCCCAATAACCTTTATGTGGCTCAAGAGTTTTTAAGGTTATCTACACATCACCTTCTTTATCCAAGAGGTTCAAGGTGCATGGTCTTTCAAGAGCAACAGAGATGCTGAAATGCAGAGGGGAAGGGCACACACACAGCCAGAGACCTGCAAACCACTTTACGGGGTTCTCAGATCACTTCACACCCATTGCAAGGTTCCTAAGCAGCCTTCAACCCCTGCTCAATAACAGCTGTTCAAAAATAAAGCAACCTGCTGTATATGCCAACCTTTTAAGCCACTGGCAGCAACGGGCTGGAGTGGGAGGGGAAGAGGTGGGCTGGGAAGTGAAGTTACCTCAGAGCTCTAGCATACAGAAAAGAAGAGCTCAGGCTGCCCTGCTGAGCCACTGATCCTGAGTTTTCCTTATTGGCTGCTTTTCCTAGGACTTCTCATCCTCAGCTTGCATGTGTTCTATTCCTAATCACACATTCTGAGTCAAACTCAAATGTTCTCCTGTCAAAGCCCTTCCTGCCCCCAGTCACCACAAGGAAGGCTCTTGCCACAGAATGTATGTCCAGAGCCTTTCTTTTGCTCTCTTTTGGGTTGCCAGAGACTGATGGGTTTTCTAGACACATGTCCCCTTTCTCTCTAGGCCAGGATTATCAAAGAAGGCTAGATCTTCCATGGAAGAGCCCAACGAAGGAGGATAATGAAATGCTCACAGGCAAAATTTGGTAAGAGAACCACTGGAAAGAATGGAGGATTTATATGCTTATCAGAACAGGAGAGAAAACCCTTCTATAGGAAGGATCACTTTGCTTAAAAGGCAAGGTAGAACAAGAGACACACCAGGACAGTCACAGGGCCTCATGGGAGGATGCATTCCCACCAAGACTAGAATGTTAAGTAGGGCTGCAGACCCTGAGTGTGGCACCAGAAGCCTCATGTGGGAGCTGACCCAGAAATCCACATAGGCTGTGAGAGCAGCTGAAGGCTTCGCTGGAGGCAGCTGCTTCAAGACATCCAGTTGTTATTCCAACTTCCAGGAGCAGCCACCACGAACCCTGATGTGGATACAATGAACCAAGCTTCAGTTGGCCTTTTCTCTGAAAACCCCAGCCTAGGGGACTTTCTGGCACCTGCAGCTGAGTGCACTGGCAGGGAGGAAAGAGAATAAGGCTTAGGGGTCCAGCTTTGCTACTGCCTAATCCTTGGACACTGGATGTTTCTCTCCATGTTGTAACTGTCCTGTATTTAAATTAGGTGCAATTTAGTGTCTTTCCAGCCTTGACATTAAAGGAAGGCATGGAGTATTTAGTATTTGTACTGCCTCAGACTAGTCATGGCCCTGAGCAGGTTACAGAGGCAATGTCAAAATTTTTTAGTTAACAATTCCTTTTTGGAACTTAAGATACAAAATAGCTGTTAAGAGACGGAAACAATTTCACCAGTGTGTGCTATGTGTATATACTTGCTAAAGAGAATGTAAACCCAACATAAGCTTAATCTTGCTTATGTCTGGGCAACGTCCTGTGGATGGCTGTATGAGTTTACTGTGATTTCCAAGTGTTCTATATTGACAGTGTATCTTTTTTACACACTAATTATGTGTGTACTTATCTAGACACAATAAAGCACCAGCTTTCCAAGCTACCAGGAAGAAGTGTATGGCCATTAGCCACATTTATCAAAAGTCACATTTTGATGACAAGAGAACGCACTCACGTATGTGTGAAGCTCAACCAATACCAAGAATTCCAGGCCTGGCCCCTCTCTGCTGAGCTGCATATGCCATCTTTGAGGGAGACAGATCAGCAGTCAGTAGTGCAGTTGGACAGCAGGACTCTTCTGGGCTGTGATAGGACACCTGGCCTCTCCACTGGGCGTGAATGGTCCTATGATTGGTCAGGCAGCCAGACCTTAACTCCTGCTCAGTGTGCTCTTCCTAACTCACTGCCCTGTGCCCACCATTATGTTGAACCTGTATTTTCATATATAGGTACATATGGAACATACCTAAGAGAGGACACTAAGGAGAAAGGATGAAGTTGGGACTAACACTGAACCATCACAGCATAAGAGAGCGAGGACACCTGGTTTGTGCATTCATTCACTACACAAGCACTTCATACCCGCCCCCATCCTAAGCACTGCACGAAGCACTAGGAAATAAATGTTGAGTTCTAAAACAAAGCTGTCCTCTTTAGCCAGGAGGAAGTCAGAACTCGTACCATACAACAGTGAACTTTCTTCCCCGAGTCAGGTGAGTGGGATTAATTCAAGTGCACATGTACTTAATTGTCCAAACAAGTACATACTGTATAGACAGAAATGCAGTAAGTAACGGAAGACACAAAGGAGCTGGCCAAGTGTGAATGAAGCGCTTTTGCCACTCCCTGGGTTAGTTGACTGAGAGCAGCTGGCAGCGACACTGATAAATAGCACAGCAGTGTTCTGCACTCACTGTCTTTGGAAGAGCAGTGCATCAGTACTGAGAACTCAGTCGGTGGAAGAACAGTGTAAGAGTACTAAGTGCTCAGTACTGAACACCAAGTACAAAGCACCTGCTAAGCACTTACTGTCTGCGGAAGCGTGGTGTCCAGATGGAATCAGACACAGTCTGTCATTGAGGACAAATGAGAAAGACAAAGGGTCATGTGATTATTCACCTGCTGACTTTATGTACATCACATTTTGCATTCCTCCACAATCCCTCAAATGAAAAAGTCAGTTCTAGAGCATGGCATGCATGTATGCTACCAAATTTCTCATTCATAAGAGGCTGCACAATGCAGAGAAAGCCAGGTTGGTGACAATTGGAGAGCAGCATCATGAGGGCAAGGGAACCATGGTGGTTCATGTGTCTATGTACCTATCCGAAGACCACTAGGGATGAAATTTGAAAAGATGTAGTTACCCCTCTACCTGCTTACAGTAGTACACGTTCCCTCCTTTTTCTAAGCCTCATCCTGGCTTCTCCTGCCCATCCTGGCTTGCTTAGTCCCCAGATGGCCCCGCATCATTTCATGTGTGGGGCCTAACTGCCCTGTTTATATGCATGCAAACAGGAAGCAGGACGAGACTAAGGCTTGACAAGCCGAGGCCATCTGCCCATCCCATTTTGTCCCTCAAAGCCCCACCAAATGAAGACAGAACCTGACAGCAGCTGGCTGGGGACAGGGGTTAAGTCCAGGACAGCACTGATTCATACAAGGGGGGGGGAGGGTTGAGACCACTAAGTGAATACAGTTGTATCATTTCTGTGTCAGCAGAAGATGAAATAAATTCCCCTATGAATCTTTGTAAGAAACAGCTACTCCCAAAACCGTACAAAGGATAGTATTTCCTAAAAGATAAGGGTTTTGGGCTCAGATGTCAAGCATGAGGCATCTTTAACTGAGGTGTCCTATAATCACAAGGTCTTTTAAGTAAAAGAAACCAAAATAGAAAACTACTTGGGGAGATGTTTCAAATTAATTAAGGATCGAGAAATTTGATTATGATTAACTGAAGTTCAAGTTGTGATTTGCTGTTTTTTACATGGTTGCTTGGTCCATCTGTTTCATTCCAGAATGCTTCAGAATGTCTTTTCTGGTTATTTTACATTTGTTGAATAAGCCTGCCAATGTCAGCTTTAGCTTACTGTTGAGAGTAAAAATATTAAGACAGCCTTCTAAACTGCAGTTTGGAACACTGGCTTTCTCCGTGGAAGTCACCTACAGCCCTGCGCAGAGAGCAGAGCAGCCCTTAGCCAGCCCTTTCAGCCAACACCTCAGCGCTGACTCCGCTCCTCCCCCTCCCCTGTGCACACTGCCTGCAGCTCAGGCCTGGCCACAGCCCCCACAGTGCACCATCAGTAGGCTGGGAATTGCAAGGTGGCAAGAGCGTGAAGCCAACCAAGAATGACACTCTGGGCAACTGGACACACACCTGTGACATCTTCCCTGGAGGAGGAGCCCTTAACCATCATGGCACTATAGAGTAGTTCTGCACCACACAGCTTTACAAACCACACACAGGTGAACCTCAAGCCTCATAGACACACAACGTTATAGAGAGTCATCCTTCACCCTGTCTTGATGCTCCACTCAAGCCCTTCACCAGCAGGGAATACCAAGGCTTCCCTCCTCTGTTCTCCGCAGGCACTCTCACCTAGGGCTCTCTTATGTTGTTCCTCTACCAAAGCCGGGAGCAGCGGCGGGCACAGAACCTGCCATCATGTGAACATCAAGAGTGGATAATCTGCTCCACCTCCCTCACCTCTGCTCAGCCATTATTTTCTTCCATCCCATCTTGCTCCCTACAGCCATGTCAAGAAAACCTCATCTACACTTCAGGCTCATCTCAGATGCCGCGTTCTTGATGCCTCCCAGTGGGAGCCAGGTGCTGTTCTAGATGCCCTGGCATGCCTCACTTCCCACACTCAGCCTCATATGACAGTGACTGTACATTGGACCTACCACACATGAATGTAGGGCTGTAGACACCCTAGAAAAGTGGCTTTTCTTTGTACTTTTCCGCTCCCCACAGAACTGCAGGCTGTTTGGTATGCGATATAGATTCTCCTAAGTCACTTTGAAAGATAACACAAATAAATGAAGCCAAATTTTCTCCTGCCATTTTCTCCTCTTTTACAAGAGATATTTTCAAAACACATAGATCAAGTCAAATTAAAAGCTTATAAATATAGAATATAATTTCCCATGGCTTTTCAAACATTTATACATATATATATATATGTATGTATATATATATGTATGTATGTATGTATGTATGTATGTAACCATAATAAGTAAAGAATGAAAGAATAGGAATTTGAGAAGGAGTAGAAATTAGGGGGAGGGGTGGGGTTGTAAGAGAGAGTTTGGGGAGGGAAGAGGGAGGAATTGTGATGTAAACAGTACCCATATATGAAACTGAAAAGGTAACTCTAATTTTAAGAAATGTAAGCTTATGGAAATAGTGTTTTGTGGCTGGTGAGATGGCTCAGCAGTTGCAGTTGCGAGCTGCTCGCGCCTACTGACTTGAGTTTGCTCCCCAAAGGCGGAAGAAGAGAACGGGTCCCACGAAGCTGCCCTCTGCCCACTGCACAAGCTCCACAGTGTCCAGTGTCCCCGCTCTGTCACACACATGTATGCACGCTGATGCTCTGAGGGGCGAGCTGGGCTGGTGGACACGAGGGCCTTAGAGTCCTACTCTGGCCCTGCTTCTGGCCTGACCTGTCTGCTTCCCGGTCCACTGAGCTGTGCTCTTCTGCCATGAGCTACTCAATGCCATCTCCACTATGATGCTGCATGCTCTCCAACTATAAGCCAAAAGGAATCCTTCCCCCTGTAATCTGCCTCTTGCCAGTTATTTGGTCACAGTGATAAGAAAAGTAACCAATACAAATATCAAAGTAGGATCAACTTAAAATGCTTTAAGGAAGTGTCATGGGAGCCACTTAAAAAAACTGCATTCTTTTTAACTAGTCTAACCATTATGGGAATTAGTTTGGAGGTTTTTTGACAAACGAAATATAGCTAGACATGGTGGCATATGCCTTCGGTCCCATTACTTGGGAGGCAGAGACAGGTAGATCTCTGTGAGTTTGGGCCATTCAGAACTACAAAGTGAGACCCTGTCTCAAAAACAATAAACAAACAAAACTAAAAAAATGCATCTATCATACAACCCAGCCATATCACTCCTGGGTGTTTACTCAAAGCGCTCCAAGTCAACATACCACAGAGATGCCTATTAATGTTCACTGTGGTTCTACTTATAATAGCTAGCCTAGGAGACAGCAGCAGAGGATCAGGTTAAGAAAACAAACGCAGAACATTTACACAAGAGGGTTTTTTTTTTTACTAATAATAAAAGAATAAATTTGTGTCATTTGCAGGAAAATGGATACAACCAGAGATGATTATATTAGTGAAGTCAGTTTCTGAAAGACACGTATCACAGTTTCCCTCATTTGTAGTTCCTAAATTTTACATACACATAAAGTATATATGCAAATGTAAGCAAGCAGGACATGAAAGCAGAAGCAAAGCTAAGAGAACAAAGAACACGAATGGAGAGGGCAAGGGCTGCTAAAGGAAAACAGAGGCAGGGGTGGGCACACAGGTATGAAACACTTCTCATGTTTATGTTACCAGTACTGTGGACAATGAACATAACAAATGGAAAAAGAACCAGAAATAAATTACAAGCAACTACACTGGTTATAATTAGAGAGCGGGAGACAGAGAGAGAAAGAGGGTATGCTTCACTTCTTAGGTGGGATACTAGTACACACCTTTAATCCCAACACTGAGAAGGCAGAGGCAAGTGGATCTCAGTGAGTTCAAGGTCATCCTGGTCTACATAATGAGCTCCAGGACAGCCAGGGCTGCACAGTGACATAATGAGACCCTGCCTCAAAAGGATCATACACATGCACGCGCGCACACACACACACACGGCATGCCCATTGCACACCAATCTCTAGACACACATCGCTCACACTCATCTATTCATTCAGACATTTGCAGAGTGTCCATTGGGCCCAGAACTGCCCGACCAACTGGATATCCTGCAGAGTGAGAAGAGAATTTGCTCCTTGTCCTCAAAGACCTCTCATTCTAAGGAGGAAGACTGACAATAAATAACATAAAGAAGAAAATATGCCGTACAGGAAATGGGGATAGTAGGAGGACAGCAACACAGACAGTCTGAATCAGGGGACACATGACTTTAGATAAAGATCCAAAGATGGCATCACTTGAAAGGTCACTATTTGAAGGTCAAAAGAGGATGGAAGCCAGTCAGGCAGAAATCACAATTAAAAAGAGAAAAAAGTTTTTACACAGAAGGCTCAGCAAGCACAGAGGCCCTGGGGCAGAGCAAGTCTGGCATGTGTGAGGAATAGCAAGGAGACAGTGTGGCCGGAGTGGAATATAGAGCAGAGCAACCAGAGACCAGGCAGAGACAAGGGTGAGTCGCACCTATGAGCAAGTCAGACACAGACCCTTCTCTAGCACAAAGTGGAACAGAAGATAACCAAACCAATGAGCAAGCAGTGATTAAATAATGTTATGAAGAAAAGAGACAAAAAGAGCTGTGTGTGGTGGCACATCCCTGTAATGCCAGCATGTGGAAGGCGGGGGCAGGAAGATCAGGCATTCAAGGCTATCCTCAGGTACAAAGGAAATTCAAGGCAAGCCTGGGCTCTGTGAGATCCACTCAAAACATGAATTTGGGAGAGAGGAGGAGGAGGGAAATAGAAGGGGAGAGAGAGAAGGCAAGCATCAATGAGAACTGGACAAGTTGTGATCCAGAATGTTCTATCAAACAGAAAAGCTGGAGACCATCACAATCATCACATTGGCCACACTGTCTCATAATCAGATTCTCACAGAGGAGTTCACTGTTTTAGGCAGAGACACAAATAGGGACGTCTAAAAGATCGAGGTTATTTTCCCACTTAGGGTTCATAGATAACTTAAACACACACCAGCACTTGTGGCTCTGTGGCTGTCATCCTGGGAACAGACAGTCACAGCCCTTTCTTTTCCAGTGTCCCCTCCTCCCCTTCAGCCTCCCTGCCAACAGAGAAGGCTTCGTGGCAACAAAAATAGCCCGGTGAGACTGAGCCACTCCTGGCTGCTTCAAGGCACCATCAGTTCCTATAATTTCCAAGCAGACAGTGCAGGAAGCTGGGCAGGCTGGTGAACAGCAAGCACTCCACAGCCACCGCACCGCTCTGTGCCTGCCACCTGCCCTAACTTAGTATTTGGGGTAATGTGTCTGCCGATGGCTCCTGTTTCTGTCTCCTGTGTGTCAGCCACCAGGACAACCACATCACCAGGAAGCCAGACACAGGAGAGCCAATCACACAAAACTTTCCCTACCACACCCTCAGTCTAAGCTCCTTGTCCTGCTTCCCAGGGTAAGAACACCCTGCACTGCTGACACTGACCCAGAACACAGCATCCTACTCACAAGTGATGATTTCAGGATGAGGAGCTCTGAGACAGTTAATGAACTTGTCCCAATTCTTCAAAACCATGGACTGAGGGAGCCACACACATCTCCCTGGCAGAGACAATTTGATTAATTGGATCACGGGTCACTATGTGGCCCATCTGTCTATGCTCAGCTCCAGTCTCGCTTTGCTGAAGAGCCTTCCTAGAGTCGTTCGCCTTTGCTGATCCCAGCTGCTCTGAAATTCATTCAGCTCATCCTGTTCATGCCACATGTGCCACACACTGCATCGTGGTATGTATAAGCCCGAACTCCCACTTTCATTTTGACCTTGTTTTAGTGTCAGTCCATGTGTGTTTGTGTGCACACACATGAATATATATACATATATGTATAATATGTATGTATCCACATTATATGTATACATATGGATGTGTGTATATATACACGTACATATATATACATATGTATACAAATAATGTGGCTACATATACTTATATATACATGTATATTATATGAATATATTCATATATATTTATGCAGCATATATGCTACATAAATGTTTCCCTATATTGTTTCAACAGCTCTGCTCAACTTCCCAAGACAGGAAGCTTTTCATTCCTCCTAAATTGGTGTAAGCAGTAATCAATCATGAATGTGGCAGCTGTTGATAGTTAGGATGTGAAGCAAGAAAGTTCTTCAACATCTTTTTAAGCCGATTTGGAGTTTGTCTTTAGTAGTGTCGTCTATACTTCCCAAGGCTGTACTTGAGGGTAATCAGTACAAGAGCCGGGGAAGGTGTCTCCAGGCTAAAGAAACTATGCAAGCTATTATTCAGTGCTTATTCTATGCTTTGGCATTATGCTCAGTAGTCACACACTGTCATACTGGAAAGGGTCTTCCTTACAAGATGAGTTCTTTCTCACTAATTAGGAGTTTCAGTTCCTTAGAACACTCCATCCCAAAGCATTCCAGCTAAGTAAATCCTACTGAAAGGAAATCCTTGACCCTCATAGTGGAGCAAATTCCTGAAAGGGAAGGAATCTGAAGGTGAAACACAAGCCCAGCCAAGCTTTCACCACAGAAGCAATGCTTTATTAGCTAACTCTGTGCTCAACGATCAACAGCCAATGTTGCTCTGGATTACAAACTTCAACTAAAAGATTTTCAAAATGCGGGCTGGGGAGGAGGCTCAGTGGGTGACGTGCTTGCTGTATAACATAAGGACCACAGTGTGGCTCCCCAGGTCCCACACGAAAGCTGGGGGCAGAGCAGCAATCCCAGTGCATGGGAGGCAGAGGCAAGGCATTCCCGGCGCCAGCTGCCAACCCAAGTGGCTAAAACAGTGAACTCTGGGTCTTGATATCAGGAGTGAACAGCCACCGTGGAAGACACTTGATACACCTTGCGCCTACACACATGTGCGCATGCACCCACTCCCCATTTGTGTGCACCTACACACATGGAAGCACTTATACACTATACTTACCTTGGTCAGGGTTTCCATTGCTGTGATGAGACACCATAACGCAACATAGGGAGGAAAAGGTTTATTTGGCTCACATGTCCATACTGTTGTTCATCATCAAAGGAAGCCAGGACAGGGATTTAAACAGGGCAGGGACCTGGAGGCAGCAGCTGATGCAGAGGCCATGGAGGGGTGCTGCCTGCTGGCTTGCTCCCCATGGCTTGCTCAGCCTGCCTTGCTATAGATCCAGGACCAAAAGCCCAGGATAAAAAAAAAAAAAAGTATTACAAGCTTACCTATAGCCCAGTCTTATGTGGGAATTTTCTTAATTGAGGTTCCTTCCTCTCAAATAACTTTAGCTTGTGTCAAGCAAAACTAAACAGCCCAATACTAAACACACACATACATACATAGAAACATAAAAAATTTCAAAATGCAAAGGGTCCTGAAGACCATCGCTAAAATCCTTGACAGCCAAGGTAGCTATTAGGAGCACCTACGGCAAACCACTTATGCTATATGCATTCCATACACTCAGCATTCTGTCTCTAAAAATGGCCCTGCCAAACAAATACTTCACTTTAAAAATGAGGAAAACTAAGGGCCTTGGCTGCTATGTTTTGACAAAGGCACTGCAGCTATTTAATAGCTGAACAAGAATTTAAACTTGGATTTCTCTGGCTCCAAAGCCCAAGATTCCCCTAAGCACACAGCAGCTTCCTGAGTCAACCATAAAGAACATGATACTGTAGGCAAAGCAAAACAAACAAACAAAAATCCGTCTGGTATCAATTAAACATAGAGGAACAGTTGCTTTATCCAGGGGATTAATTAAGAAATTGATGAGACAGAGGCCCTCTGTGAATGGATAAAATGCCCTGAAAGTAGGAACAGTTGAGACTGGGCACCAAACAGTGAACTGGTAAATTACTAGTGCCTTCACTATAATTCACAATCTAAATCATTCATTCGACAAAGTATCTACTAAGAGCCTACTACTATGTTCCAGAAGCCGTAATTGGTGCTACGGATGCAGCAGTCAAGAATGATCTTCCTGCGAAGGTCACATTGTTCTGTCACATCCTCTAGACAGTCAGTGCCAACATGGGCTCTGAAAGGGAGGGTATAGGGTGAGTGGGGTGAGCCACACCTCTCCAAAAGCAGGGGGATATGGTCTGAGCTGAAGGTGGCTTCTAGATGCTCACATAGGTGAGATCACTGATGGCAGGCATACTGGCAGATACAAACGGTCTGAAGATGGTATGCCTGGGCACCTAGACAGGGCAGAGGCCCAGCAGAAACCTGGAAAAAAAAACTGAGAAAGACAGACATCCTGGGAGCCCCAGAAGACATCACAGACATCAGCTGTAGCATGTGGTAAATGTGTAAGACACATCTGAGGAGTCTAACATAAATGGGGGCTTAGGAATCTCCACTGGTCTCAGCAACATGAAGATCACAGCTAACCTAAATGAAAGCTGCATTCTCAGAGTGGTGGGAGCAAAATCTCAACCATGATTCTGAGGAGGAACAGAAGGAACTGTAAACAGAAAACAATTGAAAGAATAAAGCCAGAGAGGAAAGAAATGAGGATGTATCTAGTGGCTTTAAGGAGCTCAATAAAGGGCTTGTTACTTAAATATAAGAAGCAATAATGGAATATTTCTGTGCTGACGCAACAAATCCAGTCTAAAATAGTGGTAAAAAGCCAGCAAGAGACAGGGGAACTACAGCAATATGCATTTTGACAAGCAAGACTGGATCAACCTGGCAAGCAACGGACAAAGACAGCTAGAGGCATGGTCAGCTGTGGACATGGGCAACTAGCTGCCCTGGCAACTAGGGGCATGGAGAGCTAGTAGCAAAGACAGCCGGGGGCAAGGACGGCTAGGGGCATAGGCACTTAAAGACTGTGGGTGTCTAGAAGCCTGGATGCTCTTCCACATTACCAGGAGAGGTCACAGCACTTGTGGAAGGAAATGCAGGTAGAGGGTGATGAAGGTGGTGGCAGATCGGGGACTGCTTCAATTTCTGGCGGTGTCAGTTTCCTTATAGAAATGGAAATAAGGCCATCAACAGCACAGAACAAGAGCTGGGGGCTTTAGGGGCGGAAGAGAACATAAGAACCATTGTGTAGAAATGAGTAAATACAGTATGGCATTAAGTTCTTGCTAGAAGTCAGAAATGATTTTAAAGAACACCAGCCATCTTAGCTGACTGTGTAGGGAGAGGGCAAGGACATGTGAGAGTTACAGCAGCCACGAGGCGAACACTCCTCAAGGAAGAAAGCAGTGCTACCCAGTCATCCTACTTCCACCAAACGTCAGTGTCTACAGGGACTCACTTTCTCTTAGTAAACCCAAACAGCCCTTCTGACACTTCTGCCTCTGTAGAGGGAGATCCAGGTTTGGCCAGGTAAGAGTCATAAATAAGGCTGAGTCTCCCACCTATTAGCCCCGGGCTCTGGCTCACCATGTTCCTCTGAGTGAGGAAAAAACCCCATAAACCAGAGCTCTCATTGTCCACAGACTTTTGCCACAATCCTGCCTGGCTAAGTGGCCATAGTCCTGGCCTGACTTCTGCCTAAGTACCACCCAGCCCCACCACTAACCACAGACAGAAGACACATAACTGCCTGGGAACTCACTCATGAAGTGTTTCTACATTGCAATGGACTATTAATGAGGATTTCTAAACTATGAACGTATCCTTTATGAATATGGATGTTCTAGGAGTTGCTACACCGTCCTTTCCTGACCCCTTGTAGCTTCCCCACTGAAGCGTAGGAGGTTATCATTGCTCTGTAATCACACACTTGAGGCTAGATTCTGGCGATGAGGGAGGAAGAGTACAGCAGTTTGGAAAGGTGTCGGTGTTTATTAGGATCACAGAGCACCGTTAAAAGAAGTGGAAGTAGTAATTTAACCAGAGGAGAGTTCAAGGCTGACATGTATGAATAGCCACAGGTACATGTCTCTCTAGCCCTGCTATCCAGGATCAGGTCAGCTGAGCAACACAGGCTCTTTCATAATGACCAGCTGCTTACTCCTTCAAGATCTTTTCAGATGAGACAAACAAATACTGTAATTCTAAAATAATGACTAGAACAGCAAATAGAAATTTCTTGCAAGCTGAATTTAACATCAGCAATGAAACAAGAGTAAGCATTTACTGAAGATACAAGTCACATATCTGACCTCATACTAGCTACCAAAGAAATAGTAGTGAACAAGAAAGGTCCCTTTCCTCATAAAGACTATAGTAATGGAATTTTATTACACAAGATTCAAGAAAAGCACATAAAGGAATCCAGGATGGAAATGCTACTGCAGCCAGCAGTCTGCATATGAAATCACGTTGCTAATTTACTGCCCTCCTCCCTAGAGAAGACAACGTTATCCACATTCCTTGTTAATGGATAGCTAGAGTCTACCATGAGCAAAGCAGCATGTGCAGCCCAGTCCTGAGCCCCAAAGGAAGACAGCAGGCACAACAGAAGGGGGAAAAAAAAAAACTAAAACAGACCTTTGCCTCAAGATGCTCAGTGTGTGATAAAATAAATACCCTTGCAAAGAGCTGTTCAGATGGTGCGTGCATTCCAACAGGGGCAAGCAAGATTCTGCACGGCTCTGCTGATGGGCCATAGGGCTGATAGCCTGAGGCATGCCTGCTCCAGGGATGCTCTCTGTACTCTGCCTTAAGCAAACAGCTTCTTTTACTGATAAATAGCTACCCAGTGATCCCTAAGACATACCCTGACCTAGGCACAAAAGGCCGCAGTGAAAGGGGCAAAAATCCCCATTCTCTAGGAGATGGCAGGACGTTGGAGAGGACAGCAGGCAGTAAATGCCAGGTGTCACAAGGGAATCACATATAGGATAGCTGTGACTGCAGAGGTAACTCAGCAAAGACCTCTCTGAGGTGACCTCAGAGCTGCAAACCTAGTGACCAGGACTCACACAAACACACATGGAGAGGCACACGCCAGGCAAAAGGTAGGAGGAGCGAAGCCAGGGGTTAAAGTGTGCTCAGTGCTTGGGAAGTGAGCAGGGAAGCCAGCCTGCCTGGCACAGATGAAAAGAGACATGAGACATGGACAGGGACGCCAGTCAATGACATATCTCTCTGGGCCATGGTAAGATCCTGTCAGTGTGAGGGCTGCAAAGTCCTCAAAAGTATCAGGATTTTCTTGGAGACACTTTCCCAGTCCAGAATCACATCCACACACCTTCACAGTACTCCAGCATAGGTCAGGGACAGAACACTTGCCTGGGGTGTCTGAGGCACTGGGTTTGATTCTCAGTGCTGTGAGAACAGACAGAGCCTAACCAAGTTCCACACTTTGGACAACAGTGTTGGGGAAGCTGCAGTTTGCATGAATGTTACCTGAAATGTCAGCTATTTGCAGCATAAGAGAAAGTGAAACAAATATCTCTATAGAAAGTTCACCGCAGAGGGCTGTTCATGCCTAAATAGGCTCACTACACATTCTGTTTGATGCTGGCCTCATGTAGCAATCTAAATATGTCCCCAAACTCAGGCCCTCTAGTCAGCCCGCTCCAGCAGAATCAAAGCAGTGTTAAGGGCCAAACCATACCGCAGCCATTGAACATCAATTGGCTAACGTTATTTCCCACTTATTGCACAAGGCAACTTGAGTGTGAAGAATGATGGCCTTTTCCCTTCAGCATATGAACTCATAGGAAACATGGTTCCACATCATTTCCACACTCCTCCATGTTTTCAGAATTACTGCTGCTACTGAACCTAAAGAGAGGAGGCCAGTAGCCCATCAAGTGAGTTTTCTTTTACTTTCTCCTTCCCACCAATCAGCAAGAGTCAAACACCTTCCAGAAGTCACACCATACATACCTGCTGCAGGTGTCCTGCCCTGCACAGAGGTAGAGTTCATATCACTCACATGAAATCACAGACCTTTTAGGAAATGAGTTACCTTAACACCAACCATAAATCATTTTCCAGAGTCTGACATGCACATGTTGTCATGTTTTTTTAATCTGTTATTTTTCTTTCAAAAAGTAAGAAACTTTCTGAGATTCTCTTGATACAGTAGAACAATATGAAATGATTTGATCTACCAGATATCAAGAATTTTTACGCAAGTGTAGTTAATTTCCATATGACAGTGCAAAGGGACAGACAGACAAAGGGACTACCAAAACAAGAGAATCCAGAAAGAGCTGGGGAATCAGGGGCAAAAGCACTGTTGTAGAGAATAAATAAAAGCTATCCCACCTGTGGAAGCTGTCTGTACACAAAAATTGGCAATACTCATGGGAAAATATTGAACCAGAACCCTCCTCACACCACACAAAAGTTTATTATAATAGCCTTCAAGACCTAAGTTCTAAAGGAAGAAGTTTTAGGAAATAATTCATAATGTTGTATCAAGCTGGCGCAGACCTCTTAAAGAAATTGCTCATGTGTGTGTTTTGCCTGCAAGTATGTCTGTGTACCACTTGTGTGTGGATGCCCATGGAGGCCAGAAGAGGCTGTCAGTTCCAGAGTCTTCTGGAACTCAGTGTGAGTGGCTCTGTGTGCTGGAAAGCACGTCCTCTGGAGGAACAGTGAGAACAGCTGAGCCTGCTCTCCAGCCCGGAGGCCATTCTCTAGCTGCTTCAGCTCACCTCCCAGCCCTACATGTACCAATGGTATAACCTCAGCAAGCTACTCAGCTTCCGGTCCTCGTCTGTAAAGTAGGAATAGTAATACTCGCCTCTAATGTTATTATGGAGGTTAAGTGAATAGCATTTATAAATATGTAGGAATGTGTCCAGCACTTCGTAAATGTCAGCTAAATAAACTAAAAATATCCTAAAGGAAAGGATACAGTTACTATATTAAAATTAAATACTCTAGGCAGCTCACAACTGCCTGGAACTCTAGTTCAGTTCAAGGAGTTGTAACACCCCCCTCTGGCTTCCACAAACACATGGCACACATACATATATACAGGCACTCACAAATACACATGAGATAAAAATAAATATTTTTTTTAAAAATTAGTAACTTTAGTTCATCAAAAGAAGCCACAGAAAGTAAAAAAAAAAAAAATAAACAGACAAGTCACACGCTAGAAAAGTATATCTACAACATATAATCAACAAATGTTAATCTACAGACCATATAAGGAATTTCAGCTAGTCAGTGTGAAACAGACAATCCAGGAGGAAAAAAAAATGGACAGGAAACTAAACAGACATTTCACAGAAGCAGAAAATTAAGTGGTGGTTTAAAAATATGTTCAATGTCATTAGTCACTGGGGAAATGCATAATAAAATCACAATGACATACCCTTTTAGAACAATTAGATTGAAAAACTTTAAATTTTGACATCAAGCATTAGCAAGGATCTGAAGGCAGGGAGAGCACCCCCTTACCGAAGGAGTATGAAGGGGGGACTCCTGTGGAAGCGGAGCGGGCACACACGCTATGGTGTTACCACTTCACCTTCGAGAAACTCTTTGCACAGGTGCACTATGGGAAATTGAGATAACAAGCACCATTTGAATCTGAGAGAGAGAAAAAAAAACAACTAGCACAAATACCCACTAGTAGCAAACATGCAAACAGATGGACAGCAAAATTAAACAAATAAATTATAGGCAAAGTGCTGAACACGATGGGGGAAAATGAGCTAGAGGGCGTAAAGGCTTCCGGCACAGAGTGATGCTACTGGGAGGCAGGGAGCTGTTTTTTCTAACTCTATTTTTATTTTGTTGTCGGTGTATGGGTTTGGGTCCCCTGGAGCTGCCATGTGGGTGCTGAGATCAAACCTGCGCCCTTAACCTCTGAACCAACTCCCCAGCCCCAAGGTGGGGGGAGACTTTTAAGATGTGGGGCCCAGAAGGATGTCTTGAGTACACGCCCTTGAAAGAGACTGTAGAGACCAGCCCCTTCTCCATGTATTTGGCTGCTACACATGCATGAAGTGGGTTGTTTGCTCTGCTGTGTACTCCTGTACTTAAGGTCCTGCCTGGCCACAGTCCTAAAGCAAGGAGACCAATCAAGGACTGGCCCCTCCAAATCCATGAGTCACAGTAAACCTTTTCTCTTCATAAGCTGATTTTTCTCAAGCATTTTGTAATAGAAATCTAACATGCTCGGTATAACTTTACTTATTCAAACATTAAAGCTAAAGAATTAATATTTATAAGAAAAAGAACGAATAAGATTTCCTGGTAAGACAGGACACTAAAAGCTGCATTCGCGTGAGCTGGGTAAGAACATCAACAACTGTACTGAAGACTGAAAAAGGAGGCGCTCTGGAATGTAGAAGGGCAATAATAGAAAAGCTGAAAAAGTGCCCAGAGAAAAACAAGCATCAACAGCAAAATGAGCAAGAAGGGAGCCAGGCTGCATGCGGCTCACGGCTGGAGCTGAGCAGCCTCTGGCAATGAGGGCGGGAGGAGAAAGTCGGGCCACCTTCCGTCAGGACAAGCTTCGGATCCAGGGATGGTGGGATGTGATTGACCGGTAGGTGGGGTCCACACTGGAGAGAAAGCTCATTTTGCCCCAGTGTGACTCTGGGGAAGTAGAGGTAGCACCTCAAGAGGTAACCTACTATTTAAAACCAAGCCAGCCCAGGGGCCTGACAACAGCAAGCCACCACAAGTCAAGGAGCCTGAATTTTACCTGCCACAGTCCCCAGGGCTGGGGTAGGCAATTCTAGGGAGAGAGGAGGGCCAGACACTGACAAGCTGGAGAACAAAGGCAGCAGGAGACTCAGCTCAGGTGGGTATGGAAAGGATGCTCAGCCTGCTGCTGTATTGTGCCTTGTCAGCTCTAACTAACCCAGACTTTGGCAGTCCCCAGCCTGAGGTCGGAGTGTGCGTGAACCTCTACAGCATCCCAGCTGCTGCTCACCGTGCAGAACACAATGAAGGCCAGCCGTGTCCACGACACACACAGCCTTTCGTCTCTCCAGCAGATGATCAGCACTTAGGAGCTCTTCACAAAGACAGGCTCTCCACTTCTGCAGAACTCGGTGCTGTGCTTGCTTCTCACAGGCCCAGTGTGATGGGAGACACCTCTCCTCTAGAACATCAGTCACCCCAGCAGGGATAGTGAAGGGGCTCTTGGCAGGGGGAGAAGAGCTTCCCAGCCCATGGACTGCAGAGCTAAACACGGCCAGCATAAAGAAGGAAGTCTCATCAAGTGAAGACAGCTCTAGCGGTCATCAGGTCGACACAGGTTCAGCCAGGCATAAACCACAGGGGAGACAGCAGCTCACAAGTTCATCCGCAGGCTCTGATTTTTGCGGCCTGAGAAATAAGCTGCTCACAGCCCTTCTCTTCTCCTTTCCTTTCTTTAGTCCCTTGCGCACGCCCTTTTTATTTGTGCTATTCCACTTGAAACAGTAATTTTTACTTTGTATCCTTAATTTTTTGGCTTTTCATATTCTTTCTTATATTTCTTATAATTTTATTTATATACATTTTCACTATTGAACAATCTCTTCTTTTCCTTTTTATTTCCTTTGTTTCTATATATCCCCCTTTTTCTTTCCATGGCACCTTCTACTTTATCTCATTTTTTTTGTTTTTGTTTGTTTGGTTGGTTTGGGTTTTTTGTTTTTGTTTTTCAAGACAGGGTTTCTCTGTGTAGCCTTAGCTGTTCTGGACTCCATTTGCAGACAAAGCTGTCCTCAAACTCAGAGAGATCCGCCTGCCTCTGCCTCCCTGAGTGCTGAGATTACAGGCGTGTGCCACCATGCCCAGCTTTATCTCATTTTTAAAACAAGCAAACAAAAAAAATCATGTTTTTTGTTTCTTGGACTGGGGGATTGTTTGTTTGTTGTTGTTTTGGTCCCGGACTCGAGCTATAGATGAGGCTGGCCTTGAACTCACAGAAATCCTCTGGCCTCTGCCTCCTGAGTGTTAGGATTAAAGGTGTGCACTTCCATGCCCAGCCTCACGTTTTTATTTTTATTACTCTTCTTACACCTACTAAATTCTGCTTTTAAACTTTTTGATTACTAGAAAATATCTTTTCTTTTATTCTGTTACTGTTCTAATTCTTCTTTTCTCTTCATGATATTTTTCTCCACATCTTTTTTCTTCATTTAACTTTGTTTCTCCTCTATTACCATTTCCTGTTTCCTGATTTTAGCTCATTCATTTACTATTTCTATATTTATCCTGATTTTTATCTTCATAGTACAGTCTGCGTTAACTTTTCCATTTTAGTTCCATGATCACAGTTAATATATGAAGTGGACTTTAATTAATTTTAAGTATCTTTATAGCTTGCACAGATCATACCAGCGCTGTTTTAGAGCACTCCGTTGAGTGGCACGGGGGACTGACTCCTCAAGACTAGGCTGTTAAATAAAAGCATCTCTAAACAAAATGAGGGACGTTTAAACTGTGAGAAGTAAAATCACAATGCAACAAGGAACACGAAAACAGGAGGCAACGTGATTTCACCAAAACATTTTAACTCTTCCAATACTAATTTCAATTATACTAAAATAGGTACGAAGTTTTAAAAAGATTTCAAAAGTTTACTACTAAAATGGCTGATGACTTCAAAGAGGATACAAATAAGGAGATGAATTCAACCCAGGACCCAGACAGGAAAGTCAGCGAAAACAGGGAAATGTCAGGGAAATGAGTGAGAAAAGAAATGACGTAGATGAAAAAGTCAGCAATGTGGAAGAAAAAGTCAGCCAAGAGATTCAGATTTTGAAAAGATCTATCTAGAAATACTGAGGGATTGGAAAACAACTCAGAAAATCAAAACCACAATTTCTTTAATTGGCATAAATGCAAAAATTCTCAAAACTAAAAACACTGAATTTAAGTCAAGGTCACACAAAAAATCATATACCAGTTGGTTTAATCCCAGGGATGACAGTTGGTACAATGTGCACATACCAATAATACAATACAATGTAAAAACTTAAAGACGTAAATCACATGATCATCTCAAAAGATGCAGAAAGGGTATTTGACAAAGCTCAACTGCTTTTCGAATCTACCTCACCCCAGTCAGGACAAGTACTGGGGGACTGCAGAAAAAAAGACTCTTGTTTCCTGCTATTGGGGGTCTAAATTGGAGCAGCCATTATGGGAGTAGATATGGACATTCTTCAAAAAACTAAAAATTCAACTACCTGTGACCCAGCTAATCCATTCCTGGCACACACACGATGCTCTCTGAGTCAGCATACCACACAGACACATACATATCCATGTTTATTACTGTGCTGTTCACAACAGCAAAGGTACAAAGCCAGCCTAGACGACTACCCACAGGTGAATATATAAAGAAAATGCGATACACATTAAAATTATTTTAGAGGTAAAGGAAAATTAAATCATGACATTTGGAAGGAAATTGGCAGAATTGAAGATCATATAAAGGAAAAGAAGTCAAACTCAGAAGACAAATATTGAACATCTCATATACACAATACAGATTTAAATTTATGGCAAGAGGGCATTAAAATAGAAAGGTGGCATGAGAGGGGAGGAAGACATCACAAGAAAGATAAGAAGGGAAAGGGGCGTGATGTGTCTGTATGGGCAGAGTGCCTGCAAGGTGGTTGGGGGTGATGGGGCCCATAGGGAGAGGGGCATGAGTAAGATCAGAATATAATGACATGTGTATACAAAAATGCTATAATGAAAGGCACTGCTTTACATAATAAACTAAAAATTTTAAAGACTATAGTATATATTTTTTAACTTATAACATTCTAGATAATGGCCCCACTGTGAGAGGTGTGGGCTATGGAGGGTCACATGGTAAAAAATGCTTTAGTCAGTAGGTAGTGTGAGTTCACAGT
>CM053753.1:20164061-20180464 GCA_028658305.1 Pachyuromys duprasi | reverse complement strand
TATTTTTTAACTTATAACATTCTAGATAATGGCCCCACTGTGAGAGGTGTGGGCTATGGAGGGTCACATGGTAAAAAATGCTTTAGTCAGTAGGTAGTGTGAGTTCACAGTGTTACTGTCTCTAAAGTTAACTACCTTAAGGAGTCTTCAGTATCAACTCAAAAACAAAAGGTGAGCTCCTCCAAAGCTCTCCAAGAGCAGCAGCAGCTGCACTGTTTCCCCTCTGGGCTCTCACTAACCCCTCCCCCAGCAGCGCCCTGTCTGGCCATGGATACACAGAGCAGCAGCAAGCCTGACAGGCTGCAATCACATGTAGGTTCCCATTGCACTTTTGCAAATCGCACAAGTGTGTTACCTATAGATGGCTATTCACCCTCTCTGGGCCTGCGTCACCTCAACTGTGTACTGATGAACAACGGGTGTGCTTCATAGAGTCTGAGGTATTAACACCATCCATAACTCCTCCCTGGAGACTTCTATGGTCAGATGTGTTCTGGAATTCAAAAAGTGTTCTCAAACAATACACTTTGATATGTCTCCGGGGAAAACCTGAAAAACTGATGCTAACCAGGGCAAAAACTAGCAAAAGGACTCACACAGGATCAAGAGAACTTGGGGAATGATTAAACATGTTAGAACACAGGCTTGCTGTTGATATTTACAAAACTCTACAAAGGAACTTTAAAGAATCAATGGTCACACTTCAAAAGGCTGAGCAGTGCAGAACACAAGCTATCTCTCAGTACAGCATTAGCTTGGGCTCCAGTAGTTCAGGTTATGTTTTGCCAACAAATGGGTCAATAGAAATTCCCACTTGGTTTGAAGGTTTATATGTTTGGAGCTGCGCATCAGAAAGCATGTGCCTGTGTCCACCGGGCTTGCTGCTCACACAGGAGAGCCCTGCACTAACAGCACGGCATCTATGTGAATCCGGGCTAGAACAGCTCAGTGCAACCAACCCCCTCCCACTAAATCCTGGAAGCCCTCCCACGCTTCGGAGCCATTAGTCCCACCACTCATCTTAACCGCTCTTGAGGAAAGGGATCAGCAGCTAAGACTATTTAAGGTGGCTGAATCTATGCTCCAAAAAGCAGACACTGTGTCTGGGTCGCTGAGGTAAAATGGGAATGCTGCTTTCTACAAAAATAACAAAAGGAAGAAGCAAACTGGAGTCTCACTCCTTTCTTTATGCTTTGTTTTTTGTTTGTTTGTTGTTTTGAGACAAGGTTTCTCTGTGTAGCCTTGGCTGTGCTAGGCTAACTTTGTAGACCAGGCTGGCCTTGAACTCACAGCTATCCTTCTCCTTTGCTGGGATTACAGGCATGCACCACCGCACCCGGCTTTCATTACTTTCTTAAACGACTGTTTATATTTTTTCTTTTCTAATCACATTAAAAAAAATTTAAGGGGCCAGAGGGACACCTCAGCTCTGAGGTTAAGAGCACTGCTTTTACAGAGGACCCAGGTTCATTTCCCAGAACCCACATGTTGGCTCACAACCACCTCCAACTCCAGTCCCAGGATATCCAAAACCCTCTTCCAACCTTCACAGGCACCAGGCACATATGTGGTATACATTCATACATGCAGACAAATACTCACACACATAAAGTAAAAACGAAATTAAATGAACCACATCATCAAGACAAGCACATAAAGGAGATTTAAAAAAACTGTAGAATAAACAAAAGCAGAAGAAAAATGTTTTCATAATGTGTTAAAGAAATACTCTACTATAGCCAAACATTACAAACCAGGAACACTTAGTACTTCATCAAGGCCTCTACTTTCCTAATTTTAATCACTGATTTCATAAAAAGAAAACATGCTAACCAAATTGTAGTGACTTAAGTTGGGTACTGGTAGAATACTCTAACAATGCCAGCACTAAGGTAGAACCGTGAATAGATTGCTCCCTTTCTTGAGAGGAAGAAGCACATAAGAGCATAAAATGTGGAAGAAAACCAAATTTCAGCACAAGCCACTAAGGTGGGGAGGGTAAGGCCAGCCTGGGCTACATCGCGAGCTCTTGTCTCAAAAACATAAATAAACAAGAGGCAGGGAAGGAGAAAAGGGCAAAGGAAGGAGAGAGGGAGGGGAAGAGAAAAAAGGGGAGGGAAAGGAAAGGAGGGGGACCAGCATTAGCGTAAGGAGCTAACTCTAAAATAAGCAAAACATAATCTAGGGATATACTGTGAAAAACTGAAGATGAGAAGGAAGTAAAATGTTTACTTTCTTTCCCTTTATAGCTACCCGGCTCTCAGTCAACAGCCGCCACAGATGGTAGCAGCACCAGACTGTTCTCTGTTGCTCACAACCCTCGAGAATGAGGCATGCTACCTTTTCCAAAGATTCCTGTCTGCTCTTAGAGCTCTGCTTGTCCCCACAAAACATGCACCAAGGCATGGTCCCCATGTGGCAGTGCTGAAAGAAAAGGCTTAGCAAAAGATGTGAGGGTCGTGCAGGCAGAACCCTTGTGAATGGATTCACAACTTTCTTGAGAGGAAAAAGTACGTACATGTAAAATATGCGAAAACAACCCTTCAGCACCAATCACCAAGGTCTTCCTGGAACACAAGCATCCCATCAGTTGTGTTGTGTGGCTGTTTCTCACCTCAGCACCCTCACTGACAGGCTAAAAATGTTTGCTCTTCGGCCCTTTCCAGACAGCCTGCCATCCTGTGAGTTAAATCAGAGGTAAGCTAATCTCATCACAAGCAGTATTTGACAACGCCACGATGCATGTTAAAAACACAACCTAGAAATCCACAGAAACAAGCTTGGTAAACCAATCCCCACCCACGCAGCGCTTGTGTTACAAACAACAGTGTTAACTCTAATGTGAGGGCTGCAGCTGCAGGCAAGAGCGGATAAGAACGCCCACCCTTGGCCCAGTCCACACCAATGAAAAGCTGGGCAGAAAACACAGGGCATCTGAGGACTGTGAACTGTAAATGGTAATGCAGAGACTGGGGAATAGAAACTGGAACTCAGAATACCTTCAAACAGTTCTGAATTTTCCTTTCGCATCCTGTTCTCCCACTATCACTCCAAAGGCAACCTGGCACCCAAAAATGCTCAGTGTGTTTAGACAAAAAGAACCCAGAGAAGAGAAAACCTCCTTGCTTTTTAGCTCAAGGAGCAAAGGAAAAACCAAACCTCCACAGTCAGAGAAAGCCTCACTGGAGCGTTGATTTTTTTATTTTATTTTTTATTTATTTTTTATTCCCACTCCAGCCCCAGTCAGGGCACCCTGCAGGGCCAAAGAGCAGGGCCAATCAGCTTGGCAGACACCAGAACTCCCAGAGAATGTTTCTCCCAAGAAGAGCTATAGTCTCCAGGGCACAGGGTGAAATCCCATTGCTTGTTTTCTTTTCCTTTTTCTTTCTTTTTTTCTAGCTATCTGCTGCTTGATCCTGGTCGTCAAAGAACATAACGCATCCAAGTAGAGAATCAAATGTTCTGACTTTACATCTAAAGGACGGCAATAGAGGGATCCGGGAAATCAGAAATTATCGGGGAGACTGCAGAGGGGAGCTCTGGATCTGTGGCCGTGAGATTCTCCACTCTGGGACGGCTCGCTTCTCGCTTCTCGGCTGGAGAACAGACACAAACCACATCACAAAGACTGACACGGAAGTGATACTGGGGACGCAGCCCAAAGGAGAGAAGCAGAACAGCTCAACTACCTGCCTGCACCCGCCCTGCATCCATAGATGCATCAGAACATCATACAGCTTCTGTGTCCCTTGAGACCAGAAGTGGCCAGGACACTGCAGTGTTTGGAATTTTTGCATATACTTAACAAGGAATTTTTGGGATAGGATCCAAGTTAAGGTACAAAATTTATTCACACTTCATTTGAACCTTGTATTTAAGGTAATCATACACTATGTTTTGTGCATCTGTACAGATGTGGAATTTTCCACTGTAATACCACATCAGTTTTTAAATGTGTAGATTTTGGATCATTCTGGATTTCAGATTTTCAGATTAGATGCGTTCAACCCATATTCAATAATGCATATAATATAACCCAAATTTACTCAGGAAAGTCACCTGGGCAAACAATCCTCATGACACGGGTATTAGAATGATCAAACAACTTAAAGGAACTACCGTGAGCATATGCAGGAAGGCAGTGTACTCTTGCGTGGATTGAAGGGTGGTAGACTTATCCTCCCCTCACAAAAAAAGAAATCCAAGAGCTCAGAAAAAAAAACATAAAAAGAAAACTTTCAAAATACCACCAGATGGATGCAATAGAACAGTGGAAGTGACAGAAGAAATGGTGAATGAATGTGAATACAGGTGAATAGGTCATTCAAAGAAACATGAGAAAAGACGTGTAACAGCAAAGAGCCTCTGAGACCTGTGGGGAGATGCTAGCATATCTAACATTCACATCACCGAAGTCTCAGAACAAGGAAACACAGTTTTCAAATGCAGCCAGTAAGTTCTCATATTTGGTGAGAGAGGTCAATTTACAGTTCCAAGAAATGCAGAGGCCAGACAGACTATAATCAAACTGCTAAAAACTAGAGACAATTGAAAAATCTAGAAGAAAGTAATATATCATAATTATTTCAAGTAATATATCATAATATATTTCATAATATTTCATAATTATAGTTTTCCCAGAAGAAACCATGGGGATCACAAGGCAGAATGTGAGCTAGAAGAAGGGAAGAGCCAATTCAGAAGTCTGTGTCAGCAACAGATAGCCTTTTAAACTGAGGGGAAATGAAAATCCCAAGGGGAAAAAAAATGTAGAAATCATTCTTAAATTCTATTAACAAACAGAGATGCTAGATGGAATGTACACATTAAGAGGAAATAATGACTGAAAAAGAAGATGCAAGATGTAAAAAGTCAAAACATGCCTACAGTAAATAGAAATCCTGATTATTAATTTAAAAACTTCCTACAGAGAAAAGTCTGAGCTCAAACCACTTACCTGGCAAATTCTTCCAAGTGTTTAAAGAATTCATATCAATCCTTCATAAGCACAAAACAGAAGTAGAGGAAATACACAAAAACACCAAAGATATCACAAAAAAAAGGCTAACAATCATTTATGAATACAGCCATTAAAAATGTTATCCAAGGGTTGGAGAGATGGCTCAGCAGGTAAGGGTACTCGCTGCTCTCGAGACGACCCGGGTTCATTCCCAGCACCTACGTGATGGCTACACTCATCCATAACTCCAGCTCCAGGGGACCTGACACCTCTTCTGGCCTCTGTGGGCCCTAGGCACATATGTGGTACACATTCAGGCAAAACACTCATACACATTAAATAAATAACAAAACATAAAATAATCATCAAACAAATACCAACAGACTGAATTTGTCATATAAACAGAAAAATTTTGTCCATGATCAAGTAAGACATATACCAAAAAGGTGAGATTACATTCAAATAGAGGAACAACGTAGTAAACCATGCAGAGGGAATGAAGGGCAGAGAGTACATGACTTCTCCACAGAAGCAGAAAAGTCATCTGATAGAATCCAGTAACTTACCACCATAAAACAATTCAGTAAGCCTGGCAACAACAGGAACTGAGGCACCTCAGCCTAACAAGGGCCACACAATGCTCACAACTACATCAAGTGTAATAGGAAAGGACTGAATGCTTCTCCAATGATGCAGAACAATAAACTTGATTTAAATGAAATAATAATAATATGTCCAAATAACTTAAGAAGACATATAAAAAGAGGACCCATAAAAGCATACTGTATTCATGAACTGGAAGAAACAACATATACTTGAGATGCTAGTTCTCCACAAATTGATCTATAGACCAAAGTCAGTCAAAATCTCATCACATTTTCATTTTTTAGCTTAGTTTAGTAAACAAGAAACAATTTTAAATGTATGTAAAAAAAAAAAAAGGAATTCCCTCTTACAAGAGGTAAAACAATTTTGAAGAATATTAAGAACTCATGCCATCCAATTTTAAGATTTGTGACAAAGCTGCAGAAATCGAGCAGTGTTTATGATGATGCCTAGACGCAGACCAGGGAGCAGAAATAAGTTCCTGTGGCCAAATGATTTTTTAGTGTTTTTTTATTTAAATTTATTTTTTTATAATTTATTCACTTTATATCCCCATTACAGCCCCTTCTCTCATCTCCTACCAGTCCCACTCTCCCTCCTTCTTCCCCCCTATTTCTCAGAAAAGGGGAGCCCTCCTCCCCTACCATCTGACTCCAGCCTATCATTTTTAACAAATGTTCAAAGGCAAGTCATCTGGGAAAGACAGCCATGAAACCATTAGACACCTATAAGAACAGGAAACCTGCAAGAACCTCATACAGCCTACAAAGATTCCCTCAAGATGGACCCAAAATCTTAATGTTAAAACTACAAAGTTTCCAAGATGGACACACTACAAAGAAGCTTTACTGTCTACAATTGGGCAAAGATTATTGAATATGATACAAAAAGCATGTCCAATTTAAAAGAAACTTGAGAACATTTGCTCTTCAAAAACACTGGGTGAGAAGACAAACTTCAGACAACACTTGCCAATTATGCGTCTGATGAAAAGGCCTCGATTCAGGATATCTGAGGGACTCCCCCTGCCCTGCAAAGAAACCAGTGTTGGAAAGGGGCAAAGAATGGAAGGAAGCCTACATCAAAAAGGATGAGGAAAGGGAAGTCAGTGAAAAATGATGTTCACCATCCTCCATTAGGAAAGCAAAATTACCACACACTTATTAGAAAAGGCTTAAACTAAAAATGTGGACACTCAGGTGTTGGAAAGGGTTCTAAACAACTGAAACTCTTATGCATTTTCAATAGAATGTCAAATGGCGTGGCCCCTCTGGGATACAGTTTATTACATGCATAAACACACTGATTGTATGATCCATCAATTCCAGTGCTTAAGCGCAGACGCAGGAAAAGTGAAAAATTAGCGTTCCACAGAAACCTGCATGTTTATAAAAGCTCTGTTCATGACAACCAAAGACTATAAAGAACACAAATTTCCTTCAACAGATGAATGGATAAAAGATGGCACATCCATAAATACAATAATATTGATCCCTATAAAGGAACTAAAAGTGGCACAAACTAGTGAGCATGGGTAGTCTCAAGGGCATCATGCTGAGTGATTCTACTTATGTGGCATTTTAGAAAAGACAAAACTATGTGACAACATGTATCACTAGTTGCCAAGGAATCATAGTTAAGGTTTTATTGCTGTGAAGAAATACCAAGACCAAGGAAACCCATAAAGGAAAACATTTCATTCAGGGCTGTCTTACAGTTTCAGAGGTTCAGTCTATTACATCATGGTGGGAAGCATGGCAGCGTCCAGACAGACATGGTGCTGAAGAAAGATCTGAGAGTTCTACATCTTGATCCGCAGGCAGCAAGGAAAAGACTGAATGTTTTTCACACTGGGCATAGCTTGAGCATTTAGGACCTCCAAATCCCACCTTCACAGTGACACTATGCAAATCACTGCACAAGAGTTGTGATAACAGGGGTCTTTCCTGAGACTGATACTCTAACCAAGTACCATGGATGGAGATAACATAGGACCCCTGCACAGATGTAGCCCATGGCAGTTCAGTGTCTAAGTGGGTTCCCTAGTAAAGGGAACTAAGACTGTCTCTGATATGAACTGATTCGCCTGCTCTTTGATCACCTCCCCCTGAGGGGGGAGCAGCTATACCAGGCCACAGAGGAAGACAATGCAGCCAGTCCTGATGAGACCTAATAGACTAGGATCAGAAGGAAGGAAAAGAAAACCTCCCCTATCAGTGAACTTGGGGAAGGATATGCGTGCAGAAGGGGGGGGGGATTGGGATGGGAGGAGGGAGAGAACTACAGGGGGGATATAAAGTGAATAAAGTGTAATTAATAAAGAATTTTTTAAAAAAGAGTTGTGGTAAGAGAGAAGTGCAACCACAAAGGGGTATAATAAATAAATATGGGAGAGTGTGATAGAACTGTTATATATCCTGATTGTAGTGGTAGGTAAAACAACCCACAGGCCACAACACTCACTCTCTCACTCTCTCTCTCACACACACACACACATCCTTTTTGTTAATTCTTAAAGATAAATAAGGAATAATCTTGGAAAGGCTTATCAGGCAAGACAGAATGGCTAAAGCAGAGATCGGAGCCTGGGTGGGAAGCAGGCAAGCTCTGTCCTGCGTGGGAAACACAATGGAGTCTTCCTTCTCAATGGGTCAGGTGCAGCTGGACAGAGAGGAGGGGTGAGAAACGGGTCACCAAGAATGATTTAAAGTGAACACAGTGATGAGCCTGTGCAGCACCAAATGACAGGGCTGGACCCTCAGGGTAAGAAGCCTGAACAGACTTTTTTGAACCTCCATAGTCTGCAGGAAATAACTAATGGGAAAATAGAAAAGGCAGCCAGAAGGTGACAGAGGATGAGGCAGGTGGCCCATCCTCCAAGGCCCCCTTTCACCTAAACTCCATCAGCAAAGCCCTGTCTTATACCTTGTGATGTGGTTGTGGCTGAATCCATAGTTTTGGAAGACAGAATGAAAAAAAATAAAAAAAGTTGGAAATCCAGGACTGATTCGTCTTCAGAATCTGCAATGATGAACTCTCACTAAGTGTTTTCTTTCCCAGCTCAGTCATATGGGTAGAGCATCCTAAGACCACACTATGCTTCATAGAAACTGGCAAGCATGCTGTGGGAAACAACCATTTGCTCCAAAGTCACTTGGATTCTCATGTTTATTGCATTTCAGTATATTTTCTTTAAAAGTACATAAAATACAGTGCTTTTCGATAACATTAGCATTCAGAATGAAACTCTTAGAAGGAGGTGTTTCCCTGTGAGATGGCGTAACTGTCTCCCTACACTGCAGAACCCCTTCCCTCTCCTTAGCAAATGCAGCTCCCACAAGCTTAACTGGCTGTGGCAATCATCAGGACCATATTTAGTGATTCCCTAGCAGGGAAAGGCTACCTTCTGGATCCCAAGTGGCTGCGTTCTCCCAGACTCTTTATTCTCCTGTAGCAAATGCCCTCACACTGTGCTATGGGAGAAAGAACAACCTGACACCTGACCCTGAAACAGAAAAAGTAACCGAGGGAGATGAATATATGCATTTGGAAAACTAAGGAGATCTTCATACACATTCAAATCCAGCAGCCATCCAGCTACGGCTTCAAAGATGACGGTGGGGAAAAAAAGAGTCCCTGAGTTCATCAGGACAAATTCACAGACAAGCTGCTGGTTGGCAAGGCCTGGCAAACAGAAAGAATTCTCCCAAATATAAGGGAGAAGGGGGAGCAAAGAAACAACCTGCTTATGGTGTCAGTAACAATAAATCCAGTTATTGCAAAAGATGTTTACTGACTTCCAATTTCTGGCCATTTTTAAAAATATTTTTATTATTTAGCTTACATATCTCTTTTCTGTGATATAATAATGCAAATGCCAGTTTTGAAATACATATATATGTATATATATATATATATATATATATATATATATATATCTTAGAATTCAGCCAACCCACTTGATTCCCTGATCATGAGCCTGCTATATATATAAGGCTAAATATTATAACATTTGGGAGTCTATGTATAGATGTACAAAATGTGTCAAGTAGGCATGGTAGCAAATGCCCATAATCTCAGTACTTAGGAAACTGATGAAGGAAGATTGACTACACTGGGTTACATCATAAGTTTCAGTCCATCCTAGTTTATACAGAGAGACCCTGCCTTTCAAGTAGAAAAGAAAATATAAAAACAAAAATACTATTAAGTGTTATGTTGTTTCAACTGACTTGTGAAAAACTGGTTCCCAGACAAATTTTTACCACAACTATTCCTTTTTAAATGTATATATGTATATCATAATGTGTTTATGTAATAAATATATATACATGTATATGTTACAATTATATAAAATACATATATGTGTACATGCATATATACTTATTATAATGTGCTTGTTATTGTATCTGTTATATATTATATATTACACATCACATATTACATATTATATATTATACACACGCACGCATACACACACACATATATATATGCAGAGAGGAAGCACAACCTTATATCGAGGTCTCTGCTACAACCACCTAAAGGCGTTGGAGTATGCACCTCTCAGGACAGCAGCAGCTACAACGGCCGTGCAGCACTGCTAAGACATCCCGCATCGCCAGCACGTGCCCTGCAGGAGCTTGCTCTTCAAATCCAGGAGCATGTGGAAGCATCAGCACTCCCGGAGTCCATGCAGCCAGGTGGTGAGTACAAAGGCCAGTTGCAGCAACAATATAAACCTTGCTTTTTATACAACTTACTGAGGGCTGGCTCTACGTGAACAAAAGCCTCACCTACTTAGTCAGGGACATTAGAATTTTATTAAAACCATCACTAAAACAGCTTCACTAATTGGTAGTAAGGCCATTCTGCACCCGTGTGTCAACTAAAATGTCTGAAACAGTGCTATTTTAACTTCTTTCTGAAGCTGAGATCACTGCTCCCAGCAGCTCTTAGTGGTCCTGCTTTAATGCACAGGCAGACAGCTAGACTGATACCTCCAGCTATTAGTAAGGCCAGAAGTTTCCACAGAACCTGGCAGGGGCTGCTTGCGCACAGGTGCAGCAATCCTTCCTGAAGCCCTGGGTTTCTTGAGCACTTAACATGTGCCTACACTGGGGATTCACACAAGCATATAACACAGCTACTGATCTGAGAGTTTGGCAGAAACGTCACAAGGAAGTTAGGGGTGATACATGGCTATAACCCTAGCTCTCTGAAGTCTGGGACAGGAAGACCACAAATTCTAAGCCAGTCTTATCAGGAAAAGAGGAGACACAGGAGGAAAGGAGAAGGCAAAAGAATAAGGAGATGACATGAGGGAGAGGAGACAAGGGGAAAATGAAAGGGAGAAGGAAAGAATTTGAAAAGGAGGGAGAGAGGAGGAGATGAGGAAGGAGGAAGGAAAGGGAGTGAGACTACATTCTTCTACATTTTATCCTGGTGATTCTAAATTAAAGCGGAGGATACTTAAGAAAAAGGTCACCCTCCCTGACACCAGGAACAAAGAAATAAAAGGAAATTACCTACGAAACAAATAGAAACCGAAGGACCCACATCAGTGCAAGAGGGCAGTGTGGACTATGCCTGATCCAGCTGCAAAAATGAACTCACCAGCAAAACCCCATGCATTCTCTCTCATAAGCTCCAAGTCAGAAAAGTCAGTCTGCAGCCTTAAAAAAAGAACCTGGTGTTATCCTTTTTCTAAGTGGATATGCTATCAAATTGCATTCTAAATAGTTACAGAAACACCTATAGACCTGAGCTGCCCTCGGCATTGGTCAGGGAAGCTGCTTTTTGCAGTGGGTAATGGAGAGATGCACAGGCGTTCACAGTGCTGAGTCTAAGAGACTGAGTCTCTTAGGATGTCTTAGGATGCCTATGTAGCCTTGGCTGTCCTAGAGTTTACTATGTAGTCCTGGCTAGCCTTAAACTCATAGAGATATTCCTGCTTCCCTCTTGAGTGATGTAATTAGAGGATGTGCAGCCACACCCACCTCTGGAGGGCATTCTTTCCTGAGGACACGGCCCCTGGTGGGTTTCCCATGCCCCATGCCCATGCACACTTACACAGCACTAATTAAGTTTCCTGGGTTATCAAAGAAAGAAGACATTAAGTTGGGAGGGAGACATGTTGTAGAGTTTATGGGGAACCGGACAACAAAAATGGGAGTTAGATATGGTCAAGTTTCATTGTATACCTGTATTAAGTTGTCAAAAATAAGAAAAATTCAGCAAAAATGAATAAAAACAAAATATTTAGATTAAAAAAAAGATACTTGAGAATATCACCCAATACTCATGTGGAAGCCCCAGATAACACACTAACCCAGCAGAAAGGGCATCCATCTACTCTCCACTGACGCCTAGTGAAAAGTTCTACTTGATCTACTGCACAGGAAAAAGACAGCCAGCAGATACGGAAAAGCAGTTCAGGAAGATGAGTGAACAGACAGGGCTGACATAATGGAGCCCTGCCTTCATATTCTGAGTAAAAAGAGAATTCATGAGGTTCTTAACCATGGGGGAGGGGCCACAGGGAATGGACAGATAGATGGATTGATGGTGGATGGATATTCTGTTTATTGTATGAGCTGACACAGTAAATGTCAACACATTAATTTCTTAGCAGGGCTGGAAATGATCTCCAAGCCAGCCAAGAATCATTTCTTTCATCCTGGCATTAATGTAGGCTTAAAGTCTATTTTTGGGGAAAGTGTGGCTTTTGCTTCTTAGTATCTACCACAAGTAGGTGGTAAATAATAGCTATCACAGTTTAGTTTAGCAGGCACATAAACATGTGAACTAGCAACCCTCAGATGAAAGCCGGTATAGTGGCTACAGCGCAAGTTTCTGTGCCCTCCTGGGTCTGGCTGCATCAGTGTGACCTGGATAACCAGGGGTGGGACTGTTCTGTAATGTCTTCTGAAGGCTGTGCCTACAGGGAGGTGAGAGAACCACAGAGCCAGCAGGTAGAAGGCAAGCCAGGGCACAGAACCTCACACCCGCCTGGCGAGAAGGAGCAACCCTCTGGAAAGTCACTGTGTGCCCTTGGCCAGGGAAAAGACCTTACACCCGGGCTATTCAAGTGTGCATCAGCACTACTGAGAGAGGGGTTTTTTTTTTCTTGGATTGAAATCTGGCACTGTGGGGCATAGGACCAACCTAAATGCATGTCCTCAACTATGAAAGTAGTCATCTCATTAAACCCTGCCAAAAATCAGTGAAGAGAACTATATGTTCATCAATTTAAGATGGTTTTTGGCACAGAAACCCCAAAAAATATAACTTTAAAGAAAATCTGGCAAACAATTAGGCCTTAATCACTTGTCTCGATACCTTTTCAAACATTTTAAACAGAAATGATATCATTACCGTAATTATATTTATTTCAGAGGGGGCTGACTAAACAAACTTCAGAATATATTTCCACTCCCAAGTTAAGGAAGTCATTGCTCATTTAAGTTAAAAATGCTTTCAGATCTTTTTCTTGTTTAAATATCCATAATTCTAAAAATCTGAATTTTCTTCCCAAATCTTCTCTTACAACCTTTCAGGCAAGCCAGGCTCCTATGGGCCTAGGATCAGCTCATGCAGCTGTCCTCAAGACAAGGACACACAAAATGAAGATAACTAGAGATACTCCTGAGAAGTCTCAAGTGACCTGCAGCAAGGATGGGAACAAATGAGGAATTACCCAGCATCCTGAGACCATGTTATATATCCACGGAGAATCTTCCAAATAAGCCGTAAAATAAACATCTTCAAAGAAACTGGCAGTGGGCAGGTCGCACAGTGGCCTGAGCCAAACCCAGAGGAAAGCCTGCTAGCTAGGGCAAGTCAAGAATGCACAGTGGGAAGCTCATACAGCCTCCAAGGGGTGCCTGGTGGAAACCATGTTCTTCAAGTCTCATATTCTTTAATATTTTATCCCATATGGTAGACATGCAGAAATGCTCAGGAGGAAACAAATCTTTTGAGCATTTGAAGGTAAAATAACTTATCCACCATAATAGTTGACTTAAAGGGTTAAGCTAAACAGACAGTACAAGAACACCACTGGGAGACTGCCCACCAACTCAGATTTCATGAGGTATTCATTATGATCTCTACAGATTGCTTCTGAGCTATTTGTAATGAGAGTGCTTGAAAAGCCAATAAAGAATATTTCTAAGTGTCAATTTTTAGAAATAAGAAGCTAGTGGCAACTAATAGATGTTGAGGGAGGCAAAGTTTTCTTTAAGGCTGTTGCCCCTAGTGAGTCAACCATAGCCCAGCGGAAGGCCAAATATCCAAGAACATACGGCCAACACAGACGGTGCTTGATAAGAAAAAAACGGGATAAAAGTTAGGTGGGTAGGAAAGCAGGGTTTAATCTCAAAGAGTTGAGGGAGGGGTGGGGTACTCCATTCTCGAAATAAAAAATAGTGAGTGTAATACTGACAGTCGACTTTTGAAGAACAATGTTATTTTGAAGTTTTCTTTAAATGACATTACTTATGATAGTCTTCTTTTAGAGTAAGCACTAAAGACCTGTGTCTTAGGCAGCAATGCATTTGGAATACAATGTGAATCACTCACACCGGAAATCCCAAGATTCCCCTATTGTCTCACTTCATAATTGAGGAGTATGAGGCCCAGAAAAGTAAGACTTTCTACTTGGGGCTCTACACACCAAGCCCACCAGCAGAAGAGGCAAAACTAGAAACCCAAAGTTGGGTTAACTGACCCCCCTCCACATAGTCTCAGGGGCACAGATACACATCCATTCAAAAGCCTGTACCATTCTCAGCTCAGAAAGTCACATAAGTGGAGCTACATGAAGCATGTGGTAGTTAAGACAATTAACTGAACTAAAGTGAGCACAAAGAATTATGAGATGAGTGCAAGAGAAAACACGAAACTGGCATACCAAGCTGTAAGGTTAAATCTCACAGCAGCCTCGAGAGACGGCATTTGTATTTTAATTTAATTTATACTTTTTTTTTTCACTCTTAAAGCCTTGGACTCTACTGTATTCTAAAATGGCACAAGAATTTGTGAAACCCTGTGAGTAACCAGACTTTTAAGAGATTTTCTATTATTTGTTCTTCTACTGTTAAAGGCTCCATACCCCTCACACCAGTTCTTTTTAGCGAGTGATACTTAGCAAGTTCAGCAGAAGCGGTAGCTTCCTCCATAAAATGAAAATGATGCCACGCTCGCCATGGGCCTCAAATGGGGACACTCAGGCAGCATCTACAATGAGGGTCTACTCTATGGTAGAGTCTATTCTTATGTCTCTAAATAAACTGCATTCTTATTTCTGAACACACAAATGAGAAGGGAGAGAAACTTCAAAGGAAAGAAAGACTTAAAAGTTGGGTACTAGGGAGGTGAAAAGAGAGTTCTGATGACATAGGACCAGAGACAAGAATCAGCCAGATCAAAACCACGCAACCACCAGCTGTAGGGCCAGTAATGGGCAGTACCTGTGGGACCCCTGGAGCTCCAACTATGACCCAAAGCTGGGGACAACAAAAGGCCAAGTGCCAACCCGGCTGCCTCTGAGGGCAGTTAACTAAATGTGAGTGTACATGCGTGCTACATGTGTTACTTACAGTGGGTAAAGTTCAGCTCTGCACTGTGGAAAATTCAGCTTTCTGGAAGGATCAGCCCATGAAAACACAGCATCAAGGTGTGTTTTCTTGTTCCGTTATTTCATGCAACATCAGCAAAACCTCAACCCTGGTGTGTCTAACGTGAGTCTTTCTAGCCATGCTGCCAAATGTGCACTCAGAAGACCAAGGCACAGAATGGAAGAGCAAAGACAAAGTGCTGGCGGCCAAGGAAAATCAAAGTACAGAGGAGTCTAATCACCTCTTTGGCTTGACGGAAGGAAAAGAAAACTTTCCGTATTTAACGAGCCCAGACCTCCCTTGAGTCTGCACCTGGCTATGGTATCTAGAATCTTCCTTGGCCTGGCTCTCTTGTCTTCCCGAACATATCCTTGTGGCTCATGCTAGAAGGGCTACTTGGCAATGCCAAGGAAGGGGATGATGTTTTAACTATCTGTAGGGCAAAGTCTTCTGATGGAAAAAGGACAGTAAAAGGGGCATATGCAAGACACTGGCTTGCTGTTTCCACCCCTATTGAATATACAGCAGTGTGAAAACTTCCCAGAGAGGAACAGGAGGCTCCGCTGGGACCCGCCAGTGTTCCATCACCAGGTCATGACAGCCAGCAAGGAAGGCAGCTGCATGAGGCACCGCTGTCTTCACTCTAAGAGCTTAGTCAGAATATGCTTCCCTGGAGAAGGCTCCTTGTCTCTTCTCAAAGTCCTTTCAGCTCAAGGAATGCCGGCTTCATGGTTTCCAACCACCAAGCACATGCTCTCAGGTCCAGGTGAACAGAATCCAAACCACAGTGCTCATCTGAAGAGCTGCCTCATGACTCCCAAGGAGCAGAAGGGAGAAAAGACAAAGCTTGAGGTGAGAGGAGAGTCCTTCTCCCTCATCTTCATATTCCCAGAACACAGAAATCAGAGAACTGCCACTGTGATTTTTAAAGTTTTACATTCACTTGTAAATGTGTACATTCGTGTGTGCATGCATACATGCATGGGTATGTGAATATGGGTGCACGTGCCCATGAAGAGGCACCTCTCTGGAGCTGGAGTTAAAGGCAGTTCTGAGAATCAAACGCAGCCCCTCACTAAGAGTAGTATGTACTCTTAACCACTGAGCTGTCTCTCCAGCCTCAAACACAGTCATTTTCAAGACCATCTATACCACTCAATTAAGGCTCCAAGAAGATAACAGCTTGTTAGTGATGTTTCTGGTACTTGGCAGAGGCTTTG
>CM053753.1:20132324-20163561 GCA_028658305.1 Pachyuromys duprasi | reverse complement strand
TCTTCAAAACTGCACAATCATGGATTGTAGTCACGAACACAACCTATTTGCTCATTTAGAAGCACCCTCTCCTCTCAGCTGAGGAAACTGAGACACCCCCATTAAAGCCACTTGCCTAAGGCCTCATAGCATAGTTTCTTTGTTACTAAAACAGAGAGAACCCAGGGTTCTCTAGCCTTAGCATCCCCTCTCCCTGCTTCCCTTTCAGAACTATAAACCATTAGCTAATGCCCAGAGTCCTTCTGTGCCAGTGGCTCTCAGCCTTCCTAATGCTGCCACCCTTGAATGCAGTTCCTCCCAACCATAAAATTATTTTGTTGCTACTTCATGGCTGTAATTTTGCTACTGTTATGAACTGTAATGTAAATAACTGATATGAAGAATATCTGATATGCAACCCCTGTCAAAGGGCCATTTGACCCCCTCCAAAAAAAAGGAGTCAGGACCCACAGATAAAGCACCATTGCTCTGTACCAAATACAGTGCTAAAAGTTTCGTGTATCTCATCTCCTCTCACCCTCCCACCTCTTGTGAGCCTATGAGGGAGGTGTTGTCATGGCCTCACTTTCCACAGGAGAGGGGCCAAACAGTTTTCCAGGGCACAATGTGAGCAAGTGACACAGCTGGGAGCAGAACCCCAGTCTGCAGGACAGCGCCTGCGCTGTTAAGCCGGACGCCACCCACCAACTCTACAGGGTCTGCATTTCACTGTGCCATCTACACGGGGGATGCACAGAAACACAGCGCTTCTCGTATCAACTCAGAAAGGGAGCTTTAGTCTCGAAAGCAAACCCAGCACGCAAGTGATTCCCACTGGCCAGCTGATCTCCCGACTGACTTTTTTTCCTTGTATAGAAACTCTCGGGACTATGGCTCTCATGACCTGTCATATCCCATGGAACTTCCTCTGCCACATTTGTAGGTTTTCTCAGAGCTTGCCTTTTCACACATGGAATGCACCATGTAAATTCCAAAACTGGACATGCAGCACAATTGTTGGTGATTTTAGTTGCTCAACAGGAGAGACTGTTTAATGCTACAGGGAAAGAAAGAGAGGACACTGTGACCAGAAGAGCTTCCATGAGCTAGACACAGTATCAACTTGTCCAGCTGTGTGCTGCCCCATCTACCCATCACAAAATGTCCTGCTTGTAAAAATCCTCTAATGAATTTGCAACAGCATTCCCTGATGGCCTGACAGAGGTTGACTGCATACAATGTTAAACCAAAAAGACATAAAAAAACACAGGCTAGAAAGGAACACACAGGAGCACTGAAGACTGCACACCCATGTGGCAGAATTATGGCTTTTATTTCTTCTGTACACTTTTTGTCTTTTAATTTGTACTACTTGTAGAAAAATGAAATGGATCCCATCGTACCTCTCCCTTGACAAGAATACGTTCGGACTCTGGTATTGGGCAGATCTGAGTTTGAATCCACTTAGAAATCATGTGACCTTGAACAATGCAATAGCCTCTTTGAAAGTCAGTGTCCTCATCTGCAAAGTAAGACGGCTTCTACCCACAGCAGCTGTGAGAACCAAGCAATAATAGTGCCTCTGTCCTGGGGGCTTTCTTGTTCTTACAACAATTTAAAAGTGTGTGAGTCTGGCACACAATAAGCACTTAATAAGAGTTAACTATTGTTAATCACAAAATATCATTTGTGCTTATTGTTGATGAGTGCCACAGTCTCCGGGACTTACCACGTGGCCTACTCAAGTACGGCAGTCACTGCGAGCTCACATACCTGTAGGTTCTTATATAACCTACATACATTGACTTACATCTGGGAAATAACAAATATTAGCTCAACTGTAAATACTGGACTCTTTTATCATTCTCTTCCTTATCATCTTCAACAGAGATGGGGACTGATGGAGACCGGAGATGGTTGTTGATAATAAATTCAAAGAAATTACCAAACTAAACTGGCTAAATTCATATCCAAAAAAACCCTGAGAATTAGCTTGAGAAGGCTCACTGAAGCAGATAGGGAACAATTTGAGCATAAGTAACTTCAAAGGAACACATTAAATACAATTAAGTTTGCAACACTTAACAATTTACAAAAGCAAAATTGATCTATTTGTTGTGGCCACTTCTGATATACATACCCCATCTCACACACACACACACACACACACACACGCACTTAAAAATAAATATAGATATATAATTAAAAACCAGCCTAGCTAAAAAGAAAGAAAAAGTTAATGTGATAGAGTCTCAGACTCACAGGAAGTTCAGGAGCCCAAGGAATATATTAAATAATCACCCAGGGGTGTGAAACTTCCACCTAGAAAATAACCTTGTTTCTCTGAAGAACAAGCAGCAAGAGTAGGAGAGACACAGAGAGAATGAGTGGATTGAGACAGACTTAAAACACAGGCTCACTATCACTGTGGGGACCTTATCTGGATCCTATTTCAAACAAACAGTGCAAGAAACCAGCCTTTAAAAGACACTATAAATAACACTCAGGGTTCAAGATTACATCCAGGAATCGCTGTTGTTTGTCACATGTGCTGACGGATGCTGGTTAGGTCTCTTTCAGGGGTAAGCAGAGATTAAACAGTATGATTAAGATCTGCCTCAACATGATACAGGAAGGAGGTGGCAGAAATGCTCAAGAATGGACACATCTTGAACAATGCCGAGCTGAAGGATGGGCGCATGGGGTCCTTCTATGCCTTTGTGCCTTACACTGTAACTTTTTCGTAATGGAATGCTAATTAATTGACAGTGCTTTGTGAGTATATCAAGCGTGCCATGAGGAACTGAAGCAGTGAGGAACTAAAGTCAAACACGAACAGTTTGACTTTAAGCCTTTGTTATGCTATTTGAGAAAAAAAACCAGCACAGGCATTTTTATTTTTATTATAAACATGTTAGAGGGGATGTGGTCTGAGCAATAAGATTAATGGGTAATACTTCATCTTCTTCTGTATGTATTAATAATAATTTAAAAAGAAAACAAAGTCAGAAGTTGAACTTCAAAAAGAAATCCTGTAGGAATACATATTAAGGCAAAACTCCCTTACCATCTAGTCTCTGGACTGGCAAACTCTGTCTTTAAAAACCAGACAGTAAATATTTTATAGAGCTTCTCAGTTCGGCCATTGTTGAAGGACAGAAGCCACGTACACTGTATAGATGAGGGAGTGGGCTGTGGCCCAGTAAACCACTTACAGACATGGAAATGTGACATTTTCACAAGTCACAATATTATTCTTCTCTGAATTTTTGCTCAAATATATGCTAACAGCATTCTTAGCTCTCAGGCTATACCAAAATAAGGCTGGGGCTGGCCTGGGGGTGGGGGAGGGTAGGTAAAATTCTACCCACCAACTGTCATTCAACAGCCTCTCGTGTCATTTAGACCATCTAGAATATATGGTCCATACTTATGTCTTTTAACCTGGTAGTTCCCATGCTTTTCAACAAGCCTCTGTGAAAAATCACTACCATATGTTAACAGGACTGTTTGCAATTATTTCATTATAGATAGAATCTACTTTCTCAGTTTAAAAAAAAAAAAAGATCAGGAAGACACAAATTTGCTTCAAGCCATGCCAAGTTCAGCTTTTAAAAATGACTAGAGCAATAGAAAAATATTTGACTCTTAACCTCCTCTATTAATTACATGACTTGAGCCTTCAAATCTTTTGCAAATAAAAGGGAAATTCAAAAGTTTTCTGCCCTTTTCCGAGAGTCATGAATCCTCTTAGAGTTTCCGAAAAACGAAAGAGTTACAAGCCTGAAGGCACCAGCCTCCACAGAAGCACAGACAACACATGTTGTCCTAGGTCCAGCCATATATCATAAAAAGCAAAATGACACCAACGAATAAGAACGAAGAGGAAACACGGAAGCCTTCACAGCAGGCCTTATCAAAGGGCTTATCTGCCACAAACGTGTTCGGAGCACAGACTGCACGCTCCCCCACCCCATTCTCACTGCCACCTAGGACGCAGGAATGCTTGTGAACCGCTGTTGGTGCCAATGAGGCAAACTTAGGAAGGCAGACTCCACCTGTCTGCATGCTAAGACTCAAGACTCTAGAAACAAGCTTCCTTTTTGATAACTTTTTGAAGTTCATTTTTGTTACTTTTTAATCACATGTGTATATGCTGGGGGTAGGCATGTGCCCACAGAGTCCACAAGAGTGTGTCGGATACCCCGGGAACTGTGAGGCACCCAACATGGCCAGGAACTCAACTTGGGTCCTCTGCAACTGTAGCATGTGTTCTTAGCTGCTGAGCCATCTCTCCAGCCCTGCTATGCGATAACCTTTTAAGAAAGAAAGAAAATCCACTTCTAAAATACAGTTTTGCTGGGCATGATGGGTCATGCCTGTAACCCCAGCACTTAAGAGTCTGGGGCAAGAGGGCTGCCACAAGTTCAAGGCTTGGCTACAGAATAAGACTCTAGGCCACCGAGTGAGAGCCTGTCTCAAAAGGTAAAATAAAGTAATAAAATATAGCCTTCTCTTCCAGAAAAGGAATAGAAATGTGTGGTCCTAAATATATCAAGATCTTCCAATGTAGGTGCCCAGCTTCCATCTTTTATGGCCAATAAAAGAGGATTTCAAATAAACTGCAATTAATATTTAAAAAAAAAAAGAGGATTTCACATAATTACTTCACTTCCCACTAGTCTGGGGAGAAGATCCTTCTTTGCTCTCTGTAACCTCAAAAGAAACACCACGTTCTAGTTCCACCAAGAAAACATTAAGATGATACATCGATGCGGAGCTCCAGCTGACGACCCTGCGCGCAGGCTTTTTCTACATGGGAGGTAAAGCTTGTCAGTCAGTTTTTACCCACAGGTCAAGAGGCAAGAATTCTAAGCCCAAAATAGATTTTATTTGCCTTTAAGAGGAAGTGACAGGCAAATACCACATAATCTGTCCTAATGCTGGACCCTCTGGGTCCTGTGGCTCTGTTCCAGATGCCTGGCAGATGGGCAGGGTTCCTTGCTGTGCATTTCAAGAAGGCAATCAACCCACAGGCCGGGAGAGGCTCTGCTTGCATCAGCAAGGCCTGGTGAAGGAGTGCCTATGTGGCATTGCCACGCTGTGAGCACCGCTGTACCAGAGGAGTAAGTTGAAAGGCAACAGTAATGAAGGATGCATCTAAAGGTCATCGCTGGCTTCTGTCTGAGTGAGCATGACAGAATGCTTTTTTAGTTCCTTCCCCCACTCATGAGTATGTCCATCAGACAGGGGAACATGTAGAGGAAAAGGTGCCATTCTCTTTGAGTGATCTGTGTCAGAGAAAAAGCCAAGGACATTGTGAGACACATGCAGAGAAAAGAGGCATTACAGAGAGCCAAGGAACAAAGGCAAAGAGACAAACAGAACATTAATGAGTGGAATAACAAATGTCCTGAAGGGGGCTGGCACAATTGGATATTTGCAGATAGTTGGGTTCTGTGCTGACAGCCAAGTCCCTTATATTAATATATGTATACGAAGAAACACATTGATATTAAAATAAACTTATGTATTTAATTATACCAACTGGAGTTCATGGTTTGGAGGAACAGATGCTTGGAATAAAAGGCTAGTGAACACATAGATGAGATGGAAGAGAAGAAAACCAGGCAAACACCAATGGGTAGGATGGAGGTAAGGATGCAAGCAAGCTGAGAGTGATAGGAAGAAAGCAGAGAAGCTGGCCCTAACAGAGCCCAAATGTGTCCATGAGGATGAGGAGGGTGAGAAAAGTGAAGTTCCAGAGGTAAGAAGCACTTCCAGTGCCTTCCCAGCTCCACACAAGGCAGAGAGTATGCAAATAAGTCCCTATCCCTTGGGGATGTGGAGGGAGCACAGAAGAAGTGGAAGGGACAGAATGAGCACAGGTCCTAATGATGCTCTAGATATACAAAGCTGGAAGAGATAAAATTAGATAAGATAAAGCTTAAGCCAGCAATTTGGAAAGAAAAGCAATCAGATGAATTACAGAAAGCAATAGCCACTGGAGGGGAGGGAAGGACTAGGCAAGGCCAGCTCACATACTCAACCCCCCCCCGGAAACTTCCAGAAATAACTCAAGCAATCTCTGGGGGCCACTCCAAAGGATTGAGGAATCTAAGGTACTTTATTTGTTGGTTTGTGTATGTGGAATAACCGTAAAGAGGTCCTCTGGGGCCTTATACAAAGAACTTAGTTTACAAACAGGAACCCTGCTTCCCCACACAGCCCACAGTACCCAAAGTATGAAGAAAGCAGGCACAAGCATGCAACACTGCCATCTACAAGATCTGATATTGTGGGCCATGAAATGGCTCAATGTGTGAAGGCATTAACCACGCAAGCCTGGTAACCTGAGTTCAATCTTCAGAATTGATATGAAGGTCGAAGAAAGGAGAGAACTAACTCGACAAAGACAACTTTCCCTCCATATCCATCCCACTTAAAGCATTATGAGATTTAAACAAAAATAACTGTTTAAATCTCATAATGCTTTTAGTAAGATTAATGCTCGGTATTGGGCCTCATTAATAGCTACCCAGGGCCTCATATGGCAATGGGCTTCAGATCGGATGCATTTACAGAGAATGGCCTTAGTTCCTTTCCTAGAGCTGCATATATCATCCACTATAAATTTTTCAATATTGGTGCTCTAAAATATATTCTGCCTACAATGAATCTAGAATCCATAATTGCTACTGCTGCCATCATTAAGTACCTAAAAATACAACACTTGCCTCAGGGCCCAGCACAGAATAGGCACCAAAAAAAGATATCAAAAGCTACTTCTAAAAATCAGTCTGGAAGGGGGGCAGGGACACCTAGTAAGCATATCCCAAATCTTACTCTCTTACATTCTAGGAAGACTAGACAGGGCTGCACATACTGTGTCCCCAGCCTCCCATGACCCTAAAAAGGGTATGTCAACCCTCCAGGGAAGCTTCCCCACACCTGTCATAGGAAGAGTGAGGGCTCTGGTTTCAGAGCAACCTCAGGAATCCCAGGGCAAAGCTGAAGGTCACCCTGTGAGAAATGCCATCTCAGGAAAAATCTCCTCGGATGCATACTCACATGAGAAGCCAGAAAGATGGACCCCATGTGGTAGAGAACAAGACAGAAAGGAGTTTAGTTCAAATACAAAAGTCTGTCCCAAAAGTTTTTGACCATAGCCACTCAAATCGGTCCCTATTTGGTAGCATGCCTCCCTCAAAAACTATTTGAAAATATGGACCTGACCTACTTTTTAAATGGCATAAAGTTATACATGCTAAAGGTCACAGAAACACTATCAAAATAAAAATAGGAAAATATGTAAGATTTTAAGAAAGAGTAAAGATATGGGGCTGCAGAGATGGCTCAGCAGTAAAGAGCACTGGCTGCTCTTCCAGAGGACCTACTTTTAATTCCCAGAACCAACATGGCGGCTCACAGCTATCCACAACTCCAGTTCCAGGGTATCTTATGCCCTTTTTGGCTTCCACAGGTATCAGGCATACATGCAAAACATGTAAGTGGGCAAAACATCCACATACATAAAAATAAATAAACAAATATTATGAGGGGAAAGAGAGAGCGATGCCGAGCAGCCATTTGGAACAAGTCAGTAAGCAATGTTCTCCTGCTTTGGTTTCTCCTCCAGGTTCCTGCACTGGCTTCCCTCAGTGTACTGTGACCTGGGATATGCAAGCCAAATAAACCTTCTCAATCTGCTTTTAAAAAAATTAAAGTAAAAACACATATTTAAAACCTTGGCCGAACCAACAACTATAATCAAACAATAAATTCCACTCAGCTTCTTTGAAGCCAATACAAAAAGGGAAACATGATTGGAAACTCAGATATGTTAACAACTCATAGCAAGATATCTCAGAGAAGCAAGGATTAGACATCAAAAGAAATTTGATCTAGCAGAAAGCTTGTATTGCAAAGTTCTCATTTAAAACCTCAGTCATGCTTGAAAACTGGCTGTGTAGGTGCTGCCAACAGCACCAGGACAAAACCTCCTCGTGACCTCATGCAAGCTCACTCAAGGGTCCCAGAGGAAAGCCATGAGGCCTGAACTCCAGCCTAATCCCAAGTACTGGGGCTGCACTGAACTGTAGCTGCTGGGCTCAACTGGCCTACAGCCAGGCAGAAGAAGGAAGTGGCCCAAGTCTCAGGCTGCTGCTTTCTCCTCCACACTTCCTTCTAGTCCACCTTCTATCATAGCATCAGCTCAAACTAAGGAAGAATAGAAAACCCAACAAATGTACAGAGTATCTAAAAATATAAACAACATTCACACCTAAAAGACAACCCTGCAATATCCTAACAAAACAGTCAAATTCTAGTCAACAGACCATTTGCTGGAAAATCAGAAGACCTAAAATCAAGGAAGGAATAGAATCGCAGTGCTTTGAAAAGTACTTAGAATCTCCTACTAACACCAATCTCTCATCTCTTCCCCTATTTTGAAATACTTATTTCATACCCTCCCAAATTTTACACACCCAGCTCAGCATACGGCCTCTTGGGAGGTTCAGCTGATGCCTCAGTAGGACATTCGGTTGTGAGTTCTGCAGGCTAGCACAATGTTCATAAGCCATCAAGCTAGGTCTGGTGCTGCAGGCCTGTAATCCCAGGTTCATGGGAGGCTGAGGCAGGAGGATCACAAAATCAAGTCCTGCCTGAGCTGTAGAGCGAGACCCAGTTTCAAAAGTTTAAAATGGGAAGGTGTGGAGAAAGACAAGAAATAGTTCAATGGAAGAGTGCTAGCCTTGTATACTTGAAATCTTAGGTTCAATACCTAGTATTCACACACACATATGTGCACACACACACACTTGTTCCAAAAGGATTGTAAATGCAATAGGACAAACAATATGTAGCATGTCATTCCAGAAAATGAGTCTGCTGACACTCACCTCCCCTGGCTGTAAGCAATCCAGGAGATCCTAGTTTGCAGAACCATGACCTTCTATGAGAGCACATACTGACAAAAGACCACACGGGCACTTACCAAAGAGTAAGCAGACACCTGTTATTAGCTACCACTAGCTCCTGCCACAAAATGAGATCCATGTTACCAAGATTCTCAGAACAGTGGGGCAAGCATCAGTGGTTTTTGTTTTAAAGGGGAAAACCAGAAAGACTGGCATGCTCAGGATTGCTGCCAGGGACTCAGCCCCGGAGTACCTGAATCAGATACAGACACCTTTTTTTTTTTTAAGCCTAAAAGAAAGCTGACGTTTTGAAACTACAAAGGACAGTACCTCCAAAGCTGGCAGACCAGGTAAGGAGGGAAGATTTCATTAACAAGAAGGTAACTGTAGAAAAATTATCCCAGACATTCTGAAAGGAGAGAATTACCTAGAGGTCAACTGAGACAAAGTAAGCCCCAAAATAGCTTAATCATGTTTTTCTCTGTCCACATCATTTGCGCCAGTACTCCTGGTATGCTAAATGTCCTGGCTTTTGTAGACACTACATTCTCCTTTGTGTATTTTTAAAACATTTTTGCCATAATTAACTAAAGCATCCCTAAGAATGTCAAGGTTTTCCTAAGCATCATCTGATGTCACTTTTTAAAAGTCAGACCTCGATTATCTCTGTGATCTCAACCTTCTCCTCTCAGCTGCAGCCCAGAACATACTATTCTTTGGGACATAATTATTAAACACATACAAAGAGTGGATCCTAAAGGAGAAAAGATATTTGAACTCAGATTCTCAACTTACAATGTGCTTAATATGTACTGAAAGTATCTTACCTCATTTACTGCACCTTACCCTAGTAACCTCGGGGCATAGCGATGCAGCACATGCAGGACCACAGCTCGCACTCACAGCTCAGCATTGCTAGAGGACAGGCAGCATGTCCCACTCAAGAACATTCCCTACTGAAAGCTTTCCCTTTCATGCAAGCATAAAGCCAAAAAAAAAAATCGTTAAGTCCAAGCACTGTAAGTCAGGGGCCATCTTTAGGAAGCCAAGAACTGTGTGTACTAAGTCAGGGACTATAAGTCACAGAAGGCTTTGGGACTTCAAACAAAAGCTGTCAAGGATGAGGAGGATATGTCTGGCGGAGAGTAACACAGGAGGTGCATTTTCTGCTGAAGGAACATTTTCGATTAATGACCCCTATCCAATGACCCTGTTAATGTAATGTCCCCAGAAAAAGAGGCAGCACTGAGGTGGAGCCTGAGGCATCTGAGAATTGCATACCACCCCACGGCACCGACTCTCCCTACCATCCACAGAAGTGGTGACAGCAGGAGAGAGACACAACCTGTCAGTCACAAACCTCCAGATGCTCCAGACAGTGTTGTGAGTCCTGGCTTACAGGTTCCAGGCTTCACCCACAATGTCATCAACCTTCTCAGATTCTTGGGAAAAAAAACAGGGAAAAGATCCTTCTGACTCACACGTGATAAAGCATAAAACCAGCACAGGTGGACATGGGTAGGGGGTGTGTCCAAATTTATTATTCTGAAGATAGGCACAGAAGTCCCATGTGCCCCAAGCCCTTCTGCGGCCATCCTGTCATTTCTGAATGCTTCTAGAGCAGCATCAAAGGCACCAGACCACTATCAAAACACAGCTTCTATCTCACCCAAACTGACCATCTCATTTCTTCCACCTCCGTTCCGTAATGAAACCTCTTCTGAGTTAAACTGAATTTACAATCCTTAGTTCAACCAGAAATCACAGTCATAGTGGCAACCTACAATGCCACCAACATAAATGAAAAGTATTTTATTTTTTTCGGAAGCAACTGCTAGCTTGATGCAAAATAATTCTAGCTAGCTTATGACTAAGCTTTTATCCAAGAGAAATAAAACCAGAAAGGAATATAGAGGGGAAAGCACAAGAATCATACGCACATATAATAAAAGCATGTAAATTGAATAGGCCATAAATTACAAATGAGTGACAACTGAATAATTCATTGTCAGTGTTACAAGAAATTGTAAAAAACATATAAACACAATTTTAACATAAGTGATGGTATGAGTCGCTCAACCCACTGAGAATATTTTCCAGCATCTTTGATGTATTACTTCATACACAACAAATATGCTGTTCTGTAGATATTGCATAAGTGAATAAGCACAGATTCTTATATAACCAGTAAAGTAATTCTACTTCTTTCATAGTAGCTGTGCTCAAATACAAGAAAAGCTGGATTCTACTGCCGGCTGTAGCATAGTAAACAGTACAAACTGCCCTTCATTTTGTTCAAACCCTGATGCTAAAACCAAAGACTTGAAAAGGCTTGACAAGAACATGCATGCCAGAACCCACAACAAAATAGTTTTAAAAAGTCAAACTGATCAACATATAGGAAGGGTATTACGAACAATTGGAGTTTACCTTGGCGACACAAATTGGTTTAACCTCTAAAATTCAACAGATTAAAAAAAACTTCATAATTACCTTAATACATGCAGGGAAGGTATCTAATAAAATTCAGCAATCTTTCATAACAAAAACCTTCATCAAAGTAAAATATAACACTTTCCCAATCAGTTCTGAACACCCGTGCAGAATCCACAAATCACTGCACTCAGCGAAGGAGGAACGCTTTCCCTCTCAGTTGACGAAGCTAAGGATAACTACACTCCTTCACTCCAGGTCAGCACTACTATGGAGGTTCTGGCCCATGCTGTAAAGTGAGAACACACACACACAATCTACACATGCACATACATACATACACAAACCCACATATAGACACATACACACAAACACATACATACACAAATACGCACACGCACACAGCCAGGGAAGATGATGAAGCAAGACTGTTTTATTATACACATCATGAGAGTATTTAAAGGAAATCTTTAAAAATCTTCAAATATTGGAAGTTATTAGCCATTCTGACAAGACTGATGCATAGAAATCACTGTATCCTTAAAAATATAACATGTTTCTATAGACAAGCAACAAGCAAAAAAGGTGGTTCATAAATCCTATTTATAACACCAAAAACATAAACCATAGGATATATCCAACAAAATGTGTGTAAGAGTGTCACATAACATTGACGAGAAATTTAAAGAAAAGTCCAAATAAATGGAAAAGTTCATCATTTTGATCAGGATTATTGATATGCTCGCCCTAAACTCACCTACAGATTCAAGATCATCTCAATCAGCAAAAGGCTACTGTGTAACATTTACAGTCTAGCTCTAAAATTTCTATTGATATGCAAAGTACAAATAATAGCAGTTTGAGGAGAAAACAAAAATTAAACCATTAATGCTACTGATTTTCAGATTTAACATAGTAATAAAAAAAAGTGTAGAGACAGCATAAAAACAATGGATTCCTGGACAAAACACACTCCAGAATAGGACTATATTTATATTGTCCATCGATTTTTTTCAAAAGGTACCAAAGCAATTCAATAAAAACAGGAAAGTGTCTTTTAACATGTTACTGGAATAACTGGAAACTGCCGGTCTAGGTGGGGGAATAACTTTGACTCCTACCTCGTTTCACATTAATTTCAAGTACACAAAAGTCTAAATATGCTAAAATAAACTAAATATATAGAGCTCTAGAAGAAAATGTTAAAGAGTATCTTTGTTGTTTTGCTTAGGACCAATTAGATAGTGTTAACAATACAAGAAAAAAATCAAAACTTACTTCAAAATGAAAAGCAATAGGCTGGCAATTGTTCTGTATGGTCTAGACAATGATCTGTGGTAACCATTCTTTAAGTTTTAATGAGTAGCTTTATTACGCATACAGCAAGCAAACGTACAAGAACAGTAAGCAGCAGATAAAAAAGAGAAGATAAAATATCCTCAAATTTTACAATATCCTGCCGAGACAACTGGATTAGCCTGACTCGGACAGCAAAGGAAACATCAATGAGTCTTTCTACCAGAAATCAACCCCAGAACTGTCTTCTCATGGATGAGCTACCCAGGATTAAAGTCTGTCTTCCCACACCCATTTCAGCACTGTTATATCATGTCATAACACTAGTAACCTCTGAACCTCTACTGCTAATGGTTTACCTTCTTAGCTGTTCAAGGGCATGATATTTTTACTCTTGGGATGGTTTGTTGTTCATTGTCTCTCTGCCACTGCATAGGCAGGGGAGGGACTAGCCCATTTTAGGACTGGAGGACATTTTGAAACAAACAAGCTTGGGTCTGAAATGGAGAACAGGGCAATGCCACTTCCAGAGTTAGCTTCTCAGTGAGCTCAAACAGCTCATGATAATTTAGCAATAGTGTACATTTTAGGGATATACCTCAATGACAAAATATTCGCCTATGGTGACCAGAACCCTGGGTTTGATTCCTATCGGAAAAAAAAAAGATTAAAAGCAATAAAATTAAATTTCTCTTTAAAAACTTTACAGTTCAAAATCTAATATTTTCTTTTGGTTGTGAATTTAATACACTCCAGCTACATGTGTAGATACATACGTGTGTGTGTGTGTATGTGTGTGTATACCAGAATAATTCCAGAACTTTCTAAAACCTTTAAAAAAACAGAACAATATTGTTATATGGAGCATATTTACTTAATATTATTGGGTAATATATCCAAATATGGGTAAAGGTCTAAAGAAAGTTCCAAATAAAAGAACCTCAGTTACGTAGAGTTGTTTCCTTGAGGGTTTAATTAAAGTAAAAAATTAAAAGATGATAAATGTCAAGATATGAAACATAAAACAAGAAAAGTAAGTAATAAAAATTAAAAGTAGGATCTTTTCCTGTAAAATATTTGCCATTCAAACCACATATAAGTGAATTTTCCCCTATCAGACGGAAGTACTTACTGACTTCATCAAAAGTCTAAAGTTATGTGCCACACATCACCTTACAGGCAGTACCCAGTAGCACTGAACGTCATACACAAGCCAAGAATGGATGTCTGGTCCAGACTTTCCCTTTCTGGGAAAGCCCTTTATACCGAATGCTTGCTTCCCATTCACTGTTCCAATTTACCGTGGCTCTAGGAAATCTCCAATGTAGGAATGCATGCTCTCCACCAGAACCAGTCAAGGTTTCTCAAAGCCTTTCCACCCCTGGTTAAGTTCACAAGCCAATCATAACTTCCAAAAACCTGTGCTTGTGGCATGATGTTTGGAAGAAAAAAGAAAGCCAGACATATAAGGACTTAGACTGTAGAATTTAGTTTATAATGACATGAACAGGCACCTATAACTGATGCACACAGAAATAAAAATAGTAATTTCCTGAGCAAGTCTGGGTTGGTGGGAGTAAGCAAGGAAGGACCCCAGAGTGATCAACCTTTTCTGTGTGTGTGTGTGCATGTGTTCATGTGTTCATTAAGCAATACAAATAGGAAGTGTGTCCTTTAGGTACCACACAGAATATATAGCATACCTCAAAAACACCTGTTGTTACTTTGTACTTTGGTCTTCACAAAAGTATCTGTGAATCGTTACATCAGACACATAGGCCAAGGTTTTATGTATCTTATAGAATGTCCATTCCTGATATATCATGAACCAGGCAACCTGATTTTAGTATCAAGTGTCAATAAACCAGACATCACTTGCCCTAAACTGCCTAATAAACAGTAAGCTAGTCTTCTGACTAAACTAGTAGACATGTTTTTCCAACTCTTGAAACACAGTCCTACCAAAAAACCCAGGGCAGAGTTAATACTGCTCCAATGACAGTCACCTGGGTGCTAAGTACACTCTTTTCTTTCTCAAGTAATTAATGTTATAACTATTATCCTCTGCTATAGTATAAACACTATAAAGTGCTTTAAGGAGGGATGCAGACAGGAACAAATGAGGCATTGTTAGCCAAACCATAGCTGAGAGTCCTAGCTATCACTCACAGCCATCCAAGTCTCTCTGAGAAATCTTTACCTGGATAAATGACTTGAAACTGTCAGATAAGCTGTTCACATTCCAACTAGGAAACTACCTGACCATAACCAAAATGTGTGAACTTGACTGATGCTGTTTCATGCAATTCAAATTGTGGTAATTTGTTTTAATGGCAGAAGAGGTTTGCAAATATATAACTGATCAATCAAGCCAATGAGCAGAGACAGACGTGAAAGGACAACTGTGTCCACTCTAGGAGCACAAAGCTCTCTAAGCAAATGCATCAAAGGCTATGGTGGGTAGCTGAGAAATTCTACACACTCCATCATAAGTTAAAACACATGCTGGAGGAGCAGAATGTTCTAAGGAATGTGGAAAACCCAAGGAGACACCTGACAGTGGGCCTTGCCCCATAACTTTCTAGTCACTGTGTCCTTGGTAACTCACTCCATCTTTCTCGGTGCTAAATGTCCCTGTCTACAGAGTAGCACTTTGGAGCCCTACTTCACTTCACAGCAGGCTTGTTGTAAGGATCAAATGAGAGACTGAGCATGAAATCCTCTGCCTGTAGTCTGTGAGGGGTACAACGAGGGGAAGTTTTCTAACTTCTCCCCATCAGGAAGCTCTCAGATCCTTAGTGGGGATTGGCAGAGGAGGGAAGAATTCTCAGGCTCACAGAACATTAGATCTAAAACAAGCTTTCATTCTGGAAGACTCTCTGATGGAGGTATGGAAGCAGACGCTGAGATTCAGAGCCAAACTTTGGGCAGAGTGCATGGAATTTTATGAAAGAAAGGGGAGATAGAAAGACCTGAAGGGGACAGTAGCTCCAAAAGGAGACCAACAGAGCCAAAAATAAAAATAAAAAAAAACCACCTGGGCCCTGGGGTTCCTGCAGAGACTGGCATCCCAACCAAGGACCATGCATGGAGAAGACCTAAAACCCCTGCTCAGATGTAGCCCATATACTCAGTCTCCAAGTGGGTTCCCTAGTAAGGGGAACAGGGACTGTCTCTGACATGAACTCAGTGACTGGCTCTCTGATCACCTCCCCCTGGGGGTGCAGCCTTGCCAGGCCAAAGAGGAAGACAATGCAGCCAGTCCTGATGAGACCTGATAGGAAAGGGTCAGATGGAAGGGGAGGAGGACCTTCCCTATCAGTGGACTTGGGGAGGGGCATGGGAGAAGAGGGAGGGAGGGTAGGATTGGGAGGGGACAGAGGGGATACAAAGTGAATAAATTGTAATAAATAATAATAATTTTTTACAAAAGAAAAGAAAAGAGATTGCCTGGCAGTATGCTCTGCTTAATTGACTAGTTAGGACATATGATAGCCACCCACCTACACTGCTTCCTACGTTCCAAGTAGTGCAAGTGTGGTTTATCCACATCACTCCTTCAGTTCCACAAAAGCCCCATGCAGTGGTTACTGCTTTAAAGACGGAAGTACCCAATGCTCAGCGATGAAGTCAAATGTTCAGCCTCTCACATCCCTTAAGTCTTTATCACTACCCTGCTATGCGGAACCACAGAAAGATTAAAGGTTAAGACCTGTTTCTCTCAGTAACATGAGCAACTGTCCTCACTTACCATTGTGTCTTAAAATTCAAACAGTTGTCATCACGAAGATTACTAATACTAAATCCCTAATGCTCACCCAAAAGAAAATCCTGGACCCAGATCCAGGTGCAGCCAAAACGTCAAAGTGTACTCACGGCAGAATAAACTGTGGTCAAGAGTCTACCAGGGAGAAAGTGGGTCAGGCCAGAGATGAAGCCGAACTATGTTATTGCTGCCCGGCAATCAGGGCTTGAATTTCTCTCCATTCCTAGCCCATTTGGGAACAACTGCTCCTCCCTGGGTCTCAAAGTGAAGCACAAGATCTGGGCTCCTCCCTCAGTGCTCCTTGCAGCCTCTGCTCCTGACTGGCTCATAATGTACATGTGACCCAACCTGATCCAACACGATAAAACAAATCTGCCTGGCAGGTTAGACCAAACTCTCTCTCTCTTTGACTGGAGGGAGGTAGAAGCTCTGGCAAGGAGGCAGAGGAAGTCTGAGTATGGAGTCAGCACGCAGGAAGTAGAGCCAAATGGGGAGAAAGAAACCAGAGCCTGATGACATCATTTGAGCCCTGAGTTTACTCTAGGATTTATCCCTTGACTGGTCAGTTATGTGTACCAATAAATTCTTTCACTTAATCCTGTGCTGTTTGGGTCCTTAACCAGTGGGATCCTCACATCCACAGGAAGGGTTGTTTTTCCCCACTGAACTCGCTCCTGTGGCCAAAGTCTGACTTCTGGCTCCTCAGTTAGGGTTTAGTGAACTAGCCTGATAACTGGCACATTCTTAGAGCTCCAGATATCCAGGTATTAAACAGGTCACCTAAAGCAGAAAAGAACAAAACCATATAATGACCATTCTACCGTTAGTTCTAGCTCACTCCCACTGGACTCACGGCATCCCTACTGGACAACCATGGCCTCCTAGTTCCTCTGTGTCCCTGTATCTCCTGTTCCTTAGGAGACAGTTTCTAAAGGAAACAGGAATGAACTTCTGCTCTGACCTAGCCCTCTGTTTCATGTAAAAATGGAGACAACACTATTTGTCACAGCTTCAGTCACAACAGACAGAAAGCACTAATTTATAGGGACTGTGCTCATTCATAGTCATGTGGTGTGGACTTCTACCTCCCAAAGAGCTACACAACAGCTATGAGATGGAGGCAAAAGTAAGCTCTTAGTATATACTCTACTCTGAGACTTGCTCCTAAAAGACACAAGGAGAAGTTAGCCTCAAATGCTCAGTTGGGGCCCTTCCTTACTGACTCAAGCAGTGATAGGACAGATCTCTCCTCTACGGCTTACAAAAGAAGTTGACAGAAACTTTTGCCCAAATTCAATCTTAAGTAAAAGTTCAAACATACAAAGATGGAGGGAAAGGGACACAGAGAGAGAGAGAGAGCACGCAGGAGGACACTCTATGGGCAATGAAGCCAAAGGGCATGAACCTACATCCCCTAGCCTCGACCAGAGCTTCAGGCTACTCAGTGTGTCCACAGGACCAGGAGGCCTGCCCCTTGCTCTTTCATTACTTCTCAGTGGATATGAAAATCAAGGAATGAGCAGCAAATTAATACACAACTGAAAGTCATGGCTCAAGTGAGTGTTTAAAACCATTCCCATTTTCCTTGGCTGAAAAGGCCAGATATCCACAGGCTATGCGAAAGGAAAACAAAGGCAGCCAGCCAAGTAATTCAGCCTAAAAACTTCCTCTGCTCCAAATAAAGACTCTCGGGTCCTGGCCGATGCTGAGCAAGGAATTAATTAAGATGAACCCCCAAATGAGGCTTCAGAGGTGAGGTACACAGGTGCTCTGACCGGGCAGCATCTCTGCTCACAATCCTGTCCCTAGAGCCCTGTCCTTAATAGCTACTCTGCAAGTACACCAGATGCACCTAGGACATTTTCAACCTGTTTTTAAGATTTTCACACACATCTTTTTTTGTAAACTGCATTTCAAGGACTGAAGTTGTATGTAAATTTATCTTGTGGCTTGTGTGCTGGGGCAGCTGTCAGTAAAGCCTGTCCTTGAAAAGAAGGGTTTTCCACTTCAAAGGAGACCACAGACAGGCTTCACTAAGACATTCTGTGTTCTTAGCACAGTGTCCCTCCCCCAATTCCATGCTTGCCCCTCCTTGCTCTGGGGATCCTCTGGGTGTCCTGCTGGCTCTGTCCATCTACAGCTCAATGGGGGGGGGGGGGAGAGTTACCCTTACACTTTCAGAACAAATGGGTGAGTTCTCCAGCTCCTGTCAAGTTAAAAGACAAAATGGGCAAGTCCCATGGTGATGTTTACAACTTCCAAACTGGAACTGAGATATTTCTGAAATGCAGAGGGAAGGGACTTCATACCTCAGAAACCAATCGAAATGGGACTTTTCCTAGAGGAGAGAATTTCCACAGACCCTCATCAGCAGAACACTCTGTGCCAGTCCCTGAGTGGAGACAGAGGCCATGCTGTCCTTGCCCTCAAGGCTGTCCAGTGGAGACCGCTGCCCTTCACAAAAACAACAAGGCTCTTTGTTTCCAGGAGCTTTCTTTAAAGTCAAGGGCAGACCTCCCTTCAGAAAACAGATCCTGGAGATAGGCTAGAGAGCAAAACGAGAACCCTGGTGATCTTGCCAAAATTGAAAGATTTCTTAATACTTTCTAATTATGAATGGCAAGAAGGGCTTGGAGGTAGGATGTAGTACCTGATGTGGGCTAAGTAAATTAATACCTAAAACAAAGAAATTTCTACAGGAAGCTGCTCTGCCTTTTGGTGCATCTACACTCTAGTCTTTGTGAAAGCAAAAGTGCAGCCCATGGCACTTGGAATGTGCGTATGTCAGGGAACCGAAGATCTGATTCTAATCTGGGTTTCACCACCAGAGATTTTCCGTGATCTTAGTGAACCTAAGCATCACACACAGTGAGCCAGGCCCTCCTACATCAATCAAGACCAATCCGGTAAAACACTTTCTCAACTGGGCCTTCCTCTTCCAGAATGACTCTAGCTTGTGTCAAGTTGACTGAAAGGATACACACTCATCGCAGTGCTAGTAACCACATCCAGAAACCACACCTAGGAAGTGTCTTTCGCATAGGTCCCACCAACCATCTAACCAGAGTAGAGAGGTTGCCAAGAAGCCCAGAGGCATGTGCATGAAAGGGAAGCCTGAGCAACATGCCCACATGAACAAGACAGGAGTAAAAGGCAGCTATGACACCAGGGCAACAACAGAGGTTGAGGTGAATGCTAGGAGAGACTGGGTCCAGTGTTGCCCATAATGATAAAAGCATCCCACATGCATGCTGCCTGGAAGCCATATGCAGCCATGGAATGGTGGCGTTTTGTATTTAATTTTAATCATTTTAAGTTCTTTTGGCCACTCATTACCACTGCTTATCATTTTAGGATAATAGTGTGGTCCAAAGCTAACGTGCAGTATATGCATTGAAACTAAGGTTCAAATTTTTAAAGGATCCTTGTCTAAAAACAAATGACACCATTGAGCAGGGCAGTTTGTTGCCTATAATCCAGAATACCAAAGGTAAAAGTGTGAAGATGGGGAGCTGGAGGATAGCCTGGGCTACACAGCAAGATCCTGTCTAAAAAAAAGAGAAATAAAGAAAAAATAATATAAACATGGAAGTGTTTTAATTCAGTCTCGTTTCTAAAAAGTACAGAGCTTGAAGTCTATGTGCTTCAAGGGTGACCATGCTTCGAAATATTAATTCTCTTTCCCTTAATATGTCATCTCGCCTTCCCTCCTTCACAAACAGTGAGATAAAAACGGGCATGCACCAAGGTTCAGAGGCTTGAATTACTACGACCACTGCTAGTCTGTGACCTCAAGCAAGGACCCTCTGCTTTAAACCAAGTGTCCCCCACATCACTCCACATCACTCAGACATGGGAAATGAAACAGGACAGCTTAAAAGCTGTAATTGTGAGATCCTAAGATAAGAACCTATATTTTATTTAATATATATAATATATATATATTATCCATAAGGATCTAGGGGATGACTTGGTGGGTAAGAGCTGGCGCTCCAACCATGAAGACCTGAGACCTACACAAAAAGCTGGTGTGGCCCTACTCATGCACAAGCACACGGAGCAAGACAAAGCCAGGAGGATCCCTGGGGCTCCCTGGCAGCAAGCCTAGCTCCAAGTTCAGTGATAGCCAATAAAGCAGAGCAGAATACCCAATGTCCTCCTCTGGCCTCCACGGGCCCATGCATTTGCACATACACATGCACCTACAGCATACACACATACACTACATATATACACATACATAACACATATAGACATACATACAGACACCACATATATACACAAAAGTCATACACAAGTCTTAATCAAATTCTAACACTTTTATGGTATAAGGACAACATCAAGGAAGTAAGAAAAAAATAAGAAAAGAGAAAACATTTATAAATCATATTTCTGGTAAAAGACTAGTAACCCAGAGCATATAAAGAACACTACAATTCAAAAAAAGAAATGAGCCAAGGGATTGGCAGTGCAGTCAATGGTTGAGTACTTTGCGTAGTACATGTGAAAGCCTCAGTTCAATTCCTAGCAACTGAAATAAAGAAAAGGCAAGAAAGAACAATATTTGAATATATATGTCTCCAAACACATAAAACAAATAGCCACAAAGCATATGAATTGATGCTTACTATCTCTAGTCATCAGGGGAATGGAACTCCAGGCTCTAATTAGATACCATGCCGCACCCACCAGATGACTATAATCTAAAAGGGACAGTAGCAAGCGCTGGCACAAAAGTGGGGAGACTGGGACCTTCGTGCATTGCTAATGAGAAAGCGAAACAGCGCAGCTGCTTTGCAAAACAATTCATCTGCACCTCAAAGATTAAGGACCCAGGGATTTGACTGCGACACAAACACCAAAAAACCTGAAACTGTGCATTCCACAAACACTTATACATGAATAGTCATAGCAGAATTGTCAATAGCAACCAAAAGAAGAAACAGGTAAGCATGGTGACACAGCCTATTTACCCAACTATGCAAGAAGCTGAGGCAGGAGAATCACTTAAGGCTGGGAGTTCAAGACCAGCTGCGGCCACACAGTAAAACCGCTTCTCAAAAACTGAATGCTATCAACTCTAATGTCTATCAGTTAATGGAAGAGTAGGTAAAACGTAGTATACCCATACAATGGGAAATTATTCAGCCATCAAAATGAAGGCCCAATAGTTGTTCTAACACAGATGAACCCTGAATGGCGTGCTATGTAAATAAAGAGTCCCCCTATTGTATGAGACCACTTATATGGTCAGAAAGAGCAAATAATATGAAGAGATGGGGCAGGGGGTATTGGATAGACAAGAAGTGTGATGGCTAGTGAGATTTTGTTTGGGGTGGTGAAAATGTTCAAAGTTGATTTTGATGATGGCTACTCAATTCTGTGATATAGTAAAAATAATTGAACTGTAAAGTTTAATCTTGTGGCCTGTGCAATAGATGATTGTCTTACTCAGTAAGGCTGTTTGTTTCTGTTTTTTGTTTTGTTTTGTTCAAGAAGAAGGAAGAGGAGGACAAAAGGAAAATATGAGTATGCCCTCATTCTACATAACTGACCCTGTTTTCTTTCACCCCGGGCCCCAGCATGGGGTGCATGGGGTGTAGGTGACCAGTGTTGCTCCTCTAAGCCTAGCTACAGAACAGACATTAGGTCAGACATCCCTTGTAAGTGAGAGGGACTTCTCTGTAAAGCAGTTTGTGCTGCCTTACTCAGCAAGAATGGTATACTCTCAGATGTAGCTAATATTAAATTATTTTAACTTTTCTGGTATCAAAAATGTACTTTTGCATTAAAAGAGAAAAAAATGCAGAAATTCAGTGTCCCAAGTCAAACCCAAGGAGCCCTGCAGGCAACTGGGGTAACCCCACTTCTGTGAAGAAAAGCCACAGCTGCAGATGGTCTAAGTACAAGGCTTCCATGGAACCCCGCCCAGGCAAGGGTCAGCATGAGGGCCACAACTCTGCAGAACTCCAGGACTGAGTCCCTTGACCCTCATTTCTCTGGGGGTGACATGAAGGAGTGTGTCACCAGATAATAAAACAGCTCATGGGGCATTTTCCTGGTATCAGAAACTAAAGACAAAAGTCTGGGTTTAAAATTTCCGGGCACAGGAGAAAGTTGGAGCAGCCTAGACTACAGATTTAGAGAAGTGTGACAGCAAAACAGTAGGGCTGTTTTGTTTAATAAACACACCAGAATCATGTAAATAAGTGCTCCCTTCCAAGTAGTGAGCCTAGGAAGCCAAGCACGCAATTCTGATGATATTGCCATTCCTCGGAACATGTTCAAGATGCCAGCGAAGTCCTTCTTCAGAGCCCCTTTCACATTCCATTTAAGAGCATCAAAAGCAGAAAGACTTGGTTCTTTGAAGACAGATTTTACTCTCTTACAAATATCCAAGTGTTTCTCCATGAGCTGGCTGGAGGGTAAGGCCAGTGTTAAGTCTAAATCACCCATCTCCAGCCAGAAGCAAGGAAAGGGGAACATACAGACACACAGACAGGCTCTGGCTACAACTCTGAAAATAACATCTAATGTCACTGGCACAACTACTACAGTGACAGCTCTGAGAAAGTTTAGATGTTTTCGTTAGCAAGCCTAACATCTGTCCGAGGGTCTGGGTGTGGGGAAGGGCTCTCACCATCCTCAGCAGTGGTCCCAGCTGCAAAGAAAAGCCCCGGTGAGGGAAATAGTCAGGATGTGGCAAAATGGTTCAGTGGGTAAGGGCTCAAGGGTGTTTGCCATCAAGTTAGATGACCTGAGTTTAATACGCAAGACCCAAATGGTGAAAGGAGAGAACTGACTCCTGCAAGTTGTCCTCCAATCTCTACACAAGTGCCATAACACGTGAGCACATACACACAGAGACACATAGGCTTATACACTGACACACAAACACAGAGAGAGAGAAAAAAACAGACAGACAGATATACAGAGAGAGAGAGGAAGAGAAAGATTTAAAAACAGCAATAGTCATGGGCTGGAGATGTATCTCAGTTGGTAGGGTGCTTGCCTAGCACCAAAATGCCTAGGTCTGATCCTCAGCACTGCATAAGCCCGGCACGGGCATGGTGGCCCACAGCTGGAATCCTAGCACTAAGGAAGTACAAGCAAGAAGACGAAAAGTTCAAGGTCATCATCAGCTAGGTAGCACATTAGATGCCAGACTGGGTTGTACAAGACTTGAGAGGGAGAGAGAGGGGACAGGTGTCACAGCAAGCCAAGTGTGGTAACACATACCTATAATCCCAACAACTTGAAAGGCTGAACACTGAAGTAGAATGACCCAGAGTTTAAGGCTAGCATAGACTGTACAGTATCAAATAAACAAAAAGGAGTGAAGAGGAAATGAAAAAAAAGAAAAAGAACACAAATGAAATAGTTAAAGCAACCATGGAGTTATCTCTTGCTGACACGGTGAAGCTTCATTAACGATCAGTCATTTACTAAGCACCCCACCCATGCCAGAATAGTTACAATAAAGGGACAACAACGTCCCTGCCCGCAAGTTCAGTCTTGGTAGGTTTAGCCTCACATAAAATACAGACAGACCTATAGTTTTGCTTCCCCTGGGAAACTGCTCCACTCAGGACTTTAGAAAACACCCTGGCCCAGCACCCGCACCAGCACCCCACGTGCACAGCCAGTATCCACAGAAGGAGACCCACTTGGGAGTACCTCCAGCCTTAGGTGGCTAGCCAGCCTCAGGCAGTGACCAAATGCATCAGTTTGGCTTTTCATCACTGACATAATAAAGACAGACTGAGGAACGGGCTGAAGATGTGCTATTGACTGTGCTCTGTTCACACTCAGAGCCTGGAAATGTCACTGGCTTGCCCGGACGCCTCACTAGTAAGCCTGTCCATTACTAGCAACATCATTTGCAGTTCACAAGCATGGTGAATTCCACTGATCTCCAGGAGCTCAAGGAACAGTACAGGCTTCAAAGAGCAGCTAGCTGGCTTTGAGATCCTGAAGCTGCAACTCTTGGGTGGGTGGAAGGGGGCCTCCAGCTCTGGGTCTAAGCAGCTTGGCAGTCCCTCCCGAAACCCCCGTCTCTGTCTGCATCTTCAACCTTCCGTCAGCACCTTTGCCTCGACCACATTAGTCAGTACAACTCTTCCATGTGGGACCCAGGCTAGCAATGGCATTATGGAGACCCAAGAGTGCAGGAGGAGCCCAGGACCCTGTGTAACTTATACAGAAACTAGAGGTGCGATGAGGCCTGTAACATAAAGAACATCTGTAGCATTCTTCAACAAACAGTAATAATGCCTTTCAGACATGCCCTGCCACAGACATCATAAATTATTTTCCCATTTATCTGACTGGAGCTTGCACTCTATATAACCACTAAGGAAAGTGGGGGTCACACCAAAGTAAAGTTACAGAGCCCACCCTCAAAGCCAGCCCATCAGCAGGTCATTCCTCATAAACCTTGACACAGCAGACCACTGTCCCCTCCGTGGCTTGCTTCTCGCAGCAGCTATTTAAGTAAGTTCTCAGAACTCTATCTGCCTCATCTGGAAGATGGGGGTGCTAGCTACTACTCTGCTGAATACTGAAGACAAGAAAATCCATACAAGATGCCAGGCCTGGTCCCTACAGGCCTCACCAAGTCACAGTTCACAGGCACAGAGGGCAATGTCACAAATATCAACCAGTCATACCCACGTTTGCATCTCTGCTCTCAGTCCCTGGACCCCTGCTCTGAGATGTGGAACCCAGTACTTCGAAAGGACAGCTGGTGGTCAGAGCCAGCACCCTCCCTGGGCCTGCTGCTTCCTGGGGTCGGTAAGCCCTGAGCTAGAGGAAAGGGAAGGGGCATGCTCTTCACACCCTGTGGCTGTGGCTACAATAGGGAAAAGGCCAAGCAACACCCTCACAGAAGGTTGCAGGGACTTAACCAGTGAGGCCTGTGGCTGATTTGTTAAAAAGCCTACAGTACTTCAAAGGGAAAGTCTGATTGGAAGTAGGAGAAAACAAGAAACAGGACAGGTGCCTACCATAGAAGGCCTCTGAAAGACTCTACCTAGCAGTGTATCAAAGCAGATGCTGAGACTCATAACCAAACTTTGGGCAGAATGCAGGGAATCTTATGAAAGAAGGGGGAGTTAGTAAGATCTGGAAAGGACAGGAACTCCCCAAGGACCAAATATATCTGGTCATAGTGGTCTTGTCTGAGACAGATTCTCCAACCAAGGACCATGCATGGCGATAACCTAGAACCCATGGCAGCTCAGTATCCATGTGGGTTCCCTAGTAAGGGGAACAGGGACTGTCTCTGACATGAACTCAGTGGCTGTCTCTTTGACCTCCCCCCTTCCCCCCGCAAGGTAGGAGCAGCCTTGCTAGGCCACAGAGGAGGACATTGCAGCCAGTCCTGAAGAGACCTGATAAGCTAGGATTAGATGGAAGGGGAGGAGGACCTCCCCTATCAGTGGATTTAGAGAGGGGCAGGGAGGAGCCAAGGGAGAGAAGGTGGAATTGGGAGGAATTGAAGGAGGGGGCTACAGCTGGGATACAAAGTAAATAAACTGTAATTAATATTCAAAAACTTTTAAAAAAGAATCAGATAAAAGGTGGAACAAAAAAGGTGGGGGAGTGTGCAAATTTGCCTGCTCTGAAGTACTTGGCCACTGTCAAGCCCTTAGAACCTCACTGAAGAGGGAAAACCCCTCCCTACCTATTCCTGGCCCATTAACTAACATCTTGGTAAAATAGGGCTCACTTGGGTGTAATTTTACTGACTCCTTACAGACTTCATGCCAAGTGAAGCAAAGGACCACCCAGACCTGTTCCCCTAAAGTCCTTACTGTCCCAATAAGGTAGGACATTAGCTCAGGGCAGACTCAGCCTGGGAAAGGGAGGCTTGAGGTGCAAGAAAATTCAGGGGTTGTGAGCCTAGCCTTTACTGGCTGAGCCATCTCTCCAGCCCATGCATAAAGAGGACCTAGACCTCCTGCTCAGATGTGGCCAATTGGCAGCTCAGTCTCCATGTGGATCTCGGAGTAAGGGGAGCAGGGGGGACCTCTATCATGAACTTGATTGACTGTCCTCTGATCATTGGCACCTGGTGATGCAGCCTTACCAGGCCGCATAGGAAGATGATCCAGGCAGTCCTGATGAGACTTAACAAGCTATGGATAAACCCCCCCCCTTTCAGTGAACTAGGGGAACAGGATGAGGGGAAAAGGGAGGGAAGGGGGGCTGGGGGGAGTTGAGGGAGGGGGCTTCAATCGGGATATATAATGAATAAATTGTGAAGAAAAAAAAATTTAAATTCATGGGACAGTGTTTGCCATCTCCATATGAACACACCTTTACTTCGATCAACAGTCATAGGTGAGGTCAGGGCCATGGAGAAGACTAAAGACCTGAGCTCCCAGAAGCCGCTGGCAAGGAACATCATCCCTGCATAAGCCTGGCCTAAGTGCCATGCAGTGGGAAAACTCCATGAAGTCAGTCTATTTCTGAACAATTTGTAAATCAAAAGTTGACAAGGGCCCCCACCAAGGCTAAACACACAACGAGAAACCAAAGAGTCCAAGTCAGCTGGCAGGGTGATAAGTAATGCTACACACACAGAGCATTCAGTCCTCCCGACCATGAAGAAAGGAAAACTTGACCACTAAAGGAGCAGTTGTGGCCCACCTAGGGCCAGCAGGCTGAATGCCCAGCTCAGTTCCTCAGCTGGTGTGACCAGTATCCTCTCTGACACACTGATGCGGGCTAGCCAAGGAAACGGATGGACTGGGTCGGCCTGGTGAAAGCACCTTCCGCAGGATAGCCTTGGTAAGCAGGCCCCAGTATGGCAAAGGATCCCAGAAACTTTTCCAGCATGGCTGCAAGGATCATGATTCCCCTTCACTGGGATCCCTGAAAGAAGCCAGCCAGGCCTCCTGAGCCTCATTTTCTTTATCTGTAAACCTGGCTCACAACAGTTGTTTATACTGGAACCAGGCCTGAGATAACTTATCAGAGCCGGCACCTCTTTCGCAGCTTGCTCTTGTCACACAGCTGTGAAAGGCAAACTGGTGACAGCCCAGGTGTGACTCTAGCGCCCACCAGGCACCTCTGAAGCCAGCTCCAGCCAACCTCCCAATACTCAGCAAAACTCAACTGAAACTCCAAAAGTTGACACTTTTCCAAAGGGTAAAGAAGGAAATAAAATCTGCTTGATGCCCAAATTTCAACCTGTCTAACTATTCTCACTTTAAGTTGCTGACTGAGAGGGTCACCCGAGAGCTATGGAGCTATGCAAACCTCTGCCTGATTCCCTCTACAACATACTGTTCCTGGCGCCAGCTTGGAAATGTCCTCTAGATGGGAATGAGGTTGGGTATGAAGTTTATCAGGAATGTACAGCTTACCCAGGCAGATCCACAGGAGGCTCTGCAGCCATTCCTTCTGAGCTCCCTGGTTCTGGCCTGCTCATGGTATAGGCACCATTAGCCTGCCAGCCTCAGAGCCTGGATAAAGTCAGAAGCCAGGTGCAAAGCTTGGCCCCACCCATCACTAAAGTGACCTTGACTGAAGCACCCAAGCCCTGTTTCCTCACCTGTAAAATGAAGATCTTAACAGTCTTTCACTGTAAACATAACAGATCCATGGTAAACATAACAAAAAATTAAAGAAGATTGTATATAGAGAAGATGGCCACCTACCTCAGCAAATGCTAGCCACAAGCCAGTGACAAAGGCCACTACTTTGCCTCTATTTATGGCTAAGAAAACAGATAGAGCTACAGGAAACCAGACAACAAAGAGCCATTACATCTAGGAACAAGTTCTGCCGATTCTCTGCAGTACTGGATCAGCCTCTGGCCATTTCATGACCACTTCTACCAAACTCTTGAGGCAATCTGTAGCCAAATGATTTTGGCAGGCTGACATGCATAAAGACAGTAACAGTAGTTTATGAAGCCAGATGGGAGAGAAAAGAGGGAGCAAAATGATCATTTGGCAGACACACAAAGGAAAAAACTTGAGGTTATTAAAAGTTGACTCAGTCCCCAGCTTGCTGAAAAGAGACAAGCTTTTGTCACAGATATCCCTGATCTTCTCAAACCCCGGCTCTCAGTATCATGAGCTTGGTATCAGGGTGAGTGGGAACAGACAACCCGGCTTCAGATCTGCTGGATTCCCTGTCACTGGGTGACAATGGTCAGGTTACCCTGCTAAGTCTGAAACAGGACTGATCAGTCCGTGGAAATGTCTCTGGGGTCCTTACGGCACTGGTGGCTTATTCTTGAGGCAAATCAACACCAGGACATCCTGCCTGCTCGTGCCCAGCTGGCTGTAATACAGCCTAATTCATTAGGCCACCCTACCACGCCAAAGCTTCCTGTGCCCCCAACGGCATCTTATCACTACATTAGCCTTCTAGAAAAAAGATTTAAGGAGCACATCTCTTTACCAAACTCTGGCCAGTTCTCTACTTTCTAAATTGTCATTGTAAATGTCATTTCACTTCCACCTGGTTTAAAAAAAAAAACAAACTCTGAAATGAGCCATTGATAGAGTCACCATTAATTTATATTTCACCAATTCGGAATTTGTGTAAGCAGAGTGGTTCACTTGTACATTATCATGAAGGAAGGGCTAAGGGCTTGCTCCTGATATAAAAAGGCAGCATCCTGCCATTTACCCACTTACGATGTTTTTGTACAATTTAAAAGCAGTCCTTCCAACACAAACACTGCTTCATTATGTCCCATTGTCATCTATTTACTGAAGAACATGCAAGAATGTCAGCTCTTAACAATAATGGCCACTTCCTAGGATTAAAATAATAAAAGGCCATCTCTTGGAAAACATTTTTTGGGTGATGAGCAGTAGAGGCTTTTTGTGTGAATCCATACCATCCCTTGTTTTCTGGCTTGAAACAGGTTCCCACCATGAGCAAAGGCACCTAATGGACTAGATTTTACAGGTAATAAACGCTCAAAAACATGAATGACTAAATGATAACCATGTTAAACTATTCATTTTAATAGCCCCAGTTTTCATCCTACTTTATATAGTCAAAGGGTTACTTTAAAATATAGACACGTTTTCATTCATACAAGTGTTGTGACCTGACCCTTCAGACAGAATGCAGAGGCCATCTGTGTACACAGTGCTCATGACTCTTAACAAAAGCACAGCAGAGACACGCTTCGCAGTGCCTGGGATAGGGCCTTACACTGTACATGGACCCATGCTGTGGACTCCTCTTTGGACCAGGATCCTAGAGCATGCTCTGTGGACACGTGGGGCTGCTTCCCTTTGTAGAGAGGATCAAAGCTATGTAGGTCCAGGCTTGCTCTTTCCCGCCACTGCTGGAGACTCTAATGGCCAATGGGGCTCCCAGATGCTCGTGCCCCACGCACCAGAAGGACCTGGCAGCTCTAATGTGTTTCAATTCCCTGTCACATCCATTTTCTGGGTCTGTAAGATGGTTCGGTGGGGAAAGGCACTTGCCATGCAAGCCTACCCATCGGAATTCATGCAGAACCCATTTAAAAGGGCAGAAGCTCCAGCTCCACAGAATTTTCCTCTCACAGCCACACTCAGGCACTGTGGTGCACACACATATGATAAATAAGTTTAAAATTCCATTTTCTTTTTCCAGTTTTTAAAAATGTGTGTACTGTTTTATACCTGAGTGTTTCGTCTGCATGTAGACAATGTGCCACATTTGTGCCTGGTAACCACGGAAGCCAGAAGAGGGGGTTGAATCTTCTGAAAGTTGAGTTATAGGCAACTGCGAGCTGTCATGTAGCTTGCAAACTTGGGTTCCCCAGAAGAGCACCCAGTGCTCTTTAACCACTGAGCCATCTCTCCAGCCCCTTAAAATTCCATTGTCTAATACCCTTCAGTGCCTTAGGGAGTAAAAGGGGCATAAACCCTACATAAATTCCAGAAGACAGAAAATGATTACTATGGATAAAAAAATAAAGTTGTTAATATACAAGGAATTGGGGGAAACAGAAATTATCACGTAATTTTTTTTTCTTCTCCAGCTAAGAGGGACTGGAATGCAACATCTACCTCAGATAAAGTATAGCAGACATACCCAAACTAAGACTCACTTTTGGGGCCAGTAAGACAGCTCCATGGCTAAAGGTGCTTGCTGCACAGACATGGTAACCTGGAGTCAACCCCCGGAACCCACACAAAGGTGGAAGGAAGGAAATGGCTCCAGAAAGCCAGCCTCTGACCTCCACACGTGACATGACACACATGCCTACATATATCATGTGTACACACAATAATAATAAATCATTTTTAAAACTCAATTTTTATGTTACTTATTTTCTTAGTACATGTAATCCATAGTGCACCTGGCCACAAGCTCATAGCATGCACAGCTTCCAAAGAAGCTTTTTCATCTGAGTCAATGGTTTAAAAAAGATTCTAATATCTAGTGATTTGGGTCATGGACCTTCTTCCAGGTGTTCCAGAATACCTACAACTCAAAGAGACCCTACACTGCCCCAGAGTCCTTTCTCAATAGCCTGAGATGCAAGTATATAGTCACTCCTCAGAATGTAATGACTGCTGGAGTCAAAGAGGCATAGTCTAGGAATAAGACAACATAGCAAAGCACATTGCAAATACAGAGTCATACACCCTGCAACTCATATACCCTGAAATTCAGAGCATGGAATTCTACAGACTAAGCCAGAGACGTGTCTGCCTCTGTGAACAACGAATTACATGGGCGGATGTTCAACTGGCTGTTGCTTAAAATAGCAAACTTTTGGAATTAATGTAAATGCTCATCAGAAAGACAACAATTAACTAAATTGTGGTCCATTTATGCATGGAATACTTCCACAGCTAAGACGATGTCAGAG
>CM053753.1:20118886-20131824 GCA_028658305.1 Pachyuromys duprasi | reverse complement strand
ATAGATAGATAGATAGATAGATAGATAGATAGATAGATAGATAGATAGATAGATAGATAGATAGATAAGCAGAGATTACTAGGTTGTCCCAGTACTTGTGAAGTTGTGGCAGGAGAATTTTAAGTTTCAGGCCAGCCTAAAACTGTATAGCATGCCTGTCTCCAAAAGAGTAAATAGAAACAATTGCTTTGAGGTTCTGGGAAAAGCCTTTTTTTCCCAGCCTGAGCAATGCCTGGGACCCTTCTTCTATCCACCCTATAAAGCCTGTTTACATAGCACTTCCCTCCCTTGCATCTCTCTCTCTCTCTCTCTCTCTCTCTCTCTCTCTCTCTCTCTCTCTCACACACACACACACACACACACACACACAGCATGATGCGAGGCTGACTGATTCTTTCACACAGTTCCTCTTTCATCCCCACCTTTAGCTGTTCTCACAATTTATTTCCCAATTTTACTTGCCCAACAAAACATCCTTACTGCCCTCAAGAATCTCAGCCTGGAGAATGCCAATCCCTCCTGAATGTAAAAGGCAAGCCAACCTCTATCATTTTCCTGACTCTACCACATGAACAGAACAGGACTTGAAGAACACACCTTACAACTTCTAGTGGAGGCAGAAGCGGGGTTCTAAAGGCCACTCCTGGGTGGCCTTCCAGACCCTGCTGGGCCAGGGACACTGTACCAACACCTCTGCCACAGTGCATGCACTCAGGCAACAGCAGCATGGGTACAGTCCCTATCATCTGGGCCCCTCTTCAGGGCCCTTCTTTGGTGAGGAGATGTTGAGGTCTACTTAGGGGTTCTCCCTCCATCTCCAGTACTTAACAAGATGCATGTGTCTTCACCACTGGGCAAATGGTTCCCTCTGCATCAGGTACTTGTCACATTTTGGAAACAATTAGAAATTAGGAAAATGCTGGGAAGGTAGACCTGCCCACCAATCTACTTCAAGCATCTCTGTCTCCTCCCAGTCATTTTTAATATATTAAGCTTCAGCAGAAATTAAGAAGGGAATGCACAACAGGCACATCTTCCCCACAATGATCTGCAGTGATCCAAGGAGGATGATGAGGCAGCCTGTGAGGACGGTCTGTAGGAATCAGTGATGCTCTGGCCCCAGAAGCCCACGGGTAGAAGGAAATCCTTCTGCCATCCCTAAGCCCTGCTCTCTAGCTCCGTCCGAGGCAGTTTCCACTCCCTGGGCTTTTCATTGCATCAAGTTAATAAACTGCAGTGGGGTATGGCTCTGTGGTAGAGCATTCATCGTACCATACCTGAGAATGCATGGCTAAATGCCCCAGACACCATGAAAATAAAATACAGCAGGCACATGGATCCGTGACTTTTCTTTCAGCTAAGCCCAGTGAGCATAACCCAAAGGGTTCTGGCTAGCACTCTAATACACCCAAATGTTCTCACTTTAAGGCAGTCTTAGGAGATTTCCTGTCTAATGCAACAGTATGATTTGCTTCTTAAAGAACAGGCCAAATGAATGAGGACACTGCCAGAATCCTTCCTAAGGAACTTTAGGACTCTGGACCTTTAAGGCTGGATGCTATTTCTGCAAAACTATCAGTGCTCAACTGAAGTTGGGTCCGTTCAATAGAAGATCAAGCTGGGCAATCTGTCCTTTGTCAAAATGAAGCTGGATGATGACAGAGATGAAGTACTCCACACCTTGTTGATGGAGTCAGTTTTAGGTAGCATTTTAAAAGTCCATCTACTCTGGCTCTCCCTCCACCAATCCTCACATGAAATGTAACACTCCCCCCAAAAGAAATCATTCACGTGCAATCTCTGTCCATACATCACTGAACAAAGAAGCCAGCTTACAGCAGGATTCAGAAATTACCAGGGAGCACTCCCATGCTTCCCCCTGGCTCAAATATGAAGGATTTAATTTGCTATGAAACAGAGACACAATCCTGAAATTACAGGCGAACTCTGACAGGTGTTTCCTGTAATCTCATTAATACTGGACAAGAAGTCAGCAGCACATTAATCATTAGCCAATTGTTGAAAATTAACTAATGGTCTGTAAGGACATACATGGAGTCCTCATGTATTCACTCATTTATTTACTCAGTCATTTGACATGCATTTCCTGATGTGCCTACTATGTGTCAGGGGCAGACCTAATTTCACAAAGCTATAGCGCTGAATCAGACTACATTCTTGGCCTTTATGAACTCCTACTATGATTTAATCCAAAGTCTATTAGACCTAATCAACCAAATAGCCAGCTGTGTGCTCCCAATACCAAAGCGCACACAAGCCACTTTCTCTAACAGCTACTGAACAAACTAGAAAAAAAAAAAAAGCAGTATCTGTAAATAGAAAAACTGTACCATGCTAAACAGAGTCCAGTGAGGAAGCAAGTATGTACTTGGGCAAGGAGGGTAGGAGGCAGGGAATGAGTACTCCAGGGTCAGAAAAGGCTAGACAAAGAAGGATGTGCTTGAGCTATCCTGGAAGAACAACTAAGAGCTGGACATACGGACATAAGAAGTGCAGCTCCAGTGGAAACAACAGACCAAAGACCCAGGTAGGTGAATGCAGAACTAACACCCACCCTACTTGCCAAGCCCAGGAATCAGGCTAAGTGACTTCTGGTACTGTGTTCCACCTCACCCTACTCTGCAAAGCTGGGAGAGGCTAAGCCACATGGCTGTGCAGATACAGTGAGCTTGTCCAATCAACGCTGTCCACAAGACACAGGGAGAGCACAATCACAGCAACTCATCCCCCAGCATCAGGACCACTGTGCTCTACCAGTCCCACCGACAAGTGGCCACACCCCAGCAAAGCTCCCCAGAGGGGCCCACCACTCTCAGCTACTTGGAGCCATGGAAACAGAGTTCTAAGTATCTCTGAACCCAAGCTCTGAGCCCCTGAAGAGTCCTCAGAGAGACCTTTCTCCCAGGGAAACCCTCACTGTGGCTCAGAAAAAGGACAGGGTGAGGCACTTTTCCTGAGACACCTGTTCACTTGCCATCCTAAATGTTGACTTACTGGCCATCTAACTATGTACTGCCGGAAGTGGGTCACTGAATAAAACAAAATGTTCAGGATCATGAGAGGAATCCTCAACTCTTCAGATTTGGGTCAGAAAAGGTATGATTTAGGAGACCTATCATACAGGAGACCTATGTTTGAGTGTATTAAGCCGCTACATGGAGTTCTCTCGGGGGAAGAAAACAGTACAAGAAAAAGGTAGGCAATGGGCACATAAAAGAGGGGTGCATTTGGAAGGGGAGGTGCAGCTGAGGAGTAGAGAATGGAACAACAAAGGCCAGGCTAAACCAAGCGGCCCCAAGTCACGGTGTCTGGCCTTTCCTCAGTGGGCAACGAGAGCCACAAAAGCCTTGGGTTCACTCCAGAAAATCATCTAATAGTTGGAGGAATGAAGGGGAAGGGAATGATAGTAAGACTTTAAAGGGGCAAAAATATCAACACCATAAAAATAAAAACATATGACACTCAGCAAGATGAAAGCAAAGACTTGGTAAAACTTTTCTTCAGGTTAAAATTTTATTTCATCAGACCTGGTCTGAGTAAGCCCTTTGCTAAACAGAGAAAACAGAAACTGAGTCATGGAGAAGCTCTGCCTTCAATGGCTCCAAGCGGATGTTAGGGACATACAGCAGGGGTACACAGAACGGGTACACAGGGATCCCCCTCTCAGACAGTTTGAGTATGGTAGAGAAGTGAGCGGCAGGCAGTTTGGGGAGAGGACCAGGAACAGTTGCACTGACTGTACACTGTTCCACCACATCAGTTTGCTTAAGGGAAATGGAAGGCTGGACCATGAACGGAGTAGAGCGTGTCCACCCCAGGGAAATGCAACTTGTAACCATCCCCATCCTGACACCTGATGCCGAACAGCATTTTTCCTTGGTGCCAGCAAGAAGAGGAAAGAAGTGATGTAGAACAGGGATGTGGAACAGAGCAAACGCTGCTGCTGGGAGGGGTGTGACTGTGGGAACCCAGGGAACTGCACCGTTTCCATGGCTTCAGCCTCCACTCAGCCCCGTGAGTCCACAAGCGAAAGCTGCAGAGATTTCGTGTTCGTGCTTAAAAATAATAATAACGGTCTAACGCTGGGAAAACTTGCTGCCACCAAGGTAGTCTCACCAGTCCCCAGAGCTGCATGTGTTTACACACAACACAGACCAGACACAGACCGGAGCCCGGGGGATGGGCACGTCCCTTACCCAACAAAAGTATTCATTCCACTACAAATGGCCTGAAACAGGCAGGGACATCAGCCGTAAGCTAGCCCTGCATCTCAGTCTAAGGGCTTGTCATACACAATCTCACCAAGCTCCCAGGCCAAAATAATTGCCAGAGCCCCTATCCATCCAGCTTTGCAACCCATGCAGGCTTCTGCCCTTTGCTTTGTCATTCACATTAAATGAAAGGTATTTACTACAGATGAAAAATAAGCTTTGCTCAGCTGCCTCTAAACCCATCCCAAAAATAGAGCAATCGCTTTGGTACAAATTGGGTCAAATGTATAAAAAATAAAAAATAATAATAATAAAAATAAATCCATCCTGACTCCCTGGTGGGAGGATAGACATGGCATGGGACCTTGCTCAGAGTCAGGGGTAAATCCACAGAGATCCTCCCTTCCCTCAGTGTGAAAGGAAGTGTTTAAAGTCAGTCACATCTGACCATGTGACCATCCAAGAGAAAGCAAGACTTTAACGCCCTGAGTTGGTGATGCTCAGTGCAGCATCCCATATGTGTGTGTGTGTGTATCTATATTCACACATATATATATATATTCATAGTTTGTAGAAAGACTGGCCAAGTTAGTACATGACCAACCTCCCCTCAGAACTACCAAAAAGGACCCACTAGGAAGGGCAACAGGGGTAGAAGGGAAGGCCATCTATTTCCTCCATATTGTGTTTCCTCACTTCTTAGCTGAGACTTTCAAGCAGCCTGACCACACTTCAATTATTATCCTGAATTTCCTTAGGAGGAAAAAAAAACCTCTCAGAATATTAATGGCTTATGTATTCAGCTACATTAATTATTCCATTGATCTAAATTAATCTGCTATTCTGAAAGGTATTTATTTTCTAAGTTTGTTTAATCATTTCTCTTGAGCTACAAAAAGCAACAAACTGGGTCACCAATCATGACGTTAAATTTGGTAACAAGGCCGACGCCATCTGTGGCCTAGACTACAATGACCCATCCCCATGGATGGAGGCTTTCCAACACTTCCAATTTTACTTTAAAAAATGGTAACCGAAAGTCTACAATTGAACCAAAGGTTGTTTAAAATGTTCTGTGTCCCACAGGCAATCTCTCACAGCAGAGGTGGTGTGTGTGTGTGTGTGTTGAACTCCTATTAGGCCATAGTTTTCATGAGTAACAGCCAAAATTTTTAATTCTTTAGAAAGCAAACTGCCAAAACCTCAAATACAAACAGACATCATGTTATACCTGAAATACACACAACATTTAAAATGTCACAAGAAATCCTGAACATAAACCATAAAAGCCAATTTCATAAAAGCATAGCTTCACCTCAGGCGGCCAGCCAAACTCTGAGTGACCAGGGAGAGCCTAGTGCATAGAGTATTTGCCTTTGCAGCCTTTGCTTGGTTAAAAACGCATGGCTTCCACCCAAAAATCCAAAGCAAGTGGAACCAACTCAAAGAAGAGAATGTGGGGGACCCAGCTCCTTGCTCCCCAGCACGGGCTCCCTCCTTCATCTGCCATTCTGCACGGCTTACGGTGGGAAAGAATTAGCCCTTGCAAGCGTGCTGCAAGGCCAAAACAGACTGACATGGCTTCTGCACCACAGAAGAAAGACAACAGAATGTCAGACGTTTTTAAATAATCCTGGTGATGTTAGCCAGTCTCCTTAGCTGCTGGGGGGTGGGGATGAATGGCAACATAGAAAGGGTATGACACATGCCAACAATATACCCCGGTGGGCAGCTGAACAGGGCGAGACCCAAATCTCAGTCCAAAGTTTTTCAGTGTCTTTCTTTTTAAAAACTCTACCCACTTTTCCCAAAGGAGGTTCCATGAAACACTAGTTCCATGATATTAAAAAGGCTTCTACCAAAAAAAAAATGTTTAAAGAATCCATAGCCAGTTACTTTCAATGACTAGCTGAGTTAAACAAAACGAAATCTGCTTTTTAGCTGCACAACTTCCCAGAGATTTTTCTCAGCTCATGCACGCTATAAATGTTTAAGAGGGCAATAAAGTATATGACAGCATCCTGGAGCATTTAACCATAGATTCGTTCTAAAATCTACTTGAAGTATTTTTGGAGGCTGAGGGGTGTAAACTCCATGGTTGTACTGATTTATTTCCCACATTGTATCCTACATAATTAGGTTTCAGTCTACATCTATAAAAATCAGTATCTCACGTACAAAATCCACCATGATTCTTATTTACCAGAGAAACTAACCACAATATCCACTAAATAACACTGGATTTTAAAAAAAAAAAAAGCTAATATTATATACCAAAAGCCTAGATAGAAAAAACATTTTAAAACCCTTCTACAAATTTCTTCCATGAAAATTCCATATCTATTTATATAAGACTCATGACTTTGAACACTTTCATTCAGCATAAATCTAAGAATTCAAGTCAGATCTTAAAATAAAATAATAAAATAAAAAACAGTAGCAACAACATAATCCCACTGTTACAAAGCTTTGGGAAACATAGCATAAATAGTTGCAAACTCCGCCATCCACAAAGCAGGCTACCACCTTATGCACAAAGGCAGAAGATTACCATATGCCAACACAAAGCAGGAACTCTAAGTCACTTACCAAGTTATGATTTGTTGAATTAGAATCGTCTTCAGGGAATGGGATGTAAATAGCTAAGGCCACACAATTGGCAAAAATAGCCAATAATATAAATATGTCAAATGGTCTGAAGGTTTCTGTTAAGGCATATGTTTTATGTAAACAGTGGTTCTCCCTTTTATCACTCTCAAGTATTTCACACCTGAGCTGCTTTTAAAATAAAAATCTCCCGCCCACCACCTATCACCCATCCCCCTTGAACACACACACATCCTTCTGTGGCTATTGTGGCTACTGGGTTTTCAGCAGAAGTAACTTTCTCTGGTCCCCTCACAGCAGGTTGTCCTAGCCTGTGACCTCTCCTCAGCCTTCTTCTCTACTGCAAGGCCCACGTTATACTCATTCTTTTGGTGCACATTGAGCATTAAAACCTGGAAGTAATGAGCATCCAGGTAGGTCACTATCTGAAGCACGTCTGTACTCTCTGTAACTTAAAAAGTGACAAGGCTCTTACTAAAATCAGCAGTCACAGACACAGAAAGGTAACCATCAACGACATAGACCTCTCCCACAGATCCTTGCCACCAAATTAGAGCTGTTTTCTCAGAGGCTGGGTCAGTCTAAACTCCTGATGGAGGGCCACTGTCACCCTCCCTGTGACCCTGTGTGACATGTCCCAGCACCTCAGATGCTGTGATCATCAGGCTGCCAGCACCCTCCTCAGCCATCTCTACCAGAATAATCAATAGCTGTAACTGCTTCAGATTAGAGTTGGGCTGCGCTCACTTCATAATGTGCTGTTTCTGTGTTCAATTTATAAACAAATTAAATTTAAAAGCCACAAGAAATCAGCACCAGACACTTTCAAAATAGGTTCTATCCATTTAAAATCTCGGAGGGCTGTCTGGAAGAGTCACTTTGAGATGAGCCTTCAACAGATACTTGCTTAAACATTAAGTTAGGAAGAGGTGCTGTCAAAATCAGCAACACCAAGTCTGACTTCTGCCCAAATAGCTGTTTTTCAACCTTTTCCAAACAGCAGGTTGTTGAACACTGACCTAGTCTGCAATTCCTGAATTTGAATTTCAACAGTGCTTATATATAACACAAGAGGCAAGGCAACAGGGTTACTAAACCCCTCCAGGTGCTAAAGATTGATGGACAGGAGCAGTCACCTGCCGATGACCTTCAGGGAGCCCCCAAAGTGACGCAAGAAACAAACGCCCCCTTGCCTCTCTGGAGATAGGTACTTCGGGTTCTATAAAGCCTCACCCCTTTGAAGAGCTCGGCTAACTCACTGGAATAAGGACAGGAATAGCATTATCCTCTTACTAACTTTGATGGGTTTATTTTTAAGCCAGTTAGCTTTAATCATATCGATTTCTCAACTCAGTTATAAAATCTTTTACCCAGGGATCTGACTTTAGGAAGACTTCAGAATTTTTTTCTCCCTTAGCAGGTCCCCTCTGACACTTTATGTTTCATTCCCTATAAAGACACACCTTGGGCTTACTCTCTCCCACTCTATCTTTCTTCCTCTTTCTCGATAAATACCTAACCGATAAAGCTGCAGATCTGAGACGTGTTAACACTGTTCAAAAAGGCCGAATGAAGACTTTGTGGTGTTTCCTTCTTGGCAGTGCTCAGTTTCCGTGAATAGACAGGTGAGGATACTATCTTACCACTACAAGCAGCTGCTGCTCAAAGAAGAACATTTGGCCACCGCCCCCTCGACAGCCTATAAAAGCTGGCCTCTCCCAGGGCTACCCGGCCTGACTGAGCTGCTGAAGGAGGATGTTCCCTGAAACAGAAGACATCCTTTCCTACCTACCTGCTATAGAAATTGGCCCACACAGACATCCTTCACTGGCAACATGTCTCCTCAATCCATGAACACATACTTGCATCTGGCAGCTCAAGAAAGGGAGCTAGTGGTGAGATGCAGGAGTCCAGTGACTATACATGAACTTTTATGTACAAACTACCATGCACTAAGAGAAACCTCATTCCACATAAACGGAATGGCCCCGCTGAGAGGTCTCTGCTCACGCCAACCTCGGGAAAAAGACATGGTTTCAGCAAGTGCAGCTGCTGCCTCTGACTCCAGTGAGACCATCTAAGCACACCCTAACTCAGCAGCCCCTTCTTGGTCTACATGAGAGTTCTGTCCTTAGACTAGAGAATTTAAAGAGAAAATGCACACACACAGCCCCAAGTATGTGAGAGACGCCATAACTCACTCTGGAGGAGAGACATCTGTGCTAGAAAGAAAAAGCACGTGGAACCCTCAACTCCTGCCCTGGCATTCAGCTGCCCTCTCCAAAAACCCTTCTAGACAGTTTTAACTCCTGTCCACGAGCAGACGAAATACGTGAGGTCACGCAGGCCGCAGCTGGGCTGAGAACCTAGATTTTTAAGGGTCTTCAGCCCCACTTTCTAGCTGTCACCCAGCAATCTTACAATATGGCTTCTCCCTTCCCTGAGCCTGGTCAGGAAAGCTCTCTGCACGCACCCCTGTCTGCTGCCAGGAAATACTCAGAGGGCCTGTTGGCCCCAAACACCCTTCTGGGAAAAGAAAATGCTTCATTTCACCCAGACCGAAGAAGCATATGATTAATCAGAAAGCTTGGGCTCCAGAGAAGGCTTCAGTCAACTTTTCTAAGGGGTGGCAGTCACTGGAGCCTGGCCCCCAGATCTGGGGAAGGGAATAAGCAGGTAGAAGCAATATTGTTTTCCAAGATCTGGGGCATGGCAACCATCCTGGGAGAAATCAAAGTTCAGTTTTAAAAATACAGAGACACTCTGAAGTGTAATTCCAGTCCAGTCCAAGGATATAGTTGGACATATATACGTACCAAGCAGCACCTGCCGCTGTCTCCCCTGGAAGCGCTGCTCGGTCACTCCCAGGGCTTGGAGGGCTTGCAGCCTCTCCTGCATGGCTTGCTTCTGTGCACCCAGGGCTATGCAGCTTTTTTTTTTTTTTGAGCCCATCAAAAGAAAATTCCAAGAAGTCAGAGCATTGATCAGCCAATAATAAAAAATAATATCAAAAGTAACTCCTCCCTATGAAGCAAACATTCATTTTTGCAGCTATCTGATCAATTAGGATCACCAAATAGAAGAGCCAGAAGCAACCATAGCATTCACCATGGCTGCAGGGGGAAATTTTAGTCATTGGAACCAGAAGATTTCACTAAAGGTCACTTCCAGTACAGACTGAAGATAGTCTCCATCTTTTTTTAAAATTAGCATTCCAAATATTCAACAAGTTAAATGCATAAAACTGCCCCCAAAACAGTAACAGCTTTAAAACTATCCAGTATTCGATGAGCAAAGGTCATTTTCATATTTTAACTCCCTGCCACTTTGAAGTTGCTACCTTTACTCCCTTCCCCAGCACTAAGCACAAGCACGCATGCACGCTCGTCGAGGCTAAATATACCCATGGAGCCACCCTCTGCACGCCGAGGAGATAGGAAGCCACAGCCCATGAAACCCCTTGCCTACAGCTTCTTCTATTGCTCACATTCCAGACTGCTGAGGCTCTGGGAAGTGTCACTGCAGAAAGCAAATCCTTTTGAAGCACAGATGGTAAATGAGAAAGACTTCCCACAGAAAAAGGATACTTCCATTCCACTATACTAATGCAGGCTCTTCGGATGGGGTTATTGAGTGATAAGCAGAAAAGGGCACGGGCAGGTCGGCTGTTGGACAAGTTACCCTGTTTTTTGCTCTTGGCGTATTGCTGCCGTTTTCTTTGGGAGAGAGATCCTACAGGTGGGGGTGCGGAGGTGCTCATGGTCTGGGCGGCCTTGGCCTGTCTAGCAGCATCGATTGCAGCTTGCCAAGACAGGACAGTTTGCTTGGAGCTGTTCTGCTGAGAAGTTGGTCCTTCACCAGAAATAGGGAGTCTGGTGCCTCTTGCATAGTTTGCCTCTGAGGAGAAGGAGAGAAGAGATTTTTTAGAAAAATATACTTCAATCTATACTATCTTTTTAAAAAGCAAAGGTGTCTCTCATCAATAATAAAAGGAATCATAACTGTGTTTCTGTTTTGAACCTCGTGTCCTATTTTTCACCAGTATCTGGGTTTGGCCAGGCAGTGCAAGGGAAGTCCACAGAGCTGAGTGTCACTCATGCAGGGTCATTGCTGCACCACACCCAACACATTAATGCTCGTCCATTCCTGTGTCTTCAAGGGGACTTTTTCCTGCATCTCTTCTGACAAACTGAGGCTATTCTTACATTTATCCTGTGTCTTCTCTGACTTTGAAAACACATGTATTTCTCATGGCTTAACAGATAAGCACAACTGCCTCTCTCTAACATTAGCCACCACTAACACACAAACACATATATACACACCACTCACTCACACACTGCCCATAATTCAACAGTCTTAACCACTTTTAGGGTGTTCCTCCAACAGCTTTCCACAGCCACAAATGCATTTTTTTTTCTACATGGAAAAAAAGTCTTCACTGGCACCAGGCGATACCAAAAGCCCCGTAACAAATACTGAGATTATGCACTAACACTTCCTGCAAATGAAAATTCATGATGCTCGGGACTCATTTCCTCCACAAGCTTCCGAAAACAGAAAAACATCTTTAGGGCTTCTTTGCATTTTAAATTGCAGCAGCAACAGCCAGCCAACATCCAGTCAGCCTGCATCCCTACACCTAAGAGACAGGATGCATTATGCCAGGGAACCTCAAGGCCTATGCAAAAATTATCTCAGTGTAGAGTGGCACCCCAGCGAAATACCCAAGGGGCCTCTCCATGTGTGAAGCTCCTCTTACTGTGGGTCTGGCCATTCCTTGGAAGGCCTCACAGGTGCCCACATTGGGCCACCATGGCCTCTGCTGTGGCAGAGAGGTTGGAGGGATGGGCGTTTGCAAAACCAATTATCACTAAGTAAAGAGGCAAAGCAAGCACAGGTCTCCTGCCCTGCAAGCCCGAGACAGAAACAAGGCAGGCAGGCAGCGCACAGTCTGAGCTCAGGGACTAGTCTTGCCAAGCTTCTCCTTTTGAGAAGCGCTCGCAGGGCTGGGAGAAGCCAACGACCTCCAAAGAGGGAGCCTGGCCAAAAAACTAGCCCCAGCCTCTCTAGATCTGGCCACGCTGGTGTGGAAACTGCACGTGGCGCCGTGGCCAGGGCTGAGTTGCAGAGCCAGCCCCACAGCGGCAGCGACTCTCCGGGCATTGCTAGGTTACCGACGTGTGCACAGGAGGCGCTGGGAGCGGGAATACACGCTCCACCCGACCCTGTCCGCCCCAGATCCCCAGACCTGGGGCTTCTCCCCGGAGAGGATGGGTGTGTGCTTTACCCAGCGACCCAAGGGGTAAAAGTGAAGCAATCTTCGAATTTTTCTGATGCTACTAGAGACCTTCTTAGTCAACCAGGGGCGGAGGGAGGAGGGGAATGAGAGAAGAGGCTGGAGAGGGGGCTCAGGCTGAAGACTAACACCCCCTCCTCCATCGCTGGGGGCGATGAAAGAGGAAAGTTGAGCCCGAGGACACTGAACCCGGATCACCTCACTTGTGCCCCTTGGCTGCACAGTACTCCACACAACCAATGGCCGCCCCCACCCCAACAAATGCAGAATTAACTCTGACATTCTGGGCCTGAAGGGGAGAACGGAGTAGCTGGCGCGCGTCACCCCCTTCTATGTAGATGACACCAAGCCAGAAGCATCATCTCCAACCCCCTCAACCCACCCAGCGCATTGGAGATGGGGGGGGGGGGGTTGGGAAGAGGAGGACCATGATAGGATGAGGTTTGGCAGCGGGTGCCCGGGCTCTGGTTGCTCACCGTTCGCGTGGTCCTCTTGCTGCTGCCGTTGATGCTGCATTTTTTTCATCATCATCATCATCATCATCCACGAACATTTATTGTGCGCCTACTGTGTGCAGGGCACTATGCTCAGCGTTAGGGAAGGGGAGGAACGGGGAAAGGGGGTTACGGATAGGTAGGAGCCGCGGTCCCTGCCCTTATTTCGCTTCAGCAGGGGGTGGGGAAGGACGGAGACAAATAATCAAAAATAAGGATAATTTATAAAAAAAAAAAAAAACCGCCTGCCACCCACGCTCCTTCTTTTTTGAAAACTGGAGAAAAATAAACTTTTTGTAAAAAATA